>OU565297.1:4411861-5611861 GCA_913789915.3 Sphecodes monilicornis
TGGGAAGAATAACAGATTTAATCAATGTAAATGACTTATTTCTTGCGTTTGGAGGGGATGAGACTATTTAATTTTATACTGACGAAAATTTCTGAGATTGATAGATTTATTCACTGCCTCTTTTCTAGTTCTTGCAGAGGAATGGAATTTTCGAAAGTATCTTCGATAAAAATTGACTTACCAGTCGTACCATTATTTGCATACTCTTAATGATACTTCACGGGAAGAATAACAGATTTACTCACTGCGTATGACTTATTTACTTGCTTTTGGAGGGGATAAGACTATTTAAAGGTATTGTGACGAAAATTTCTGAGATTGATAGATCTACTCACTGCCTCTTTTCCAGTATTTGGAAAAATTTCGATCGATAAACACATTTAATATATCTTCGATAAAAATTGACGTACCAGTCGTACCATTATTTTCATACTGCTATTGACACTTTATGGAAAGAATAACAGATTTACTCACTGCATATGACTTATTTCTTGCTTTTGGAGGGGATAAGACTATTTAAAGGTATTCTGACGAAAATTTCTGAGATTGATAGATCTACTCACTGCCTCTTTTCCAGTATTTGCAGAGGAATGGAACTTTTGAAAGTACCTTCGATAATCAAAAATTTCGATCGATAAACACATTTAATATATCTTTGATAAAAATTGACGTACAAGTCGTACTATTATGTGCATACTTTTATTGACACTTCATGGGCAGAATAACAGATTTAGTCACTGCAAATTACTTATTTCATGCTTTTAAAGGGGATAAGACTATTTAATGGTATTCTCACGAAAATTTCTGAGATTGATAGATCTACCCACTGCCTCTTTCCTAGTTCTTGCAGAGGAATGGAACTTCCGAAATTATCTTCGATAAAAATTGACGTACCTCTGGTAAAATTATTTGCATACTTTTATTGAAACTTGATGGGAAGAATGACAGATTTAGTCACTGCTAATGACTTATTTCTTGCTTTTGGAGGGGATGAGACTATTTAATTGTATTCTGACGAAAATTTCTGAGATTGATAGATTTATTCACTGCCTCTTTTCTAGTTCTTGCAGAGGAATGGAATTTCCGAAATTATCTTCGATAAAAATTGACGTACCTCTGGTACCATTATTTGCATACTCATATTGCAACTTGATGGGCAGAATAACAGATTTACTCACTGCTAATGACTTATTTCTTGCTTTTGGAGGAGATGAGACTATTTAATGGTATTCTGACGAAAATTTCTGAGATTGATAGATCTACTCACTGCCTCTTTTCCAGTATTTGCAGAGGAATGGAACTTTTGAAAGTACCTTCGATAATCAAAAATTTCGATCGATAAACACATTTAATATATCTTTGATAAAAATTGACGTACAAGTCGTACTATTATGTGCATACTTTTATTGACACTTCATGGGCAGAATAACAGATTTAGTCACTGCAAATTACTTATTTCATGCTTTTAAAGGGGATAAGACTATTTAATGGTATTCTCACGAAAATTTCTGAGATTGATAGATCTACCCACTGCCTCTTTCCTAGTTCTTGCAGAGGAATGGAACTTCCGAAATTATCTTCGATAAAAATTGACGTACCTCTGGTAAAATTATTTGCATACTTTTATTGAAACTTGATGGGAAGAATGACAGATTTAGTCACTGCTAATGACTTATTTCTTGCTTTTGGAGGGGATGAGACTATTTAATTGTATTCTGACGAAAATTTCTGAGATTGATAGATTTATTCACTGCCTCTTTTCTAGTTCTTGCAGAGGAATGGAATTTCCGAAATTATCTTCGATAAAAATTGACGTACCTCTGGTACCATTATTTGCATACTCATATTGCAACTTGATGGGCAGAATAACAGATTTACTCACTGCTAATGACTTATTTCTTGCTTTTGGAGGAGATGAGACTATTTAATGGTATTCTGACGAAAATTTCTGAGATTGATAGATCTACTCACTGCCTCTTTTCCAGTATTTGCAGAGGAATGGAACTTTTGAAAGTACCTTCGATAATCAAAAATTTCGATCGATAAACACATTTAATATATCTTTGATAAAAATTGACGTACAAGTCGTACTATTATGTGCATACTTTTATTGACACTTCATGGGCAGAATAACAGATTTAGTCACTGCAAATTACTTATTTCATGCTTTTAAAGGGGATAAGACTATTTAATGGTATTCTCACGAAAATTTCTGAGATTGATAGATCTACCCACTGCCTCTTTCCTAGTTCTTGCAGAGGAATGGAACTTCCGAAATTATCTTCGATAAAAATTGACGTACCTCTGGTAAAATTATTTGCATACTTTTATTGAAACTTGATGGGAAGAATGACAGATTTAGTCACTGCTAATGACTTATTTCTTGCTTTTGGAGGGGATGAGACTATTTAATTGTATTCTGACGAAAATTTCTGAGATTGATAGATTTATTCACTGCCTCTTTTCTAGTTCTTGCAGAGGAATGGAATTTCCGAAATTATCTTCGATAAAAATTGACGTACCTCTGGTACCATTATTTGCATACTCATATTGCAACTTGATGGGCAGAATAACAGATTTACTCACTGCTAATGACTTATTTCTTGCTTTTGGAGGAGATGAGACTATTTAATGGTATTCTGACGAAAATTTCTGAGATTGATAGATCTACTCACTGCCTCTTTTCCAGTATTTGCAGAGGAATGGAACTTTTGAAAGTACCTTCGATAATCAAAAATTTCGATCGATAAACACATTTAATATATCTTTGATAAAAATTGACGTACAAGTCGTACTATTATGTGCATACTTTTATTGACACTTCATGGGCAGAATAACAGATTTAGTCACTGCAAATTACTTATTTCATGCTTTTAAAGGGGATAAGACTATTTAATGGTATTCTCACGAAAATTTCTGAGATTGATAGATCTACCCACTGCCTCTTTCCTAGTTCTTGCAGAGGAATGGAACTTCCGAAATTATCTTCGATAAAAATTGACGTACCTCTGGTAAAATTATTTGCATACTTTTATTGAAACTTGATGGGAAGAATGACAGATTTAGTCACTGCTAATGACTTATTTCTTGCTTTTGGAGGGGATGAGACTATTTAATTGTATACTGACGAAAATTTCTGAGATTGATAGATTTATTCACTGCCTCTTTTCTAGTTCTTGCAGAGGAATGGAATTTCCGAAATTATCTTCGATAAAAATTGACGTACCTCTGGTACCATTATTTGCATACTCATATTGCAACTTGATGGGCAGAATAACAGATTTACTCACTGCTAATGACTTATTTCTTGCTTTTGCCGAGATTGATAGATTTATTCATTGCCTCTTTTCTAGTTCTTGTAGGGGAATGGAATTTTCGAAAGTATCTTCGATAAAAATTGACGTAGCAGTCGTACCATTATTTTCATACTGCAATTGTCACTTCATGGGAAGAATAATAGATTTACTCCTTGCCAATTACTTATTTCTTGCTTTTGAAGGGAATAATGCTATTTAAAAGTGTACTGACGAAGATTTATAAAATTGATAGATCTAATCACTCCCAGTTTTCTAGTTCTTTCAATTTTCGAAAGTATCTTCGATAAAAATTAACGTTCCAGTCGTACCATTATTTGCATACTCTTACTGCCACTTCATGGGAAGAATAACAGATCTACTCACTGCAAATTACGTATTTCTTGCTCTCGAAGGGGATAAGACTATTGAATTGTATTCTGACGAAAATTTCTAAAATTGATAGATCTACTCACTGCCAGTTTTCTATTTCTTGCAGAGGAATGGAATTTTCGAAAGTGTCTTCAATCAAAATTGATGTATAAAACGGTTTCTGAAATTGATATTAAAAACGAGTTTGCCGTCATTGTGTAATTTTCTGAAGAACATTTTGGCGGCGACCTGGACGATATTCTTTGGCGAAGAACGCGGCAGTTTTACCGTGTGTAGTTGGCAAACTTCATTTCGAGGGCTCAAGAAGCGTTCGTCCCGAAGGTAACAACGAAGACAGCAAAAAAGCATTATATCGGTGTCGATATTGATTTATTAGTAGGACAGACCTTGGTGAACTTCAACTTTCCTCGTAACTCGTCAGGTCTGTCTGAACACTGTCGAAGGGCTGATGATAAATGAGTGACGATGGTCGAAGGTTATCGTTCTCCCAAGGGTGTAAGAAGTACAAATGTTAAATTCCGGTTTATTTACATTATAATTATATAATTTTTCAAACGCATAAAATCTCTTGAGAATGATCGTCGGGATAATAATAAAATTGCAAATTTGCTGAATTTCAATAAGATCGAACCTTTGCGCCGAAATCAGTTTCATCAATATAATTCATTTCGATCGAAAGAAATTACATTTAATTACATTTGTAAAAAGGAAAGTTGTTTTTTTTTTACGATCAGCTGGACTTCGTTACGGGACGAGAATAATCATGTATAATAGAGAAATATTCTGGGTGAGCTATTTTCGTGAAGTGAATAGTGAAGTGCATAGAATCCGGAAGAAAATCAAGGTACCTGTGTGAAGATGGTAAAGGAAATAAAACGGAAACGGAAGCAGGGAGGTGCGCAGGGGCAGGAGGGGCGAGGAGGGAAGAATTTTCACCGAGGAAACACGTCGATCGTCTCGTTATCGTTCTCCTAGATTGTGCGCCCGTGGTTTATCCCGGCCACCTGAAGGCGAACACACACTGTGACTCGCCGCATCTCGACCGGAGATGGAAGAAATCGAAGGGCGCCACGCTGTAATTTCCGGTACGTCCGACCGTGGCTGCCGGGTTCAAAAACAAGGAACCGAACGAGCTTACCAGAGGAACGAATTTCTCGTTGTTTTAGCCGATGTCGCTCCCCTAGACCGACACTGATTCTCAAACACCGGGTCACGCCGACAGAAAAGCAAATTTTAATTCACGAATTTTTATCACAATTTAGCACACCGTCTGCAACCTCATTTTTTTTTATTCAGAAAATCTCATAAGACATTTATTACAACATTAGGTACAAACAAAACCAAAGTGTACAGAGAAAGTAACCTCTAAACTAAAAGCTAGGGTACATCACTATTTTGCTTTTTTTTTTTGGTTTTTCCTTAAACACGCAGGTGTTAGTCCATGCCATTTTCTTTAGGTCCTTTGTGGTTTCATTGATTCCAAAAATTTTGTTAATATTTCTCCAGGCCTATGGAATATATTCTAATTATTTTTGTTGCTGCATGTTGCCCTATTTTTCTGAGAAAACCCAAATTTCATTCTGTGTCTTGTGATTTCTTTTACAACTACTATCAATACAACCTTATTTTGTTGTCAGTAATGTGAAAATAAAACTTCAAACCAACGTGAGGTGGAGGCAGGAATTTTTTACATCGCTGGAATCCTGTGGGATGATTTATTTTAGTTTCTACTACTTTAATTGTAAGATTTTCATTTTCTCTTTGGAACAGATCAATTAAATTGTTGCCGTGAGTAATTTGGAGTAGTGAATATTTTATTACAACGCCAAACGTTCATTTTAATTGGATAGAAAACAATAGTCTGATGTATCTTAGACTTTACTACTTGAATTAGAAGATTTTTCTTTTCTTCTTGAAATAAGCCTGTTACTTTATAATTCTTAGTCATTTGGGGTTATGTATATTTTAGTAAAAAATTAAAATAGTTATTTCAGCCATTAATTGTTGAGATCAAAATCCTTTATCAATTTGGAAACTTGAGGGCAGATCAATTTTAATTCTTACTACTTATATTCCAAAATTATTTTATTTTCTCTTTAGAACAGGCCAATCAAATTTTATTTATTAAAAATTAATGCTCCTGTTCATACTGATGACACAATAGAATTAAGTGTGCCTAAAAATTCGAGATACAATTTTTGCTAAAAATTTATGTAATTTCTATTTTCTCTTGTAATGATTAAATTTTTATGTGGGAGGGAGAGAGAGGACAAGTGAGTGAATAAATCTTGGAGTATGAAGGCTCGGGCCGCGATGTTTTTTGTATCGATTCGAAAACTGTGACTAGTATCGCGTCGATAGACTTGGCAACAATTCCAGCCGACACCGAGGCAGCGGAAAATATTTTTCCATCCCCGCTCCGGCTGATATGTTACAGTACCGGGACTGTTTCATTACGTCCCATTGTGCTTTTCTGTTCGGGCCGCGCCGTTTCATTTCGCGACGTGTACGATCCTTCGCCCTGAAATTTCGCTGTAATTGCAGACAAATTAATGTCACTCGAAGAGCACGCTCTGCAGCGTTGATTGGTGCGTTCATCGTGCATCCGGGACCGGCAATCCGTGATGAGCTGCTCGAAAATTGTGTTCACTGCGCTGTCACGCGTCCGTGTAACGTGTTAACTAACCCAAAAACCATTTGTTGACCCAGAATCTAGCTGCAATCTTCCTATCACAACTATAAAAAATTAAGAAACCTTCGCAAATTCAATTTAAAAAATAAATTTTTCTCCTGTCAGAGTGGGTTCTTAGTTAAAGTTTTTGAGGAAACAAAATGGCCTTTTTAACACTAGGTTTACGGAGCACTAAAATTGATTATTTTACATTGCTTTATAAAAATAATAAAATTCTATTTACTCAGATCTTCAGCGATTTTTATTGTAATATGTACACAAAAAAATAAATCTATTTAATAATTCCTCACGAATGCCTCCTTACACACTTAACACGTTCAGCGCCCACTCCACAATCATAAAAATTATACAAAATCAAAGCAATATATTTAATAAAACAAAAACTAAGAAGTTTAGTTTTGTGATATTAATTACTGTTTCAAACCTCTTCTATTCCTCAGATCGTAAGGAAATTTTGTACACTCAATCTGCCAACGTAAAAATTAATTTTCAATTCTGTATAAATAATTCCGTCACCCAGATATGGGTGACATGACGCTGAACGTGTTAATAATCGTAAATTAAAAATTTTTCAATCCGTCATTTTGACGGGCCCCGTAAATCTAGTGTTAAAGACTCCCTTTGTCAATGTTTTATTTATTGTCTTCTTCACGATAAATATTCTAGATATCCTAAAATACAATTTCTAACTTTAATCAAATGGAACTTACTGCCCAGTTGCTTCTATTCTTTTAAAAAATTAACCTTGTTACCTATGAAATAAATAATGAAATATTTGTTAATATGTATCAGAGTATTTTTGAATTTTTCTAACCATCGTGGAAGTGGGAAATTAATTAGGGATATGAGAGAATATATTTCTATTCCATGTTTAGAAGACAGAGAGCTTCTTAAGGGAGCCCAGGTCCAAGTAGAATCAGTCAGCCCAGTCAGCCCTCGTTCACAGCGACGCGTTAAGCGAATTCAGTACGCCGTGGGTCACCGAGACCCTCTTTCGCTATTTTTTCATCGCGGATCCCGGCCGATACATGTGACTGACGTTTAAATCCGAAAGTGGGGCACGTGATGGGACACGGTATGAATACCGAGAGGCCACTGAGACAAATTGATTTGATTTCGGAGAGCGGAGGGACATACAGAACCGGAAAGCCTCACGAATTCGAGTCTCCTTGTCTAAATATATTTTCGAGAACGTTTTCAATTTTTCAAATCCCTCTTAGTTATTTTTTTCGAAACAATCCTACGCCGTAATCATACCACCGCCTAACAAATTATTTTTTTTTACCTTTTCCTGTTGGCCTAAAATTCCGAAAAAATATCTCTGGTAGAGCTGATATGTAGTTACTAATTGCCTTTGGATTCACTCAAATACCTCGCATACTAATCGAGAAAAACGTGAACAAAGTGAGGGGTAGTTTTCCCCTTCAAATCTTCCTCCACGATTTTCCTTGTCAGAATTTCGTTATCGACTGGTCGAATAAAATATTTTTTCCTGACCTTACCGAATGAACAAAAATTTTGAAAAAATTAGGAAATGTAGAGCAAATATGCAGCTTTTATTTGCAATTAGATTTCTTAAAATATCTTTCTTGGTGACCGGGAAAACCGCTCCTGAAGTTAAGTGTTTTGCATCCCCAGTGTTCGCTTGCACGATGCAATAGGGATTTTAAATTTCTCACGACGGTCTTTTAAATGAATTGGTATTATTTTGTTTATATAAGTGCGAAGAATGTTGCTTTGGTTGTCGGGTTTGCTGGAGTGTCCATCGCCATATATAGTTACTAATTGCCTTTGGATTCATTTAAATACCTCACATACTAATCGATAAATACGTGAACAAAGTGAGGGGTAGTTTTCCCCTTCAAATCTTCCTCCACAACTTTGCTTGTCAGAATTTCTTTATCGACTGGTCGAATAAAATATTTTTTCCTGACCTTACCGAATGAACGAAAATTTTGAAAAAATTACGAGAACTAGAGCAAACATACAGCTATTATTTCCATTTAGATTTATTAAAATATCTTTCGTGGTGCCCGGGAAAATCGCTCCTGAAGTTAAGTGTTTTGCATCCCCAGTGTTCGCTTGCACGATGCAATAGGGATTTTAAATTTCTCACGACGGTGTTTTAAATGAATTAATATTATTTCCTGTACATAAGTGCGAAGAATGTTGCTTTGGTTGTCGGGTTTGCTGGATTGTCCATCGCCATATGTAGTTACTAATTGCCTTTGGATTCATTCAAATACCTCACATACTAATCGATAAATACGTGAACAAAGTGAGGGGTAGTTTTCCCCTTCAAATCTTCCTCCACGATTTTCCTTGTCAGAATTTCTTTATCGACTGGTCGAATAAAATATTTTTCCCTGACCTTACCGAATGAACGAAAATTTTGAAAAAATTACGAGAACTAGAGCAAACATACAGCTATTATTTCCATTTAGATTTATTAAAATATCTTTCGTGGTGCCCGGGAAAACCCCTCCTGAAGTTAAGTGTTTTGCATCCCCAGTGTTCGCTTGCACGATGCAATAGGGATTTTAAATTTCTCACGACGGTGTTTTAAATGAATTAATATTATTTCGTGTACATAAGTGCGAAGAATGTTGCTTTGGTTGTCGGGCTTGCTGGAGTGTCCACCGCAAATTCAGCGGTCACGGGTTAAGGAAACGCGGAGGCTCGAAATCGAGCGGGCCTTCGACGCTCGTCGACGGTTTAAGGGTCAGCGTGACGTCACGACGTGCAACGGAGGAGGACGATGGACGGCGTACGATGAATAAATTACGAGGACAGTGACACGGAACCGGCGAGATGAGTAGCCGAGATAGCGGTGCTGCTCCATTTTCGAACGCAGCTCGCCCGCCTTTCGACTGATCCACTTTTTCCATTCCCGAGCAATTATTCGACGCGAATCCTCCTCAAATATTTACCTTTCACGCTCCCCTATCGCCGTGTGTTTTTTTTTTCTTCATTCTTGTACAGGTTCGAGCCGCGGGTAACAAGGATTCAATTACCGGGAGCAGAGTCATCAGCGTGCTCGTACGGTTATCGAACCGGTCAATTTTCGTTTCCAGCGCAGAAACTTTTCGGTTAATTTATTTCCCCGTGCATTCCCGCTCGGCGCACGGCCCGCCGATTTTGTGCCGTGCATAATGCACCGTATTCGATTACGCTCGGGTCAGGTTTTAAAACAGCCCCTGGCTGCGCCTCGCCCTTATGCAATATTGTATAAATTGTGTGCTCGCGATGTTTGAACTCGCTGTTTGCCTAGTAAAGACGATATATTAATAACAATATTCCCTCGGCCGAGAGAAGGAAGAATTTGATTTGAACTCCCCGTGTCACGATGACTAACGTCCATTCTGAATTTAAACAATTTTAACTATTATTTTAAAACGACACGCTTACAAATATATTATTCCATTCTGTAATTAAAATTTTGTCATACCTCTGTTTGTTCGCAATTAATTCTATGAACAATACGTTTGTATGTTTATGTAAAATGTATTGTTGGTGCTTATACATTACGAAACGCAATCTGTTTGAAGTAAAATAGAGAATGAAGACGTAAATAGAAATTCGATAATTACGTTGGGATTGAAATTAGCGAATCGCGACATTGAAAATTGGATCTGGTTAAATCACACTATTTTCCGAAGGAAATTGTAACATAAATGTAATTTCTTTCGATCGAAATGAATTATATTGATGAAACTGGTTTAGGTGAAGCTGAACATTTTCTATTGAAAGGTCCTACATGAAACAACACTGTAGAAAAATTTTGAAAAGAGAACAGCCCGATAGGCAGTCCACATTCAAAGTATTTGTACCAATTTTTTTTTCCTAGGTTGAAAATTTTATAATTGATGTAGAATAGAAAATGTTCAGTTACGCCATTCCAATTTACCGCCCAAATCGAATTCAAACTTCCAACGATCGATATCGACCAACGAATCAGTTAACGTTGTCGTCTTGTATAATCAGTTAGCTCGCACATTTGCGCCGGCACATGGCTCAGTTACGTATTTGCCACGATGGTTTCAACCACGTGCCATCGTAACTCGTACTTATAAAAATTTTTTGTTCTGCTTTTATTGTAACTAGTGCACAGCAAGTAAGTCTGCTTTTCATTTTCTATTCCATTTGTTGGTTTTCTACACGCCTGTGACTGAATGTTAAATTCCGATTTATTTTCATTATAATAATATAATTTTTCAGACGCATAAAATCTCTCGAGAATGATCTGCATACGGATCGAAACGTTGGGATAATAATAAAATTGCAAATTTGCTGAATTTCGATAAGATTTTGCGCCGAAACCAGTTTCATCAAGGAAATTATAATTGTTGGATGAACTGATTCGAGAGAGAGAGGGAGAGAGAGAGAGAGAGAGAGAGAGAGAGAGAGAGAGAGAGAGAGAGAGAGAGAGAGAGAGAGAGAGAGAGAGAGAGAGAGAGAGAGGGAGAGAGAAGTGAGTATCCAAACTACAAAATCATGCAATGTCTGTGGAACGTTGTGTCGAGCAAGCCGTTAATAAATTTTGCAATTCAACGACGATCAAGTCGCACGACTGTCCCGTATTCTACATGCCGCATCACACATTCGAGGCACGGTGTGTTAGTCCGCCTCAATTACGCGACGTATTCGTACGAAATCAAGTTACGAGGAATGAATCGCAATCGGGATTGAAGGGTGCGGCTGTCGAACGTAGCTAAATAAATGAAATATGTATGGTAAATAGGTAGTTAGCAAAGCTGATACAGTTTGCAGCAGACGAAATTGGGAAATTTTAACCTCGTGCACCACTCGGCTACAAAATATTGCCGATTAAACGTAAAATCTCATTTTCCTCTCCCTTTCAACGCTTTCATCTCTATTTCAGTTCAACAAGTTTATATGTACTTTAGGCAACTTTAGGCAATTTATAAGCGAGAAAATGGTCAGGCTATAATAAATGAAGTGTTTGAAAATTTCGTATAATTGTTCTAATTTCTAAAAAAAAATTCCAAATTCTACAGTCTAATCTTAAGACAAGTTATCGTCTTTTTAAGAGTTTCCGAATATTTCTCACTCACTTGTCCTCTCTCTCCCTCTCAGTTAAAAATGAAATCATTACAAGAGAAAAAAGAAATTACATAAATGTTTAGCAAGATTGTGTCTCTAATTTGTAGGCGCACTATTGAGATGACTATTGTGTCATCAGTGTGAGCAGGGGTATTAATTTTTATTAAAAAGAATTTAGAGTCTACCGCATTTCCTTTCAGTGTCGTTAATTTTAGGCAATTTATAAGCGAGAAAATGGTCAGGCTATAATAAATGAAGTGTTTGAAAATTTCGTATAATTGTTCTAATTTCTAAAAAAAATTCCAAGTTGTACAGTCTAATCTTAAGACAAGTTATCGTCTTTTTAAGAGTTTCCGAATATTTCTCACTCACTTGTCCTCTCTCTCCCTCTCAGTTAAGAATGAAATCATTACAAGAGAAAAAAGAAATTACATAAATGTTTAGCAAAATTGTGTCTCTAATTTGTAGGCGCACTATTGAGATGACTATTGTGTCATCAGTGTGAGCAGGGGTATTAATTTTTATTATAAAGAATTTAGAGTCTACCGCATTTCCTTTCAGTGTCGTTAATTTTAGGCAATTTATAAGCAAGAAAATGGTTAGCTTATTACAGGTGAAATGTTTTAAAATTTCGTATAAATGTTTGGTTATATTTGAAGACGACACAGTGCAATTTTTATAGAATTCTTTATGTCAGTCAAGCTTCTCTTTTCCCGTTCGCACAATTTCCACAATTTCTCCCCACAACCGACCGAGAAATAAAAGTGTTCCTTCCAAGTAACGATCACGGTATATTTCGTTCGTTAAGACGAGGTTGCCAGACGTTGTTGCCGTTCCTCGGCTCCGTCAGCTCGACGGGCTGACGCCAGCTCGCAGATCTATCCGACGTAGCTCGCCGGATGTACCGACTGGATATTCCTTCCGTCGAGCGTCACGGTGCCCGATTAGCTTCCCTGGTTCTGCCTTAAATCACTGCCAACGCGCTTGTCGGGGCTGACCTAAAGTTATGGCACTCGATGCCGGGGAATGCGACGTGTTTGTTAAAACGTGCACGGCGTTCCGTCGTTGGACAGAATAATTTCCGCGTCGCAAACACGGTCTTCGAGCTTTGGCGATGACAGTCTCAATCTCCTTGTCAACGGCGTTAAAGCGGCTCCTTGTGGAATAGCGCGTCCGAAAAATTCTGTAAAAATTTGTTGAACCTCGATTCATTGTAATTTCAATTATTATAAAATGGCGTCAATGCGGCTCCTTGCGGATTAGCGCGTCCGAAAAATTCTGTAAAAATTTGTGGAACTTTCGATTCATTGTAATCAACCTTTCAATTATTATAGAACGGCGTCAATTCGGCTCCTAGCGGAATAGCGCGTCCAACAAATTCTGTAAAAATTTGTGGAACCTTCGATTCATTTTAATCAACCTTTCAATTATTATAGAACGGCGTCGATGCGGCTCCTTGCGGAATAGCGCGTCCGAAAAATTCTGTAAAAATTTGTGGAACCTTCGATTCTTTGTAATCAACCTTTCAATTATTATAGAACGGCGTCAATTCGGCTCCTAGCGGAATAGCGCGTCCAACAAATTCTGTAAAAATTTGTTGAACCTTCGATTCTTCGTAATCAACCTTTCAATTATTATAGAACGGCGTCAATGCGGCTCCTTGCGGAATAGCGCGTCTAAAAAATTCTGTAAAAATCTGTTGAACATTCGATTCTTCGTAATCAACCTTTCAATTATTATAAAATGGCGTCAATGCGGCTCCTTGCGGATTAGCGCGTCCGAAAAATTCTGTAAAAATTTGTGGAACTTTCGATTCATTGTAATCAACCTTTCAATTATTATAGAACGGCGTCAATTCGGCTCCTAGCGGAATAGCGCGTGCAACAAATTCTGTAAAAATTTGTGGAACCTTCGATTCATTTTAATCAACCTTTCAATTATTATAGAACGGCGTCAAAGCGGCTCCTTGCGGAATAGCGCGTCCAAAAAATTCTGTAAAAATTTGTTGAACCTTTGATTCTTTGTAATCAACCTTTCAATTATTATAGAAAAGTATGTGTTACATATTTTAACACGTTGACTGCTATCTGTCGGTCATATATGAGTGACACAAATTTTTCTGTACCTTTGGAGATTAATTTTGTTTATAACGCTTTTCGTTGAACTGAGCAGAGTTCAAGTAATCCCTGAATAATCCCTGTGATAATCTTTAACACTGCAGTTTTGATTGCAATTATTAAATTACTTTGATTTCGTAGGATTTTTGGGGGATTATGCTGTGTAAGAATTTTGTATGCTGTTGTGGAAATATTAATGAATAGAAAGACAGATTTAATATTCTTTTTGCTCTTAAGTAAAATATTCATTGGAGTTTGTAATTAATTTTCACCTTTCATGCGTTGATCCATTAATTTGTAATTACATAAAAATCTGCAATACACTCGTAAATAATATTGCACACTTGTAGCAATTTTTCATCACGTGTTAGTTCAAGAATTATTTAAATTATGTCTAACGTAATAAGGCCACTCTCATAGAAGAATAATATTAGTGCGGTATCTAAAATGGCGCTACAATATCAAATTGGAGATTCAAACTACACTTACTAATTTTTTTTAACCAGTTAGCTGTGTTTGCCGAGTATACTCATCATGGAATAAAAATGAATTGCTTGCTATCTATATTAAAATTGTAGTGAAAATTAAAACGCATTATTAATTTGTCGAAATGTTCGAATTTTTCGAGTCAAAGACGAAGTAAAGAAACGAAACAAAGAAATAGACGAGAGGTCAATATGTGATAAATAAAGTTTTCAAAAATTTTTAGTCGCCACGTACAAAATCGAGCTACACAGTTAACTGGTTAAAAGATTTATTTAGATTTGATTTAAAGCGAAATATTCTGAATGAAATAGAGATTCGCGAAAAGATGTATTTGAAAGGGTTACAACGGGTTCACCACTATTAAATTACATGAGCGTACAACTAGAAGGACCCCCTTCTGTACACTTTGATTTAAACCAACGATTATAACTATTAGAGTACAATAAAGAATTGTATGTACACCACTTTAAAAAAAAATGCAATTTGTCAGGGACCATCAGTTTTTATGAGATTCAGCATTTTATCAATAAATTTCAGGCGGTTCCAGGCAAAATTTACGAGCGCCATAACGTGGTATAAACTTTCAAGAATATGTAAAAAAAAATTCGTGGAGTTTCAAAAAAATTTGTATGAAGGGTCAGCGATTCAAGGGGCCAGTGCTCGCGAGGAAGTTGCCCATATCGTTATCGCGATATCAAAAATGTACCGGATACGGGGGAGGCTAAATAAAGTTTTCAAAAATTTTTAGTCGCCACGTACAAAATCGAGCTACACAGTTAATTGGTTAATATTACAGAAGGGGCGGAAGGATACATTTCCAATATTTTGTAGCTGGAATACTCGAAAAGCCTTGCTCAGTGTCGACGATCACTTTCCATCGTCAGGGGCCGCCATAAAAATTGTTCAGGCCTCTGAAAAACTAATTCTGAGTTCAAATGGTCCTTTAGGAGCCCTCTGACGGGATATTCGCTGCACCTGGAGGTTCAACGATCTCCGGAAGCTCGCAATGTTCGTGGATGATGCTCGAAAGGGTACCGAACGTGTCCTCGTCTCGTTGGAAGGACCATCTGTGCCTGACCGTCTCTTTCAAGACTCGCGAAACGACTCTCAGCGATCCTCGGCGTGCCTTGAAGTGTCCCAGCACCCCTTGAAGAGGTAGTAGAAGTTACTCGGGTATTTCAGAAGTCGCAGAAAAGAAGAACATTGCCTCGAGAGACCAAGGATCTATCTCCATACTTGGCGGTCGGTTCGAAATATACAGGTTCAAGCGGACCGGCCACTACTTCCGTTAAAGTTGACACTCAGGAAAATACAGCCGAGAATTCGGAGCAACAGCCATGAACAAGCTGGGGAAAGAGTTGCAAGTACCGGGGGAGTTCCGCGAAACTCTTATCAAGGGAACGGTTCCGAGCCGAGGCGACGCGAAGCCCTACGCCGCGAACTTTCTTCTGTCGCATAATAATTCAGCCGTATTCATATTCATGCGTGCCGCATGCATATTCACAATAAATTTCCCCGCAGAGAGCCGCCGCTGTGGAAAGCGTAAATTATTTCCCCGGCAAATTGAAATCTGCTGCGAGCGCAGGATCGCTGCCAGGCAAACGTGCGACGAATCGAGGCTTCCTGCCGACGGAAACTGTCGATTTCATATGGGACAGTTGTACCACCTGCTGAACCAACGGAGTTATTCACTTCTTCGTCGTTTATTTCACTTTCGTCTAGAGTGCCTGTTCTGTCGTGCACCCTTTCGATGATTTCGGGAATTTAGAAACTGTGAGCGTATGGATGTGTGATCGTATGAATGTTTGAGCGTATGGATGTTTGAGCGTATGGATGTGTGAAAGTATGGAAGTGTGAGAGTATGGACGGTGTGGGTGTGCGTGTGGACCTCACCGCACGTAACATTAGAATATCAGCGCCTCGCCACACCATCGATCGCCGATGACCTTTTGTTTTAAGAAATAAATGTGATTTTACCAGCGTTTTGAAATCAAGCAGTTTTCGTTGGAACGTATTACGAATAAAAGCTCTATCACTGATCTCCGCTCTTTTGCCCATATTCGCGCATTCCATCCTCACGAAACATTGGCTATTATCCTTTTTAACATTATACCGTACGCACTTAAATTTTTCCGATTACTCTCGGTTGTGTGAAAATTCATTGTAGTGTCAGAATCACAGTTATCGAATTAATGTGCTCACAATTCACTGTACACACTCCGCACTAAATTGTGGCGGCTACTTCCTATGCTCGCCAACAGATGGACATTACGACAACACCTTTCCCGCTACTACTTGAATTTTCTTCTGTTTGTATACAGGGTCGGGCAATAACTGTGAGCACCTTAGATATCTTCGAAAGTATAAGTTTCACAGAAATATTTGCTGAAATAAAATTGCACAGTACGAAGGAGGCGGCGATAATAGTTTTTTTTGCAGGTGGAGGTACTTCAGACATTTGAAGGTCACCTCCATTTTTTTAAATGGATCGGTATGTTTTTGCTTCTGTATCATGATGGAAGATCTTAAAACGAGTTCAATGACCTATTTCATATTCGCGACAAACATTTAAAAATGTGTGTGATAAACATAGGCAAACTGGTAGTTTAAGTGTTCGTAAAAGTGAACTATGACCATCAATGACCTTATGTAATAGGTCGTTGAACTCGTTTTAAGATCCTCTATAATGACACGGAAGCAAAAACATACCGATCCATTTAGAAAAATGGAGGTGACCTTCAAATGTCCGAAGTACCTCAACCTGCAAGAAAACTTTTATCGACACAGGATGGCCCTCTTTGTACTGTGCAATTTTATTTCAGCAATTTCTGTGAAACTTATAGTTTCGAATATATCTGAGGTGCTAATAGTTATTGTCCCACCCTGTATACAAACAGAGGAAAATTCAAGTAGTAGCGGGAAAGGTGTCGTCGTAATGTCCATCTGTTGGCGAGGATAGGAAGTAGCCGCCACAATTTAGTGCTAGATACGGTCCACTAGATAGCCTTACCGACGAGTCCTCTAGCGTGCCTAGGACGAAACGCTTCCTTCTCCATTTTTCATCTTTTCATACTCCGAAAACCTGCCGCCATAAAATGATTCAGGACAGCAAACACGAAATCATTTGCACACGAAAGTTCCCTTCGCGCAAACTATACGGCATATAGAAAACCGCCCAAACTCCATAGAATTTTCTCGTTCAAACTTCTGGACACCAAACTGCACTTTCGTATGCACCAATGCAGGTCTTAAGGGTCACAACGTAACGAGCACCGGCGACCATCTGTTCGAGTAATCCCGCAGTCATGGCTCGAGCAGCATACGGTCTCCTTTCCCAGGGCTTCTTCTTCTTCCCAGAATAAAAAAAACCCACCCTCGAAAGCCTGATCAGTGGATCCTCCTTTTTGCTTTCATAGGCCTCGCACTTTCCCCTTGTTCCCTTTTTTTTCTCTGAGTAGCCGACGACTGAAGTATCTCGTCTCGGATTCTACCAAACTTTTCTCTCGGCATGTAGGTGATCGTTGGTCTCGGGGATCCAATAAATCGTTGGTGTTCCTACGCCCTGAAGCATACTCTCTGCCCTTGTCCCTTTTTTACCTTATTTGCTACACTCACTCTCTATTTTCTTTCTCACCACAGTTCTTCATACAAAGACAGCAATATACCGGGTGTTTCCGAAATCGTGGAACAATGATTTGATGTACGGTGATTCTATAAGGTGAATGACATTCATTTGTCCGGGGAGAGTACGATTTCCGTGTCCCCTCGTTTTGAGGTTATATTTGTGTTCTTGGGGTTATTTCAAGAAAAAAATGTATACAGGGTGTCCCACGTAAATGGGAACACCTAAATATCTGTCGTATTTACAGTCCTATCAGAAAACTTCAGACGACAAAGTGAAACTGTTGCAGGGGGCAAATATAATGGTAAAGAAAAAAAATTTTTTATGTCGTGTTTTTTTAATGAAGTTTCAAGGTCACCGATAGTTTTTTAAATGGAATAGTATATTTTTTTTACGATAGCATGAAAGACAATAAAAAACTGAATTTAGTGGATACCACCCTTTTGACCTTGAAATGACCTTGAGCATGAATAATCATGTTGGAGCGGATAAAATGTGGAAGTTTAAAATTTACGTGTTTCAGCAAAGATTACGCGTTGTTTACGTCGGGTTAACCTTTACAAACCACAATAAATGTTTGAAATATTTTTCATAGTAAACAGCGTATGTTTATGTTGTATATAACATGGTGTCAAATTGGCCTGGTTTAGCCGGTAAAGTAGATTTCCTGTTTTTTATAAATTTGAAAATATCTCGGTAACTATGCGAAACATGGCAAAATACCAAGAGACCATTTTTGTAGAAAATGAAATTTTATTCGCATAATCTTTGCATTGTAGCTGTCATCCAGAATTTGAACTAGTAATTTAAAAATCATGTGGATAGAATGATCTGTGGTTACGTCGTGGAGGGGTCGGATCAAAACGAGGGGCCACGGAAATCGTACTCGTGCCCGATTGACTTTTGCGTGTAGAATTACTGCCCCTTCGATGGTCTACATAAATTAAATAAATTAAAATCCTATCTTCTCGAAAACTGTGCAAAATTGGTTTGGCTACTCAGGCCCAGCAACTAAGAGTTTCGATCGTGACGCGAAGGGGTTGAATCACCATCATCGAATTCAAATGCAACACCTCGAAACGTCGGTCATACAGAATTTGAACTAGTAATTGCCCCGTTCTGATGCCCCGTTTTCGAGAAAAATGTCGTTGAAAATCTAGTATTTGTGGAAGTAGATCCGGTCGGTCATAATCAGACGCGTTAATCGATTGCTATCTAATGACACGCGTATTCGTTGATTTATTCCACTTTCAGGACCTGTGTCTACGAGTAGAATCATCGCGGATTGTAGCACGATTTCGGAAACACCCTGTACTCGTTGGAGAAAGGTGGAGAAAGTAGAAAGTTGTGTCGGGAGCTCGTGCATCGGACAGAGACAGGAAACGTTGGAACAAAGAGGTAACGAGAAAGGAAATCTCATGGTTCTGAAGTAGGCAGGTTCCGCAGAGAACGAGAGAAAGGATTGCCTCGACGGTACCGGCTCCGGAGCAAGCTTGGAAAGGGTTAAGACACGGATAGAAAAGCGGAAAACGAACGGGGCGAGCCTGAAGAGGGTTTGTAGAAGTTGTGGCTCGGTGGTCAGTGGAGGACACTCGAGACAATTATTAATAACTTCAGAGAAATTTATGGCTTAAGAACCAGAGCCGTGGATCTGCATTTGCCTCTCGACGTCTCGGGAAATATTGTATATTTAGCTCGCACAGTTTCCGGTGGCTGTGAAAAAATATTTCCCCGGGGAAAGTGGATTTTTTATTCTTGCCTTTCTCGTCATCTTTCATCGTTCTCTGACGGGTGACGGGAAGCTGTATCACTGGTAGAGTGACTGAGGATGCTAATGGTGTTCCCTTTGTGTCAGTTTTCGGACGTACAAAGTGCCTCCGAGGTTTTTGCTCTTCAACCCCTGTTATAACTGTACGGTTTAACCTTTTCAGGGCCGAATTTTTTCAGATTGAATCTGCCTGCTTTGTACTTTGTGCTAGTCAAACGGGGATTAAAAAACCAGGTAGTTCTGGACGTACTGAAAGCAAATAATGTTCAAATGGATGATTATTATGATTTTTTATAGAAGCACGGAGCTCCTGGATTTTTTATTTCATGTTTCAACCCTAACCCAGACCTAACCCAGACTTTGTGCTAGTGAAACGGGGATTAAAAAACCAGGTAGTTCTGGACGTACTGAAAGCAAATAATGTTCAAATGGATGATTATTATGATTTTTTATAGAAGCACGGAGTTCCTGGATTTTTTATTTCATGTTTCAACCCTAACCCAGACCTAAGCCACACTTTGTGCTAGTCAAATAGGGATTAAAAGAACAGGTAGTTCTGGACGTACTGAAAGCAAATAATGTTCAAATGGATGATTATTATGATTTTTTATAGAAGCACGGAGCTCCTGGATTTTTTATTTCATGTTTCAACCCTAACCCAGACCTAACCCAGACTTTGTGCTAGTCAAACGGGGATTAAAAGAGCAGGTAGTTCTGGACGTACTGAAAGCAAATCATGTTGAAATGGATGATTATTATGATTTTTTATAGAAGCACGGAGCTCCCGGATATTTTATGCCATGTTTCAACCCTAACCCAGACCTTTTTTTTTTTAATAATGTGGGATCAGGACCTCCCAGACCAAATACTGTATGGCGATCAGGAAAAGTAGGAGGGTTCCGTGGGTATGTGTAAGAGTTGATCAGCTACAACCGCGAGGGTCCCGGGTAAAGTAGATTTCCTGTTTTTTATAAATTTGCAAATATCACGGTAACTATGCGAAATATGGCAAAATATCAAGAGACCTTTTTTGTAGAAAATGAAATTTTATCCGCATAATCTTTCAATTGTAGCTGTAATCCAGAATTTGAACTAGTAATGGGAAGATCATGTGAATAGAATGAGCTGTGGTTAGGTCGTGGAGGGAACGGATCAACACAAGGTGCCACAGAAATCGTACTCGTGCCCGATTGACTTTTGCGTGTAGAATTACTTCCCCTTCGATGGTCTACATTAATTAAATAAATTAAAATCCTATCTTCTCGAAAACTGCAAAATTGGCTTAGCTACTCAGGTCCAGCAACTAAGAGTTTCGATCTTGACGCGAAAGGGTTGAATCACCATCATCGAACTCAAATGCAAGACCTCGCAACGTCGGTCATACAGAATTTGAACTAGTAATTGGAAGATCATGTGAATAGAATGAGCTGTGGTTAGGTCGTGGAGGGAACGGATCAACACAAGGTGCCACAGAAATCGTACTCGTGCCCGATTGACTTTTGCGTGTAGAATTACTTCCCCTTCGATGGTCTACATTAATTAAATAAATTAAAATCCTATCTTCTCGAAAACTGCAAAATTGTCTTGGCTACTCAGGTCCAGCAACTAAGAGTTTCGATCTTGACGCGAAGGGGTTGAATCACCATCATCGAACTCAAATGCAAGACCTCGCAACGTCGGTCATACAGAATTTGAACTAGTAATGGAAAAATCATGTGAATAGAATGAGCTGTGGTTAGGTCGTGGAGGGGGCGGATCAAAACGAGGTGCCACAGAAATCGTACTCGTGCCCGATTGACTTTTGCGTGTAGAATTACTTCCCCTTCGATGGTCTACATTAATTAAATAAATTAAAATCCTATCTTCTCGAAAACTGCAAAATTGTCTTGGCTACTCAGGTCCAGCAACTGAGTTTCGATCCTGACGCGAAGGGGTTGAATCACCATCATCGAACTCAAATGCAACACCTCGAAACGTCCGCACAAATGAAACCACTCGACCGCGAGTGTGATAAAACCGCGGTCCCGGCAGGGTGATAAATTTTTACCAAATCACCGAGTCGTAAATAGGCTAGCGAAAAATCGGACGGTAGCGCGGCGGCGATAAGCAGGCAATAATCGAAAAGCAGAAAGAAAATAGAGGAGTTCGCTTGCCCGTTCGAGACCAGATAGAAAAGCATAGGACCATGGAGAAGAGTGGGGGTGGTGAGTCGAAGGGGTGCAAAACAGTCGGAAGGGTGAAGGAAAACAGAGGAGGACCAACGGACAAAGGACGTCTGCCGGGTGGTGGTTGCGGGGTTGGATTGCTTAGAGGGGTATGGAGACAAGACACGAGCGGCAAGGATGAAAGGAGAGGGAGAGTCACGGGTCGGGGTCTGGGGTGGGATAAAGAGGGTCGTTGGAGTGGGGGTAGTAGAGAATCAGCGCACAGCTACACCCCACCGTGACTGCCGCGGCAGTCAGTCGTCCGCGCACCCCCGTCCGGTGAGGGTTGTCGTGTTCGGTGGTGGATTTTCATTGCCAGTGACGGATCATCAGGCGCACTGGGTCATTGGTCGATCAGCTGATCTCCTAGTTAGTGTTCTGGTGGTGTCCCCGACGTCACGGAGGCCAGCAACCACTCCAGACCACATCGCCCTCCGTCAACCTCGACGTCTCGACGTCGAACCGAGTGAGTCTCGACGCATTTTCCTTCTAATTCGCCCGACGACTTTTTCGACAACGTTGCCAAAGAAGTCTGTACCCTCTTCATTGAAATTTAGGTTAATTCTCTCGTTGAATCAGTAGCTCGTCCGCAACGGGGTTACAGCGTTTCCCCATTTCTTTCCCCTCTGTTGTTTTTTCAACCCCGTGCAAGAGAAGCAATCGATACCCGATTCTCGAGATGTAACCAAGGACGCCGCGGCTTATCCGCAGCGACACGTTAGACGTGAATGGATCGCGCACCATGGATTTCTCGTTCGCGTTGCCTCGCACTAACAATCCCGCGTTCCATATCCTTCGACCGATTGTCATTCGCAGATCGCGTGCTTTTGGCGTGTTGTAGTTTTCCGAGCGTGTTGCCGTCATCCTCCTTGATCCGTTTAGTTTAGGTGCTTTTGATCGTTCCGGGATGTGCAGTTTGGTTCTCCGTAGAATGATCGGGAATTTCTTCTCGATGTTACGATATTTGTAGAACGTACCTCCGAGTCAGAAACTATTCCTCCCGTGCGGAAAAGTCTGGACCAGTATATTTCTCTTTTACGAGACTCCCACTCCGATGGAGTATTCTCGGCGAAACACAGCGGAAACGTTTGAAATTGATGCGCGAAATTCCGGACGGCCGCGGGCCGTAAAAGTCATTGTAATTCCTGCAACTTTGGACCACGTGTAGCCGGATCCGATGAGCTGCACACCTGGCTGACTCGAGTGCTATAGAGAAACACTACTCTTCTGTTCGGTGCAGTGGTACTGGCCACGAATTACTCCGACGTGAAGATTTATTTTATTTTGTAGTATAGACCTAGGATGTACTGTGATCGATGGATCCGTGTGTACAATGTACCCCGCCGTAATTCATCAGTGATCGAATCTTTCGAGGTTCAATCAATTTTGTATGTAACATCTGAAAATATTTCAACATTTCACGATCTTCAGTTTTACTGACATTCTAGAAACGTTTTTGTTCGCGATTATTGAACCTGCACGAAAGTCTTCCATTCAATTTTTCGATGGGTTACATTAACAATGTATTACAAAATAAAGCTGGAGTTAATAATCGAGACATTCAGCTCACCGGTTGCACATTTTTTATTTCATAATTATTGAAATTACAAAGACATTACAGATTGTTATATAAGTTTAATAAATTTTGTATGTAACATCTGAAAATACTTCAACATTTCACAATCGTCAGTTTTACTGACATTCTAGGAACGTTTTTGTTCGCGATTATTGAACCTGCACGAAAGTCTTCCATTCAATTTTTCGATGTGTTACATTAACAATGTATTACAAAATAAAGCTGGAGTTAATAATCGAGACATTCAGCTCACCGGTTGCACATTTTTTATTTCATAACTATTGAAATTACAAAGACATTACAGATTGTTATATAAGTTCAATCAATTTTGTATGTAACATCTGAAAATACTTCAACATTTCACAATCTTCAGTTTTACTGACATTCTAGGAACGTTTTTGTTCGCGATTAATTGCACTAGTGAACCTGCACGAAAGTCTTCCATTCAATTTTTCGATGGGTTACATTAACAATCTATTACAAAATAAAGCTGAAATTAATCATCGAGACATTCAGCTCACCTTTTTCACATTTTTAATTTAATAATTATTGAAATTACAAACACATTACAGATTGTTATATAAATTTCTTGCATCGAGTACACATTGTAATAAAAATTGCGAGAAATTAAAATCAAGTCAGTCTTACACTTTTTATAAAACAATGTACACCAGTCGAGTTTTGTGCTCGGTGTGGTTAATGTTAAGTTTTTTTTTACAAAAACTCATTTTTCTACAAAAGAAGATTACATACTGACGAGAGTACATTGTGATGTGAGAGTTAACCCTTTGCACTCGAATGGTGACTCTGAACCACCAATCATAATTTCCATACCATTATTCAGAACAATTTTCATATTATTAACACTAGAACTAGCGAGCACTAAACGCGACTGGCGAATATTGTCTTATAATAATGACAAGATTGCATTTATTCAGATTTCGGAGAATTCTTGGTTAAATATATACTTCAATAGAAAAGCTTAATAAAAAATTACTCATCAAAACATATTTATAATTTTAATATTTGTAAAAGAAAAAATTAGAAACCAGTCATTTTGACTGGTCCGGTAGAGTTCTAGTGTTAAATTCGACTTTATTCAATAAATTGCTAAAAATTCAACTGTTGTATGAGAGAACAGGTTTAATTTCAGGTGCACAATAAAAAAAGATACATAGAATGAAAAATGTTTTAGGTTGAAAGAAATATCTTGATTGTGGAATTAAAATTGCTTCGAGTGGAAAGGGTTAAAATAAGGATAAGATGCTATGGTTAATAACAATTTGCTGGACATCATTTTAGAATAATTATTTCTTCACTGATATAGGGGTCAAACACTTACAAAAAAGATTGATAGTAAAAAGGCACGTACAATCCGAACAAATATAATCCAAAAATTTTTGAAAACAAACGATAATATTAGTCGCTCTATTTATTCGTTAATTTTAGCGTTCACTAATGCTCAAATGTCTCTGGTTATGCAAATTATTATCGAGCAGTAGCAGCGCAGCTGCTTAGCGAATCGTGTGAAATAATAGTGGAGTTAGGGTTGCAATGTGTGCCAAAGATATTGTAGCCGCAGGCGCTGACAGCAAGAAGTCTGACCAAGCGGGGATTATTCTACTTAACATTCAAACCGCAGCGCTTATTTGTGTTTCAACGTGGCACTGTAGCCATTCATTCAAAGAAATTGATAATCCCAATTGTCGGGCCGAGTCAAAAAGCTGTGTATCTCTCTTGTAGAACGAATTTTGCGATCTTGTTATACAAGGTGTCCCGTAACTGGTGGTACAACCGAGTGATTCTACATGAAAAACTGAGTCGAAAATATAAAACAAAATGTTTTGATACAAGGCTTTGTTTTCGAGAAAAATGAGTTTGAAAATTTGTCTAGTGCACGTGCACTCGGCTTACTTGCGGCTCAACAGATTCCACTGCCTTTGATTTTTATTTGTGGGGTCAGGTGAAATCGATTGTGTATCGCGATGACATAACGAGCATCGAACAATTACAACAAAAAATTGTGATAGCGTCTGAACACTTAAAGCAACATAATAATTGCACATTACAAGAGGTTCGAAGGAATTTAATACGAAGAGCACAATTATGTCTACAACAACGTGGACAGCGCTTCCAGCAATTTATGAATTAAACGAATTCCTCAAAGGTAATTCTAACATTGTAACCTCGACCTTCGATTTATTCGATGCATACAAACCTCGAAAACCTTTGCGAAAAAAGGTTGAGGTAACTGAGAATAAAGTCCGTTGAGCCGCAAATAAGCCGAGTGCACGCGCACTAGACAAATTTTCAAACTTATTTTTCTCAAAAACAAAGCCTTGTATCAAAAAATTTTATTCTATATTTTCGACTCAGTTTTTCATGTAGAATCATCCCCTGCTAGGTTGTACCACCAGTTACGGGACACCCTGTATATTTTCGTGTTCTCGGTATAGCAGCGGTGCGCATGAGGCCGGATCTCATTTATTATTCAACTGGAACGGCCACGTGCTAGCAGCCAGGGCTGCGCCGAACGATCGCGGGGGCAATTATTAATTATATCTCTGCTTCCTAAACACAAATTCGTCTATGCTGCCGTTCCAACTAGTACAAATTTGCGGTCGTGTTAGTTCCAGGTCGTATAGCTCGTTTATATCTGGATGTATAGCTAGCTAGAATAGTAACGTCGTTCCAACCGGCGATGTTCATCCGCTTGGAGGTAATGTTTGTTCATGTAAATGTCCCCCACCACCCGACCGTCGCCAATAATGGTTTCATATGAACGTATATGCAGTGTGTTCGGGGCACCCAGCGTGTTAACCTGAAACCATTTGGCACTGTATTTACTTTTGTTGGTTGTTCACGCGAGCCCTCTGTTTGTTCACCGTCGAGAATGGCGAGTTTGACATCGTTGCGCAAAGACGGAAGAGTCTTATCTGTTCACCGTATCATAGTTCATCTTCCTGTTCAAATTACAAATGAATTAGTATCATTCAAAGTCGTGCCATTATTTCTCAATTGTTCTGATGAGTTCTCGGCTGAGCTTCATTCTAACGTACCTTGATTCCCTATTCTAAAATAGAGAATTGAAAAAAAAAATTAAATCTGTTATACTCTTTAGTTTCCAAGATATTTCAAAAAATGTTCAAGGGTTGTTTTCACCCCTTTAACCCTTTGCACTCGGAGCTAAACAAAAAACCAAATATTTCTTCTAACCTACAATATTTCGATTGTATATAATTTGTTTCATTATATGCGTAACTGTTATAGTACCTCATACAATATTTAAATGTTTAATAATTCATTACATAGAAACAAATTTAATCATGTAAACAATATTCTGAATAATAGTGTAGTAATTTGTAGTGGCGCCTCAGAGTCGCCATTTGAGTTCTAACGGTAAACATGAACAACTTTAACTCTTAACATTCGAAATGCGACTCTGAGGTGCCACTAAAAATTGGTATGGCATTATTCATAATATTCTTTGTACATCATAAATTGTTGAACATTTAAATATAGCATGTGCATAAAATGAAAAAAATGCATGTAGAATGGAAATATTCCTGGTGGAAAGAGATGTTTGTCTTTAGAGTTAAATTTATTTAAATATGTTGCCTTGCGAGTATGTTCTAAATATCTTAAATTGCTAGAAGAATTATTTAAATTGCTGGAAGAATTATTTAAATTGCTAGAAGAATTATTTAAATTGCTAGAAGAATTATTTAAATTGCTAGAAGAATTATTTAAATTGCTAGAAGAATTATTTAAATTGCTAGAAGAATTATTTAAATTGCTAGAAGAATTATTTAAGTTGCTAGAAGAATCCTTTAAATTGCTAGAAGAATTATTTAAATTGCTAGAAGAATTATTTAAATTGCTAGGAGAATTATTTAAATTGATAGAAGAGTTATTTATATTGCTAGAAGAGTTATTTATATTGCTAGAAGAGTTATTTATATTGCTAGAAGAGTTATTCAAATTGCTAGAAGAATTATTTGAATTGCTAGAAGAATCATTTAAATTGCTAGAAGAATTATTTAAATTGCTAAAATAATTATTTAAATTGCTAGAAGAATTATTTAAGTTGCTAGAAGAATTATTTAAATTGCTAGAAGAGTTATTTACATTGCTAGAGGAGTTATTTATATTGCTAGAAGAGTTATTTATATTGCTAGAAGAGTTATTCAAATTGCTAGAAGAATTATTTAAATTGCTAGAAGAATTATTTAAATTGCTAGAAGAATCATTTAAATTGCTAGAAGAATTATTTAAATTGCTACAAGAATTATTAAAATCGCTAGAAGAATTATTTAAATTGCTAGAAGAATTATTAAAATCGCTAGAAGAATTATTAAAATCGCTGGAAGAATTATTTAAATCGCTAGAAGAATTATTTAAATTGCTAGAAGAATGATTAAAATCGCTCAAAGATACATGTATCCACGTGACAGTGAACGATTTACCTGGAAATACAGGGGGATCCAGAAGAGAAGGTCTGGTTTCGAAGGGGCGGCAATCACGGCGCTAATAAAATTATTCAGAACGTGCGGAATGCTTTCTACATTTTCTTCTCATTTATCATCCGCTATGGAAAAGCCCACGGATCCCATCCCGGAAAGATTTCCATTTGCAAGCTTCGGTTCGATCGGACCCGGGCCCGAGGTCTTAATACTGATTGATCGGCGCTTCTTGTTCACCACGTCACGCTTCCTCCGGCGGAGCGCAAACTTCGAAAAGTTCAGGGTACATACATCCTACGGAACGTAAGGCGGTAGATAGTTCAACGTGATATAACTCGGGGAACAATCTCCGCGGAGGCGACAACCGGGGGAGTGGAACTCCGTTTTCCGATTCGACCCTCGTACGGACCGTTCATTAGACCCTTCGCGCCACGGCGGCGTTTCGCGTTGCTCTAACGTGGCTCTGGCGTTGCTCTAACGTGGCTCTGGCGTTGCTCCGGGTCCGACGAACTTCCGCGCGAAACGTGGAAATTCTCTTTACCCCGGATAGACGTAAAAACCGGACTGCATAACCGCGGATTGCTTACGTTGTCAGGATTATCTTGCCTCGCCGCGAAATTCAATAACGCTGCAGCCACCGTAGTTTAGGGCTCGAAACCACCCCTGGAGAATTTCTACGGGCTAAGGAACTCTGTGGTGAATTTTTTTACCTTCCTTAATAAATGTTTGCCATACTGCTACTGTCAGCACAAATTTTAATTGGAAACATTGTTCTAAATGATTATTCATCATCTTTTCCGAACCGGTTCGAAACAGAATCGATTCCCCAGACAATCTTGAATTTTAGAGACAAGTCCAGAAACGAATTTTCCAAAGAATTTTCTTGGTGAATTTTCTTTCGTTTATTTAAAACCTACCAGATAGTCATGATTTTTATGTAGTATTTTCATTCAACGAAAATGTATTTGTTTTCCTTAAGAATTGATCAGAATTCTCTGTGTGAATAAATCTTGATGCTTCTACTACAAAAATCATTCATTCTGATTCGTCTTCATTTATGATCAAAGGTACAAGTCTACAAAAATTTTTAAATTAATTTTTGTTACTCATGTCGAGAACCTTCATGTTTTATTCGAATACTTAAAAATGAATCTCGCAGGTCATGGAACTCGTAGTATTTTTAGTTCAACTGAAAAGTTATTTCTTGTTTCGCAGCGATACCCACCCCTTTTAGAAGAATGAATTATTATAGTTTACGTATTATAGCATAATATTTTTAATTCAATGAAACTTGATTTCATATTTCATTTCATCTCCGATTTTTAATTGGAAAGCCAACCCTCGTAGTTTGTCATTGTATTGGGCAGGGTAAATATAACCCCATAATAATTGAATGCAATTTCGAGTCTTAATAATAAACACAAGTTATTATCACTCATTCAAGCAGATTGTCATGTTTTGTTGAAATTTTCATTTCTTCGCCTTCAAGGTCATCCCAAGGTCATTGTACACTAAGTCGTTGAATTCGTCTTGACACGGGCTATAATACTGTTAAGTCTAAAATACAAAGTGCCATTTAAGAAAAATGTAGGTGACCTTGACAATACCATAAAAAAATTTTTTTTCGAACTTTTTTTATTGCAATATATAGCCAATCGAAATCTGATCAAGTTTTGTTGAAAATATTTTTTGTCAGATTACCGCAAGTACTTAAAACTGTACTGTATACTTCCCTGGTCCCGTTTAATTGCTGCAACAATCGTGAAACGTGTTCTGCGAGTCCGTTTCCGTTCAATTAAACTTTTTCGCTGTTCTCACCGCTCGTTTCCATAGAACAACAGTACTCGCCTTATTATGATACGGAAGCGTCTCGTTCCGAACGAAGAATAAATACAGCGATTCCTCCAACAACACGCTACATTCGGTCCTAGAAAGCTTGCAGATTTTACGCGAAATTTAATTTTTTAACTATCCGCAAGCTGCCGCTGGAACGTTAAAGTGGCATGATATTCTTTCGGCCCCGGTCTTCCGCATAATTCCATGGTATTAACCGACCGTGGGGTCGCCCAGTTCGAAGATAAATAGGATAAACGGGAGCTAAGTCGGTCGTTATCGTGCCGCGAATATTATAAAGTTTGCACACGTGCGAGAACAGCGACCGCGTTCGGAAATCAGGATACAATGTCGACGAGGAAGCACTCCCGCCCGAAGCGCTTTGAAATTTCTCTTTTTCTCTCTCTCTCTCGTCGAGGATGACGTCACGCTCGTACCATGAATTTCGAATGATGTTTTTAACGTTATCGAGCCGTTTAATCGTTCGCGCGAGAGGAATTTTCATTGTTTCTTTGAAAATGACGGAACCGCTCCGCTGGAGCCGATGCTGACGAAAAATTCGTCGCTTTTCAAAATGTTTGCCAGAGATTTTACCATATAATGTTTTATTCCGAACGAAATTCACAATCGAAAATATTTCGGAGCGTTTAATTGCCTTGTCTGACCGATGGCGTACCTATTTCACTTGCTGGATTAGATTATTGTCCGCATAAATTAATTCGTGGCATTTTTTTCGTGTTGTTTCTTTGGTTAATTGTTGTTTGTGAATCGTTTCAGTGGAATATGAAGCAAATTGAATCAACCTATTAAAAAAAGCTGTTTTCTATTTATTTTAACGTTGATTTTGATCGTTTCTCGGTTGTTACGTGGAGTAGCACGAAATTAATAATGCGTACGTGTTGAAGCAAATTCTGAAGGAAATATCGCGTTTTTTAAATTTTTGTACAATAAATTTGAATTAGGTGGTCTGGCGAATGCAACACCCATTCTACTTGCAGGATTAAATTATTCATTGCGGGAATTAGTCTGTGGCTTTCTTCCTTCCGGAAATTTGTAAATTTTTTGTCAATCGTTAAATCAACTAGCGATATTAAAAGAAAAATAAATTAATTGCAAGAGCCACTAATATTAACAATATTCCTACCAATGCCGGTCAAATGACCGGTTTCAAAATTTGTATTTTAAAATTATCGAAATTATAAAGATGCATTTATAAGTAATACATATATAAACTTCCTCACTTAAGATTGTGTTGTAACAAAAATTGTACAAATTCTAAATAAATACAACCTTGTAATTTTTATAAGTCCATACATGATAGTTGCTTTTAATGCTCGGTAGGTTTAGTGTTAATGGCCAAAGATATATGCAATTAATATTTCGATTTTCCGTGCTGTTGAATATTACTTACAGCTAATCTATTGATCTTTATGAACTTATGGCTCGTAAAAGTTCGTAAAATACACGAGGCATAATGTTGGTAGATACGAGGGTCGTATGTATAAAATAATATATGATAATGTTATTTGCATAAAGAGCCGCAGCTTGGTGATAAAGTAATATCGCTCCGGTAGAATTGTGCCTGCGGTCTCTCGTGACAAATCGTAATGGTGGACGCGTGGAACGTATAAATTTTGAATTCCAATAATCGAGTCGACGAGCAACGATTATTCGAGCGCGACGAGCGTCGTATCGAGAAATTCGAAAAAATCGAGTCAGTTACATAACGGTTTGGGGGATCGATGCGAGAGTAATTTCCGGTCGATGTTATCGTTACACTTCGCCTTATTACCGGGGAATTGCATCTATTTTTATTACCGTTGATATAAAGCCCTCGATGCAGATGATACAAATTTAATGTGTTTCAAACGAGCGCTCGACTGGCAGGGTATTTTGTTCGCAGGCCATTTCCGGTGAAAAATTTTAGATACCGTTTTACTGTCCCGCGTGCTACGGTAGACGTATGTAGTTTAATTTTCTCCAGCCTGTTCGTTTGCATTTTTTGTTTTGCAATCAGTGCGTTCAATTTAAAAAGTATTCCCATTGGTTCATTTAAATTGATAAAGAACATCCGTGTCACCGTTCGATTGACACGTTAAACATGTGCGCGAATTTCGGCAATAACGTACGCGAAAACTCGATTCGATGAAGTTGAGGATATTAACATTTTATTGTGCCGTTCCAAATGGTATTAATACTAGGTTTACGGGTTGCGTTAAAATGACGCTTTTTAATATTTTTAATTTACGATTATATTGTAAAGATGCAACCATGAGGAATTATTTAATAAATTTGTTTCTTTGGGTATATATTATTAACACTAAACCTACCAAGTAAAAGTAAAACATGTAAAAGTGAAATGCCTTATAAAATTGAGAAGATTAAATTTATTCATACTTTGTATGGCTTTAATCATAATGTGTGCTTACGTTAAGAAGCCAATTGAGTCATTTCCTATGAAAGTGTTTTTAGAATTTTAATAATTGGTATTTTAAAAAAAAAATAGATAAAAATTTGGATAGACACATTCTCGTTATTCTTATAAAGTAATGTGAAATAATCATTTTTAGTACTTCGTAAACTGAATGTTAATCATTAAACTAGAGATTTTATGCATTTATACCAAAAATAGTGTAATTTCAAACATTGATGAGATGGAAAACACTTAAGAATTTGAATACATTTCTTACGACGTAATATGTAAGTGCATTAAAGAGAGAAATAAATTCCAATTTGGTTCCTACGACTTGCAATTAACCCATATCTGGGTGATGGAATTATTTATACAGAATTAAAAATTAATTTCTACGTTAGAAGATTGACTGTACCAAATTTGCTTAAGATCTGCGAAATAGAGAGGTTTGAAATAGAAATTAATATCAGAAAACTAAACTTGTCAGTTTTTGTTTCTTTAAATAAATTTCTTTGGTTTTGTGTAATTTTTGTGATTGTTGAGTGGGCGATCAACGTGTTAATGAAAACAATTTTTATATTGCATAAAGATCCACAGTATATTAATCACTGTCACCACTATGTAGATTTGGTTGACGATAGGTCGGGACTAGTTTAATTTTGTTTAGAGTAGGGGATAGTTTTTAAATTATATCTTGGAGTGCATGAAAAATGATTAATATCATCTAGATTGTATCGATAAGTGTGATAGAACATTTTCAGTTACACCGGTTATCTATTCTTTAAATAAATTCACGGTATATTGAAGATTTTTCACGACACTCGCATTTCAATTTTCACTTGTAATTATTCTTTGAAAAACAATTGAAGTGCTGCGTGTTACATAGTGCCTCAGAGTGAAGATTCTTCCATTTGTTTTCAGTAGACGCTGTAAAACATTTCGTATTCTTTTCGTTGTATGTTTTAAGCTGCAAACACATTCTTAAACATATAAAATTATGCAGTGTTTACCGGTGTGGAAAAATTTACAAAAGCATTTAAGTTGCATAACAAAGCCTTAGAACAATTTTGAATTTCCTGGATAAATTTCCTCAGTGCCTGAGGAAGATGCAATATGCAATATGTATAACAACTTGTTTTGCAATATGCAATATGTCTAACAACTCGTATTGCAATATGCAATATGTATAACAACTTGTATTGCAATATGCAATATGTATAACAACTTGTATTGCAATATGCAATATGTATAACAACTTGTATTGCAATATGCAATATGTATAACAACTCGTATTGCAATATGCAATATGTATAACAACTTGTACTGCAATATGCAATATGTATAACAACTTGTACTGCAATATGCAATATGTATAACAACTTGTACTGCAATATGCAATATGTATAACAACTCGTATTGCAATATGCAATATGTATAACAACTTGTATTGCAATATGCAATATGGATACCAACTTGCATTGTAATACTAAAATTATATGCAATATCATCGTTTAAAATAAAAATGTCTTGCGTTATATTCAAGAGAAAACGGGCAAATAAAAAGTTAATTCTTCCTCTACTCCTTTCAATGCATTGAAAAGAATTCACTAGCTGAATTTTGTCATAAATATCCGTCTAGTTACAACGATGGTCTTTTAATGTATCTAAACCAATATTTTCTGCTAGCCCATCCAAGAAACGTGCGATTAGATCTCACTAAATTGGGGGATGGTCAGACAGGTTGAAATATATGGCTGGCAATATTTTCCGGCCGGCACGATACAAAGTACCATTAAGTGAAAATAGGTGGAGACGTGAGACGAGCAGTGCGGCTTAACGAAATGGACCAGGGAAAGGGAAAAATCATTTTCCCAGAGACGGCGAAAAGCCTCGGGTTCTGAAGTGAAGTTCGAATGAGATTCGAGTGCTCGCGAGTCGAAGGGTATGCGACACTTGTAAAAATGAGAAAGGAAAGCTCGCGGACGCGAGAGACAGAGAAACAGAGGGAAGGAGAAAGAACAGGGGGGGGGGGGTGGAAAAGAGTCGTGGAGTAAGAAACGAATGCAAAGTACCTGCGAGACGAGAGTCGTATCCAAAGATTTACCGTGCTGAGTAGTCCCTCCAGCAGCTCTGCTCGCTGTCCGTTTGTCTGTTTGTCCGAGCCTCTTTCTTGACGACCCTCCGCGTCCCTCCGGTTTGAACCAGGGAGCCCGTACATTTATGTTATGCAAATGCGATTCACCGGCCGGGAAGAGAATATAAGAGGAGGAATAGCGACAATGGGCCACGCCGGAGGTTCGCGCGAACTCCGGGAAATAAAATTCATGAACGATAGTTTGACTTATTCCGTGATTTTTGAACGTTACATTTCATTCAAGAGATTTCCCCCCCTCTCTCTTTCTCTTGTAGAGAGGCGGACTATTCCCTTTTCCGGTTGCCGTGTCGCCTCTTACGCCGAGTTGCCCTAAGAGAGGGCTCTTCCGGATTCAAATGGCACGTGCTTACTCCCAGCAGTGTTATTTATTAGCGGCTTTGCCTCCTCGACTGTGAATTAACGTATCTGATTCGATAGACACTCTGTTCGATGGCGCCGAAAACATTGATTACTCTTGACTGCGGATGTTGATGCAAAATAAAAATTGTCAACATCGATTACGAAAAACAGCAGCCATATAGAAGATTCTTTCTTTCTCTGATAATGTGAATGAGTTGATAATAATTTGACTGCGGATCTTTATGCAAAATAAAAATTTTCTGTATCAATTACAAGAGACAGTAGTCAAATTTGAGGGCCTTCCTCTGTTGAATTATTTTAAATTGTTAAAAATAATGTATTGATATTCCGTAATTCTGTTTTAAATTGCACGTACACCATTTTGTCATAAATGCATAAAATCCGCTGTCTAATGATAATATATTAGCGTTGTTAGATTCGTTTAATCTTTGTGATACTTGAAATTGCACCACGTTTTTATCATGAATGCATAAAATCTGCTGTCTATTGATTAACCATTTAAAAATTGTTTTGAGGATGTTGGCAAGGGGTGGCCGAATTTTTTGTATTGGTCGGATTTTACAGCCTTCGTGTTGCGAATGAATTTTCTATGGAATAAATTGTGATTTAAGTGGAACAGGTCGTCAATGCTCAGACATGTCATTTATTCTTACAATAAGAAATGAGGAATAATGATTGAGCTTCCATTCTCGTAATGAAGCTATAGGGACAATAATAGCGGTAGGAAAATCATATATTAAAGTTTCACGCTTTCTTTTTTAACATTTAAATAAATTCATATTTAAATTTATTTAAATACATTCGTTTTACTGCGAATGCTACAGGAATTCATGAAGACGTATTAGCTGTGCTATATCGAGTTACAGTTTCGTCAGTGGAATTCTGGGCCACTTAGATTACTAAGAAGTTACAATAGAAGGCTTGATAAAACGTGAGAATTTTTCTCATCCTCAAAATCCACAAGAAATCTTTGAAAACCAATTACTGTTTAAAGACGTCCCCTTACAAAATACTGAAAATATCTTCTTCCCGTCCTATATAATATTAAAACTATAGTATTTCCTATAATATTAAAATTAAAATTAAATATAGTATTTCTTATAATATTAAAGTATAGTATTTCAAGGATTTGTAGCATATTCGTAGTATTAAAAGCTTCCCTTTTAATTTAATGAATCAATCTTTCGAAGAAAACGTTCGAGCCACCGCAAAATATTTATTTACATGATCGTGAACGAGGAAAATGATGGAAACGTGTGACCAAGTACGTCAGCATGATACAGCGGTCCTCCCGAGTGTGTAACAGATAGATGAAAGAGGATTTGGCCGAGCGGGTGTTGTGTTCCCGTAACAAGTTTCTTCCCGAAAGTGCAATGATGCATATACAAGATGCAGCTGCACTCTTTCCCGGCGAGGCAAAGCATCTTTTATGCAAGAAATGCTCAGAGAAGTGTTAGAGGATTATCCGACGAGAAGTCACCTATTAAATTCAAGTTTCTTCGGGTCCTCCCCCACCGTAGTGGCAGTTTCTTAAACCATCCCACGGTGGAAGTACTTTTAAACCCCCGAAGTTTGTCTAAACTTTCCGGTAGGGGAACTTTTCCCTCAAATAATATAATGTCGGGAAAGGGAAAGATCTCTCCGTTTATCACGTCATACATATTTATAGGTCACTATTTTGTTTTTAATTAGTTACACGTCATCGTGGGTTGCTCCTCATAAATTTTCATTCACGGCCGCCGAGTGACAGGCTACCACTACTACAGTAATAATTTGATGTAAGCAAATGAGAAGTGTGCGTTAATCGCAAAGCGCCTATCCCCTCCACTGCGAGTTACGCCCCGTGAGGGAAGCTACAGCTGCCTCGGTCGCCGAGCAGTTCAAACATGCCGCGTAACCCGATAAGGGGTATTGGCATATCGGTGTGACACCACTACTATTCCAATTACAAAACTTCTTGAATTTTCATTATTTCTTTATGGGACTTTCACCAACTGATTTGTGCAATTTTTCTGATTATAATTACACTGAACGCGATATAATTTGAACCTGTATTTAGTGGTTTAATTTTAAAAATATATTGGAACTGTACGATCTATGCAATGGTACAGTCCCGAGGGTTTTGCTTAGATCGAATTTTTACTATACTATTACTGCTATTACAACTCTGTTCTTGATTCGGGTCGGGTGAGCGCGTTTTCAAGCGAATCGCGTCGGTCGGAGGTCAAAGATCACGATCAACACCCGTGACGTAAGCAGCCGGCAGGCAGGTTTGCTTCTGACAGGTATGGAAATACAGGCGATGGCCTGTAAATTGCTTCTTCCACTTTAAACCAGCCGTTTTCCACTCGACGCTGGTGACGCACGCGAGTCTGCCGTGCGGTTACCGAACACGGCCGACCGCCTTCGCGGCCCTTCGATTCCCGATCACTCGAGAGAAACTCGTTAGTTTGTTGCTGTCATCCTCTGCATTAACTTTTACATGATTTTTCAATATCCTAGTCCGCCTGGAACAACTCCTCCTCCCACCGGAGTTGATTAAAGAATCTGTAATAAAATTTAACGACCACTTCGTTCACGATAAAACAAAGTCAAAGTTGTTCTGGCGCTAGCAGTTTTATGGATGAGGGACAGGGCTGACTATTGCTGGAAGTTTCTACTTGAAGACACATTAATCGACGTATCATCAATCTTAATCTTGAGAGGGTTATATCGGATCATCGGATACGATCAAACACTGCGAGTTCTATGAAGGAGAGGTATGCCTGACTATCGGTGGTAATTTCTACTTACAATTAAATCCATCAGTATTGCCATAATTATAGTCTTGCGAGGGTTAAATTACGGCTTCGAGAGCTACCAGTAGACAGTGGATTTTATGTATTTATGAGTGGATATAAACTTGAGTGGATGAAATTTATTTTTGTTATTATTTTAGTTTTATAAGTTTTTATTTTATTTAATAGAAGTATGTTTACTTTGATACAGTGGTCACTCTTTTATATGTGCGCTTCTATACAGTCCTCTTCTCTCTTACTCACACACCCATACCACACATTCTTCCATACATTCATACCAACTTATATAAAAATGACACTCAACAATTTTCAATATACTGAAATTATCCAAGAGGGAACAAATTTTCTATTTGGTTTCCATTTCTTACATTTTTAATTCTTGAATATTTTTATTTTGTATTAAGATCCACAATCTCGCTATCAGTTTAACAGTATCTGTCATCCACTGGGTCTGACCACTGTCGGCAGTGTCTACTTAAAACTAAACAACTCATTTCATTCTGTTTCAAACGCAGTCAGTTTCCAATGGGATTTAGATTACTTTTCCATGGCGCCTGCAAAAAATTGATGCACCAAAAACATCGTAATTATCTGCAATTTACAATCTAATATTTATCGTAAAACTACACCTCTAGGAGCACTCAAACTGTGAAACCTCCCTGATCTCCGCTGGAGCCGATGCTGACGAAAAATACGTCGCTTTTCAAAATGTTTGCCAGAGATTTTACCATATAATGTTTTATTCCGAACGAAATTCACAATCGAAAATATTTCGGAGCGTTTAATTGCCTTGTCTGACCGATGGCGTACCTATTTCACTTGCTGAGTTAGATTATTGTCCGCATAAATTAATTCGTGGCATTTTCTTCGTGTTGTTTCTTTGGTTAATCGTTGTTTGTGAATCGTTTCAGTGGAAGATGAAGCAAATTGAATCAACCTATTAAAAGAAGCTTCTTTTAAATTTATTTTAACATTGATTTTGATCGTTTCTCGGTTGTTACGTGGAGTAGCACGAAATTAATAATGTGTACGCGTCGAAGCAAATTCTGAAGGAAATATAGCGTTTTTGTAATGTAATTAATTATTGCCCAACTCTGTGGCACAGTTGGCCCTTGGATTATGAAACAGGGTCGAAGGGAACCGATCGATACAGAGTAATACGAAAAATTCAAAAAAAAAATTCGCACCGAACATTGACTATTGCTCTATCAGTTTGATCCATTTGGCACTCGGCATAGTTGTACAATGGGTTAGGAAAAGAATCGGGAGGAACCGGTCGCAGACTCAGCCGATACCGTGTTCCAGACCGGTTAGCGTGTTAGCAGCTTCTTGTCCCGGCGAAATCGGATAATCCCGGTTGAATTCGTTACGTTCGAGCCTCTCTTTCCGCGCCGCGTGCCGCCCCGAGAGGTGATTTGCATAAATTTTCCATGGGTGGAAATGAAATTGCTCGTGAGGCGTCGGCGAACCCTTTCCGCCCTATTTGAAGCGTGCACTCGCAATCTGGACGAGCGGGACTTACGCGCGCCGCCGCAACGCCGACGTTTACACTGGCTTACCATCCCGCAGGCCCGCCATTTCCCAGGTGTGACTACGAAATTTGAATTCGACGCGCGATTCTTCCGCGAGAAGAATACGGGCAACGTCGTCCGCGATGCTGGAATCTTGTTGGATTCTGCTGCGGTTGCTATCTTTGACACAATCTATAGTTATTCACGAATATCCGGGCAGACAATCAATGGTGGATAAGAAATGGTAAATAATCCTAATGAAGCGACAACAAGATCAGGAACAACTCTCGATGCAGTATTTGCAAGACATTTAGACAAAATTGAATCAAGAATATTTATATTATATTTTAGTTATCACGAGTCAATTGTTTCAATAATAGAATCATAGAAAATTAAATGTCATAAAGTGTTAATAAAAAATCGAAAAAAATTAAAGAAAGAAGTTTCACTTCAGCCATGTGGTCTAAGCACATACCAATTTTTTTTTTAATTAAATTGACAAGTAGCCTAGTTGGCAAGCTTTTTTCCCCCACCTGAATATAACGATTGAGAAAAGACATTTCCAGTAGGATTTAATTTTAACGTCGAAATATTAATACGAAGCCGTTCACCTACTTGTAGAACCATTCTCATGGGGTTGCGTCGTCTTTGGAAACGATACACCTGTCTTTGTAAATTAAATATGTATAAAATACGTAAAAAATTGCATAGGCGACAGCTCCTTTAATTTGATTTCCATTTTGGGGATGTTTATTCTACAACTGCAATTACTTCACTGTTCTACAAAGGGAAATATTCATGTTTCGTTTATTAATTGTAAATAGTTCGAATTTGATTCTTCTTTATGAAAATTGGTATTATTAAATATTCTGAATTAATTGCTTGATATCAATGTTCTTTAAGGTTCATGGAAATATTAAAGCTGATGATTTGGTAACACATTGACAAAATTTTTCTCTAAATGCAGGTGACGTACAAATGTAATATTTAGAATGGCTTCTGTTATCCTGGAAGTGTGCTACAACATTTACAGAATTAACACTTTGACTCCCAAACTAGTGATCTCATTATATTCTACAAAATCAAGTAATTTATTCACTGAAATAAAAATTGTTATTGCCTTGTTGCATTTTGAAAATTCTAAACTTTGGTATAGTGCAAATAATTAGTACAAATATTTAGTTTGAAATATGGACGAATAATTTCGTCACCCATACATGGCTGACATGGCAGTCGACGTGATAAGTGCTTAAAATGAGTGATCCTCAAGTTTTTGTGGTGAATAAACGATAGGAAACGCATATTACTTTACTAATATACTTTAATAATAATAATAACACTTATAGTAGATATGAAATATTATTTAGCTCTCACACGTGCTCGCCATGCATCGTGCATATACCTCTCTACGTTGAACCTTAACCTCAAACAATCTCACTCACTCACATTCCGGACTCTCACTCACTCTAGCGCTCACTCTTCCATCTGTATCATTCATTCTGAACTCTCACATACAATATAAACAATCATCATTCACACATACCCCCCTTGTTTTTATTGTATTTCGGTTTGTAAAATCCTTTTTACATTTCTTAACAGATTCGGTCCGCTCAGTGGTTTTGTCAGACAATCTGCTGTCATTACCAAACTCGGTACATGCATTATCTCTAAATTTTCTTTTATCACTGCTTCCCTCACAGTTTTACAGAAAGATAGAACCAGATAATTTGGTATCAGCTTCATAGAATTGTTTTCTAAAAGTGTCTAAAGAAAATTGTAAATGGTTAATTAAAATCGCTCTTCTTTGGAAATCCCGGAAATCTCCGAATAAAATCATAAACAGCCTGTTTGCATTTTTCTTTAGAGAAAGAGGGAGTAACCAGAGAAATTCGCGAATGGTTTATTTAAATTGCTCGGTACTGTAAAACGTCGGCTATCAGTTTCGCGTGTACGGTTTAACACGGCCTGTCTGTTTGATTTACATTTGACAATGTTTCCCTATCAGCCGGACGGCCGGGTACACTAGGCTCTAGACGAAATAATCGCGCTCGAGAGGAACAACGAAACGCTTTTTTGAACCGAGTAATCCACGGACCGGCAATTACTGCGACAAACAAATCCCGCGGATCCGTCGCGACGAGTATTAAATCACAATATCGCGAGATATTTCGTGGCTGGATTATTAACGAATATGTCCAGGCTGTACGGCGAAAGGGGCCCCGGCAAACGACGGTAAAAACGTGTTCGCAAAATGGATTACGTCTTGCCGGAAATGAAGTTTTCGCCGACGACGCACCGTCTCATCGCACCGGACCGTATAATGAAACCGCTCGAGATAATCCGCAGCGCCGTTTAAACGATTAACAGAACGTGCTGGTTTGTTCTTACGCTTGTCGCTGGTAGCCATCGCTGGCGTGGATAAGCCGGCTAATTGACAGGTGAAATTTTCGCGGACTCTCTCGCGAATTAATCAACATTCTTGCGAAAGTGTATGGAAAATGGTAATCTTTCTCTCTTGATCTTTGCAGCACATATTCGAAAAGGTAGATCAAGATTATTTTTAACATTAACCACTATCGGTCACACGACCTAGTTCACATTTCTTGTTTTATAGTTGTTGAAATTATAGAGAAGCTTTCATTCGAAATTATTAAATAAGTCTATTAATTCGAGCACGTATGATTATAAAAATTGCGTGAAATGTAAGTCAATTCAGTCGTGTAATATTTGTAAAAGAATGTATGCCGGTCACATTGTTGCTCTGTATGGTTAACCCTTAGAGGACGGGAATAATGTTTAGCATACTTCTTGATGGGTCTGGATTAAATTTTCCTTGTGAAACAAAATTGCATACTGAAGAGTTAAGTGTATGAATTAAATAAAGGGAAATGGATTGTGTTCAGTAAAAATGTGTTTGATATTTTTTGAGAGTAATAATTTGTTTAAAAATTATTAACAGTCGCAGAACGGTCAAATTGCTTGGGCGACTAAAACAGACACAATATATGTAATAAAAAATGGGGGGGGGGGCATTTAAAATAATTGAGGTAACCTTCACGTGACCTTCAAATGATTCTTCAAGGTCAAACCAATGGCACCATCTTATAGCCCTTGCGAAACCATAAAATACATGTCTGAACCATTTTTCTCTAAAATGACTTATTTTTAAGATGTTCGACTGTTTCCAGACTTTTATAACACCCTGTATATATTAGTCTCGTTTAGATCTCGGTAGTTCTAGTGTTAAAGCTCGAAGAAAGTGGATTAGGTGAAAATAATGCATGTTTCAGCGTAGATACGAAAATGTTGAGGCTATAAATGTATACGAGAGAATCCGGATTAAAATTAGTTGTACAAGATGTCGAATGGAGCTTTTCCTTTGTGGAGGTCTGAACTTAAAGCTTGGAGAACGTAGATTAAGATCGGATGGTTAGTAATTAGAAAGAGTAGTGGGGATGTAATTAAAATCTTGATTAAAGGCAATGGGGTTTTGAGGGTGAGCTTTATGATTCAAGAATAGAGCTTTTATTGTTCGTACCTTGTAGAGCTTGCACTTCGGAGAATTTGGTACTTCAAGCTCGGTAGATGCAGATTCAGCCAAGCTAATTAACAATTTTAAGGAACAATGAGAAATTACTGATAAGTAGCTGTATAACAGTTAATGGATTCAAAGCGCTGAGCTTGAAGGGTTACAATAGAGACAATTTTTTCTCTGTCAGGCTTTTTTTAAGTAGCATGTCAGTATTTCAAGTTCAACGAATGTAGAATAGACAGAAATAAGCTATAATTAACGTGAACAAGGAGAAACTATTGGAAATCACTTTTGAAGTCAATAGAACGAAAGGGTTGAGCTTGAAGTGTAACAATAGAAACTATTTTTCCCTGTTATTCGTCGAGCTTTTTCCCGAAAGAAGTCAGTATTTGAAGTACAATGGATGTCGAATGAACCGAGAGAAGTGATCATTAAAATGAATAATGAGGGACTATTTCAAAAGTCGCTTCAAAAGTCGATGGAATCTAAAGGGTGAGTTTGATTGATATCATTCGAGGCGGTGTTCTCTCTGCTATGAGTGGAGCTTTTTCTTTGTAAAGCTCGGTATATGAAGTGCGAAGAATGTAGAATGACCCAAGGTAACTGATAATTATGTTCAGCAACGAGAATCAACTGAAAATCGCTTTGGAAACCACCAGGATCAAATGGGTGAGTTTAACTGTGGGGCAAGCGGATTCGTTGACTGCCGTTTCCCGGAAATTGGTAAGGAGCACGGTCGTCTTAGATAATTGGTCAACAAAAAATGGAATGGAAGGGAAAAAAATGACCGCCCCCAAACCAGGAGTCACTCGCAGGTACGCTTGTACCCTCGAGTGACGCACGCGGGGAATCCGCGTGTCCCAAAGGCAGAAACGTAGCAGGTAATAAACCAGAGAAGCGCCTTGACTCGGAACAAAGAAAACGGAAAGAAAGGACTCGACGATAGCTCCACTTCTGGTCACCAAATGTGGACAATGGGTCAATAAAATGCTAAATGTTTTGACGAAGAGTAACGGCTTCTCGGGAATATTGCTACTACGGGTAATTCGGTGCTATTTGTGGGGATATCTGTGGTGAGAATGAGAGAGAAACATTTATGAATGAAACAAATGTGTATGAAGTGAATTTGGTTGTATGTTAAAATGAAATGAATGGACACGAAGAAGCGATTTTGTTATTCTAAAAGTATGGCTGTTCAGGCAGTGAATGGAATTATGTATCTCAACAAATAACTATATATTTATATAACATATTAATGACAACCATTCTACATCACAGCCATACTTTTAGAATAACAAAATCGCTTCTTCATGTCCATTCATTTGATTTTAACATACAACCAAATTCACTTCATACACTTTTGTTTCATTCATAAATGTTTCTCTCTCATTCTCACCACAGATATCCCCACACTATTAGTATCTGTTATTTTGGGAAACGTGCAGGGCAGATGGGGCACCGAAAGAGGCCCAATCGCCTTGCTTACGGTTCGAAAATGCGGATAGTTGTACTAAAAATAAATTAATATCTCTGTAAAGATATCCTTTTTTTTTTTAAAAACGGAACAGTTTGTGATTCTTCGACAGTGTTTTTTCAATACCCCCTGGGACTCAAACGGTTAAAATAAAGAAGAGGAAACTATAAAAAATCGCTTTCGAAGTCGACAGGATCAAATTCGAAGACTACACGTGAACCTTCCTGATCGCACCTTTTTCAGCTCGGCGATTAAAGCTCAATGGGCGCAGAGTTCACCCTGATAGTTCCCATTTCAAAGGGCGAACACTCCTCAAAAGATGCAGCACCGATTCATTACACGGTGGCGATGTTCGCGCAGTCTCTATTGAAGGGATTCCGGTGTCGCGCAGGGTTTCAGCAAAGACGCGAGAACGTTATCCCGGCCGGGTCGTCTTCACCCGGAACCGGAGCTTTTGCCGCGGAACACAGGACGTTTAGGTGTGCGGCACTTTACCCGATTCGGGAAGGGATTCGCTTTCAAAAACTCGGGCTCGCGTTTGAGATAGGTTTTTCGTGTTCCGAGCCGGTTTCACGGGACTCCTTAAAGATTGTACGGCGTAGGGGCGGGGGGGGCTGGCCAATTATCAAACTCAAGAAAAACGTGCGACGCAGCAATTACGACTTCAAAGACGGTCGTCTTGTTGGGTTACGTGTATACTCCGCTTTTGCCCTCTTTCAGACCTTCTTCTTTAGATCAGCGTGCACCCTCAGAGGATCAGGCCGCCCGCCGAGTATCCTCGTCGCCGTGTTCTTAACCAAGAGAGCGAGAGGGGAGGGGGTAGCAATTTTACAGGGGACAACTGCAGGAAGATTGTGTACGGGGATGTGGTGGACAGTCACACAGTCTCGCGGCGTAATTAAAGCTTCGTAATTAAGCCGACACTGGTCGAAGAGAGGTTAAAAAAGGGTCGCCTAAAATGACCAGCTCCGCGAGTACATTTAATGTTGCTCCGGCCGACCGAGGAGGGAGAGAGCGCGAAGAGAGAGAGAGAGAGAGAGAGAGAGAGGGGGGGGGGGGAAGAGCGCAATCAACATCTCCGGGGAAAGAAATTACTCTCCGTCGGTGAATTCACGGGGAGGCTCTCTAGCTCCGTTCCGCGGTCTCCGCTTCGAAAATTCGAGGCTTTCTTATTTCCGCAGAAAGAGCCCCTCTCGAAACATAGGATCCCAGCAGCACGGCGGTCGCTCTTGATCCTTCTGGTTTCTCTATCTCTGTTTCTCTCTCGCTCTCTGCATTTTCTCTTTTCTCTTCGAGTCTTGAAAAGGTAGCTTTTAACTGGCCGCGGATAGAGAGGAGCGTATAGAGTACGGCGAGAAAGGAAAACGAGGGCAAAGGCGGCGGCGGTGATAAAGGGCCGTCGAAAGAATGTAATTTCGTGCGAGAACTCTGTTCGCGCGGCGGTTACGCGCGCCAGACGAACCAGAAACGGAGAAGTGGCTTTAACGTTCCCGGACCCGACGCTCCCCCCGAACTGCACGCCAGTTTTCCAAAAGAAGATTCGCCGCAGTGCCGGCTGGAACCCGGGCAACCTCCCGGATCCACTGGGTGTTCTAATTAAAGGGATCGAGCAAGATAATCCAGCTCCTCGAGGGACCGCAGCCTTCTATTTCGTTTTCGACAAAGGTTTCTTCGGGAAAAACTGTTACATCGTCGAATGCTCGTAACACGATCATTAGTTGGTTAAACAATATTTAATGATATGTGGTTATATTGGAGAATTGAATGTTTTAAGTTGAATCAGTCGGCACTGGACGGACGTGTGGGAAGAATATATGATTCGATAGCCACTGCATAAATAATTTTTCAGGTAAAATTAGTCTGTACTAGTTGGGAGGAAGTTATTCAATCGCCCATGAATTATAATTTCGGAAATTGAATTATGAAGTAGAATTAGACGTGATTGATCAGACGCGTTAGGAGAACCTCACTTAATAGACCGTGCACAAAATATCAAGCCCTTTTTATACAGAATCTACGATTATTTGGGAATCAGAATTATTAAGTAGAACTAGCCCACATTGATCAGACGTGTGGGAAGAATATCATTCGATGGACACTTCATAATATCTTGAAATAAAAATTTTTCTGGTAGAATTATCCAGGTAGATCCTGATCCAATCGAACTTGAACCATTCTTCAGAATCGTCACAATATAGTAGAACTAGTCGACATTGATCAGACGTGTGGGAAGAATATGATTCGATAGCCACTGAATAAATAATTTTTGAGGTAAAATTAGTCTGTACTAGTTGGGAGGAACTTATTCAATCGCCCATGAATTATAATTTCGGAAATGGAATTCTGAAGTAGAACTAGACGACATTGATCAGACGCGTTAGGGGAACCCCACTTGATAGAGCGTGCACGAAATATCAAGTCGTTTTTATACAGAATATATAATTAATGATCGAAAAATGTACTTATTAATATAAACAATGTTGAATGGCGAAAATTAATAATTCACCGGATATATTTGTGTTATGAGCCAGTGAATGATTAAAATACAACGAGACTGTGACATGCTCCAATTATTTTTGCGTCGAACTCAATGAATTGAGATCATTGTGCGATCAATGTTTTACGGGGCCGGTCTAATTGGATTTCGATGATACAGAATGATTAAGGGTGGGGATGAGCAGTTGAAGTGAAAATGTGGACGGGGCTTGGAATTGAGAGTTAACGGACTGAAAGAGGAAAATGGGAGGAGTTAAGGGAACAAAAGGGAGAGCGTAAGTTTTCGCAGGCCTCTCTCTCTCTCTTCCTCTCTTTCTGGCTCTCTTTGTTTATCCTTCACTACGCACAGCCTACAGAAGCACTAGGATCGTACTGAACGCTGCAGCTTTTGCTCTACTAAGCATGAGAGTGCATGTTTACCTCCTTTTAGCCTGGTGTGCCACGTTCCGAGAATGTGAAGTGCCTTCAACATTTTTTTCCTCTGGCCCTTTTCCTTTTTATTCTCCCACTCATTCCCTCCCTCCCTCTCTCTGTTTCCCCATATTCTCGGCCTCTCTCTCTCTCCTCTTGCATTCTATCTACATTTGCCCCGTTACCTTTCTCTGAGGTTAGGAGAATCGTCTTTAAGATCTCGAGAGAAGAGCGCTGCAAGAACTACGCGAGTTCGTGATTCGCGAGGGGAATTAATGATTGTGCAATATTACGCAGTTTTTTTGACAAAGTTATTGACACATTTAACCCCCCGCCCCCCGGCCCTATCTCACTCAGAAGTAGTTACAGAGTAGATTCTAGATCATTTCCCCCACTATGTTTTACATTCTCATTCACGAAGTTGTGTACTTCGTAATTTCTCATTTAAAGTAGGTTCTTCAAATTACGCTATGATCAAAGAGAAATGAAAAATTTTATTGTGTAAATGTAAATAAACGATATAAGTACTATAGTTTATATTTCATACAAAAATTTAGAAAACATTCAATCTGTAATTTTATAATGGCCGCTATACTGTTATTTCGTATGCCTGATCATACCTGTGCTTTTCTACTTACAGAAAAATTCAAATATTTTTCAGTGGCTTAATATTTCTTTCTGGTAACAATTTAAAGCAAACTATATACTATAGTTTCTATTTTATACAATAATGTAGAAAACGTTCAATCTGTAATTTTATAATGGTCGCTATACTGTTATTTCGTATGTCTGATCATACCTATGCTTTTCTACTTACAGAAAAATTCAAATACTCTTCAGCAGCTTAGTATTTCATTCTGGTAACAATTTAAAATAAACGTGGACATATTGGGACACATAATGAGCTGTATTAGACACACTGATCAACAATTTAAGATTGTTGATCATTTTGATGAAATTAGCATCTTGAAAAGGAATAATATTATAGAATTTTTAAGATTGCAACGTTTTACGCATTTACCATAAAACCTGCAGGGTTCAAAAGATCATATCTAATATTAAAAAAAGTCAAGGATATTTTTATTTCAAATTCTGTCATGAAGAATCTGCCAAATAAAATATCAAATATTTCCTTTATCTTCATTTCTATAAAATACTGTACAAGATTGGAAGCTCTTACAAAGCTCTTTAGAAGAGAAATTATCACGGAATCTAGCAGCCGAACCGGAAAGCGGGGAACGCCACTGAGTATCCGATAGCAGTGGCGTAATATTTTCATTTTCGTCTTATTGGTTCGTCTTCCGGGTGCTCTTTCGCGGAACAACTCCCAGGGTGGTCATTGTTTGTACTCGGTGTCGAGAGCTTAATGGCGAAACTCGTTGTTATTCGTGCGCGGGGGTTGAACGCGAAACGTCCGGCAAGAACGCCCCTGGAATTGGGTCGCGCTCGTTTAAACTTTCATCCGGTTTAAGTTTGCCGTTAGTCTTTTCCCGCCCGCGTTAAGACGTTCACGACGATACCGGAGAGGATTACACGCGTGTCCCGAATACAAGGTGTGGATCAAAGATCTCGGGCAGTCACGATCGGTGGTTGGGGTTTTGTTACCACCGAACTTTCCGATCACTTATTCAACTAGACGTAAAACTGGATCTTTTAATAGAACCAACGCGAACGAATAATGGAATATTCATGCGATGGCCGATCGGAAACTGCTCGCGGAATTTGTTGTTACATAAAAAGCTAATTCGAAACTTTGGGACCGAGAACACTTTCTGAGCCTCCCGTTAGATCTGCAAATTAGCTTGGAATATTCCAACTTAAATAAATAAATTTTATATATTCTGCACACAAAGATACTCATCGACAGTATTTTACGTGAAAAACAAATTCTGACTGTAGGAGATAATATTTTCCGTAACCGCGTTTGATTTATTTTATATGTCTGATTAATGTCTACATTTTCTACTTGCCCTGAGGTCTTTATATTGAATCACCTCGCAACTGAATAACTGTTATAATTTCTCAATTATTGCTTACATCAAATTCTGTTTCCTGCATTTTCTAAGCCTCTTATTCGATTCATTAATAAGCTCTGGTGTACTCAATTTAAATGAATAAATTGTTGGTCTTCTGTACACAAACATATCCATCAAGAGGATTTCATGAAATTCTGACTACGCAATGTGAAATATTTCTCATAATTGTGTTTGATTTGCTTCACATGTCTGACTAATGCCACTGTTTTCTATTTGCCCTGTGGTTTTGTGGTTTAAACATCTCCCAATCAAAGCCGTAATTTCTCAATTATCCCTTGCATCAAATTCCATTCCCCGCTGCCGCAAAGTTGAAGATTCTTTAAAGTGGATCATTAGCATACAATAATCCGGGAAATTTTGAGCTCCAACGCCGAGGGAACTTTGTGAAGCTTTTGCAAGCTTCTGGTAAACGTTATTGCTTAATGGATATTATTATCGACAAATACAGTATCCAAAAATGTAACACAAATATACAGGGTGTTTGGTAACTGGTGGTACAAGCGAAAAGAGGGTAATTTTTTTTTTCTTTTCTTTTTGAAATCTCATATGAGATTCATTACACCGTAACATATATTACAAATTATTACAATCCATATTTAGGAACGAGAACATCAATAACAGTATGAATATAAAGAAACACCCTTAGGCACGTAGATTACATATATTTAACACTAGGTTTACGAAAACCGTCAAAATGACGTGTTCTAATATTTTTAATTTACAATTATTGAGATTGTAAACCTGCATCCATGAGGAATTATTCAACAAATTTATTTCTTTGGGTGCATATTATAAAAACAATGTCTACAGATTTGGATATACACATTCTTGTTATTTTTATAAGGTAATGTAAAATAGTCAGTTTTAGTGCTCCGTAAACCTAGTGTTAAAAAAGCTATCATAGATACGCACGCCACAATATTAGGTTCAGTTATTAAGCAACCTATGTATGTCCAACGACAACTGATGTCCTGCTCTAAAGAGTCTATGGATAAATTTTTTCCTATGTTCGTCATAAAGGTTGCACTGCCATAGAACATGTTTAAGCGTCTCTTGCTCTTGGTTACATTTCTACATGAACAAATAAGTCGAAAATATAGAATAAAATTTTTTCATGTGAGGCTTTGTTTTCGAAAAAATCGAATTTAAAAATTCATCGGAATCGCGTGCATTACTGTATGCACAGAGTAGAATTGGTTGGTCATGATCAGACGCGACAGCGGATTTCTAACTAATGGTACGCGATTCGCTGAATTTTCAAACTCGATTTTCTCGAAAACAAAGCCTCACATGAAAAAATTTTATTCTATATTTTCGACTTATATTTTCATGTAGAATCACCCTATTTTCGCTTGTACCACCAATTACCGAACACCCTGTATAATATAACGTAATATAGAATTGGGAAAGTTATTTTCTTTGCAGGGTGAATATTCACGCAACAGCTCGCTTTTTCCGGCGCCTCGCGAACATTTTCATTTATTATGGAGTTTACAAGTACCATTCAGTAATTTGCACTGTTTCTCTCTCTCCCTCTCCCTCTCTCTCTCTCCCTCTCTCTCTCTCCCTCTCTTTCTCGCTCTCTCTCTCTCTGTCTCTCTCTCACTCTCTCTCTCTCCCCCCCTCTCTCTCCCTCTCTCTCCCTCTCTCTCTCTCTCCCTCTCCCTCTCTCTCTCTCTCTCTCTCTCTCTCTCTCTCTCTCTCTCTCGGCATTGAGTCGTTGGTGGACAGATAAAAAGTTGAATTTATTGGGAGATATCGTAACAATGTCCTGGAGATTTTTTTGTGCCCCGATGTCAGTCCGTAGAAAACGAGCACTCGTTTACACGAGGAAAAACAAGGTCGCCCGCGCATTTTTATCGAATCAATTTCTGCTGGTACGTCTGACAAACATTCTGTCAGTCTCGTTTAATCGCGGGCGTATCGCGATCATAAATTGGACAAACTTCGTTATCAATAATCCGGGGATTAAATCTGGTGCGTCGCGCTGCCGATGCAACGGGTTTCGTTCGAGCCGAACATAAAATAGAAGCCGTGTGTGTTAAAATAAATAAAAAAAAAAATATTCACAAGCGAACAGAAGCTTTTATCCATGGTTCGGAACCATGGAGAACAGATCTTCGGGTCGGGTTTCTATAGCAAGAGAGACTCGTTAAAAAAGTTCCCGACTTCGTGGCACGTTGCAGTTGATGTACCTCTGCTGATGCAAATAATGAACAATTACCCATCGCGGTGCAACAAAGTAAGTCACGATAAAGTTGTTCAATTATTTTTTTCTGCAATTAGGTAGAAGATGGTAGATGGAGAATTCTCTCTTATTTTATTTCTGTAATTATTGGTTCAACGTAGTTCAACTTGTGAACACAAACGTTATAATGTAATAGTTTATGTTCTATGATGGTTGCCAGGGCATGCAAGGCATGTCGGAACAAACAAAATGCAGACAGTACCTCACAGACTGTAAACCAAGCAACATATACTCAGATTTAATAAAGCATATTATTATAAAACCCTACAATAATTAGGTGAACTAAAAATAATCAGAAATCGTTTGTAGAAATCAATTTTTAATTTTAATAATTTTCCTCGTGTTTTAGTAGGTCTCTATTTAGAGTTAATGTCACTTTGTTATAAAATTCATTTCAGTTATTAGAAATTATAAATCTGCTTTTATTTCGTTTGGTTAGAATAAATCAAGGAACACTGTCATTAGTGGGATGATTTAGAACATTATTAGGATATATAGTACCTGTAAATATTAACAGACAAATAGGCTGTTGCAAAAGTTTAAAAAATATTCATTAGAATCTTCCAATCGTCCAAATACTGTTATCTCGTATGTCTGAACATTGCTGTGTTTTTCTACTTGTAGCAGACATTGACTTAACACGTTCAGCGCCCATTCCACAATCATAAAAATTACACAAAATCAAAGCAATATATTTAATACAACAAAAACTAAGAAGTTTAGTTTTGTGATATTAATTACTGTTTCAAACCTCGTCTATTCCTCGGATCGTAAGGAAATTTTGTACACTCAATCTGCCAACGTAAAAATTCATTTTCAATTCTGTATAAATAATTCCGTCACCCAGATATGGGTGACATGGCGCTGAACGTGTTAATATTTCTTTCTAAAAACTTCAAAAAGTGTCAATTGTCATTTTCAAATCAGGTATAAAATAAATAGTCGTCGAGCAAGGAACATTGTCGTAAACAGGATGATTAAAAGAATTAATAAGTTATCATATAGTCTGTTAATATATTCAGAGATAAGTAGGTTGTGCAAAATGGTTGTGATAAATCCAGGTAATTATTACTTAATTAAAACAGGTGTTTAATGCAACGAAAAATGTAATAAATTGAGGATGGAGGTAATAAATAAGTTATTGTTGGTCGTCGCTGAATGCTGGCCCTCCAATTAGTATTCGAAATGCGTGGAGGACGGCAGACAGGCGCTCGGGAATTATCTCAAAATCCGTTTACAAACGATCGAATCGAATATCGCGCCATTTGCACGGCGCACACATTCACGTGGGAGAAACGTCGGGACGTCGCGCGCCGCGCCGTGTGGCGTCGCGAGAATACGTACATAAAGGTCCTACGGGCTTCCAGTAGAAACTGCACGGAAATCCTTTAATTTAGTGAAAGCTCTGACACAACTGGACGGCTTACGGTGGGATTAAAACACGCGGGGCATTTATTAAAGCCGAGCCGCCCCACCATTTTCCACCCTTCCTCGCCCATTCACCTTCGTTCACCTTGTACCCGTCTCCTTCCACCCTCTCTCTCTCTTTCTCTCTCTAGCGATCGATCTTCTCCTCTTTGTCATTAATCCTCATTCATATTCAAGCTTTTCTAGATTATGGCCGAGCTTCTCGCCTGTGAAAGTGTCGCGTGCACGGGGCGACTGCGTGGCATAGCAATCGTGCGTGGTATTCACGAATTGTTACTATTCATGACTCAAATCGAGTTTGTTAATGGGGTAATCTTTTCGTCGATATTAATTAATTAGCAAGGCGCTCTTTAAGATCTGATTTTATCAAAGATGCTTTAAGGTGTCGAAATGTGTTTCAGTTAATTTCATTGCTTTGTTGAGCATTATTATTTGTATTAGTTGAGATTTCTAATTTATTTTTATGTTCAGGAGTATATTCGGAATGTTTGAGACCTACTTGATCATACTTCTTTTTGGTAGATAGAGTATTATTATTATTTTTATTTCCTAGAGTGCATTAGGTATATTCTAGTCCTCGTTGGTATTATTTTTATATTCAGGAGTGTGTGAGATACATTCTATTCCTCGTTGTAAACATTTCTTCCTATCAAGTAGGATGCTGATATTATTTTTATATTTAGGCATATTTGTTAGGTACCGTCTAGTCCTTGTTGAATATATTTTTTCCTATTAATTATAGATTGTCATTTATTTTTATATTCACATTAGGTATTCTCTAGAACACATTGAACATATTTCTTCCTGTCAGATAGGGTGTTAATACTATTTTTATATTCTAGTGTGTGCTAAGTACATTGTAATTCTTGTTGTGCATATTTTTTCCTATTAATTATAGATTGTCATTTATTTTTATATTCACGAACGTATTAGGTATTTTCTAGCACACTTTGAACATATTTCTTTATGTCAGATAGGGTGTCATTATTATTTTTATATTCTGGTGTGTGCTAAGTGCATTGTAATTCTTGTTGAACATAGTTTTTCCATTTAATTATAAGTTGTCATTTATTTTTATATTCATATTAGGTATTCTCTAGCCCACATTGAATATATTTCTTCCTGTCAGATAGGGTGTTAATAATATTTTTATATTCTAGTGTGTGCTAACTACATTGTAATTCTTGTTGAACATATTTTTTCCAATTAATTCTGGAGCATATTTTTTCCTTTCAGATATGGTGTTAATACTATTTTTATATTCTGGTGTGTGCTAAGTACATTGTAATTCTTGTTGTGCATATTTTTTCCTATTAATTATAGATTGTCATTTATTTTTACATTCACGAACGTATTAGGTATTTTCTAGCACACTTTGAACATATTTTAGTAATTATTTGATTCGACAACGCTGAACATTATTAACGAAGCCTACATTTTAACCCTTTGCGCTCGGAAGTATTTTAACTCCATAACCAAACTTTTTTTTTCGTTCAAGAATATATCCATTCTATATAATTTTTTCATTTTGAAGAAATGAAACTGATATAATACCTCATAGAATACTTAAATGTTTGGTAACTAATTTATTGAATATCAATTTAATAATGTAAATAATTTTTTGAATAACGGTATAGCAATTATTAGTGGTGCCTCAGAGTCACCACTCGAGTACAAAGTTTTCTCCAATCGCAAGCGAAATTCTTATGATGATACACGAAGACGTAATAATTTAAGAATAATTGCAGAATGTCATTAAGTCGAATGAACGTCACAGTCGCGCCTCAAAGAACCGCGTTCGCCAGTTTCGCCGATGGAAGTTAATCGCTTATTCTTTAATTTCCTGGGAAAAAGAAACTCGTCGGAGTCTTTTATGATCGATACCAGCGACCCGCGGCAATTAGTACGAATTAATTAAAGAGCGGTCGAGTATTCTTAACGATCTCGCCGATTTGTCGTAATTTACGAAGCTATTAATAGTGAGTGAGAGAGACGGAGAGAGAGAGAAGGACTATGGTACTCTCGGTGACACGAATCTCGAAGGGAAAAGCTAATTGTTGTCGAAGGCGCGTGAAAACTGTTGGCGCAGAAAAACTCTCGTTCTCTGGCTGTGTTATTACGGAGGTGCGATCGACGGTTCAGTAAAATGCAACGAGAAGGGAAAATCGGGGAAACGGGGTGGAGCCGACAGCTTTCCTGGGAAAGGAAAAACTGGGCTTGAATATCGAGAGAGACAGTCATTTCGCCTCGGCGAGCACCGGCCAGAGATCATCGTTCTTTCTCGCATTCACGTCGGCAGCGTCATTTGTCTGCTTTTCGAGCCTCCTGCTGACTTTTACAAAAAACTACAAGCTAGATGCATTTTCATATTTATTACAACGCAGAAAGAATTCATGGCTCTCACTCTGTCTCTCTCTAATAAATTACAGTTGTGCTACGTATATTTTAAAAGATTTCATGGAAAAATTTCATGCATAGTTTGAAAATATGTTATATCCGTTGAAATATTTTCATTTTTCACTGTTGTAGTCAACAATGCAGGAAAAATTCGAAGCTTTCTGTAGTAAATCGCATTTATTTTTACTACGAATATTTTAAACGGTCTCACGAGGAAATAAAAAATGCAGAAAATGCATATGTTTGATGACCGTAGGTATGTTCTCATACTCGACAGTGTAACAAATGATACGAGTAAAAATTTTCACAGATTTTCAGAAATAAATGAAACTAGCGAAACTAATGACAAAACCCTGTTAGAAATTTTTTCACAAAATTCCAACCCCTGCTTGAAAAGAGATTACGAATGAATATCATTGGAGCGTAAGCCGTTGTTTTAACCTATCCAAATCCTGCACCCCCAGACAAATTTTATTTAACACCGCCCTATAGAAATAACTTTCTAATTCCATATCTACAATTTTCGAAAATATTAAACCATTCCTGAGAACATTCTACTCGTGAAAGCTACAAGCAAAAATTCCATTTCATGAACTATATTATTCGTATACTATTTCATAAGCAATCAAAGTACTAAGGGTTCTGCACGTTCATTACAAAAATTAACACCATTGCGATTTGTTCCCCAGTTAAAATTTTCGATTAAACGTATCCAATGTGTTAAAATAAATTTTTCGAATATTATAAGTAGACCGCGGATTTTTATGCAAAATAAAACTTTTTTACCTGATTTGTAACAAACTGGCGTGAAACGGAAAGTTATTTTCTTTTTTTATATATTTAATTGGCTCAATATAATGCAACAGTATTTTCGATTTCTTCTAATGTGTTTACTGTTTTAAATAACAACCACTGAATTTTGTCATAATTGATTAAAATGCACAGTCTAATTATAAGTAACGACACGGACAAGATTAACCAGTTACCTGTTTTTGACGAGTATACTCGTCACGAAGAACTGGCACAGTTTTTTGTTATGACGTATATACTCGTCATGCGTAAAAAGTAGTTACAATTTGCTGTTTACATTGCAAATTTAGTGAAAACTAAAATATATTCTTAAATTTCAAAATGTTTTGAATATTTGGAGGCCAAGACGAAATAAAACGAATAAATAATAATTATGAAAAAACTATATACAGTGTGCACAAAGTAGTTCGCTTACTTTTTGCGACACATTTTAGGTACACAGTTATCAAAGAGGTCGCAACAGCTAACTGGTTAATGTGATTTTCTTCAAGCGATCCAAAAAATCGTGAAACATCAGTGCCGTTGGTCGTGTTAATGAAAAAAGGTGACGATACTTTAAATTTTGACGGCAACGTGATTAACCACTTGCCATACCATTTATTTTTCCAATGACAAGAATTTCTTTGTAGTTCATAATTTCCTACAAAGAGGGGAGAAAATGTATATCTATTGTGAGTCTATCTGTTCTCCAATGGCTATACTTAACAAAAACGAAATAGAATTTTATTTCGGTTTAAAAGAAATTAATGACATACATATTTATTTGATATAATTGTGATTTCTATCGATCGAATTTTGAATTATGTTAGAGAAGATGTTATTGTCTTCTCTAACATATTTATTTGACTCTGTTCAGAATCTTCATCACGTCTCACACACGCCATTGTAGGCGAAAGGGTTAAGAAAGGCATGCTCCGTAAATTTAAATGACAGCCGAGTGTTTAAGTGATCTCCGTCTCATCTGCAAAGTGATAGACGGTTTTATCATTTGGTAAGTGCCGCGGACGCATTTGACGGATTAAGCTCCGCGAAGTATCTCGTTTGACAACGTGGATCTCGGGCCTGTTTGACGTGTCCCTTATCGATGGGAATTAATACACGTCCGTGATGTCGAGCGGAACGAAGAAAAGCGAAAAGTTTTTCCGCGCGCGGCAGCACTTCCGTAAATGAATTCGATTCACCGCGCGCGTAGATTCGACGATTCATCTACCGGCAAAGAGAAAAGGCATTCGGAGAGAAGCGCGAGATAGTTCTCCGGGTTCGGAGGGCTGGGAGAAAAATTGTGCTTTTAAGGTAAACGAGAAGTATTGTCGCTCGAGTTACTGTCACGGAACGCCGCCGAATCTCTTCCGCGCCGCTCATCTTTTCCCTTTGCCGCGATCCAGATTTCAAGTCCCCACTTTTCTTTTCGCTTCTCCATTACATCACTCTATCGATCGTGGAATTATTAAGAGTGTCGTTCGTCGAAGGAGGACGCCGAGAACTGATTGTGAGACGGGTCACTCGGATCCGTGATGGACCTACGATTTTATATACGTTTGTCAATAATTAATGTTCGAAATGCGAGACTGTGAAAATTTCAAATTCACCTTGGCCTACTAAAATTAATTTGAAACAACTTTTTAGGCCGCTCCTGTTTTTTACAATTGTCTCAGAATATTTTACTCCCACACGAAAATTCACGGTCTAGTTCATAGACTGCGGACTTTTAAGGAAAATAAAAATTTTCTGCATTATAATTGTAAAATATAAAAATCAAATGGAGACCTCATTATTTGTTCCTTAATTTTAATGGACTGAAAATAAGACATTGACGTTCTTAAATTCTTTTAATCTTCCTCCTATTTTATGTTTCAGTTACTCAATTTTAACATGGATGCATAGAATCCGCAGTATACTCATTTTTTCCTTCACACAATTTTGAATATAACATGGAAATGTTTTTACAAAATTTCTGGAACGTCAAATAAAATTTTCAAGCTTTATGTTAATAACCTAGTCATCTACTCCTAATTTCCTTTTAAAACTTCCGTAATTTTTTTTGGCTGATTAATACCAAGAAAATTGTTCATTTTTATGTGCGATCACGAATTAATTTAAATTTGATGTATAAAAATATGCGTTGAAACTATAAAATATTATATCATAAAATGTCGTAGAAAATTTTGGTTATTTACAGAAGAGTTAAGAGTAATACTAGTAGAGAGACTTTTGTAGAGTGGGGACATTATGTCCGACTTTATTGAGAAAGTCTACTGTGTAATTTCTATTCATCGGAGTGACTCGGAGTGCAATGGATGTTTTATTTTCTGTCGTTCGGTCGAAGATTGTTCGGTATCGGTGGATTGCATTGTCCCTTTCAGGGCACAACAATCGGAATGAGATTGCCATTAATCGATTCCCATGCATATCCGGTATCCGTTCCGGCGTATACAATAGTTAACGGTATGCGGCAATATTAAATTCTTCCTACTGTGCCGGGATTCTAAGAATTACTTGGATTCCCGCGAAGAGATCGTCGTCAGAAAAATTCTCTGATGTATTTCTATCTCTGCGTGAGCGATCGTTGTGTACGACCATTGAGATTCTACTAGAATCATGCACCTGGCGGATTGAAACACTTAACCCCTTCGCCTACAATGGCGTGCGAGAGACGTGATGCAAATTCTGAACAGAGTCAAATAAATATGTATGTTACTAATTTCTTTTAAACCGAAATAAAATTCTATTTTGTTGTTGTTAATGTATAGCCATTGGAGAACATATAGACATACAATAGATATACATTGTCTCCTTCTTCTAGGAAATTATGAACTACAAATAAATTCTAATCACTGAAACCGTAAAATAAATGGTATGGCAAGGGGTTAACGTACCTTGGATTCGACTCACTATTCAATTTAGAATTCATTCCTTGCTGTCAATTCACTGGATTGTCTGTCTGACGACAATGTCGACTCAATCTACTGTGCTTATTGATTATATATGAAGTTGTATTTATGAAAAATGATTGAATACAAATTTTTATTTCATCATAGATTACAATAAGAACCATACAAACTTTGTAATTTTTATGAGACAACAGGTACTAGTCAATTTTAGTGGTCGGTAGGTTTAGTGTTAACCCTTAGCGGACAGGAACTATTTTTTGCATATGTCTCGATGGGCCGAAAATATTTTCCTTATGAAAGCAAATTGTGTACTCAAGAGTTGAGTATATGAGTGAAACGAAGGGAAAAATGTTGTGTTCAGTAAAAATTTGTTCGATATTTTTGGAGTAATTTTTTAAATAATTATAAGCATTCGTAGAACGGTAAAATTGCTTGGACAGCTGTCGGCGGATACGCGTCTTCATAGGGATAAATTTATTGTAAAACTTTCGTCTTTGGGATACTTTCATATGGTAGTCAGACAAGGCATGACCGATTCTACTTACAGTAGACAGTCAAGAAATGAGAGTCGAATACAAATTTATTTCCCTTCTGAATAATATTTGCAAGTTAAGAAAGGAGAGTCGAATACAAATTTATTTCTCTTCTGAATAATATTTGCAAGTTAAAAATCGTAAAACTATGTCCCTAAACTCTTCTAATAGTCCTTCATAATTTTTATTTGGCCTTCCAATTTATTTTACCTTTCAATTCATTTCAACAGGACATAGTATCCTCAGTCTACCTACAAGCAGCGTGCCCAACAAAACCTTAATTCCACGCGTCCCAGCAGAATCAAGAAGAATCCCCTGAAGTTGTCACATCAATGAGGCATCTCTACACAGAAAATACAGCTGGATCACGGTGCATGATCGGCCGTCGTCTCTCAGCTCGTCACTACGTCGCATAAATATCCCGGTCCCATAAACGGCTCAATCGTTCGAAATCGCGGGGACGGCGTTTTTGAAAATATTTTCCACGGTCTCTCGCGGCTTAATCCCCGGGTCCTGCCGTCACATTTTTCAATTAAATCCTCCATGCAAATTGGCTGTTGCCTCGGCCGGAAAGAGGGAGGGCTGGGGCACCGCGGCGGACATTCATCGTCCGACTGAAATTTCATTTTGTCTCGCCGCAATGTCGCCGTGACATACATACAAACACACGTGTATAAAGCCTTCGTCGCCGAAGTTCCTGTGTGCTCGTGTGTCTGTATATGCGTGTGGGAGGGTTTGCCACGCGAAACACACAAACGCACCCACACACACACACACGTACGAGACCCCGCTTCGGCCATTAAGCTTCGCCTTCGTGATTGAAGGGCACGAAGGAAATTGTCCTGGCGCCGGCAGCCTATCCCCTTCGTATATTGTGTTTACTTTCTGGAATCGTTTGCAATTTGGTCCGCGGATGACGCAAACGCCGTGTAATTCCTGGATAATAACAGCTAATAAATAATTCCCGGTCCGCCGGGCGACCGGGTTCGCCATTTAATTCGGAATCATTGTCACGTTTCTGGGTCAGACAGACTTATTCCCCTGATTCGTGTAAATTCACTATCGACGCCGTTAGATTCCATCCCGGGATTCGAACGATAGGTATTGAGGTTTGATTATACAGGGTGAGGCATTTATCCTGGCCACCTGGAATATCTCGGAAACTAAAATCCGGAGAAAAAAATGTTTCAAATAAAAAGTTTAAGTGAAGGAGGGACTGATACAACAGTCATATCCATTTGTAATTTTGATCATGTTTTCAAGGTCATTCTAAGGTCAACTTTATTTTTTCAAATGGAAACATATATTTTTCATTACAGATTCTTAATCTACGACTTGAAACAAATAATATTTATTTGAAATGTTTTTTTCTTCGCCGATTATTTTGTATAATATTTATTAATAATAATACAGGAGAATTGCAACTTAATTAAAAGAAAATCAATTTAACAAGTATTCAGTAACATTCTAATGTTATTTGCATTGCATGCGAGAGAATGTGTAATCTTATTCCAAAGAAAAGACAGTAAAAAACTGGTGTATCCCTGCACGTAATGAACAGGTTGTGTACGCTCTGCGTTGAATTTCTTTGCTATGTTTTATGTAATTGTTTTGCCTGTTTGAATATTTAACTATTATTTAATTATTCATTTAGATTACATGTTTATTTGATACTATTTTAATTGGGTATTAATTTCATTTATCATAAATAAAATGATTTTCTCTGTTCAAACGACATCGTGTATTTATTCATTGAAAATTCAATATTATACAAAATAATCGGCGGAGTAGAAAACGTTTTAAAGAAAAGTTGTTTGCTTCAAGTCGTAGATTAAGAATCTGTAATGAAAAATATATGTTTCCATTTGAAAAAATAACGTTGACCTTGGAATGACCTTGAAAACTGGATGAAATTTAAAAATGGATATGACTGCTGCATCAGCCCCTTCTTGACTTAATCTTTTTATTTGAAATATTTTTTTCTCCGGAATTTAATGTTTGAGATATTCCATGTGGCCAGGATAAATGCCTCACCCTGTATAGAACATGATTTCGCATATGTCCCCCATTTCCTGTATACGTTCTTTAAATTTAGTTTTTTTTATTATTATCGCTGTTGAATAAAAATGGTCGAGGCAATTTTGTTTTCTCGCTCGTACGATTATTCCCTCGACTTGATTCGCCGCTATTGGCTACGATTATTTATATTTATGCGAGTCCGTTTGTTCTATGAAACAGTGTTTGTCTTCCATCCGAAGGTAGCGTATCGTCCATTATAACATCGCGGTTTTCTTCCCGGCTGAAATTGTATCAAACGGTTGGCGAATTCTATCGGGTTGAAAATAGAACAGAAAATTCAGCAAAACGAGATCGTTGCTTTTATGTTCTCTTTGCCCCAACGTTCACGGTGCAAACGCACAAAATACACGGTCTGACAGTCACACGTTGCAAATAGAAGGAATGTATGAACGACTGCGTCTGTTTCCCCACGTAAAAGGTCCTTTGCAATTAGTCTTTCGAATAAAAAAGCGCAGATTCCCTTTCAGGCTCAGTTGAAAGATAGAGCGGGAGAATAGTGCATAGAAAAGTGAAACACGTTCGTGGCCGGCCTGGGATGAGTAAAATAATACCGGTAACATGAATGGTGTATCTGTATTATAGAGTTACACGCAGTTACCCAAAGAGTCTGACGCGAGGGCAGAGAAACAAGATTAATGGAAGCACGAAGATCATGTTCCTAAAAAATCCTGTTTGATAAAGAACAACATTGTTTCTGGAATAAACTAGAAACAGTTCGTTTCCCAAGCATAGAAATTTTTTATTCCAAATGGGAGGAGGTTTTTCAAAATCGTATTAGGTAGTTGGCAAGAGACCTTGTCTTTAATAAATTGGGAACCCAGCAGTTACATAAACTGAAAATCACAGAAAATTAATAAACGTATCATATTACATCGTTCAAGGAAGTTGCGTTCATTTCCAACGTAAAAGGAATATTTTTACCCCAAAAAAGGTGGAGCCTTTTCAACATACTATTGGGTAGTTGGCAAGACCTTGTCTTTAATAAATTGGAAAACACAGCAGTTACATAAACACACTGAAAATCACAGAAAATTAATAAACGTAACATATTACATCGTTGAAGGAAGTTACGTTCATTTCCAACGTAAAAGGAATATTTTTACTCCAAAAAAGGCGAAGCTTTTTCAAAATTCTGTTAGATACAGAGTAACAACTTTGTTTTATTAATCTGAAAACCCAACAGCTAAATAAAAGCACTGAAATATTTCTTTTTCTGTCGTAAATTCGTGAGATGGTTTGTCTGACCAGTGACAGCTTATTCTACTTACACTGCAGACAGCAAATATTACAACCACTCTTTTTCTTCTCGGTATTACTATTTTCTGTAAATTTTATGTAAATTACTGTTTTCATTGTAGTAATTTCATGGGGTAGTCCGACACATGCTGACTGATTCTACTTATAGTAGGTGCCCTATTGAAACATTGTAGTTGCACTATGTTTTACATTACTGTTAGAAAACCTATTCACGCTTGTGCTTCCCCTTCGGTTCCGACCCGTCCATGGGACAAGTTGTATTCTGTTACTCATTTACTTATTGTTAATTACATATACATACTGTTAGTGGATGTGTATATTCAGTTATTGCTTCTGCACCCACACCTAATTCAACAATTACTATTACACATTAAATTACACTAGAATATCCCAAATTACTAATTGAATAATATTCACCCTCCACGAAATAGCATGTCTGACCAATATCGCGTAATACTACTGCCAGTAGAAAAACTCTTCTACTACTATCGTTCTGTCCCATCAATATCGCTGCTTCCTACATAGAAATCGATATTAAATTGTTATTGAAAGTATATAAATCATTGTTCTGTATCTATACAAAATGCAATAATTATTAATTAATTGAAACAAGTAAGAAGAAGATTCTCAAGGCTTTCTACAGACTTAATCTCACCTCAATAGATTGAGCACTTCGTTTGAAAAAAAAATCTGCAGATACTACTATCCGAACGAGGATACTAAGTGCAGTCTCATAACTAGCACGATAAAGCTCGCGATCAATTTAGGGTGATCAAAGTTTCATTTAGTAAAGCGCAAGCAGTATTTCGCTGAAAAATGGAATCGGGGACGGGGTTTTTGTTCGGGCTGCGCTCGGGTGTATAAATAACGGTTGAAACAAGAAACCGTGGAAACAGATTGGATGAAGCGTCCGTGTCGGATGCATTCCGGTTTAATCCTTGGCAAATAAAACCGATCGGATTGCTCTGTCGGGCAAAAATATCCCTGACCGAAAGGAAACGGAGTGAAAAAGAGAGAGAGGGAGAGAAAGGGAGAGAGAGAGAGAGAGCAAGTGGCTAGAGATTTCCCGTTGGCAAAGTTCGACGAAGCCGGTAACACAAACCCCGTCGAACTGGTGTATAGTACAGAGAGTATGGTAGTCAGTCTATCGGCCAGAGAACAGGTTGTCCTGGTTAGCTCGCGGCATCCGGCGTGCGTCTTTGTTCGCCCGGTGACACTATCTGCGGGCCAGGTTTGTTTAGCGCTTTCCGATCGGACGTCACGAAAACACGAACGGCGTCGGTGTTCAATCAATTCCCCGTCTCTGCCATCGTAAACAGTTCACCACTCTCCTGTACCACTCATGTTCCTCGTCGCTCCTCATCCCCGGAGAAGAACATCGTGCCTTCGCGACGAAAGCCACGAGAACAGAATCCTCCTGATCGATTCACGCCACCGAGAAATCCTGAAGCTGAATTTATGTGCCGACGCAATTATATAGACCAATTACCGGCCAGAAACCCTCCGATTAAACGCTTTTCATTATTTCCAGTGCAATCGGTCGTCGGAGATTACGAAATCCCGGATTTAACGTTTATTTTCTTCGATGGTAATTATTTGATAACATTTGAATACGCGGTACGGTATTTTCAATTTGAATCTGTAAAATTGTAGAGGGTGGTTGAATGGTTAAGAGAAATTACGAAATTTTCCATTTATTTTCTTTTGGGAAAGTTTAACATGTTGGTTGAAGTTGTGTGTTAAATTTGAATATTCATTGCAGTGCTGTTGTATTTAGTGTGTTTGAATTTGTTTGGTTCTGTGAAATTGTTGAGAGTTGAATGGCGCGGAGGAACTGCGATTATCAGATTTTTCATTTATTTTATTTTGTAAACTTGAGCACGTTTGCTGCAAATATATATACAGGATGTCCAATTTACGTTGAGGTTGTAAATATTCTGGAAGACATATGATTTAAAAATAAGAAACTGACAGATGTCCTTTAGTGTATCGAGTGGGGTGTTAAATGGTACTACTCGTTTTCTAATTCGTGGGCGTTTTCAAGGTTATTTCAAGGTCAATTTGTCTTTTTTATCATATACCCATATTTTTTATTTCGGAATCATATTCTACGTAAAAAAATGCACAACTATTGTTTGAAACATTTTTATTATATATACAAATTTCACTTTAATTGTTGTGGTGATTATTCAGTATACTAAATATTAATGGATTTGTAAAATTGCAGAGGGTTGAAAGGGGTGAACCACTGGTTCCGTTGAGCTTTATGCAAATATACTGCTTTACAATTAGATTAGCATTATTAGCAGTCGCAGAAGATTGAAAATAATCTGAAAATGTGTTAAATTAATTTGCATCATGATGTGCAGCAAGACTACCAAATTAGTGAAAGATTTATAAAATGCATAAGGATTGAAAAGGGTGGATCAATAATGGATTAAGCTTGCACACTCAAATATGATGTGTACTAAATTTGTCTAGGATTTATGAGATGCATAAAGGTAGAAGAACCCTCATCAAAATTTCAATAGTTCCAAGAATAAACTATACATTTAGCAAGATCTTAAATTAAACGTCATTCCATATAGTAATATAATTCTAGTGAGTCAAGAATAACCTAAAACTGTGCCATATGTCCTGAGAGTGCACATATTCACATATACAGGGTGTTTGCGAAATTGACGTACAACCGGCAAGGGGATGATTCCTTACATAAAATCTAGTCGAAAATATGGAATATAGTTTTTTTCATACGGGACTTCATTTTCGAGAAAATCGAGTTTAAAGATCCTTCGGGTTCGCGTGCATTAGTATACGTACAGAGTACAATTGGTTGGTCATGATCAGACCCATTCGCTGAATTTTCAAACTCGACTTTCTCGAAAATGAAGCCCCGTATGAAAAAAATGTTGTATCGATACGTGTTGTATCATGATTTCACAAACACCCTGTACAAATTGGACAAAATTTCACTAGTCTATTAATCTCGGTAAAATTCCTCTCGATCGAAAATTTATTATATATTTCATTTTCGATCGAGAGAAATTTTACCTTTATCATGGATGGCGAAACATTTACAAGCAACCAGACTTTTTTTGTGTCAATGTCAAGAATGTTTGGTGTGGAAACCGTTAAAATTCTCAAGGACTGGTCATACACAAAATTGTCTCTGGCTAAGATAAGTAACAGAAAACTGTGCTCCGAAACCACACAATTTATTATATAGTCTATTAATCTCCCATAATCTACCGCAACTTTGAAGTTTTCATATCATTAACGTGTTCAATACAAATACAGCAATCTCAAAAATTCTATAAATTCTAAGTGATTTATTTAATGAAATCAAAATTAAAAAGGTTAAATGTACGATGCTAAATAGTCCTGCAACTATCTTGCATTTCTTAGATATCAATCAAATTTGGTACAACATTTTTTTTGAATTTTGAATAAATAATTTCGTCACTCCTACATGGGTGACATGGAAGTCAACGTGTTATAAAATCCTTTGAGACTAAATTGATTTCACTTTGCTCTCAATGAGAGTCCACATCTTCGTTCACTCATAAAATTTTTCGAAGAACTGTGATATGGTTTGCCAGAGTATGGGGAATACGCAATTAGGTATTTCACCCTTGGGTTTGCGAAACAGGGGAGAACAGCGATTCGCGAAAGCTCCGAGAGCGAGCCGGTACAAGCTCCGTGGGAGTACTCACGCGTGATTTAAGAAAGTTGAAGTGAACACGGCGAAAACTCGGGCTCGTGATTTGTGAAAGCATTTGTGCGCAGGCAGGGTGAAAGCTCAGCCGTCCAAGCCCGAAAGCTCAAAGATGCGTCTCGAAACTTTACGCCCCCCGCGTGATGGATGTGCACTCTCGTGTTTGGAGTGGTTGGGTTGCGCGTTGCACCGACGTTCTGCTGTGTTGACACGAAGCCACGACTATTAACGCGATGCGACACCATTACGTGAGGTAAAAACAAACACGCGTGGTCTACCGGGAATTTGCTTAAGGGAACGTTAGTAATTACACTTGTGGATGTTGCAGGCTCTTAAATATTTTCGAGTCAATATTCTATAACAATATACGTTTGAGAATTAATTTAATCATCAAAGCTGGGGGACAACGTAACAAGAAACTTTATGTCGTTATTAATTATGTTGCTGTAGACAAACGTGGCGAGTCCTGTGCTTAATAACATTTGAAAATATTTGATGTTAGTGAACTCAATTGTTTTAATAGAGTACTCTATGATATTGATGACTAGATAGCAGATTTCATGCACTTATGACAAAAAGTGGTAGGCGTAATTTAAAGCTGGAAAAAATATTAGGAGAATTTAGAAATACTGTGATATTATTTTCAACCTATTGGACATAGTCAGAAAGAAAATAGATTTATATTTCACTTCAGATTGTTGGAATTCAGGTATAAAATGTTCATTTTCCTGTCTATTGGTGACATTTATTCATATAGGTGTTTCTTATTCAATTCAGTGTACATTTCAATATTTTATCGGTTGTCCTATGTTGTAATTCTTGTTTTATGTATTAGGTTGTCCCATAAGTTCGTTCCGCGGATTGAAAAGTATTTTAATGAAAATACCACAGAAATTTTTTAGCGACGGTATAATATCTTTACCAAAAAAGTGGGAAGAGATTGTAGAGAAGGTGGTTATATTTTTTCGTTGACTTTGAAAGTATGTTTCAAATATTAATTTAAATAGTAAAACAGTAAACGGCACGAACTTATGGGACGACCTAATAGATTCTTGTGATCTGTATAATTCGTACGATCTCTAAATATTTAGAGATTCTATTCCATTTTTATCATTCTATTCCATGTATGTTTCTATTAAATTTGTAAGAAATTAATATTAGTACCATTTTAATTTTGCTGAAACTGTAGCAGACCGGTCCATCCCGCTTTCGAACTTCAGTATACTTCGTTCAGGTATCACTCAGCGCGTTAACATTCCGAAATATCTCCCATCGGGAAACTGTAAGGCGAGACTGTGCATTCCAGGCAGAAACTTGCCAAACATGTATAACGAAGTTTGCTTAGCAGTTCCGAAAAATAAAATTGGTATTTGCGGAGCGAGTTAACGTGCTGCCGAGCGATTTAGAGGTGAAAAGATACGTGTTCGCAGTTTTATTCGACTGGGAGGGAGGAGACGGTGAACGAAGAACTGCGTGAATTCACTTTTCTGGTATTATCTGGAGCAGCGACAGTTTAACCCGGGACCCTCTTTCTCTCCGGCATCTCTGTCCCAACGGTCGAAAGTTCGCAGATGGTTCAACAGGAAGCTGGTGTATTGTCGTGGCAACGGGCTAATTAAGTTTCAGCATCGCGGTGAACGTGTAGGGACTGTAAAGAACGTAACGTTTTCGTTCGGGGGCGTGTAACGGCTTCTTAGTTTGCCGACGCGTGTGCCCTCAAGAGTCCCTTTGCTACCTCGCCAGAAAATTTTTCTTTGAATTTCGCTTTGCCACCGTTTAGGGAGGAAACAGAGACGTTAAAAATCCCTGTGTTCGGCAAGAGTACTCGCTATCCTGTTAGCCGAGCGATTATATTATTAACAAACAGAAGAACCTCCAGTGCTCGGAGAACCTGTTTGGCGTTGTGGAGATTTCTTTACCTTCATTTCTGCCTTTCAACCTTTCGTTTACCACGCAATGGGGCCCGTGAGGTATCAGGCAGATGTTTAGCCGCGCAACACCCTGGAAAATATTTTGATTCGGGAAACTGGTTTCATGAAGGACATTCTGCGATCTGCTCTGCTTGTTCTGCCTCTTATTATTTATTTTGTTGTAATGTGATGGTGTTAATGTTATTTTCTCGCTCTAAGGTTACTTGCTAGATTTCCTTTGAGCCACTGCAATTTCCTCATTACGTCACCTGGTTCGCTGTTAGTAGGCGTGGCGTATCTTCCACGGACCAATTGCAACTCAGATGGGCGGAGCTAAATGAAGAAGCGTGGCTAGTTCCAGCCGATAACCGTCTATAGAATCGTGTCTGCTGTTCTCTGTAGACTCGTTGAAGGTCCTGAATCCCATTACTGTACCAAATTGCTTTATAAATGATATTTAAAAAATATTTAATGTTAATGTTATTTTCTCACTCTAACGTTACTTGCTAGACTTTCTTTGAGCCACTGCAATTTTCTCATCACGTCACCTGGTTCGCTGTTAGTAGGCGTGGCGAGTCTTGCAAGGACAAAGGGCAACTCAGATGGGCGGAGCTAAATGAAGAGGCGTGGCTAGTTCCAGCCGATAACTGTCTATAGAATCGTGTCTGCTGTTCTCTGTAGACTCGTTGAAGGTCTTGAATCCCATTACTGTACCAAATTGCTTCATAAATGATATTTAAAAAATATTTAATGTTAATGTTATTTTCTCACTCTAACGTTACTTGCTAGACTTCCTTTAGAGCCACTGCAATTTCCTCATCACGTCACGTGGTTCGCTGTTAGTAGGCGTGGCGTGTCTTCGACGGACAAATGGCAACTCAGATGGGCGGCGCTAAATAAAGAGGCGTGGCGAGTTCCAGCCGATAACCGTCTATAGAATCGTGTCTGCTGTTCTCTGTAGACTCGTTGAAGGTCCTGAATTCCATTACTGTACCAAATTGCTTCATAAATGATATTTAAAAATTATTTAATCACTATATAAAAAGACATGAAATTCCAAATCAAAAAGATTTTATAAAATGAATTGCTACTGAATTTATTGTAAATACTATCTTCATCATATTAAATGATTCGCTGATAGTGGGCGTGGCCAGTTTCAAAGTAACCAATGGTAGCCGAGGTAGGCGGAGCTCAGGAATGGGCGTGGCGAGTTATCAACCCACGAATGAATCTAAAATCATGTCTATGGCTCTCAACAGGCTTGCAGAAGGTTCTGTAGCAATGTACTGCGCCAAATTACATTGTAAATATTTTTGTTAATCTTTAATCGCCAGGCGAGTAGAATCAGAAATATAACACCACGTCCAATAGCTGTTCAATGTATCGTCAAATTTGTTACGAGCAGTTTGCCAGCGTTCCGACGACGGGGAGACGCGATTTGAAAGTGGTGTAACGCAGCGGGGAACGGAATGGGCGATTCATTTTCATGGTACGGCCTCTAAAATCGTAAAAATTTCCTAGGGGGCTATAGCGAGGGCGAGCAAAGGTGTCCCGTGTTTCTTTCTCGGCTAGCCCCTTCTTCGACGCTGCGAGTAATCGCTCGTGTATCGGCTGAACATAAATAGATTTTGCACGCTCGCAGCTTTCTTCTCGCTCTCGCAGTCCGCCTATTTTCCCCGGCGACGGCGGACGGGTATCGGGTTTTTCAGGGTTATTTGCTCGTGTCCATTATCTTTTGAATCGCAACGACGACGAACGACGACGACGGGAACGAGGGGAGAAAATCAATTCACCCGTGTCTCGAACCTGGGAATTTATATTCCAGTTCTTTCAGTGGGAACGTTTCTTTTCGTCGTCGTCGTCGTCGGCCGCGCGGACTCTTGAATAACTTTCTCCTCGATTTCGTTCTTTGTTGGCCAGCCCGACGCTGCCGAAGTCGTTTGCTCGAGACTCTTAATATTACCACGATGGCAAAGCGACGAGTCTTGGCTGCGGTTTTTGCGCTTTTCAAAGGACCCGTGAACGCGATAGCCACGCGGAAACAAAGGGTTCGGCTTGAATCGTCAAAGTCATTGTTCCGGGTCTTTTTTGGTTAACGAATCCATTAATCGTCGAAATTCCGTTCTCTTTGAGCCGATTTTCCTGAAATTCTTTACTGTACAGAAAGTTATCACGCATATACTCTATCCTACTAGTGAAGCTTTTCTGGAGACCATATTATATCTGAATTAGCCCTCTGTGAGCAACAACCAGGTTCAATACAATCAGAAATTAAATTAAAGTCAAGATAAGCATGAAGTCATTATAATAAATCTCATGAGAGATTTGTAATAAAAAAAAAATATGAAGTCGGTACAAGGTTGGTATATGATGTATCAAAACTAATAAAAACTTCAAGTTAGATATAAGTTGTCTCCAAGTCGTAATTCTTAGCACAATTGTTTCCCATTAAATAATTTGTAAAGATATTATGTCTGACCAATGTGGACTGATTCTACTTACTGTAGAACTACTTCAATGCTACACTGAGGAATGTAAAGACTTTCTTATTAATTCTTATGATTTCCAGAGTTGACAATACAAATTTTCTGTAGCTATAACTTCATAGAATAATGCGTCTGACCAGTGAAAACTTATTCTACTTACTACGCACACGTTTCATTGCTACACAGACGCTGAAGTAGAGAATTTTGTGTTAATATTTGTACTAAGAAAAATTGTTTCCATTTCCTCAAATTCTCACAATATCATCTGTCTGATAAATGCTGAATGATTCTACTTAGATCGAACACTTGCAATTACTGCGTAGGTTTAATAGCGTCCAGCTCGCGATATTTACAGTCGAGTAACTAGAACAAAAGGTAGCTTTGGGAGTTAGAGTATCGGGCGAAAAAGCATTTGTAAATTAAGCTCAGGAGAGTGTTCACCGGAGGTCCAATGATCTATTACGCGAGGTCCAGCTCCAGGCGTTTTTATTTAATGCTTCCCGGTCGACGTTTCGATTTTCCAGCGTTGCAGGCAAACGAGCCAATGCTGAAACTCGAAGCGGTAAATCGTCCGTGGTGAACGTACACATAGCGCTCCCTATTTGCGACGTACACAATGAAGCATTTAGATACGACGCGACTCGACGTCGGGGTTGGCTGGCACGGCTGCTGCTCGTTGTACGCACGATCTAACGAAGTGACTCATGGGACCGACGGAATGTCGCGTCGGCCAGATGCGCAAATGGACCGAGCAGACGCCGTAACGTCCCGCTGAGTAACGTTTCTGGCATCTGCTTTATGCAACGAGAGTTAATTCATGGGGCCGGCGTTCCGTCTGCGGTGCCGGACGCGTCCCTGTTGCGAGAGATCGATTCGATGCGACTCGAACCACTCTTCGATTTCCAAACTCCGTATCCGACGACAAATCGCTTCGTCCCCAGCGAAACTTTCGTCAAACGCGACCTGGAACTCCTGGATACTTGCCATTAGCTACTCGCTCCCTTAACCCTTCGGGGACGACGATGAATCATCAGTGGTCTACGGATTTTTATGCACAATAAAAATGTTCTGGATCGATTTCGAAAAATAGAATTCGAATAAAAACTTCTGCCTTTCTCCAATAATCGTTATACTCTGATAATGACACATGGAAGACCCTAAATTCTCGTAATGTTTTTCTTGTTTTATATTGTATTTACTTATTTGTGTTGTATGTGCATAAAATCTGCAGTCTAATTATCAGTTTGCTGCTGTACTATCGACGTTATATGATTTTACAGATATTACAATAATCTCTTAAAGATTTAGACTTTTTGGTATTTTCTCTTAGATGTCTTGAAATTATAGAAAGCGAACAATAATGCATGGAAACACATCGCATTTAGTAGTCTGTTCTTCTGTAATCAATTTTGAAATATTTCTCGGTACAGATGTCGAATCCGTGGGGTTAACAAATATAGGTTGTCCCACTTAACAGTTTTCACGATTTTTTAAGTACTTACAATAATCTGATAAAAAATATTTTCAACAAAAGTTGACAGTCAACAGTTTTCGATTGGCTATATATTGCAATAAAAAAAAGTTCGAAAAACATTTTTTTTTATAGTATCGTCAAGGTCACCTTCATTTTTTTAAATGGCACTTTGTATTTTTGACTTAACAGTATTATAGCCCGTGTCAAGACGAATTCAACAACCTAGTATACCAGGACCTTGGGATGACCTTGAAGGCGACCAAATGAAAATTTCAACAAAACATGACAATGTGCTTGAATGGGTGATAATTAAAAAATCGTGAAAACTGTTAAGTGGGACACACCATATATTTGGACTTCATACAAGTCACACATAAACACCTTTGAATTTCTTCAAACTCTACTTTCCCTTAGTGATTGTTACTCAGTTTGTGGGCCAATATCATTGCTTATAGTGTGTATTGTAAGCCACGTTTGAAATTATTTAGTATATAATAATGACAGGTACATTCACATTTAATGAATGATGGTGCATTGATCATAATTTTCAATGACGTTCGTCCATCTATCAATCAACGTTTTGATTCGACTATCGCCGATCTGTTCACGTTTCGAATGAAAATCCCTTCGACTCCAATTACAGCTTTTAATCCATTGATATCGAACGTTATTGATCAAATGGATCTTGATTTATCGAACATGCATCGAATTTTCCAAACCAACAAAATCCATTACAGTGATTCGAGGGTGGAGCACTGTAACTCCCAAACCTTATTTTTATGAAACAAATTACTCGTCTAAATGCTACCCTTATTAGCATTTACGACCATTTTACAAGATCCGGTTCTTTTAAAAAATCCTCGTCCACAATGGGTTCGTATTTAATTAAATTTAAATTTTGCAATTAAATTTAAGTACCTTCAAAAATATGTTTAAATTTAAGTACCTTCAAAAAATTGATAATGAAATAAAATAAAATATAGTTATAAGTAGATAACGGATCTTCATGCACAATAACAATTTTCTACCTTATTTGCTACAAACTGGAGCGAGATTGAAATTTATTTTCTTTCTCAGAATGTTCGATAAGTTAAAAATAATATAACATCATTTTTATTAAAATTTTTCTACTGTTTTCATCGGTTTTTGATTTACTCCTACCCATTTTTGTTATAAATATGTAAAATCCTCTGTCTAGTGCGAAGAATGGTCCGCTGTCCGAGGGTTAACACCCAGGAATCTAAAGTTCAGTTTGCAATTACATTAGGAGAGCTGGGTTCCCGCAGAGTGTTCAAAAATTCTATAAATTTTGACCGAACACACATGGCGCCGCCACACCTTGCGGTCTACGATCGTAAAGTTCTGTGGCGCTTCTTGGCACGTCTGGGAGAGAGTGAGAGAGAGAGAGAGAGAGAGAGAGAGAGAGAGAGAGAGAGAGAGAGAGAGAGAGAGAGAGAGAGAGAGAGAGAGAGAGAGAGATAGAGAGAGAGAGAGAGAGAGAGAGAGAGAGTTCTGGGATGGCTGGGAGGTCGAGGGTAAAGGAGGGCTGTGACGCGATTCGCGCACGAAGACGCCGGTTATTTAAAAAGACGATTCTAGGTCGACCTGCATCGTCGAGAAACGATTCCGCGCGGGTTGCTGCTCTGCCGGTGGCGTTGCGAGCTGTTTCTGCCGTAATGACGGCAGCCCGCCACGGCTTGCCTCGCCACTGCATTGCCCGTAGCGTTGCGCTTTGTTCCGAAGTGTTGTCCGAAGCCCTGTGCATTGTTCCGTTACGCGTCGCACGCAATACTGACCTATACCACTGCCGGGATCTAGTTCCGGAGACGACACGGCCCTTCTGTTTGATCCCGATTTCAGCGACCGACGTTTTCGTCCTGGGAATTGCGTTGTAACGAAAATACAGGCTATAACGTTCCAAACCACACGATCATTCTAGAATAAATCCCACCATGTTGGTGGAAACAACAATTTTGGTTTGATTGAGACATCGTACACCTGTAAACGCTTCTATTTGTAAAACTATGCCTTTGTTTATGTTTGAATGTGTTTCGAGATAGGTAGGAGATGAAATCTGTATCTATAGAGTGCTCTGGAAAAACAGGGAATCATGTTATTAATTGTTTGAATCATCCAATTATACATATGTTGAGGTCGATTAGATTTATAACTGTTATTATTGTATTTGTAGGTGTATGTTTGACTAGGTTGGGGGAAGATTGGAAAATCATATTTAACACAAATTAATTGATGTTGTTTGGAAAAGCGTTCTGAACATTGTGTCACGTTCTACGTAGTTGTATGTGTATGCTTGACTAGGTTGGGGGAAGATTCGAAAATCATATTTAATACAAATTAATTGATGTTGCTTGGGAAAGCGTTCTAAACATTGTGTCACTTTCTACGTAGTTGTAGGTGTATGTTTGACTAGGTTGGGAGAAGATTAGAAAATCATATTTAATAGAAATTAATTGATATTGTTTGAAAAAGCGTTCTGAACATTGTGTCACGTTCTACGTAGTTGTAGGTGTATGTTTGACTAGGTTGGGGAAGATTGAAAATTATATTCAACACAAATTAATTGATGTTGTTTCAAAAAGTGTTTTAAACACTGTGTCACGTTCTACGTGAATTTCGGGAAGTCCTTAACGCTAAATCTACCACAGCTGGACAAATGACCGGTTTCAGATATTTTATTCTACAATTATTGAATTCATAAAGATGCTTTTATAGGAGTTGACCCAATAAATTTCTTTATTCAATCATATACTGTAATAAAAATTGCACAGAATTTAAATAAATCAAATTTTGTTATTTCTATAAGACAATGCAAACTAGTCAATTGTAATGCTCGGTAAGTTTAGTGTTAAGTTCAGTAAAAAGTCCATAACGATATTATTAATTTCGTTATCCATGAAATTTTTGGTTCAAAAACTGGCTATTCTGTATCGCTTACGGTGTAATTAGTACCTTTCGGGTAATCATGCAGATTCTACTAAGAAGTGCAAGGAGGGGTCTTTTGTCATGCAGATGAGTATGACATCCCTCCGTGACTAAATAGGTTCTAATCGCTTTGACACTTCGATCGTGGACGTCACCGGGTATTATTCCTCCATTAGACTTGTGAATAATGCAGAGACCGGTCGTCTTAGAGATACCGAATCCTCCAGCTAAGGGTCCGTAGGGAAAAAGTCGTTTTAACGGTCGAAGTAGAATACGTGTGTCCATAGTCAGACAAAGTGAATTCCGGTTTTACCGTTGCAAGTAGCATTTTATTCCAATGGCTTTCGATCGCTGTCGAATCTCTTTGCTCTCACTGCATAAATTGATTCTACTTATAGATTTCTATTAACGTAACTTTTCTATTTTAATTTTATTTTAATATATATATATATTTATTATTTTAATTTTCTATTTTATTTCTATTTTATTTTATGAAAGTGCGCGGTGCCAATGCAAGTTTCCATCTTCCAAGTTCAATAACGATACCGCTCAGTTACCTTTCTACGTGTCTTCTCGCAATTACCGTTAAGTGGTTTTAATCCACGTTCCCGCTGACACGAGGAAAGTCGATGAAAGCATCGCGCGCGCACGGCAACGTCAGAGCTTACTTAATTTTTCAACGAAAAGGAAACGTGTTCCTTCTTCTTCCCCATCGTCAGACTCTCGATTCCTCCTCCGACAGGATCTCTCTCTCTCTCTCTCTCTCTCTCTCTCTCTCTCTCTCTCTCTCTCTCTGTCTCTCTTTCTCGTTCACACCCGTTTCTCCGATAGAGTCGATGGTAGGTTTCTCTCGTCTTTTCAATTATTATACTTTCGCCTGACCCTTTCTTACATCTCGCCCCTTTGCCGTAGCCCTTTTCAGCCCCGTACTCAGACGGCTTCGAGCTTCCATCATCGACACTTCTATAAAACCTGGCCCTTGGTTCATCAACTGCAGGTGTATTATACTTCACGTCTTTTCCCACCAGGCACCGGTCTATCGACAATACGATGGTCTGGGTCTTGAATAAAAATTCATTTCCGTCTACAATTTTCCACAGCTTCCCTCTCTTATCTTCATTTGATCACCAACGTGCAATATTTGCTTTCTGTTAAGCTACCAACGTTTGAACATTTTTAACATTGGGTTTACTAAAACTGACTATTTTACATTATTTTATAAAAATATCAAGAATGCGTCCACAAAACATTTTTAGCCACTTTATTAATAACATATGCCCGAATAAATAAATTTGATGAATAATTCCTCATAGATTAATCTGTACAGGGTGTATAAAAATTATATGCCACGACTACCATAGCGGCCTCTATACCTCCGGATCGGTGGAGATCTGTTAAAAAAATGCGCCGCAAATTTGACCTTCTCTTTTTTCAAGGTCAACATTTTTTTTCTATTATTACAAATAATAGAAATATACTATATTCAAATTCGGCTATTGCGCTTGATATTGAATATGAATCGTCTGACGCGTCTGTTCATGACCTACCTGATCTACTTCTTACAAACGCTAGGAACACGAACTTGATGGATTTTCAAATTCTAATTTCTCGAAACGTCGTGTCAAATGAAAACAAATTTTTATATATTTTAGACTTGTTTTCTCCTGTAGAATCATCCTTTCCACATCTATACCATCTTTGGACACCCTGTAGACATGTTTAATAAAATAATTTACTAAATTTTAAAGTCGTTTTTAAGAGAATGGTTGACTTGAGACCCATAGTGTCTTTGAGACTTTTGTTCCTTGCGACGAATACAATACGATCCAATACAAAAAAGTTTGACATTCAAAAAAAAAGGGTCAAGGACAAATTTGCGGATCATTTTTTTAACAGATCTCCACCGATCCAGAGGTATAGAATCCTGCTATGGTAGTGGTGACATAATTTTTATACACCCTGTACAGTCTAATTAATCGAAAATTAAAAATATTGGAATACGTTATTTTGCAAATAATGTTCCAGTCTGTTGATTCTCCCAAACACTATTTTACAGTAAGTCACTTTCCCCTTTACCCTCTTAAACTCTTGCGAATAAATATTTCGATTATTCTGGGTGAAAATGTTAACAGGCACTAAAAATAAATATTTCAACTCTCTCAGAGGACTCTCAAGAAATCACGATGCAGTGATAGAACAGTTTGATGCGCAACATCCTAATAAACACATTAAATCTCCCAAACAACTCTCAAGGCATCTCGACGCATTGAAATTCATAATATCCCAAAAAATTCGCATGTTCTACAAATGTGCGCGTTTCCCAGTGCAAGCACACAACGCAACCAGCAGTAATCCACTCCGTCTGTGATTCCAGGCTCAATTAACATTAATTCCTCGCATTCTGGACGAGAAGAAATTTAAGCTCTCATGCCGCGTGCTTGAACTACTTCCGATCCACGTGGCGAACTTTCCGCCGCTAGTTACATCTTCGTATTATGTTAATGAAATTCCGCGAGGTTTGTGGGAGTATCTACTATCTCCGTCTGTCCTTCGAGTCCTCCGATTTTCCGGTTTACTGTACGCCAGGCCGTGTTTCCTTCCGTCTTCCCGTTATTTCGCGCAGCGGTGCCGAATTGTCACGAAAATTTCACCAGTCTCATCGTTCGCGTTTACAATTCTCCGAGCATTTTCACGCTCACTTTCGTCCCTGGCCGTTGACAAACAACAGGAAGAAAGCGACCGTTCTCCGGAAAAGCCTGGAAAACCAGAAAAGCTCGGGAACATTGAGAATTTATGGAAAACAGGCGGAAATCCGTCCGCGTTTTCGGATTATTGAGATTGTTGCAGTTTTGAAGCATTTCGAGAAATTTAATGAGTCCGGTGGTCTCTTTGTTGACGCGAGTCTGGGTTTGGAGGATTTTCAGGTTCAATCGCGCCGTTCTCATCTTTCCGAGTAGAGTGCGCGTGTTTCGTGGCATTCGTTTGTAATTAGAGACTCGGACAGCCTTATCGGTTATTTTTCTCTATTTACGACGCTGGTCTGAGTGGCTCAAATCGCGTTCCAACGCATGCTGCAGCATCGTCTGGCACCGTTTGAGCTAAACGGCCCGTCGACTGACTGCGTTTAATTGTCTACCAACGCTCCAAGCTGTTCGCGAGATGTTTGCTGGTAGAACGAGCGGCCTGTGTGTTATTTCACTGTTTCTGGGGAGCTTCTATTGTCATTTTTCGCGACACTTCCTAAACAACCAAACTCTTGAATTTTAGTATTCATTGAATTATAAACCGAGTCTCAACCGATTCTAATATCCTTGTTTCAAAGTCCAATTCCAGGTACGTCATTCGATTTTCGTCCCACTAAATTCCTCTCTCTTTTCTGTGTTGCATCAGCTCGATTGCTGCGACACTGCATTCGCGAATGCAAAAACAGATCCAGATTCATTAAGATCGTTAAAAGATGCTTCTAAGAAACTGAAAGATACAAAACGATACTAGGTGAACGTTTTCTGTTTAATGTAATGATATCCGAGATGAATTTGCTTAATGTAATCCTTGGGAAAACTCAGCTCGGCGCATTAATTTTCGTATCAAAGTGGAGCTTCGTAAAGAATCTTGCTAAAAGGATACAAGGCGAAAACGAGTTCGTTCCATGAATTAGGTCCATGGCTGACCACGGGGAGGACAATGAAAGATAATATTTCATGGAAACTACGTCACTGTATCCAATGACCTAGCAGATAACACAGTGTTGGCGGGGGGAATCGCAGAGGGTCCATTTCCATTGCAAATCTTTATTGCCTGGCTGCGGGTCAGTTTTATCAGTGCAGAGTCATTCGTTTTCTTTAGTGGTCTCTGTCTCGTCTGGGAACCAGACCCACTCCCCGGCTTTCTGACGCCAGGATCGATTCCTCAGGATCCCCTTTCTTTGCCTCCGCTCCCTGAACTCTGCTCTCTGTCCCTTCTTGCTTCCTCTGTTTCGTGAGATCGACCGTTCGATCATTTTTTTTTCAGACGATCCGATCGATCCTCTCGCGGCGGCTATGCGTCAATTATTGTTGGCATTTTCCACGAAGATCGAGATGGATGTAATTGTTGGTTGGAGATATATCTAATTGTAGCACGAGTTTCGCTCGAATTATAGCAGAAACGTGAGAGACATTCATATGACAGAATTTAGCATTGTCGTGTCAATTAGTGGGATTGTCGTTGATTTTTTGAGGTTGAGCTATAATATAAATAATGTTAAAAAGTGATACAGATAGCTTGCTACATAGTATTCCAGTCGAACATACAATTTGGATTGCCTTCTACACCATAAAACAGTCCCAAGACAGCTGAGAGTACTTTAAACAACAGAGACGTGGATATCATTGACCCGTACTACTGGCGTACAACATACATTCAATCATGTCAAATGCTTTATTCATCTCCAAATGTTTACACCATCGCTCCTGGACGAACAAGCATAATCTATTCATAAACAGCCAGAAGTTTGTAGAGCCAGTACGGAGATATAATCGGCTTATACTACTAATAATACATGTAAAAGCTCTGTTCACTTATTTAACTACTTCATTCGCTTATCTAACGCGCGTAAATCTTTCCTGACACTTGTAGACAATTTATTCTTCCCTCTGGAAGGGAAATGTACCAGTGCCATATACAGGGTGTTTGCGAAATCGTGGTACAACGGACAAGGGGATGATTTCTCACATCAAATCTTGTCGAAAATGAGGAATACAGTTTTTTTTATACGGGGTTTCATTTGTGAGAGAATCGAGTTTAAAGATTCGGCGGGTTCGCGTGCATTAGTATACGCAGAGAGTAGAATTGGTTGGCTATGATCAGACGCGACAGCCGATGTCTATCTAATGGTACGCGTATGCGCTGAATTATCAAACTCGATTTTTTCAAAAATGAAGCCTCGTATGAAAAAAAACTGAATTCCTGATTTTCGACTAGATTATATGAGAGGAGTCATCCCCTTGCCGGTTGTACCACGATTTAGGAAACACTCTGTATATCGTTGACTCGTGCTACTTATTTGTTATTCTCACTTGTTCATTCAAAATTCAGCACGTTATCTGTCTGTTTTGTTTCACAGTATTTCAGTACAATTTATTCGATTCTTGAAATATCATTTCAAGTATGAAACGATATTATGACTGGCGGGAGTATAATTGTCTCGTACTACTGATTTTATCATTTGCGCATTAAACATTTATTCCTTCTGCCTTGCCAGGTTTAGACCACTTTGACACAGTTAATTGACGTCTCAGGAATATCGATACGTTTTATATGCCGGACATGCAATCGAGTCACACTACTTTCAGCATATCAGTAACTCTATTTATTTCCCAACTATTCATTAAAAACTCATTATTCCTTCTTTCCTGCTTATTTTAAAACACACAACACTAGTGGACGTCTTACGATCTCAATACTTCTATTTGTGGGACATAACATTGACTCACACCACTTGCCTTTCTCTGATCCATAAGAAATTCAGTACACTTTCTGTGTCGGCTATTTCAAGTCACTTTAACACACTCTATGAACATCTCGGGATGTCGGTAACTCTAACCGTCGGACGTAAGATCATCTCACACTACTTCTTCAGCACTTATTCGTTCAAAATTCAACGCGTGCTCCGCGTGCTCTATTCCAAGCCACTTTGACGCCATTTATGAGCATCTTAGAGTATCAGTTCCTCCACTTTGACTCATGGCGGAGACTCACATCGGGGGAAAATGAGTTTCTAACGCGTAATAGATCAAAGTTCTAATTTCAGCGCCGGTAAATGGATTCCGGCGTTCGGCGCCGTTGGTTATCCGACCGGGAGAACGGAAGCGGCGTACATCCCTCTCGAATAAGAATTGCAGAAATCCCGTGGAAATATTCCGAGGGCGGCGAACGCAACGATATTAAAGATGTATACCGTATCCATAAGAGGATATCGATACTATTCCGTGAACCGATGGGCTTTTTTACCCCGCGGAGTCGAGGGCGACTCGAAAGGCGCTGTTTAAAGTTGGAACCCGTCTGCTGCGTAATATCGCGGATTCGATAACTCGAGCCTCGAGGAGTCGTTGATTCGACGCAACGACGCTCGGATCGCAGTGGAAACCTTCCATCGAACTTGGCTTTTATTCCAAGGCGGATTTTCGTGCGCCTCCGCTGGCAAAGTGCAGCGAAGATACCGGGGGAAATGCGGTTGTTCCATATTGCTGCGTCATACTTATGCCATCGATAGTCACCCGAATGCAAATTGCGCGTCTCTAGATCAAAGGGCATCCATTTTCTCTCGGAAAAAGGTTCCACCGGGAGAGTGTACCTTCTTTTCGCCCATTAGCCCCTTCGATCCACTGTCGTTCCCACTTTTGTCGGGACCCGCTCCTGGCTGATCAGGGACTAGCCTATTTCACTTTGAACACACCTCTCTGGGATTTCTCGATTTTCTCCAAATATTCTTGACTGAGTTATCAGCCAAGAAAACAGGTCACTTTTAATGTTAGTCTAACACAATATGATTTTAACCAGTTAACTGTTTTTGACGAGTATACTCGTCATGAAAAAAGTGCAAAATTTTGTGCTGTGACGAGTATACTCGTCATGTGTAATAAGTAGTGACAATTTGCAGTTTAAATTGCAGTTTTAGTGAAAACTAAAATATATTCGTGAACTTCAAGATGTTTGAAATATTTTGAGGAACTTCGAAGTAAAAGGAACAAATTAGAGTTTATAAATAATTAATATAAAAAAACCGCATATAGTATGAATTATTTTTCGTAAATGTATCGTTGTCTTTTATTAGTCATCACAGAAGTAATTACGGATTTATATATTGTTTTAGACTATGCAATAAGTGGCGCGCCTCGAAACAAAAAACGGGATGAGGATCCTATTGTTTCTTTTTTACATGTATTCAAGGGACGGCGTTTTTTATAGCTCGTGTGCAGGATTCGATTTGTAAGGATCATGTAAATTGAGTTGTGGACTACCTACCTGCTAAGATATTTCCCTGAACATTTTCGTTTATATTTTATCAGCTGGTCAGGGATTAATTTACATAATTATCGGACTGTAATGTTGTAACAAATCTGCGATAAATTTGAGTAATGAAATAAAAAAATAAAAGTCATTTTATTACAACCCAATTTCATATTACACATACTCTGTGTTCGACGAGTATACTCGTCATCGCTAAATTTGTGCGACGCAATTTAGATATGCATTTTCTAAAAAGGTCGAAACAGTTAACTGGTTAATAAACATCTCATTCTGAAGTCAATTACTTCTTACGTTACTTAGATCAACAGTCCATAGGATTACAGTTTTTTCTACGGAGAGAATTATACAGTTTCATTTAAAATTTTTTTAATTATTGAATTATACAGTTTCACTTAAAATTTTTTTAATTATTGAATAATACAATTTCACTTAAAATTTTTTGAATTATTGAATTATACAGTTTCACTTAAAATTTTTTGAATTATTGAATTATACAGTTTCGCTTAAAATTTTTTGAATTATTGAATTATACAGTTTCGCTTAAAATTTTTTGAATTATTGAATTATACAGTTTCGCTTAAAATTTGTTGAATTATTGAATTATACAGTTTCACTTAAAAAATTTGTTGTTTACATATTGTACAATATACTGTTCATTTACAATAGCTGTATTTTATACAAATGCTCTAAAAAAATTAGAATAATTGAGAAGGTTCTTCTAAAAAACTGGAAGTTCTCAAGTTTCCTTGTGTTTTAAAATTTTCTGCACACCATACTTAGGATAAAATAATTTTTGAATTATTACTACCTAGTGTATGTATTATTATTTCGCGCAAATCATTGGCAGATTTAAAGTAATACAATTTCTACGTATATTCTAATGAAATTATTTTGTTAAGTAGTATGGCTCGGTCTCTTCCGGCGTTGATAACATCTGTTTTCGTCATCCGGTTTCCCCGTAAAGTTCCACAGCCGAATTTCGAAAGAAAAGCTCCTCGGGCATATTGGCTTCGATCAACCGAAGAACATGGAAAGGAGAACACGACGGAAACGGGATTCGAAAGCCATTTACGGAACTCGGTACCAACGCCGGAATTTTAATTCAACCGCGATGGCTGCTGGATCAACCGGACGGGTTCGACGGGCCGGGAGGTTTTTGGCTTAAGGCTTTCGACAATCCGACGGAACTTCGCTTTATCCCTGTCCTTATCCCGCCGGCCTGTCGACCTTATTCCACGCGGCCGCGGCATTAACGGAAGAAATGTGGTGAAAGTTCTGCATCCGGTATTCAACTCGCGGAGCCCCGGGAAGAGTGTTTGGCCGCGGAAAAGTTTTTCCCGGCGAATATTCGCGACCAAGTTTGAGACGGTATGTCGGGGAATTGGCTTCTCGTGGCTCCTATTGTCCTCTTCTTCGCCTACTCTGTCCGAGTAATTCGCCGCGCGGGAAAACGTAAACATTTTCATACCCTGAATCCATCCTCGCATTTATGCAGCACTGAAAATATTTCTAAAAAACCACCTTTCATACGCATAGGAGAAATTATTCTTATCTAATCGATCGACAAAAAGCATTTTGTGTTACACAGTGGTTCACACATTTCTTCACATCATTTTTAATCACATGCTGCGTGTAGAAATTATTGCATGACTCCCATACGTTCATTTTTGTCGCTATTCACTTTCTAACGAATTAATTTATTAATTCTAACATAAAATTTGAAATTTTGTGAAGGAAAAATTAGATGTCTATGAATAAAATGTCTATGAATAAACTGACAAAGATTATTTCGTGTTACACAGTGATTCACACATTTCTTCACATAATTTTAAATCACATACTGCGTGTAGAAATTGTTGCATGACTCATATACGTTCATTTTTTATCGCTGTTCATTTTCTAATGAATTATTTTACTAATGCTAACATAAAATTTGAAATTTTGTGAAGGAAAAATTAGATGTCTATGAATAAGATGTCTATGAATAAACTGACAAAGATTATTTCGTGTTACACAGTGGTTCACACATTTCTTCACATCATTTTTAATCACATGCTGCGTGTAGAAATTATTGCATGACTCCCATACGTTCATTTTTGTCGCTGTTCATTTTCTAACGAATTAATTTACTAATTCTAACATAAAATTTGAAATTTTGTGAAGGAAAAATTACTCAGATGTCTATGAATAAACTGACAAAGATTATTTCGTGTTACACAGTGACTGAGATATTTGTACATATCATTTTCAATTAAATATTGCGTGCAGAAATTTTTATCTTTCGTTGTTTTTACTAGTTTTCGTGGCACATTTTTATTAATCCTGACATAAAATTTGAGATTGTTTGCACAGACAAGAGGTGTTTGTGAACAAATTTGTTCGTCGATATATTCAGTTAAATATTAGGCTTTTATTAAATATTAAATATTCAGTTAAATATTAAATAATACTGAGTTCTTGGTTACAATTCACACAATAAGCCATAGTTTTAACACTGAACCTACCACGGTCAAATGACCGGTTTTCCATCTCGCAATTATTGAAATTATTATTATTGAAATTCTTTATGTAAGTACACATTATGATTAAAGCCATACAAAGTTTGAATAAATTCAATTTTCTCACTTTTATAAGGCGTTTCACTTTTAAATGTTTTGTGTTTGGTAGGTTTAGTGTTAATATTAGTTTAGCAACTTCATCACTGACATGTTCTTTAACACTAAACCTACCAAGCAAAAAACACATAAAAGTAAAACACCTTAAAGTAGTGAGAAGATTGAATTTAATTAAAGTTTGTACCGCCACCATTACAATATGTGCTTAAATAAAGAAGTCAATTCTGTCATTTCCTATGAAATCGTTTTTCGAACTTAAATAATTGTGAAATAGAAAACCGGTCATTTTGACCGTGGTAGGTTTAGTGTTAACACTGCAAGGTTTAGTAGCGCTAGAAAAATTCAAATCGCCACTATGATTGTCTGTTTTATTGATGAAACTGATTTCGGCGCAAGGGTTCGATCTTATTATATAATATAAAGATCGAATCCTTGCGCCGAAATCAGTTTCATCAATATAATTTAAAATTCGATCGAAAGAGATTACATTTATTGTCTGTTGTGCCTGTATTATGCGAGTGAACGATAACATGAACAAATATCGTATTTCGTGCGTCTGTTCGGTTCCCAGGAACCACTTCGGGTAAAGTTTGCGTACACCGTGTCTCATAAGTGAGCAGGATCCTAGACTAATATTTAGTGCGCGTCTTCAAGTTCCGTAAACAAACATAATGGACCTTGTTAGCGCAGAAGTTCCCGGCGGCGTTCTTAGTAACAAAATAATGTCGTCGTGGGAGTACAGAACCGGGGATGAACGTCGAATGAATTCGAAAGAAAATTCTCCCCGATAAATCTCCACGTTCCTTCCGATTAACCGGCCGACCGAATTAAGCCACGATCCGGATTAACGTTGGCCGAAACGAACGAAGTTTTACTGGCATTGCGGTAGAATGGTAGGAAAAGAAACTGCGGGGCTTAAGCCAGACTAATTGTAGGGTCTAGCCGTTTCGAATTAAACGGGACAACGGATTAATCGCGGCACGATTAATAAAGTTTCATTCGAGTTCATTGGAACGGACGATGAAACTGTGGCTCGCTTGCCTGTTTCTCACTTCTCGTAGGGGATCCGGTTCGAATGTAAACGATGGGTTCGATAATGCTAAAATTGCGGCTTTGTTTAATTAACAGTCGTTTAATAATTAATAGTGCGCAGCTACGTCATCTGCCAGCCGAATTTAATTAGCTAATTACATCGCGGTGTGCTTAATCAGACAATGAAATGTCAATGTTTCTCGCCGGGCGTTCATTAATGGTTATTTTAGCAGATCGATTCAATATTCGAATCAATTTTACAGTTAACACGTTAAGATTCTTCTACTGAACTCGCCTGGCTTCCGATTTCACCTCTGAACTTGGTAGTTTGTTAAACAAAGCATTTTCAACTTTTTTTTTATACGCTTAATGAAATAGTATTTTTGTTGTACCGGATCTTCCTGATTTCCCTAGTTTTAATTCGTACAATTTGATGCCTAAAGAATGCTATTTGTACAGGGCGTATAAAAATTATATACCACAACTACCACAGCAAAATTGTCCTTGACCTTTGTTTTCACGGTCAAATTTTTTTTATCGCATATAATACTCATCACGAGGAACAAAAGTCTCAAAGGAACCGTGTGTCTCAAGTTAACCGTGCTAATAAAAAAACTACTTTACAGAAAAAACTTTTTTTAAGGTCATTTTCTCTAGATATAAAGGTCATCAATTTTTTTTTAAAACTATATTTTTTTTTTATCGCGATGTAATAGTAGAAGTAAAAGTAACAATGATCTTCGTGCGACCTTGAGTATGAAGAATCCAAAAAGCATTACGGAAAATAAATGATTCTCTGGTATACAACAATATATTGAAAACAATGGTCATCATTTCGAACATTTATTGAAATACAAATAGTTCAATCAAACCAATTAGTGTAGTAAATTAATCACTGATGATACCTGTAATGCCTTTTGGATTTTTCATATCCAAGGTCACACGGAGGTCATTGTAAAATATGTCATTGAAGAGGTCTTCACCCCTACTATTACATCGCGATAAAAAAAATATATAGTTCCATTCAAAAAAAATTGATGACCTTGATATCTAGAGAAAAATGACCTTGAAAAAAGTTTTTTTCCGAATCATTATATTGCCCCTTCGGTTGGGTTAATATTGTCTTATAACGTTTTTTTCCATTACTAACACTAAGCGAGATATTCAAGGTGGTCAAGTTTATCTGGGACACCCTGTATAGAATCCCGCTATGGTAGTCGTGACATATCATTTTTATACATCCTGCACAGAGATCTTCAGTCAAACTACGAAAGGGCGTCTCATGAACATGATCCGGTCCTTTACTCTGTAAGATTCCGCTCGACGATCCCGGTTTATTAAAAGACTATCAAACGGAGCTTTCGGTCTCAAAGAAGACGAGGGGAATACATGAAAAAAGGAGAAGAGAAAGAGTCATTAAGCGGAGTCCTCGGCGATATTAACATCGAAGCCCTGGTTACGTGGAAGGTCCTGTGTCCCGGAGGCACGTCGCCGTGGACAGGAACCCACAATAACCCATTGTCAGTCGGCAAAGTAGTTTCCGATATTGGCCGATAAATTCAAATACCTACCACCGACCATCCGGGAGCCACGCCCGACGCACGTGTCCCTACAGAAAATCGTTAAGGATGCTAGATAGATGCGACGAAACGTCCCCCGAGATAGCATAATCGCGCGGACATAACTTCCACTCACTTTGACGTGCTTTTACTGAGGGGGAATCCGTGCTTCCTGGCCAGCCTGGAGCACGTGCAGCATAAACGGTCGGGGCTCGCTTTGATATTCACATATGCGTCACAAAACACTCGAATTGCAACGATTCAGAGATAGTTTCCCTTTGATTCTTTGTATCGCTCGCATATTCCGCGATCCCTGGGATGTTTCCCAATCGTTCGTGCTTCGACCGGCCCATAAAATGATGTACGACAGGAATTCGAACGATCCATGTTGGACTTTGATTGATAACACCAGGAAAATCAAACTTGTATCATTTATGGCTGACTTGTACTACTTGAGCGTGAAATTCTTCCGAAATCTCTTCTATTTCTATGCTAAGAATTTATGTCTTTATTGTGTGATTCTATAGGCTTGTACTGCAGCCTTATGGTCCCGTAATTTTGTCGTTTATTGCTAGTTCGTAAAAATCAAAGTTTTATCATTTATGGCTTAGTTGTACTACTTGGACGTGAAATTCTTCCGAAATCCGAAAGTATTTCTATGCTAAGAATTTATGTCTTCATTGTGTGGTTCGCTAGGCTTGTGCTGCAGCTTTAGGGACCCGTAATTTCGTCGTTTATTGTTAGTACGTCAAAATCAAACTTGTATCATTTATGGCAGAGTTGTACTACTTGGGCGTGAAATTCTTCCGAAATCTCTTGTATTTCTATGCTAAGAATTTATGTCTTCATTGTGTGGTTCGCTAGGCTTCTACTACAGCTTTAGGGACCTGTAATTTTGTCGTTTAATGTTAGTTCGTCAAAAGAGCGTCCGAAAGTTGTACATATTTTTCCCGAAGATTACAACGCGAGTTTTGTAATATTTCGAGAACGAAGGTACTTGTTTCCATGTCCCAGAAGCTGCGAATTCGTCGCGTTTCTCGGTTTGAAACATTCGAGTGGCCCACGAGTGCAGTAATTGCGGTGTTCGGGATTACGTTTCAGCCGATCGTCGAACGGACACGGGTTTCGGCGCCGATAATGACGAACGTGCTGGGCCGCGTTTATTATTCGTCACGGAGTAATTGCCTGCGGCCGTTCTTGTTTCGGAGCTTACCGCATTCGCGTAGAAATCGATTCCCCCGTGCACCGCAATTACCCGTGAATGTTTTGCAAGGGTGGGTCGAAGTCAGCTGGCGCGACTCGCTCGACCGCTTTGTGATGGATTTCGTCGAATTATTAACGTCACGGCGACGTGAACGACCATGTTCGGTTTATTAGGCATCATTTATTACGGCAATGAGCGTCCGCGATACACCGGAACACAGTCTATTTCGGAACGGTGTCGGATAATAACGGGGAATTTATCAGTGTCCGACTTTTCATTGACTTGTACCACTGGCCGTCGACGTTGCGGCGCCTATTAAATCGTTCCATTTCGTTCGACGATTCTGCGGTTTCTTCCGGGCAAACATAATCCTGCGTTCATAAGCAGCAAACATTTATGTTCGCCCCGGGGATATAGTTGACTAACACCACTGGCAGCGAAGTGGAATCCTGCGTTTAATCGGTCGGGGTACTTCATCCGTCGATTCGGAGCTCGTGCAACGTTCCGCCGGGCCCCGATGGAAGAACATCTGCTCTGTAATTGACTCGAACTACTAGCTTGCGCCAAATCAACCTACATATTAGCACATTCCGCCGTTATGATCGACGCGAATCCGCTCGGTTCCCCGTCAAAGGATGGATTCAGCTGGATCCCTTGAAGTCTCGCAGCCGGTCGCGATCGCTTGCAGATAAACCACTCGTTTCTTCAATCTCCGGCATGTCTGTGCCCTGCAAATTACTTTGATACCTCTCTCCCTCCGTGCATCTCTCTTTGGGGCTCATAACGAAGCAAATCCGCGGGATCTCGATCATCAGCTGCAGTCAAAGTCGATCGTACTTCTTCGTCGCTTGATTGCAACCACGTCAAAGCACCGGGAAAGTTGTGCAACTTGGCGTAACGAGCACTGGTTTTCGTCGATCCCAAGGAGGAAACTGCGGCCAATTTCAGATGTAATTTCTCGACCCTGCAAGTCACTCGTCTCTCTCTTTTTTAGGCAGAGAAATCTTAAATAGGTTGCAACATTCTGTTGAAAAAGTGACAAAGTTAATAAGAGTCCCAATTTCATGTAAAGACATGTTGCAAAGGAAATATAATCAATAGACTATGGATCTTTTTGCGAAGTAAGTTTGTTGGCTTTAATTCCAGGACGTAGGAAACAAACAGCAGTTTGTTTCTCTCTTTTGTAGTTTTGTTATATTGTAAACAGTGTATTGAAAAATTCATAAATTCTTTGACCGGTCCGCTGTTCCCAAATACACCCACCAATTTTTGTAATAAACGCATAAAATCCGTGGTCTAATAACCAATTTAGATGGTGATCTTAATAATTATATTTCAGTGTTCGGTTAATTATACGGACCTGAAACTTTTAGGAGAAATAGTTCAATGATACATCGTTCATCCTGATTTTTTGCGTAAGAATCCCCCAAGGGGTCGTTGAAAAAACTACCCCTGAAATTTCATCTTCATTTTTACCTTCCATGATTAGCACTAGGTTTACGGAGCAGTAAAAGTGACTATTTTACATTATTGTGTAAAAATAACAAAAATATGTGTATCTCAATTTTTCGACATTCTTTTTATAATATATACTCCAAAAAAATAAATGCATTAAGTAATTCCTCATGGATGCGTCTTTTCAATCTCGATAATCGTAAATTAAAAATATTACAACCCGTCATTTTGACGGGTCCCGTAAACCTAGTGTTCAGCACACCTAAGGTTTGCCTATAGTTAGAGACCTCTGTTCTTTTTAAAAATTGGAAACTTGTCAAAATTACAATATTCTGTCAATGTAGATGTTAAAAATAGTGCAAGATTATCTCTTGCAACTTTCATGGTAGAACAAAATCACCGAAATAATTCTTAGCAAGGCCGAAACTTTTATTGCGGCATTCCGCAATACTCTAAAAGTTTGATTTGCAATTGTTTTGAGCGAGAACGGGCTCTCGTACTTTCATTAGAGCCACTTTTCAAGATCCGGAACGGACCGAGCACTCTTCTCGTGATTTTCGCTAAGCTATGCGGGTTTAATTAAGAAATTCCGAGCTGTCGTACCGTCTTGCTGGCATTTCGAAGGCTGCCGATCAAACGAACGAAATGTCGTTCCGATTGTGACGCGAAGTTGTACACGAGGAACACGACGGCCCTGTAATGAAGCTTGCGACGATGTAACAGGTCGGTTATATTCCGTGAGAAGTCGCCGTGAAATCAGCGCGACAAATCTAATTACGAGATATCACTGTGGATGCGTTGCGTTGTCACCGCTCAACGAAATCTAACGCGTGTCTGCATTTTCGCGACGAATTTTTGTTCTTGAAACGCGCTTATTTTGTTGCCTGCTCAAATTTCGGGCCTACGCTGCAGCCGATTTTGGACGGCGTCATTTGTAAGAGTCTTTGTAGAATCTCTTTGACAAGATTATCAGGAAAAAAAAAAGATTGACAAGAAAAATCATTTAATTTTTTAGGGGTGGGGGCTGCAAGCACCCCTTCGAGTGATCACTTCCAAAAAATTCAAGGACAATGTTCGGTTACCGATCTAATATATACAAAAGTTTGAAGTTGGTCGGAATTGAGGAACAGTAAAATATTGAAAAACTATGCGTCGCGTTTAGCAAGAAATAATTGATCAAGAAGGGACTTAATCTTCTGATAAGAATTATTAATTAGAGTCGTAAGAACCACTGCACTGTGTATACATTATAGTATTATAATGGCGTAATTTCATTTGTTTTTCAATATTTAACTATGTTCCTCAAATCCGACCATCTTGAAACTTTTTTATATATTATATGGGTAACAGAACATTTTTCTTGAATTTTTTGGAAGTGGTCACTCGAAGGGCTGCTTGCAACCCCCAACCCCAAAAAATTAAATGATTTGTTCTACCCTTAATAATTTGATCACAATTGTGAAAAAAATATATGATATGAAGGAGGTAAGATCGAGTATTTTTGTTTTTATTCCATCTGAATATCTTAATTAATAACTGAGAAAAAAACTGATACAGTTAAGGGTATTTACCCTCACATTACCCTTATATGAAGGGTTAGCGGCTTAAAGTTTTGGGGAATTATCTTTCAACCTAAAACCATTGTTTTCCCCACAATACCAATTACAATATATTAATACAAAAAAAAATGGTGGCCTGGGGCCGCTAGACCATTCTTATCCTGCTAGACCCTTTATAGGTTCCATAGAATACAAGGAACTGAGTGACGTCACCGTTTGGCGACATTCATATCGTCGACGTATTTGCTTTACGGGCGTTGCTATTTTCTGTAATTCCTTTTGCAACTTCCCTAATAATGTATTACTGCCAAGGTCCCCACTGTTTTGTATTTGGTGGTAACAATTTTCATCCCCACGAGGTTTCCTTTTCCGTGTGCCTTCGTTGCAAGGTCAGTCGCAAAATAGAGTCACAAATATTCATCACACAATCTGAAACGTGGCACATCAAATACTTTGTCGTACGCGTCGCTTGCCTAACGTTAACATTCAAGTTTAAAATATATATGTAAAAAAAACTTTCATTATGCGATAGAAAATTTATACCACAAAACGTAGTAAATATAAAAAAAAAACTTTTAGCTTTAAATAATAAAAAAGAAGAAAAGTAACAAAGTCATGCAACGACAAGATCCCAAGAATTTTAGAAGTTTAAATAACCGCAGTATCTACATACAGTCGGGTCCAATGGACCCGCTTGGTAGACAGAGGATTACTATCCTCCATTTACGTCATCAAATAACCTATCTCTTATAAAGATAGGAAAGCCTTCACGCACAGTGTAAGTAAGTTTGTTCAAATTTGTTTGTAACACTAACTGCGTAGTCGTGAGTTCAAATCCCACCGCCGTCACCTCTGGAAATTCTTCTATGTGACATTATACTGCGTTGCCCAAGGTGGTTCGGAGCCCACCTTTATAAACTGTAGGTCCTTCACGCACACGTCCATACACACACATACACACACCCACCCATCGTACACTCACCGATTACAGTACCAAATCTCATTGTCCCACCCCCGTCGCTAATGACCTTGGTAGTTGAAGCGACGTTAAATAACAAAATAAATAAATAAAAACTAACTGCAACTCGTTGTGCACGAGCGGCAATACAGCTCCATTCTTTCTACGACGTGATTATTAACGAGCATCCAGGTTCCAGTAGTTGAAGAATGTCTAGAGGATCGAAGAATACGCTAAGTATTCGGTATGGATGATCACGCAAACGCAACATTGGCCAATTATCCGCGCCGAGACTCGATCGGAACGAGGTTTGCAACTTGGCGGAACAAAGTTTACGCGGGTAATTGAAACGGACCAGCGGCACGGGCCGGGTTCTTGGGTTGTCTTGAATATTCCGGAGACCACCTGCCACTGATATTAATCCGAACCGTTTGTTCCGCGTGTCTCGGATTAACTTCAATTTCCCCGCCTCGCCGATTGCGCGCTCCCGTATCAAACGATCTCGAGTTCGATGATCCTGACCGGATAAAGAGCCCAGAAGCCCCCAACCGAATGCAAGGGGATTGCCTCCGATTTCTTCCTCGTCGCTCGGTTGTGTTTAACTCTGCTCCATTTTTCTCCGCGCTTTATCTTTCTGCTCGTCGAACCATCGATTTTTCTTCGTGAATTTGAGGACTGTAATCCGATTATGCGAAATCAGGTGTCCCAGTGGATAATTTCAATAATTTTAATAATTTCAATCATTTCAATGGGCCCCAGGCGATTGATGGTTCGAGATCGAACGAGATCGAGATAGGATCAAGAAGGACATCGTCGAGATATATTCAAAGACCCGTGCGACGAACGAAACGAATGGACAAGACGAAAAGGTTGCCTCGCTGCCTCGGAAACATTGTTCGAGCACGCGCCGCCCGAACTTTTGACAGAGTTTCCTCTTTCCAGATGCGAGCACAAAGCTCGCGAGAGCTCCCTTTCGTCTTCCGCGTCTATTACTTCTCGCGAGGACGGCTCCTTTGAAAGTTGCCACGCTACCGGAAACGTTCGACAACTGTCTTAGTCGTTCCTAAAAGTTGTTTCGGTTGTCCCACTCGGTGCAGTATCGGAAATTTATAGAAAATATTAATTTTGAATTCGTACTGTGCGATGTTCGATACATGACCGGCTTGTACTACCACTTTTGTAAAGAAATAGGGTGATCTGTTCAATGAATGAACACTTAAGCTGCATGCTTGTTGAAATTAGTATTAGCAAATCATTATATTTAATTTCCTGAGTGTGCTAATTCTAGAAGACGCCTGTGTCCTTGTTAAGATCTTAGATTCCAGAACATAATTCTAGTGATATTTGGTGCATATACAGTTCCTAGTTACTAGTATATTGTAGTAAATTGTAGTATATTCAAGTATATTGAAGTATATTCCAGTATATTCTAGTATATTCCAGTATATCGTAGTATATTCTGGTATATTCTAGTATATTTAGGTATATTATAGTATATTTAGGTATATTCTAGTATACTCTAGTATATTATAGTGTATTATAGTATATTCTAGTATGTTCCATTATATTCAAGTATATTCCAGTATATTCTAGTTTATTCTAGTATATTCTAGTATATTCTAGTAATGTCCTAGTATATTCTAGTATATGCTAGTATATTCTAGTATATTCTATTATATTCGATAACATTCTAGTATATTCTAGTATATTCTGGTACATGTAACTAATATAGATAAGTTATAACTTGTCCATATCATTTTCTCGAAAATGTAGCCCCGTATGAAAAACTATATTCCTAATTTTCGGCTAGATTTTATATGAGGGATCATTCCCTTGCCGGTTATACCACGATTTCGCAAACACCCTGTATAGGTTTATTACTCTCTTCAGATAATGCTCGGAGCAAAGTAATTGTGTCTTAGTCAGACTTATCGTTGACTTGTACTACTTACAGTGAATTACAATTGAATATTTCATTCATGCAAGTACTACAATTATTAATGTAATGTCTTCATAGTATTGGTTAAGCTGGGATTCTTCACGCATTCATGAACAACCTGAAAGTTCAGGGACGTCGATGACATTATTGGTTTATACTTAACAGGTAACAAGAATTAAACTAATAAACTGAGAAGGGTCAGGTGACCTCAAAAATTCAATTAAAAAAAAGAAAATTCTGACCAGCTTCTTTTATGATTCAAGTACACACAACAGTTGCTGGGGGTTTCGTTGTTCACGTAGTCGAACTTAACAAGTACTCGAAACTATTACTAAACGAGTACTTAATCCCTTGAAGCTAATTTTCCAATGTAAATGATTCTTCAATCTATATTCCCTTATTATCGTGTGAACAAATATCGAAACTTCTTTTACCCATCAAAAATATATAAGTACTTGAAGTGTAACGTATAAATCAAGAAGACGCGATTTAGGGGGATTTTTACGATAAAAGTTTCAAGAGAGATCATAACGTCCTCGACAATTCAAAGGAAACGCAGCCCGATAATGCACGAAATTTTCTTTCCGCCGTTGTAGAATCGCCGGCCGCCGTGCAATCAACGCGAAAACAGCCAGCCAGCAGGAACTGCATCAACGAATCGTTGTTTCTGAATGCATCCAATTCTCTCGCGTCCCATTTACGATCCACTTCGGCTCCATGAAGCGTTATGCGAGTAAGAAACTTTCTCCGAGGCGTCTTCTCGCCTCTGAAGCTCTTAATGGCTTTACCTTCGAGTACATCCGCCGTTGAAAGTCATCGTCAGATAAATTTTGAGTGTCCGGTAATCAGTTTTCGACCGAATGGACATCAATGGCGGAAAAGAGAGCACTGGGAGCGAAAAATAGCTTTTCGAGTAGCAATTTCTGTCGAGTAACAAACAGTCCATTCTACTCTTCTTCTTCTTAAAAAAGAAGATAAACGGTAAGCCTCGTTTAAATGCATCTGTGCACTTACCAGCATTTTCTTATCGATGAGCGGAAGAAAGTGAAAGTCAGAGGGATAAAGTTAACACGTTGACTGCCATGGGGGCCACCGGTGACCGGCGACGAAGCAAATAATAAAAGTACATAATTAGAGTAAACATGGATACTGATATATTTTTCAATAATACCATTGTTACTATAATGGTTTGAAGAAATTAATGCACGAAAAATGCTTCAAGCATGATTTTCGAACTCACTTTATTTGCTGCAAATAATATTTCAACATAATATGCATCGCATAATGAAAAATTCACGTCGGCGCCTTGGGCAAACCATGGAAAATGCGCCTGGCAGTCAACGTGTTAAGCACAGAATTATACCCCTTTTAAAGTGTAATGTCTCGCTGTTCAGCAGTCGCCTCGGATTTCCTTGGAAAATAGGAAATGGAGATCTCGTGCTATTGATTTTAAGGGATCGTTCGATTCGGAATTGCCTCTCGGTGGACTTGTAGCTTTAATGTCGCAGCATGGAGTGCTACAATGATTTTATTCGCGGAGGTTACCTCCTACTCCCGCCTTCCCAGCTATATTACAATTTTTATGACCGCTGGAACGAACGGTTCTTTTTCGGATCTCTTTGTTCCTACAACGGAGACACAGAGTTCCCCAGACAATCCCTTTTTTCCATCGACTCGATAACCACCACTGAAAGTTTCTCGCGACAGTTATTTTCGAGTCCTACGCGGCCGGCGAATTCTACGTTCACACAGTGGTCGAACTCGACGATAAATCGGCCGGGGGGTAAAATACTCGAGTGATGACTGTACGCGAGGTTTATAAATTCCTTGCCACCTCGGATATACAATATTGTGACGGCGCGCCACGCTAACGGATGTTCTCGTCGCTCGAGGGTTCCTTCGATTTTTCAAACACACTTGCGTGTATCGCGATCGTGACACATTTCCGAAACCTAGTCGATGGTTTATCATTTCCTGTCGTTGCCTGGATTATAATATGTCACGGCGCCGGTCCGACGAAAGAAAAAAAAAATGATTCTCACAGGAACTTGCGATTTTTCAATTTCTCTTTCTCGACACTTTTATTGTTCAACGGAGCTCTCAAATTTTTTTGTATCGTCATTTAATTTTATAAACTCATACAATGCTTCAAAATATGTAGTTTAATGTAAAAATATTTTTAATAAAAAAGAGGCAAAGATCCCCTAAAATTCAAGAGAGAAAATAGATCTTTCCAAATATGGTAAAATATGTCAAGAAATGGCATTCATATTTAATATTGCATGTTGGGGGAATAAAGGCTGTTCAAGATTGCTGGCACAAATAGATTTTTCGCTCAAAAGCGCACAACTTGCAATGGGAATTTTTTTACTTACTCAAGTAATCTCCAAAATATTCGATCAATCATCATTCCTGAAAGCATTTTTCATTCTTCGATCAACTAATCCCTGAAAATCAGAATACAAAGAAATGCGGCGAATATAAAATAATAATTCAGTGTGCATAAGGAAAATGCAGTGAATAATTCCTGCAAAAATATTTTAAATATATATGCGTACATTCCATTGGAGATATTCTTCCTTCTAATAGGGAACTGTGCAGTAAACGCTAAAATCAGCATTGTTTAAACACTTTGATCGCCATGTCGCCCATATCTGGGTGACGGAATTATTTATACAGAATTGAAAATTCATTTTTACGTTGGAAGATTGTGTGCGCCAAAATTGCTTACGATTTGCGTAATGGAAGAGGATTGGAACAGTAATTAACCCATTGCACTTGGATTTATTTTAATTAAAAAAACCAAACATTTCTTTCGACCTAAAATATTTACATTGCTCATGATTGGTTTCATGTTCCGCATATGAAATAGTATATAATACCTCGTACAATACATGAATGTTTACTAATTTATTAAATAAAAACAAATTTTATAATATAAACAATATTTTGAATATTGGTATAGCATTTTTAGTGGCGCCTCAGAGTCACCATTCGAGTGCTAAGGGTTAATATCAGAAAACTAAACTTCCCAGTTTTTATTTTGGTAAATAAAATTCTTTCATTTTGTGTAATCTTTGTGATTGTTGGGTTAGCGATGAACGTGTTAATATATTCTCATATTTCAGTGCTGTTCGTGAACAATCCATTGATCGAAACATAAAAGAGCGTACCCAGAAGGCCATCCTGTGTAAAGCGTCCTCCACACGAGCTAGATTAATTACCAAAAAACGCAAATAACCACTAAAATAAGAATTTCCATGCGGAAGTCATATATTATGCATCCCAGCCCAGATTCGATGGAGATTTTAAAATTCGATGCAGATTTTAAAATTCCCGCTCGAGCCAGGGGACTGGCTAATTAATATTCGAGTAGAAAAGGGTGAGCACCTTGGTCCCGGAATATTAATGAATCCTGGGTGGAGGTTAAATTCTTTCGACCGACAAAAAGCTGGAACATTTTCTCGCTCGGTGTATCGAAAGTGGCCAGACAATAGCGGTTGAGCGGGACCAGGATATGAATGGGCGCCACCGCGGAACCTGTTCGTTCCGCGTATCGAGCCACTCGGCATTCGCATAATTCGCCAATAAATACTGGCTCGGGCCGCAGCACAATTTACCGACGAATTTGCACCGGAAGACTTATATGCATGCACTTACGCGGAACGCGTTCTATCAGAGGAAGATATTCTCCGTGGTCGAATTTTCTCCCAAAGAATATTCCGTCGATAACGGTGCCACGAATTAACTTGCTCGAGATTCTGACAGAAATTTGGTCCGATTGGTAATAAATAAAAATGTCCAGCTGTTGACGCTGAAGAAACGAGCACGTGACGATTCTGCATTATTGAATTTGACGCAGTAAACTCCGGCCCATCACTGGAGGAAGGCAGAACAATCTCGAGCGACTTTATTTCTGGTCAGTTCCTTCGACATCGAACCCCACTTTGCAATGTTTTATTGAATCCCACCTGGCCTGATTATTTTAAGGCCTGAACTCTCTGTATGATCGTGTGTGTTTAGAGTCTGTGTAGGTTTGTATTTGATTGTGTAAAATTCGCAGTGGCAGGGGTTTAATGAATGCTAATATGAATATAATTATTTAATATACGACTGGCCACAAATCCCAGGCATTTTTTGAAAATATGGGTAATTCGAGGTATACAGAATTCAATTTTCCACGATCCACGGCACACGTCCAGATATTATTAAAATAATGATTAATGCAATATGATGTATAATATTCGGCGCGGAGATCGACGGATTTTTCGTCATGGAGATAATTTCGATCGACGGATACTTGACGTTTATATTGTAATCAAAACGCGACACGCCCTCTCATATTAAATTAAAAGGCTTGACGGGTGTTTGGACAATGCTCGTTAGTGTGTGGACAACAATTGTATGCCCGTACAATTTAAAGGCTCGATCAATTCGAGTTTTGAACGAGGTCTGACGCATTTGTGACTTATACTACATCCTGCTGGCAATTGCAGAACTGAAATTGGGTTTATACGATACTAAACCGAGTGTGTATAGATTTAATTATATTCTATATCTATCAAATTTATGAGGGAGTATGGAATTACATTTCCCTTGTTGAAATGGTCGACCTGTACTACTGGAAATAGTTTTATGAACCACATAATAATGATGTCTGTATTTCATATTTAAAATATGCAAATGATTATGGATGTATACGCAACGTGAGATTAAAAGTGTCCGATTAATGGTTGATATGTGCTACTTAAAGCGACGACCAAATGTCAATTAAAAAATTCTCAGTGGACTGGCCTCTAATTTAATTATATACAAATGTTCTATGGGTACTTATATTTTATATGTACGTAGATTAATGCCTGTTACAATTATGTCTGACGTATTATTAACCTGCACTACGTACGAATACGAAAAGGACCAGTATGAAATGTTAAGTAAATTATTCTGAATAGATCAATCGCTCTCTCTCTCTCTCTCTCTGCATGCCGCCAATCACAATTTATGCTATCTCTACCGTATTATTGGTCCATACTACTTACAACGGGTGTCGAAAGTCTATTAAATCATACTGGGAGAATCAATTGTAAAATCATCTACATAAAATGTTCTCTACATGCCTCTAGTTCAAATGTGCGAAAACCAATCACAATTTAAGCTATCTCTACCATATTATTGGTCCATACTACTTACAACGTGAGTGAAATGTCTATTAAATTATATTGTTCCGATCAATTGTAAAACCAACTACATCGAATGTTCTCTATATGCCTCCAGTTCAAATCTACGAAGACCAATCTCAATTTAAGCTATGTCTACCATATTATTGGTCAATACTACTTACAACGTGATTGTAATGTCTATTAAATTATACTGGGAGGATCAATCGTAAAACCAACTACATCGAATGTTCTCTATATGCTTCCAGTTAAAATTTGAGAAAACCAATCACAATTTCGGTTATTGTTTGAAATATGGTTGACTTGTACTACATACAACGACCGTTCAGGAAACAGTTTCTGTGTCCATGTTTTTCGTTCAGAGTTTTTGAGTGTGCACTATGTATCTGGTACACGAATACTTTAAGTAATGGCAAGCAATGTCGGGGGACGGCATGCAGCTCGTGTTCGAAGGGAACGAGAAAATGTACGAGGCACGTACACGTTTCCTTTACGGTCCCATATGACGATGACCTTGCGCGATTGCAGTTTTATCATCGGAAAGGGAAGTCGGTCGTCGCTGTTACGAGCCAGGCACGGCGAGGGGTGGAGGAGGAGGAGGAGGAGGAGGAGGACTGATCGATTACCATCGACGGCAGAAATATTTACGGCGCAGTAAAACTTGCAATTGCAGACGGGACCCTACTAAAAGTGGATGAAACGTTTTCAAGGGGAAATGGCGGGGGGACTTGGGAATGGAAAGGACATGAACAGAAGCGAACAACGTAACCCGGCGTGTTACTCACTGGATGAAAAGGTTCCCGAGAGGGGGACTTGGAAAATGAATTTGTTTCTCTAGGTCGCCGGTATTCGTTTGCCAATTTCACTCGTCCTCCATTTATTCGGGTACCTAACAAATTCGGCACAAATTGGGAAAATTACAATTAGTTCTCGGGCGGCGAGGGAAGAAACGAAAATGAAAGGGGAGAAAGTAGCCAAGTAGTCAAGTAGCCTTTTGTACTTCCCGTTTCATCCCCCTCTGGCTGGCCCTTCTCTTTTCGCTGTGATAACGCAAATTTATTTCAGCCTCTTACCCTCGTTTCGCGATAAAAGCCTCGTGAGAACAGCGACCCTGCGAGAGAAGTCATGTTCGCCGTAGTCGGAACGATTGCGTCAGGAATTCCCCGAGAATAATTAAACGGGCTAGTTAGAGTGCCCCGAGTGGCCGAAAAAATACTTTCGTGCCCTCGGTTTTCGAGAATTAGGAAGTCGCGTGCTTTTTCTCCTCTGCAAGCACCTGAGAACAAAACCCATCTCCGATTGAATCGTAGTTTTGTACCCTATTTTAGCACATTGTACACTAATGAGAACAATTGAAAATGTTGCAACAACATTACTATATTTGTAGTTTAACGGCACTCAACACTCTTCGGACAAGACGCTAATGGTCCCCTTTTTAGACACTGAGCAGTACTTACATTTCAGAATTTTTGCATTCTATTTCAGAGACTTAAAATCAAAAAACATGTGTCGTTATCACTTTTAGTGCCACGCCGGTCATATGGGACCCACATTATTATAATAGAAGTTGATGTTAAAATAAAAATTATAGATATTCTAATATATAATTTAAATTAATATATCGAAAGCAACGAAATAGAATTTTATTTCGGTATTTCAAGGGAATTAGTGACATTTAGTAGATTCTGTTCGAAATAATAGAAGTTAATGTTACAATTATAGATATTCTAATATATAATTTAAATTAATATATCGAAAGCAATGAAATAGAATTTTATTTCGGTATTTCAAGGGAATTAGTGACATTTAGTAGATTCTGTTCGAAATAATAGAAGTTGATGTTAAAATTATAGATATTCTAATATATAATTTAAATTAATATATCGAAAGCAACGAAACGGAATTTTATTTCGGTATTTCAAGGGAATTAGTGACGTTTTATATATTCTTTCCGAAATCTTCATCACGAGTCTCACTCGTTGTAACGCAACGGGTTAAATAAGTGTTTTTTTGTGCGACTTTTATGGACATTGGCGTAGCACTCACCGTGTGTTAAACTCGAGGAATCGATTTTTTTTTCGATCTCGCGGATTCGACTGGTCCCTTCGGGTCGAAATAGGATATTACTTGCTATTCAATCGTCGGAAAAAGGAAGAAACGGTCTCTTCGGAATACATTACATCCGTTCCATCAATCTCCACGGCTTATATCGGTACGTACCGCATCGAGCTTATTCATAGATCTCGTTTAAGGCGGATCGATTTTTCCCTTAAAAGCGAGCAAGCCCAGTATCGTTGGCGCAAGGGTTGAAAGGAGCACCGGCCACTGTTGAACGGAAAAGGACGAGACCGGGAAAATTTATTCCCGGTAAATCGCGGGGGGTTGTACACGTTAAACGAGAGATCGAGTTCACGGCCGATCAAATTACAAGCTGGCCGTCGTAAAGCGATGGCAATTTTTATGAAATTTACCGCGGACATGGCGGCGGGGGGAAAAAGGCAGGACTAGCTAAAAATGGAGAGGAACGGCCCGGGGAGCCGCGTAAAATGATACGTCGATAACGAGCAGAGTCGACACTGCCGTCATGCTTCAACGTAATTTTATGAGGAAAGTTTGTAGCGCGATTTAAAATAATAATAACTTCGACATGCTATTCGATGCTTAAATTGGACTCGTTTCGTACACGTATAGTTGGCGACAAAAAGATTCGGACACTTTTAAAAAGATGATCACTTTTTAAAGATTGGCTCAACGGCTTTGAGATGTTAGGATTAGTTTACTATGTGGCAAGTAACAATTTTTTTTGACAAAAACTGTAATTGGTCGGAATTATAGAAAAAATACTGAAAATTGTTTTTACAACTTTCTTATGGGATTTTGAATATTTTATCGAAATCTGTTGATGCGAATTAAAAGACGACAGACATCCAAAGATTTAAACATGTTTGGAAGATGTTTAAATCTTTGGATTTATTAGAGTTAGCAGCCGAAAAGCATGTAATACTTCGATCTACATGTATTTTTTAAATTTTCTATGTAAATAATTAAATTAAATGTAAATGATTAAATTTTTGTATATTCTCTGCAATTCCGATGAATAGCAGTCTTTTAAAAAAAGTTTTGTTCTTGTTACATAGTAAATGAATCCTTATAACGTCTAAAAAAAATTAATGTTGCTCGTCCAATCTTAAAAAAGTTATCGTCATTCTAAAAACGTCCAAATCTTTTTGTGACCGACTGTATATATACCTGAGGCATCGTTCAGGGGAACAATGTTGCTTACAAAAGACTGACGACTTCCAGTTCAAATGTACGAAGACCAATCACAATTTAAGCTATGTCTACCATATTATTGGACCATACTACTTACAACGTGAGTGAAATGTCTATTAAATTATACTGGGAGGATCAATTGTAATACCAACTACATGGAATGTTCTCTATATGCTTCCAGTTAAAATTTGAGAGTTCAAATTGTACGAGTAAATACACTTAATTTCGTAAAGAGAAAATGATTATATGTAACGAAAATATTACATATCAAGTGAAACATCAAAATTCTCATGTCAAAATAGTTTTGTGTGCTAAGGGCTAAACTGGTGTAAATAACAGAGAGATTAAAACGTGCGAGATGCATGGCTCGTGGGGCGCTGTTTAACATAGATAACAAGCTCGTTTCCCTTGTTCCTCGTACGTGATCAGCGTGCAACTATTTCCAGTAGCTTCTACCATCGCCGAGAATAATATAATACAAACACAATTTTGTATTTTATTTTCTCCAATCATTTCTGTTCCTGGCTTTTATATTTCTATCTCGTTACGGTCTGATCTTTCTGTTTGTTTTTCATAAGCATTATTTGCCGTAACATTTCGCGTTATTTATTTGCGACGACCCGCGGTGAATCAAGAACGACAGCGCGGCGCCGGGAGAGAACGGGAGGCATGAAAGTTTCAGCAATAAAGCCGGGAAAAACTAAGTGAATGAGAAATCGATCCTAGTCTTCTTTCTCTCTCTCTTTCTCTCTCTCTCTCTCCCTCGCTTCTCCGAGTCCGTGGGAGGGTGATCACTGAAATGGCTGGTAATAATTCCGTAATTACCATTAGGGAGGATCTCCCAAGCGGCTTGGTTTCAGGATAGTCGACAGAGGTATGATTTTGCATTTGCACTGCAAATCCCCCAGGGTGGCGTAGAGCCCGGCAATATGGGTCCGAGAAGCTGCCAGTAGAACAATACCCTCGTGTGTCAGACGCTTCAGACAAACAAACCGAATTGACACATTTTCCACTGCCTCGCTGTCTTCGTCGTCTTCCGAGCACGTTGCCGAGCCCCCGCAATGTTTGACTTTCCACAATTTCCCGTGCGAACCCATAAACTCATCCCGCAAAACGCCAAAAACATATTCCCTGGTACAATCTGTGACATTCCAAAGAAATTTGTCCATTTGTTTTTAAAGCGAAACTGTAAAATATCTTATTATTGAAAGTTCCTGCAAGTCTTCTGTATAATATGCTTTCTTTTAATCTTTCTACTCTTTCGAATTACATCTACACATTTTTTGCCATTACTGCAAGAAAAAAGCTGTCTGATTATTACTGTAACTTTAAAGCAAACGACCATTATCACTTCAGAACTATTTAGTACATTCATAGTTTTGTATGGAAGCATTTAAAGCTTTTCTTATAACAAAATTCCCAAATATGCTGTAGTAATCAGAACATTGGAATGGGGGAGATTTGATTCCTGGATTGAATATAACTCAAAAGATAAAGCCCGATAGGATCAACGCGGATCATCGCGTATGCAGACAGACGGAACAGTGTGTTCGAGGAAAAATTAAATTTTTGTTGGTAAGCGAATTACTCAATGATCGATCCAATTTCCGGAGGCCATCGGGAACGAGTGCATTGGTTTACTCGAGGTCGGGATGATTCTGTGTAGCGGGGCGCGAGTAAAGTAATATTCGAACGGTTTGCACGATGGACGATGGTGGTAACAGGGGATCGACAGAGGCGTTGAATCGTTCGTTTGATCGGGCGAGTGGCTCGCGAAATCAGCGACAACACGAACCGGAGAATGCTTGAAAACAAGCGGCCTCTGTACGGGGAGTGGCGAAAAAAGGAGCAACAAATGGGCTCGATTGCGGGTAATCAAACACGAATTGGCGAGCGAGAGAGTCCGGGCCACGCATTAGGAATCAATTAGCGGTTCATTTATTTCGTCCGTGGCTCGCTGCGGCCGTTGCTCCATGGGAAAAGACTGCGTGCAAGGCCGCCAGCGAGATAAAATGATTAATCGCTGTAATTAATTGGACCCTCGCCGGGGGAGCAGGCTTTCGCGTGTCACGACCGCCTGCAGCGGATCCGGAGAGACAGAGAAACCCGGAATTATTAACGAGACGACGTCGAGCCACGGACGAACACCCGCCTCTCCTGTATTAAACGCTCCAACTCCTTCCACCGCGCCCCGAGGACTCCCAGCGATTTTATTTGTCCGCGGAATTCAAACGCCGATGATTTTTCGAGTAAATATTATTGTAACCCTCACCGATTACTGTTTGCCATCCGACCATCGAAGAGGAATCCAGTTGGTTTTCGTTGCAATTCCCAGCGCAACGCGCGCTTTAATGCGTTCAGTCATTTCATTATGGTTATTCGATTTTATTTAATGGGATGCTGGGTGTTTGGTTCAACGAGGATCTGTTATTAATAGTTGGAGGATTTTTAGAATCGAAAATTAGCTTCCCCTTTTACTATTTTTATCGTTGATAAAATCATCGTGGAGAATAAATTGGAACTGAAGCGGACATTCGTCTGACCACACATCACTGACCCTACTGCAATTAATAATTGAAAATATTATTCTGTGTTCTAATTCTCTTAATTCCGACCTGATTCAATGCGATATACTGGGTGGAGTCCACTGAAACTGCCAGGGAAAAAATAATACCGTGAAATCATTAGTAGACAGTAGAAGTGACCCGTATTGATCAGACACGTTAGGAAAATCCTGAGAACCCAAGTGAAAATACACACATTTCAAAATTGTAATATTTTAGGATCCAACAAAATTGAATTGTAACCGAACATGACTTGTGTCTGACATCACACGCTGTTTCTACTTACATCAATAATTTCAAATATTGTCCGCGTTATTTTGTAAATCCTAGCTTCATTCAATGCAATGTATAAGCTGGAGGTTACCGACACTGCCAGAGAAAAATGATACCATAAAATCATCACTACTCAGTAGCAAGTAGAAGTGATTGGCATTGGTCAGACCACATTGGGAAGTCTTAATAAAAGTTAAGTATGAATATACACATTTTCAGAAATTCGATATCTTAGGAAAGTGAAACTCAGAATTGAATTGAAACTGAAACTTGTGCCTCATCTGTCTCTACTGTCATCAATAATTTCAAATATTTTCCGTGTTATAAATTTGTAAATCATAGCTCCATTCAATGCAATGTATAAGCTGGAGTCTACTGGCACTGCCAGAGAAAAATGATACCATAAAATCATCACTACTCAGTAGCAAGTAGAAGTGATTGGCATTGGTCAGACCACGATGGGAAAATCTTGACAAAAGTTAAGCGACACGCACATATTTCAGAAATTCAATGTCCCAAGAAAGAAAAACTCAGAATTGAATTGAAACTGAAACTTGTGCCTGACCTGTCTCTACTTTTATCAATAATTTCAAATATTACCAGTGTCATAACTTTGTAAATGGCAGCTTGAATCGATATGCAACGTGCCAGAATATGCTCAACCCACCAGAGAATAAACAATACCATAAAACCATCCATACACTCGGTAGAAACAGTGAGTACTGACCAGACACTTCAGAAAAACCCAGGAAAGTGATCACTGAAGGTTTCAGGGTTCGGACATTTGTTTCGAAGGGTGTATTTTCTGGCGAACTCGTACACAGAGCAAATTTCTCGCAACGAAATCGATCGGGACACGCGTGGGCGTTGGTTAGAGCGGTTAAGGCGCGGACGAAGTTTAAGAGACGCGTGAAATGGAACGGGGGAGTGGAGGTGGAGGGTAGAGCTGGGCTCGGTGGATAAAGCACGGAACTGAGTGCAAAGTTGTCGGACATATGTGGCGGAAGTGTTGAAAGACACGGCGAAGTGTTGGCCCCTACCCCCGTTGTTCAGCCGGAAGCTTTTATCGTTCGAAACGTCCCGCCGGCCAACTTTTCCTTGTCGCGCCGGTAAAAGCTGCGTCGATTGTGTCTTTACTGGCGACGCTTGTGCACCGGCTTCCGGCCGATTAATCTTTATCGATTAGCTCGCCTCTCTTCTTTTTTTTTCACGATCGCGAAGAGGAAAGTTGCGGGCAAACACGGCCACGAAGGTTTCCGTTTTCTTTGTTCGCTGCTTTTTGAACGATCGCGGCATTCATGGTGAACATCGCTCGACGCTTCGGTTCCGTAGAATGTAGAAAATCGACGCTTCTGCCGTCGATTGCAGAGGATTTGTTTGATGGGCGCAATCATTGTTGGTCGATTCTGTTTATTGAAATATCTGTTTCGCCTCAGCAACATTGAGATTGATTAACTGTCTGACCATTTCTATTTGCTGAAATGTACATTTTGATTTTATTAACACTAGGTTTACGGAGCACTAAAATTGATTATTTTACATTGCTTTATAAAAATAATAAAATTGTATTTACTTAGATCTTCAGCGATTTTTATTGTAATATGTGCACAAAAAGAATTAATCTATTCAATAATTCGTCACGAATGCCTCCTTACACTCTTAATAATCGTAAATTAAACATTTTTGAATCCGTCATTTTGACGGGCCCCGTAAATCTAGTATTAAATGGGATTCGGCGAATGAGGCTGGCCGTGGTTGACCTATTCTACTTATTGAAATTAGAAATATCGGTACATTCGAATTTCTTAGAAGCAAAAACTTATAGCCAATGTTCGTTTCAGATTTTAGAAAGGGTTATTTTTAATTGTTAGAGACTTTGACGATATGTGAAACATGATTATATTCATGATATTTCGTTTAATAATGGATTGAAGAGGTTGTAATCGATATGGGCAATTTTCTGCGATTTATTTCTGTGGTTCGTATCTTTGAAACATGGCACCCATCTTTGACATGCGAGCATAAAGTCAATCCTCGCGAGTGTCACTGAGGATCGACGCCAAGATTAAAGGGTTAGATGCTACAGCTCCATCGATTCATTAAAGCCTGAATGGTAGCTGTTCAGAGATGAAATCGGGTTTATTTACTCCATCCAGGGATATTCGGCGCGAAAGGATGATGGTGATCAATTTAAGATTATAATTACGTATTCATTCGTAATATAATTCACTACCTAATTTTTCGAATTAGTTTGCAACTTCCCAGGCAAGTTGGGAAACTCACTGAATAGATTAGGTGTTAATGCCGGAGAGAAAAGCCCGTGAATCTCCTGTCGAACGCGTATCAAGTCCTTGGCGATTTAACAGGTTCCCCACGACTACATCCGCGTTCCTCCTGAAAGTTCTTCGCGATTAATCCGGTCGACAATAATAATCGACGGATCCCCGCGGCAGGTGCGCGAGTTTCAAGATTAATCTCGAGGAGAATCTAATTAGTTGGCGAACAATGGCCGTGACGAAGAGAAACGGTAGCCGTAACCACGTCGATCAGTCATCCCCCCGCTTGTCAGGTGGATACGTCGATTGCTTTCGCTGACTACGAGCGACTGTTTGCTCGGGTTGGATCAACTAATTACGCCGGCAGTACCTGACGGGTATGAAACTATCGGTGTCTTATCGCATTAATTTACAGCACCGGTACAGGCAATCTCGATACTTAAAGTTGGGAGCAGTAGCGATTCAATTTCACCAACGCTTTCAATATTATTAATTAATGTTGCATAAAAATGTAACAACGAGAATCATTTCTGTCAATGATTCTCACAGTGAAGCAAATCTTCTGCCTTCGAGATATTTAAATCTTTGCGTCTGGATTTGGTGGAAACATATTTCACTGTGATAACTATATCGAGGATTTTTATATACAGAAGAAAAATGTTGTGCATCGATTGCAAAAATAAAACGAACTCCACAGACATCTTTTTCTTCTCTTAACACTAAACCTACCAAGCACAAAACATATAAAAGTGAAACGTCTTATAAAAGTGAGATGATTGAATTTATTCAAACTTTGTATGGCTTTAATCATAATGTGTGCTTACATAAAGAAGCCAATTCAGTCATTTCCTATGAAAGTGTTTTTATAATTTTAATAATTGCGAGATGGAAAACCGGTCATTTGGCCGTGGTAGGTTTAGTGTTAACACTTTGATCGCCATGTCGCCCATATCTGGGTGACGGAATTATTTATACAAAATTGAAAATTAATTTTTACGTTGGCACATTGTGTGTACCAAAATTGCTTACGATCTGCGAGATGGAAGAGTTTTGAAACAATAATTAATATCAGAAAACTGAACTTCTGAGCTTTTGCTTGGGTAAATAAAATGCTTTGATTTTGTGTAATTTTTGTGATTGTTGAGTGGGCGATGAACGTGCTAATAATGTTTTTAAGTTACAAACCATATAATCGTCCGATATTTTCACTATTTTGTGTACCACTTACTAATTTATGTCTTAAATCCAGAAAATCCGTAGTCTAATCATAAAAATCGACGTAATACATAATAAGAGAAAAGAAGAACAATTTGTATTGAATTTTGGCTCACACCAGTTTCATAATCACCAGGATATTCACGAAACAACAAGAGCAATAAGATCCAAGTATTTTTTCTCAAACCAACATTTAGCACAAAAATTACAGAACTTCTTTTCGAAGTAATCTATTCAAGTTAGGGGTGTGCGAGTATTCGATTTATTCGAGTATTCGATTTATTCGAGTATTCGATTTATTCGAGTATTCGATTTATTCGAGTATTCGATTTATTCGAGTATTCGATTTATTCGAGTATTCGATTTATTCGAGTATTCGATTTATTCGAGTATTCGATTTATTCGAGTATTCGATTTATTCGAGTATTCGATTTATTCGAGTATTCGATTTATTCGAGTATTCGATTCATTCGAGTATTCGATTCATTCGAGTATTCGATTTATTCGAGTATTCGATTTATTCGAGTAATTCGAAAAATTTCGAGTTGAAAATTCATTTTCGAGTAAATCGAAGTTTTACGAGGGCTCGAATATTCGAGCCGGTTGATTTTTTCATGTATCTCGCATTCTTTTCAAGCAGTTCGTCGATTTCAAGTAGCTCGGAAAATTCAAACGCTCGACTCGGCTCGAGCAATCGAATCGAGTTCAGCTCAGCTCGTAAATTGCGAGTACTCGCACACCCCTAATTCAAGAGCTTCTCGTTAGCTAAAATGTTAACACAGCTGCGAAGGTTCCGAGCTGCTGTTTCATAGTACGAAGATGCATCGAGACTGGCCTTTTTCCGCCGACAAATCAAAGTTCGCTTCCGGTTCAATAAACTATCTTAAACGATATCTCTCGCGTCCTGCGCAATTCCGTTTTGGTCTCGTCTTTGTTCTGCCAGCCGGAGGATGCGGCGAGGAGCGTGAAGAAAATGATCGATAAGTCGTCGGAAGCGTTTCGGGGCGTTTTCGTGCAGTTTTCGGTTTGCGATCCGACCGAAATGCCGGGCTGAGAGCGGACTGAGAGCGAGCTGAGCTGAGAGAGCGGATGCGAGACAACGAAAGGAACCGGGCTCACCGGGCACAATAAAAGCGGCGCCTGCCCGCCGAGTAGTAAACCTTTGACGATATTGAATCGAATGGCCACGGGGAAAGGGACCGTGCCGTAAAACCATCGATAAGCCTGTCGACCAACAGTTCCTGACACGATACTGCAACCAGCAGCTTTTGTTACGGGCTGCGCCGTTCGTGACCCGCCGAGCATGAAACCGTGCTAAGTTTTATAACGGCTTAAACGCCGTTCCGTGCCCGGGGACCAGAAACTTGTAATTGCATTAACAGTTCCAGCAAATTTATTGCGACTTTTGCCGCCCAATTTGCTACCCCTGTCGCCCGGTATCTTCGTCAGTCGAACACCAGGCACGCCTGTCTAAATATTTTCAGGGAACTCCGACAAAATCTGACAAAATTCACGGAAACTACTCGGCATGTTTCATTTTATTTCGTACTGTCTACCATTAGCAAATTGTGAATTTTTTGAAATCTCTGAAATAGATACTATCAGTGCGGTTGGAGGGCCTAACTAAGCACTTAACCAGTTAGCTGTTTTTGACGAGTATACTCGTCATGAAGAAATAGCACAGTTTTTTTTATGACGAATATACTTATCATGCGTAAAAAATAATTATAATTTGCTGTTTACATTGCAATTTTAGAGAAAACTAAAATATATTCTTAAATTTCAAGATGTTTTGAATATTTGGAGGCCAAGACGAAATAAAATCCACAAATACGAAAATATAAATATTATGAAAATTATTATGAAAAAACTGTATACAGTGTGCATAAAGTAATTCGCTTACATTTTGCGACACATTTTAGGTACATACTTATCAAAGAGAACTCCTTTATAAATTCTCATAGGGCGGACCTATATTATTTCTTGGACAATTTTAATGATTCGATTAAAAACTGTTTTTTTCAAAAGTTAGTAATTTCCACCATTCTTTCGTTCTTTATCGTAACACATGTAATCTTCAGAAAAATTTCTATGGCCCCCCCCCCCCTCCACTGATACCCGAACCACGTGCTCATTTTGATTATTGGTTAATCCACCACTGAATCAGACTTCGTAATTTGATTCCCAACAAACGACTAAGCTAAATGCATGATATGTAATGAATTGACTGCGGATAAAAAATGAGTAACTTCAATTTAATACAACAGACAGATCTAAATAATTTGAGATGTTCAATTGTATAGTTTCAGCCTTCATTTAGAATTTATAGAGGGGAAATGAAATTTCGATTTGGGTCATAATTCGTGCAACGGATACAAACAATTTTTATTTTGCATAAAGATCCACAATCTAGCAATGAAAATTTTAGGGGAAAATACGTTTCAACTGAATTACGAAAAGAATTGTAAAAATCGCTTTTCGCAACTCATGCACCTGTAACGAAAATTTGAGAAACGTGTTTCGTAGATTCATACATGTTGTATACATGCTGAATAGTACATCGCAATTAGTCAACTGTGAATTTGAATAAGTGCGAAAAATTGTGAATTTACAAATCCCTGTTGAACAATATCGCTCCATACAGAATATGTCATTTTTTAATAACTAGCTGGAAGTATCATTTATATTAAACTTGTTAAAAGAAACGATTTTGGAGATCAAGCAGAACGTTCGAAATCAATTAAAAAAGAAATGATGTATTACAATTTGAATAATATGTTATAAAATAATTAATATAATAATTCTGGCCTTCTGACGCCACAAGAACCATTTATAAAAAAATTTTTATCTAGTTCCCAGACCTGTCGTTAAATTAATATGACATTAAATACAATGCATGCAACGATAAGACAAATGTTTAGCAACAAAGTGTGTTTTCGGTCTTGCCCATTCATCATGTAATTTTCATTCGCGAGCAACCGTTCCATCAGTTTCCTAATTGCGACGGGAAATAGAATGTTGTTCCATTATCCGTGAAAAATCCGTGATTAATTAATATTGCAGAATTTCTCGTGTTACAATTTACAATAATTAATTATGCGCTCGGAACCCGGAAGGCGGGTTTATTAATTAAGAGACAGTCCGGAGCTGGAATTCGATTCAGCGATGGATACGTATCAGCCGGGTCAAACATAATTACGCGCACGGCCAGATTTAATTTTCACGAGGAACCAAACCCCGATTGCGCCATATTGTAATGTGGAGCGTACTCGGACAGCACGAGGTATTAATGCATCATTTACATCGCGTCGATGTATGCAACACCGTGAGACAAGCGCAATCCGTATGTCTCGTGTAATATGTTATCCCATGGGAAAGCAAGAGCAATCTATGTGGACCCTAATTATTCACAATTATTGTACTGCCAACGAAACAGGTCTCCTTTGCTATTTTTCAATTTTATTGGTTTTACGAGTTGTGTCTTTAGGACAGAAGTTGTTGATTGAACTGTAATTGAATTATATCCGAAGTCCAAGTAATTTATGGGGTGTTAATAAATCAACTTGGAAAAGTGATTTGCTAAAATGTAGACCAGGCATGATTTGAATTCTTGAGATACTAATATAAGCGTCACAATGTTTGAAAAGACTCAGATTCATTATTAACCCTCTGCACTCGAATGGTGAATCTGAGTCACCAGTAAAAATTGCCATATTATCGTTCAAATAATTTTTCATATTATTAAATTCGTCTCTATTCTATGAATTCCTAAAAATTCAACTGTTCCATGCGAAAACAGGTTGAATTTGAGGTGCGCGATGTAAAACAAATGCATAGAATAAAAATGTTCTAGTTCGAAAGAAATATCTTGATTTGGGAATTAAAATTGCTCCGAGTGCAAAGGGTTAATTTTGTCCGTTGTAAAAATAATGTATTGAAAATTTGTCTATCGTGTTTCACATACACTACAATGTCTGATACATTCACCAAAATCTGGAGCTTACATTATTATTGCTGTGTATTTAAATTAAATTTTAGTGTCAAGTTTAAATCGGTTCGATTGATTTTAGTTATTCAAAATTTTTGTAATACCATTGTCTAAAAAGGAGACATTTAAGAACATGAAAATATACTCAGTCGAGGCTTCGCGATTTCACTGGATATTTAAGAAGATCAGTATGAATGTTTACGATATGAAATAAATTTTTCTCCATTTCCTAAAAATTGCGGGAACCTTTATTAATAGACTACATTTCTAACAAACACGAATAGATAAAATTCAATCCTTGGATATTTAAGAAGATCAGTATGAATGTTTACGATATGAAATAAATTTTTCTCCAATTCCTAAAAATTGCGGGAACCTTTATTAATATTCTGCATTTATAACAAACACGAATAGACAAAATTCAAAATTTTAGAGACATTAGAAGAATGTGATTTCTATTGACATTCCACTCATCGAGTTTCTTAACAGAAGAAATACATTTTCATTCAACTACTGCTTCCAATTAAATATTTGCACAAGGATCCGCCGGTCCGTATATTAACTTTTCTTTATTAACTATTTATTAACATGATCACGTACCTCTTTTGAGTAGTTTCAGCTCTAAAGCACTGCTCTGAATTTATTCTTCTAGAGCCTAATAAAACAATTAGCTACGAATACTTAGATACACTTTCCCGGTTAATCGAGTGCCGCTTTTGATCTCCACGGACCTAATAGAATCGAACCGAATCAATTACCGTAAAATCGCGCAATTAAGTTCCCCGACCCTCGCGCCTTCCCATAAATTCACCAAACGCAATTACCACGGGGCGACCACGTCGGCCGATATTGTCGAAACAGGAAATGGGTTACGTGGCTCGTCAACAGGATCAATAATTCCGAGAAATTACTATTAATCCGGAACGAGTTTAATTTTACTGTTAAACTACCGACCGGATTCAGACGGAGCGGCGAGTGTTGGCGCGCGTTGTTGGTCACGCGTCTGCGCGGAACTATCACTCGGCGGAAAGTTCGCTGTTTAGCAATTTCGCGTTCGCAGAAATTGATTGGAATATCTGGGAGAACTTGGTGGTTTGAAACCGAGAAGTTGGTCCCCGCTTCCGCGGACCACCGGTATCGTCAGAAAACTTCGTGTCGAAACGGTTCGCTCCTTCGACCGCAATATATTTTCTATCCTGTACAAGAGAAGTGTGGGTGGGGGGGGGGGGGGGGGGGGGGGGGGGGCTCGGAATCACATTCGGCGCAAGTGATTCCGAGAGAAAAATTTTCGACTTTCCCAGCGGTGGTTATTGGCACGATGGAGAGAATACGAGGCGTGAATGGGACTGGCATAAACAAACTTCCCGCGGGGAAGTGCATCGTAGTTGAATTCTCTCGCGAGTTGCTCGTCGCGTTCGGAGCAACGCCGAGCGGAAAGAAGTGTCCTCGAACTTCTCTCTCGCTCACCGGTTTTCCAGAGTGGGAAAGACGGGTAACAACGGCAGCCCGTGCTGCCGGAAGTCTTCCCCTAGGGCCTCTCTCCACCGGATACAAACGGAACCGATTCCGCGAGACCCTAGAATCGATCTAGCAACCGGGTCGACGTTAATTAAACGCGATTACAACCGCGTCTCGCATTGCACGTCGGACAATATGCAAACGAACCCTTTAACCATTGCGCGATTAAGCTCAAAGATCGTGGAGAACGAGTGCTATTCGACGAGTGGCACCAAGAGAAGATGCAAGCGGATCTTTCTTGGTATCTCCAGTGTCACCGGATTAAGACATGTCTCCCACTCTTGAAATAGATGTTGCTGCTGCTCATCTTCGTCTGCTCGGCGAGTCAGTCCCCACCACTCCGACTTTCTCTTTGGCACGAGAACCGCGACCACTGCACTGGCAGGTGTCACGTTTATCATTGGGACGCCACGGTTACGATTTCCGTGGGCAATATTTTGAATGTTAAATTTGTGTTCTTGGGGTTATTTTAAGAAAAAATCTGTATATGTTATAGGTACCAAATCGGCCTGGTTTAGCCGGTAAAGTAGATTTCCTGTTTTTTATAAACCTGCAAATATCTCGGAAACTATGCGAGATATGGTAAAATATATACAGACCTTTTTTGTTGGAAATTGAATTTCCTATAAAAAACATTAAAATGAAATATATAACCTAACCTAACCTAACCTAACCTAACCTAATACGTCAATAATATTCACTGCTAATTGAGTTTTAATACATAGACATTCCTTGAGTCTCGTATAAGCAGTTGTGAACGGAGCCTTTACGTTCCCCCGATCACCATTTCGGGAGGAAGGCTGTTGTTATGCAACTTCACCGAAATATAAATATACTCGGAAACTGCGCGGCTGATAAAAAAATGTCACGCGCCGTAAATTGTCGGGAATTTAATTTTCTACAAAAAAAGGTCTCTTGACATTTTGCCATATTTCGCATAGTTACCGACATATTTACAGATTTATAAAAAACAGGGAACCTACTTTACCGGCTACACCAGGCCCATTCGATACCTGTGACATATACATATTTTTCTTAAAATGACGTCAAGAACACAAATTTAACCTCTAAACAAGGGCCACGGGAATCATAATCTCCCCAATGGGACGATTCAGGTGTAGGTAAAGAATTTGCAATGCTGACAAATTTGTACTACAATGAAATAAACTCGATTTCCATCAAACTACAGGAATTTAAAAACAATTGATCGTCGCGACATCGACACAAATGTAAATTATAGCTGAAAGGTAACGTAACTCGAGAATAAATTTAAACCGGTGGATAATAAATAATTCGGCACAAGTACGATTTCCGCCCCCCCCCCCCTGAACCTAACCACGACTCATTCTATTCATATGATTTTTCCATTACTAGTTCAAATTCTGGAGCTACAATGCAAAGATTACGATTATAAAATTTAATTTTCTAGAAAAAAGGTCTCTTGATATTTTGCCATATTTTACATAGTTACCGAGATATTTGCACATTTATAAATAACAGGAAATCTACTTTACCGACTAAACCAGGCCAATTTGATACCATGTTATACATTCATTCTTGAAATAACCACAAGAACACAAGTATAACCTCAAAACGAGGGGCCACGGAAATCGTACTCTCCATAATAATTCGCTCGAACAAAGAATTAATTTTAACAAAAATAAGGTTTAAAAATCTTCATTTCTATCGAATAATGAAAAATGGAAATGGGTACTTACCAAGTAATGGTCCTTGTTTTGCGTCGTACACTTTCTGAGTCACAGTTACACAAAACACGACACAACACGACACTACATGACACGACACTACACGACACGACGTGATTGACAAGGACAGAGAGTGGTTCCGAGATCAAGAAACGCGCGTCCGTTTACTGTGACTATTATAATTGTAATAAGTCGCGGCTGAATCCTTGGGACCGCGGGTGGGGAGAGTGCTAGAGTTACGGTGATGGGGCTGGTATTGACCAATAGAAAATTTATCGCGACGATTACACGATGACGTCCTTGCTCACCCGGCTATGGATGTTTACGTTGGTAAGGCAGTTCTAAGAACTCTACGTCACAATACACGTCTTGCCTCGGAGGGGTTTTTGCGCACCTTCGCGCACGGCCGCGCTGGTCCTAAATCGGGTGCAGTCGCCGATCGTCGGAGACAATCGTCGCGACAAATTTTCTATTGACGATTCAACCGTGACTCATTACAATCATAACAGTGAAAGTGAACGGGCGCGCGTTTCTTTATCGTGGAACCACCGCTATCTGTTCTTGTGAACCGCGTCGTGTAGTGTCGTGTTGTGTCTTGTGCAACTGCGACGCAGAAAGTGTACAACGCAAAACAATGACCATTACTTGGTAATTACCCATTTTTCATTATTCGATAGAAATCAAGATTTTTAATCCTCATTTTGGGGAGAGTACGATTTCCGTGGCCCCTCGTTTCGAGGTTATATTTGTGTTCTTGGGGTTATTTCAAGAATGTATATATAACATGATGTCAAATTGGCCTGGTTTAGCCGGTAAAGTAGATTTCCTGTTTTTTATAAATTTGCAAATATCTCGGTTATTATGCGAAATATGGCAAAATATCAAGAGACCTTTTTTTGTAGAAAGTTAAATTTTATTCGCATAATCTTTGCATTGTAGCTGTCATCCAGAATTTGAAGTAGTAATGGAAAAATCATGTGAATAGAATGAGTTGTGGTTAGATTGTGGAGAGGGCGGAAATATTTGTTAAAATTAATTCTTTGTTCGAGCGAATTATTTATTATTCATCGGTTTAAATTTATTCTCGAATTACGTTGCCTTTCCGCGATAATTTACTTTTGTGTCGGTGTCACGACGATCAATTGAATTTCAATTCGTGTCGTGCGAAGAAAATTGAGTTTATTTAATTGTAATACATATTTTTTGGCACTAAATTTGTGCTAAACAAAGAACAAAGAATTAATTTTAACAAAAATGAGGATTAAAAAACGGAGACGGATACTTACCAAGTAACGGTCCTTGTTTTACGTTTCGATAACATAACACACAACACCACGACGCGGTTCCACAAGAACAGAGAGTGGTCTAAAAGTAATAATTGTGATTCATAGAAAATTATGAGACAGTGATCTGTTGTAGTCTGATTTCTGTCGCATCTACTCATTTTTATTGTAAATTCATAGAGCCTACAGTCTACTTGTCTTATACTGTTAACTAACTGTATAGCTGTATATCATACAGTTTACCCCACGGATGAACAAGAACGAAAGGGAAACACGAGGGCTCCAGATAAAATCGTGTCCACACTTTTCCATTAACTTCCACCCCGACAGCGTTATTCATCCCCCGTTAAAGGGATAGGGAAACGCCGCGATCGCTTTCTCTCGAACACGTCAGCTCCGACAAAGTGGATTTTCACGGAGCGTTCACGCTTATCGGAAGATGATCTCGAAGAAAGTGGCGGAGAACGAGAACTTGCCTGCAAGACCGAGAGAAGACGCAAGAGAAAGAGACGGGCCGTAGAATTCCTTTACTCCTGCCGACCATCTGCATATTTCCACCGGTGTCGTTCATCTCAATCTCTCTCTCTCCCTCTCTCAATCTCTCTGTCTCTCTCCCTCTAGCGCTCTTTCCTCCTGCATCACCTTTCCTTCCTTTCTGCATCGTATGCGTTGCACTGGGGCCCATAATACTCTCACTCTGTCATTGCCATCATATTGCAGTAGAGGTTAGCTACAGTCATAGGAACAGAATCATCTATAACAAGCTAGATGAATTTTTTCTGCACTTTGTGAGGGTTGAAATTTTATTAGAAATAAAAATTGTTGTTTGCGGAAGAAGCTATTAGGCTGGGATAATATCTTTATTTGGGTGAACGTTTCGAGGTCTTATTCAAATTTCATTCTCTTCTTGGCAAAAACAACATAGTTTCTTTCACTCTGATAGTTAGCTCTTCAGTATACAATGTTTTTGCTATTTAGCTCTTCAGTATACAACATTTCTGATACTTAGCTCTTCCGTATGGAATATAATTTTATGCAATGGAAATAGATTTGACTGAACGTTGAAAAATGCATTGAAAACTAATGCACCTTGGTTTGTCGTTCTCAGAGGGTTACAAGATACATATCAATTGTTTTTTTAATTAGCATAGGCTATTGATTTCGAAGAGGCACGTTAAATTGTTTCTAGGCTATAGAAATAGACTAAACCAAAATTATTTTGATTCACTATTTTAAACGTACCTGATAGCAGACCCTAGTAAAATATAAAAATTAATTTCAATTCTGTACCAATTTCCTTAGACCCTGTTAATAAAATGAACAAACACAAGCAGACAAAATACTGTTGCAAATAACCAATGTAAATACGACACAATGTAATAGATCAATGATTGCTAATAGTATAAACGTTGATGCGACTTTAACACTAGGTTTACGGGACCCGTCAAAATGACGGGTTGTGATATTTTTAATTTACGATTATCGAGATTGAAAAGACGCATCCATGAGGAATTATTTAATGCATTTATTTTTTTGCAGTATATATTATAAAGAGAATGTCGAAAAATTTAGATAAACACATTTTTCTTATTTTCACACAATAATGTAAAATAGTCACTTTTAGTGCTCCGTAAACCTAGTGTTTAATAGAAAAATTAATGAAAGGAACTAACGATTAGAATACAGAAATATTTCCAGAAGGTTTTCGTAATCTATTCTCATTTTTCTCAATTACTGAAAGTCATTTGAGATGACCTTCAGTATCCATTGCTAAGGAAATCGCTTCAAGAGCATGGACAATAATTCGAGCATTAAAATCCACGGGGTTATATCAAATGTAAAAAGAAAACCACTTTTTATTTATTTCAGGTGAAACGTTTCTGTGTTTGGGAACACTTCGTTCCTAAAACAGTGAGAATCATTAAGGTTGATGATTCTCACTACCCTTCATGATTCTTAACCGTGCGATTCCTCTCTTTTTCGGCAACGCGGCATTGGAACGGGCGTGGAACGAAAGAGAAAGAATGGGAGAGAGATGGTGCAGGGTGGAAATGAGATTTCCAGGGGCAATTTGAAGCGAGTTTGCCTGTAAAAGGGTCGAGATGGAGGTCTCGAAACGAAGAAGAAGTGGCGGCGACGAGGTCGAGGACTGACGAGGCACGAAAGGAAGAGCGCGCTACCGCGGCGAATGGAAATACGCGGGGGTTGGAGGAACCTGGAAAGAAAGAGGAACAGAGACAAAGACAGAGAGAGGGGAGTATAGATGGAGAGGGAAAGAGACGAACGGGAAAAGTGGCGGCGCGGAACGAGCTGCTTTATTATGACTTGCCGGGGAAAATTTATCTGATGACCCTCCCCTCTTCGCCTATCCAACCCCGCAGCCAGCTTTGATCCGTTTCACGTTTCGCCCCGCGGCGCGGGCGTGCCCCGATGTCGAGGGGACTCGAAAGAACAAGGAGCAAGGATAAAGGGACCCGGAATAGAGACGTCGAAGAACTGCAAAGAGCTTTCGTCGGGAGCTCGAGATTACGAGAACTGATTAGGGGCTCGGAGCGTGAGGCTCCTCGAGGGTCACGAGTGTCTTTCCGACGCTGCTATCGCCACTGACGCAAACAGAATAATTCATTCTTCGATTGTCCTACCGGCCCTACAGCCTGTTTGCGACGTATTTCACCCTTTTTCAACCCCGCCCCATATCTGTCGCGTCGGAAACGAGATTCGCGCTGCGAGGACAAAACGGTGCCACGTGTGCGCTGACATCGCGTTCTTGCCGAGGGTGTGAAGTAACGGCACTAGATCTTAATGAAACTTTACGCCCCTGAAGGGGGATGAGGTTCTACCAATAACGGTAGATTCATATTTTTTTATTGGACACTCTTCGTACTGAAGGGATGGAAACTGCCCTCGACGTTCTCGAGTTTTCGTTGAGGATCATAGTTATAGTCGAATATGGTGGCACGCGCCACGTGTTCTATTTAGACTGCGGATTTTTGTGCAAAATAAAAATTGTCTGCACTAATATTGCAACACATGGGAGTCACTTAGGAATTTTTTTCGGGAGTCATTTCGGAATATTACGTTTATACAGGGTGTTCGGTAGCTCGTGGTACAAGCGAAATGAGTGTGATTCTACATGAAAAAATAACTCGAAAATATAGAATAAAATTTGTTCATGTGAGGCTTTGTTTTCTACAAAATCGAGTAACCTAACCCAAACCTTACGAGTAGCAGTGCAAGTGTTAAATAACGCGTCTCGTTCGAGGGCATCGATTTGGAAAGTGCACCGAGTACGCTTGCACTTGACTCGCGTGTCTGCATGCACCCAGGTGTATGCACTGAGCGTTCTCCAACCCTCGTGCGTTCCTCAACCCTCGTGCGTTCCTCAGGTGAAAGTCCACCCAATTTCTGCATCCACAAAATTGGCAATTTGTTTTTACTGGTGAATCAGAGTCACCATTTGTGTGGCAAAGGGTTAAAAGTGTGACGTGAAGTTGGTCTGGGTTAGGTTAGGGGCTACAAAATCAGATAGATTAACTGTTCAGGCAGTGAATGGAATTATCATGTATCTCAACAAATAACTATATATTTAACACAACATATTAATGACAACCATTCTACATCACAGCCATACTTTTAAAAATACCAACAATCGCTTCTTCATGTCCATTCATTTCATTTTAACACACAACCAAATTCACTTCATACACTTTTGTTTCATTCATAAATGTTTCTCTCTCATTCTCACCACAGATATCCCCACGTTAAAGAACGTGTCATGATTAATATCTACAAATTAGCATTTTCGGGTTTCTTCGATTATGATTAAACTATGAGGTTATATAGAATCTGCTTGCTAGGATTTTGCAGCTTGCTCTTTTGCCAAGAGATTCCAGTGGCAAAGGAACAGTCGTTCGAAATAGAATGGATTTAGAGTACATCGAATATTCCACGGAAATAAGTTTAAGATTAAATGTTCTAATTGCCAGGAATTGATGAGCCGGACCCGCCCGGTTGGCCTTTAATAGTATGAAAATTCCGGCTCGGATATTCCGGAATAAATGCAATTTAATAGATTCAATTACACTTGTAGCGAAGTCCTCGGGGTTAGCTGAGCCTGCTCGGAACGTTCCCCAGATAAAGGATTAAGGAGAGAAATGTGCCGGATTACGTTAAGATGTACAACGTTAACTTCCCAAGTTTTGGCTGACTTGAAACGCATTCCGCCAACCTTAATGCGGCTTAGATCGTAGTAATGCGGCTTTCCGGGGGCAGCGCCGGTGTATAATGGATCCGTGAAATTCATACATATCCGGCAGCTATTAATAAACCCACGGATAAACAATTTTCTCATTTTTGTTGCAAGATTGTTTCGCTTCTTGTCTCCGACACGGTCGCTCTGTTTTAATAAAATCGTCGCAATTTTTTGAAGGGACGCCGAGAAAGTTTGGCGTCTCGCATAAATTCCGCCGTGGTGGGGAAAATTCGTAGGAAAGTTCGCGCGTCTCGCCGGTGGAAAGTTCGCATCCGTTACTGTTGAGATACCGAGGCATTATCGAGCCATCCGGCAACCGAGGGAACGAAAAAAAAAAAAAATAGGAATTCGCTCACGTATTTTCGCGCCCGAACGGGAAATACGTTTCAATTACTGTCAAAATATGAAACTCCTCGGGAAATATTCGAGGGAGGGCCCGACCTTCGTCGACACGCTTGTGAAACAATCCTCCATCTTTTCTGTACACAATCGTCGCGTCACCTGGACCCTCCGCCCACGCGGTTCTTTATTTCAGCACCGCAAACCGTAGAACAAATCCTCCAAACGAGAATTTATTCCTCCTGAGAAAAATTAAATTACACGAGATATTTCATCCTCAAGCTGTAAATGGTGTCCATTCGAGTGCTCATAAAATTCACGTACACTCGCAATAATATTCTTACTTGTTTAACAGTAGATCTACGGAGCCGAATTTATTCAGAATTCATAAAATTTTTATGGTAACATATAGTTGATCAAAGGAGTAAACTAAAAGATTTCTCAAGGAAAAATTTCAATAACTTCACGAATTGTTCTAGTGTTAATATTGAATTTTTTGATTTTTTTGAGAAGTGAGAAAAATGAGTGTACTACATGACGTGACAAAGAAATTTTTCAATAATTACAATCAGTCGGAATTCCAGAGAAATTACTGAAAGCTGTTTCCCACAACTTTTCTGTGGCTATCCAAAATTAAACAATTTATATTTTTAAGTGTCCGAATATTATTACGAGCGACTGTATTTTGCTTCATAGTATTGGCAATACTAAATATTTCAACAAATGATTCGTCAAAATCATTAGGATAATCTGAATGTAGGATGTTCCAAGGTACCATATGAATTCTTGCATATTTTTAAAGAAATATTATTTGCAAAACACAGCATCAGACATGGAAAACCCACTTTTACGGTTTGAGGAGCACAGGAAGTCGTTTACAGTCCGTGGGGCGGCTAAACTGTACTTTAGAGGACCAAAAATTTTCATGTTTTCTGTACGTGATGCTACACATTTTGACGAGAAAATGATAGACGTGTAAGTTTTAGTACACAAAATTCAAGTTTTGGTTATCGGAGTTCACTCGTTGAAAAGTTATACACGTGTAAACATGAGCAATTTTAAGCGTTCTTGACAGGTTAGAGCACCCAGACTCTTGAGCGCATGCGCTGGATAGATGGTAGGTGTTCAGCGCATCGGCTATGTAATACTGAGCGGTATAGTTCAAGTTGGTTTGGGGTTAGTTAAAAGTGCTCAGATTTACATGCGTATAACTTCTGAACCAGTGAACTCCTGGCAATAAGACTTTCATTTTCGGCGATTTCTCGTCGAAATCTATAGGGCTGCATTAAAAAAGTTAAAACAAATTGGTCCTCCAAAGTACAGTTTAACCCGTGAGACTGTTAACACTTTGCTTACCGGCAATTTTCTAATTGCATTCCGTATTTGAATAAAGGCTATACACTCTATGCACTCGCTTTTGGTATTGCGATAGCAGTTTGCGATAAATTCGGAAGGCGAGCACGGTAGGAGAACAAGAGCGGATGTTAGAGGCCCGGAGCCGGTTCTAATAAGGGGTTAATTAGTTGACTGTTGAATGGGGGGGGGGGGGGGAGAACAGGGAAACGGGCATTGTTCGGAACGTGTGCCGTTTCGCGAGAAACGTCAGAGGGTGGGAGGTAAAGTCGATTGAGGATAAAGCAGCGTTTAGCGAGCCATTGGCACGTGGTTCTCCTTCTTACCATTTCGGTCCCCACTTAACCTTAAAACGCGGATTCTCGTTTGCGCCCTGCGGACGATTGATAGGAGTTGTTCTGGTCTCTCTCTTGCAGGAAGTCGCTGAGCACCCGCGGGACAACACGGCTTCCTCTGGAAACAGGGCACGGGTGAGGAGAAGTCTAGAAGAGTCCGGAGTGGCTGTGATTGAATAACCGGGGAAACTTAAAAACGAATTCTGGGTCAAGGTGAGTCGATCTCTTCCATCTGAAAATATTATTTCTTTCACTATCGGCGTTGTTCTGTCGGTTTCGGTGTGGGTTCTATTAGCGAAGTAGTTCTATCAGTTTGATTAACAAAAATAGTTGTCCCTTTGGACTCCATTGCCGAATTATTTCTAGCGATTCAGGTGGTGTTCGTTCTTCTGAGCATAACAAATATCAATTTTTCTCGGTTCTATTATTAGAAGCTCTTCTTCTAACAAGTTGTACCTTTTGTGTCATTTTAAATTTATTGTTAATCGTATTTCCTATTTGACGAATTTCTTTGTTATCATCTCTTTTCTTCAATTAAATCTATTTCGTCTCTACCATTTAACTAAATTCTATTTTACATCTTCTCTTAAATTTGATCAATTCATTTTAATTCCTTTAATATCTGATCTTCTGGATTCTATTGTTAAAAATATTATCTTCTGTACGCCCCATTATTAGAAGCATTACAATTTTCATGTTTTATTGTTAGAAATGTTATTCCCTGTATATTATTAGACATACTAATTCCTACAAATGCCGCCAATGAAACAATAACAGTTCTATTGCTAGAAATGTTATTTTTCCCAAGTGCTGTTGTTCGAAATATTATTTCTTGTAGGTTCTGTGATCAGAAAAATATTGTATTCTAGATTGAATTGCCAGAAATATTATTTTCTATAAATGCCATCATTGGAACAATCACAAATTTCATGTTCTACTGTTAGGCATTTTATTTTTTCATATTCTATCATCAGAAAAATAATTGATTTCACAATTTACAACGTCAGAAATATAATTTCGTGTTGTTTATATTAGAGGATTATTATTTCAGAGACTCTACAAATTTTTGCAGAGTTGTTCTTCGTTTTAATGTTAAAAATACTCCCTACTCGAGGTTCTTTCCACAAGATAGATCTGTTAGCTTTTCTAGTACAAATTCAATTATCACGTTTTCCTGCGACGCCTCAACAATGCCGGAAAAGTTTCGATGATTCTCGAGCCGCGTCTCGTCCATAGAATTTACTTCGTCCGGAATGGATATCAGAATCACCACGATTCTAAACAAGTAAGAACTTCTTAGAGACTTTGGACCTGGGGGCGGGGGATCCACGGAGGGCTTGTTATGGAATTAAGAGGAATTCGGGGAGAGTTGTTCGAAAGTTCTTAACGCGGTGCAACATTAAGCGAGCCGAAGTTTTATGCTACAAATAGGAATACTGTAGCTGTACGATGGAGCGCGGAGAAATCGCCGAGTATTGGGTCAAGGAAAGTTTAATGATTAATAACCGCACCGAAAGCATTTATGTGGAAACTTAACCGAAAACCACAATGTCTACATTATCATGGACCTTTCACGAACTGGATTCTCTTTTTACAAGAAACAATCCCGACTCGCCGACAATTTCTGTCAAACGGACCGACGCACAGTGCCGAGTCAGCCAAAAGAGCATAAAAATAAAAAAATAATTTCTTTTATAAGAAGATATTAAAAAAAGAAAACCGTTTGTTCATAAACACTTACCAAATCAGATAAATAACTGAGCACCAATGTAAAAAGAATTTCATTTATCGCCATAACCTGAAGCATCACTTTTCTCCCCGACATAACCTAAATTACCCACTCGAAAAAATGCCTTTGACAAAGCAATGTAAAGCAAAATATTGATCAATTCGTAATCGACCATTTACTTCAAGATATATATATATATATATATATATATATATATATATATACTATATATACTACACTATATATACTATACTATACTATATTATATTATACTACATTATACTATACTATACTATATTATACTATACTATACTATACTATATTATACTATACTATACTACACTATATTATACTATACTATACTATACTATATTATACTATACTATACTATACTATATTATACTGTACTATATATACTATATACACTCTACTATATATTCACTAGATATATATACTCGTTATAGTGGCACCCTAACGATTTTTACAATTATTATATTTCACCTGCAAGAATACGTATCGCAAAATACAGACCTGCATATGAAATTTTAAAAGTGACCTTCACAAAACTTCTGAAGGTCACTACAATAACGAACAAAGTCATGGTATCCTCTATACCCTACCACTTTTGTCTGTAATATTTATTTATGCCATTTTTTTTTATATATAGAATTTTTTCCAGAAAATTTGTTTTCTGACGTACTGTGCGACAAGATGGCCAAGGGATCCGCGAGGCAGCACGAACTTTTGAATAAACTTTGATTGCCTGTTGCCAGTGAAAGCGACCGGGAGTTGGCAGCGATCGTCGTCTCCGCCGCTAATTAATTTCGGCTCACCGATCTCGCCAAAAGTTTCAACGAGGTCCGGGGCCGCAGCGTCGGTTCTCGCGGAACGTAACCTTGTTGCGACGACAGGCCAGGGCAAACAGGGTTGCAAAGAGACCGGGAAAGAGATACGGTGAGCGGGTGGCAGACGCGACACCAAGTGCCCGTCCTCGAAATCCTCGAACCCTCGAAAGCCTCGGGGTCAGATATCAGGCTGCCAGGGACATTTCAAGTTCGCCTAAGCAGAAACAGACTCGTCACCGCGAGAGTTAGCTCGGATTAATTCCGAAAGTTCCGTCGTCTAACCGTCGAAGGGTTGACCGACGTCGGCGGTTAGGGTACAGCGAGACATGCGCGACTCGGTTTTGATCTCGGAAAGCCCAACTTTTTACGCCAGCCGTCCTCGAGGAAAAATTTTTTTACGAGCTTCTGTAGGGTCCTCCTTGATGAAATTCTTCAACGAGTAGCTCAAACTCAAGCTTATTAGACGCTAATCGAGATTTAAGCATTTTTTCCTGAGGAGGAAAAGCTTTAGCTTATCCTCCGTCTCCTAAATTGTGTCAGTCTCGATTTGTATTACTCTCTTCATCTTATATGCTTTGCAAGCCTTGAAATAGTTCTTACGGTAAGCAAAAATATTGTTCATGATTTTCAGCACTTGAAATTAAACGCAAGTGCTCTGGAGGTATGAAGAAGGTATACAGTATTTCATCGATAATTGTCGCAAACATGGGTAAGGCCGGCGACAATTAACCTTCAGATTATACTATTCTTTGACTTGTGCCGAACATACATCGGGTATAGCCCGCGGAAGGAGGGATCGTTTTGCGACAATTATCGTTCAGAAGTTCACGACAATTAACGATGAAATACTGTAATGTAGGATCTTAGGAAAAATGAGGAATTCCGCGCCGGGAATCGAACCCGGGATATTTGGTCTGGGGGATCCTGATCCCACAGTAATAACTGTTGAAAAGCTTCTCGAAAAGACCCAGCAAGTATCGGAGACCGTCCATCAATCATTCGTGTCTGAAATTTTCATTTCCACAAATGTAATCTTCAATTAAAATGAATTATAGTCCCCGATGCAATTTTTCGAATGTAAATTCAGGGCTGACATTGCATATCAAATGTTTTCCAGGGGCGCTCGTACGAGGTGGGGAAAAAGTGGAAGGACAATTAATGAGTCTGAGTGCTGTCCAATTAATCATGAACGCGAGCTTTTCCGCCATTGATCATCTCGCTGGTACTGGCACTGCCTTCTAGGCAAGAAACCGACGGAAGTTCAGACTCCCTAGGGTCACGGTGCTCTCGCGTGTCATGCATATACATCTTTCAATATATATATGTACGTATGTATGTATATATGTTTGAATACACGTATCTCTCTCTCTCTCTCTATGTGTACGTATAGATATATGCAAGCACGCGAATCGAGGCGGAGCGAAATTTCAGACCAGGAGATTTCGTCGAACTAATACCCGCGGGGCAAGAAATTGCAAACAAGATCACCTCGTCGGCACCTGAAATTAATCCTTCGCGTGCAACAGATGAGACGCCGCGGTGTTACACCGTAACTCGCGCGCCGGAACCTTTCGGATCGTTTACAGACAGCCAGGCGCGGCACGAAACACTCTAATCACTTTCCAAATTACGCAAAAAGGAAACACGATCTTTTGAACGCTGGAAAACCTGTTACTGATCCTTGGATCAGATACTCTCAATCATTTTTACGAATTGGAACTGCAGAACAAATTTTTCTGGTCAGCAAATCCAAATGGTAATATAACACAAGAAGTGGGAAAGAAAGATGATGGATTCACTTGCTCTTTGTAATTAAATTAAACTGTAGAATATTTCTTCTATGCGTAAAATTAAATTGATAATCAGCCACATTAAGTAGAAGAAGAAGGTAATAGTCGGACACAATTGTAAGAAGTAGATATGCACAGTTTAAGATTACACTCTATTGATCGTCTTAATAAATTGGAATGGTAGAATAAATTTTTCTGCTTCATGAATTCTAGTGGTAATCAGCTATAGCAAGTAGAACAAAATGGTAATAGTCAGACAGATAGGTGGTATATATCCAGCACAATTTCAAATTATATTCTTTTGCTGTAGAATCAGTTTTCCAAATGGGAAATTCAATTATTAATCAGCTGCATCAAGTAGAAAAAGAAGGTAATAGTCAGACACGATCGTAGATATTAAATATCAGGCACACTTTTAGATAACATTCCCGTGACCCACTTAACAAATTGGATAGGTAGAATAAATTTTTCGATGCGGTACATCCAATCAGACACGACAAGTAGAAAGGGGAGAAAACAGCCAGACGCGGTCGTAGATGTACAAAAGCACATATATACGCTTAGTCTGTGATGTATTTCAATCTTTATACGGTCATGAGAGTATCGGTAGAAATAGGTTAAAAGTATAGAGAAAAGTATCTTCACTCAATCTGTTTCGTTTCCGAGATAATTGAATTCGAAATTTATCGGCTTCACGTTCCGCTGAATGGAAAATGGCTAACAGGTCTGTATTTTTACACTCGATTCTCTTGAAAGCTTTTCTTCCTTTTATTTCACTTATTTTGCATAAATAAGCTATCTTGTTAGTCGCGTTCGGATTACTAGGATTTATTTAAAATGGCGTGCATTTAAATCTGTTTGGGCTAGAAAGAAAATGCAGTATGAAAATATTTCAATTAATTTTCGAAGTCATTTTCGTACTTATATTGTTACCGTATTTTCCAATCTTCTTACGAATGATTAAAGAGCCTGACAGCTGTGAAAAAATGGAGAGTCAGGACAGTGACAACGATCCAATGGTATTCTTGTTTCAAGTTTTCCCCAGTCTGTCTGGCTTGTTTCTAAGCAGCTTTCCGCAATTATATCGAGTATCTTCGATCTGTATTTTAAAGCCTGTCAATAGGCTCCTTCATATTAAGAAGCTTGAAAATCTTCGTTTAGCTAATAATGTCAAGTTATTGGAAACAACTTGTTAACTCACGATTGAAATACTCGCTGCTATTGACAAATAGGTTAAAAAATACTAAAAAATACTGAACTACAGATTTTTAAAAATTATCATAATGTGCCCACTAGTAAATCATAATCTTTTCAAAATCGAAAAATAACAATTGAGAGCTTCTGAATTAATTTAATAACAGCGTCAGCAGTTTTCTTTAACACTAGGTTTACGGAGCACTAAAATTGATTATTTTACATTGCTTTATAAAAATAATAAAATTGTATTTACTTAGATCTTTAGCGATTTTTATTGTAATGTATACACAAAAAAATAAATCTATTTAATAATTCCTCACAAATGCCTCCTTACACTTAATAATTGTAAATTAAAAATTGTTGGAAAAACAAGTTTTCTCGGAAATTCGGGAAATTCAACTATTAATAAGCTATATCAAGTAGAAAAAGAAGGCAATAGTCAGACACGATCGAAGATATTAAATATCAGGCGCACTTTTGGATAACATTCGCTTGATCCTCTTAACAAATTGGATCGGTAGAATAAATTTTTCGATGCGGTACATCCAATCAGATACGACAAATATAAAAGGGAGAAAACAGCTATATCAAGTAGAAAAAGAAGGTAATAGTCAGACACGATCGTAGATATTAAATACCAATCACACTTTTAGATAAAATTCTCTTGATCCTCTTAACAAATTGGATCGGTAGAATTTCTATTCTATTTCTTTGTAAAGTAGCAACTTTCTCGAATAATATGATATTTGGGCCGTTGTGTAGAAAAAAATAATGGAGCTTCCGTTGGTTATAGTAAAGAGATTAAAATAGAATATTAATGAACTTCCGGTGGGCAGTGCTAAGTTGCGTGGAGCTCTCGAGCTTGGCGAGCGGAGTTCAGAACAGCGAAATTAGCCCGTGAAATAAGGCTGCGAACTGCGTCGGTCGGTGGGATACGAAAAGTTTCCGAAACGGGTAGAAGCGGCCGGATTTTTTCCAAGTGAGTACGTTCTGATTCCGCCGGCATTACACGAGCCGGTGAGTTCTGATCTGGCTAGCAGGCTATATCCCGTCCGTTTCCCTCTTGCCAGCGATAACCGCCGCGGGAGTCCGTCTTTGTCCGTTTCCCGGTGGCGCGGCCTGCTGAAGCTTCTGATTGGCGAGAAATCAATATCCGGCGAAAACGGACGATCGGTTGCGTGAAGATCGAATAAACACGCTTCGTTGGTCTTGACAAACAACGGAGATTCGTGTTCAATCGTCTTTGCAACGATACACGCGGCGGAAACAGTTTTTTTAAACGGAGTGGATTTAACCGAATATGCTCGCTCACGGTGGGAACGTCTCGGTAACGCCGGCTATGTCGATAGAAGTCTCTGCTCCCGGAGAATATGGTCTCCTTTTCCTTCGGCAGACATTTTTACAGGGAATTTTTCGTACTTGGTTTGCTTGTCGCCTGTCGGATGGCAAGATGTCGATACAGCTTTGTTTCGCAAGGTTTCCTGAGGTTTCTCCGAGATTCTATTTAATTTCCATGGTCGCATCTGTCATATCGAAGCGTCGCCTCGATTTTTCTTTCTCTCGGATCTTCATATTTAGCTAAAACTCGTTGGAGTAGGTCACACAGATTGTATTCGAAACGCGAAACAGATTGATATCATTCGTTTCGGATTTATGGAAATATTCAATGTTATCACGAAGAGCCGGGATAAATTCGATAGCTAACCGAGGTCCATTGACTTCGAAATGAGAATAAGCGGAACAGTATTATCCGAAGCATTCGTGTATTTACAGTAAAGCTGTGTCAAACTACTGGGGAATTTTTATTAAAATTACGGGAAATTTAATCATTTTCTTCTTCGCCGTTGCGAGAGATATTTTAATAAGTTTAGATTCGTAGGAAGCAGGCAAGCATTCTCTTTCCAATGAATTTTGAATAATGTTGATAGATTTAGTGGGTACTTAGATATCGTCGTTTATGGTTACTATCTCTGTTTGGCTCTCACTCACACCATATAGGAAGCACGATAGATTTATTCTTGAATTGTTTAATATCACTATTTGCTACAAGTACTATTAGCGTACGCATTTCTCGAATGAATGAATTATCAATGGAAGCACGTGCACTTCTTCGCGCCAGCCCAGCCGTCTTGCATGATGCGCTTCGAGGTCTTATCTCTCGGGAACCAGTAAAGATACCACTATGAAAGAAAATAGGATTTAAAGATTATACTCTCCTCCATTTTTTAGGAACACTGTTAGTCGAGAATATCGCACTATAAGTGCCTGTAATTTGCAGTTAACTATAGACTCTATTAATACGCTTTGCAGATAGCTTCAACAATTTCTCAAAATTGTGTTGAGATTACTGCAAGTTCTATTTAGATTAGTATGAGATGCACGGTAAGTACATTTCTGTAGCAACTCGACTTTCATCGAAATAAATCGGTCTAAAATATTGTCAACCTAACATCAAAGGAGATCACTCTACAATATTCTACCGCCGAATCCTAATTCCTAATCCGAAATATTAATTCCTCAGCCTGTAGGAGCACAAAAGACGCGGCTCTTTGTCGACGTTAAAAGCCCGACGGTGTAGTCTCCGATTTTCCAGGCAAGTCGTTTCATTTTCGACTTTCAAAGCTCGAACGCAATCTTGTTTTCGTTAAAACGACGTCAGAGTCCTCGTCTACATGATATACGCAGTTATTTCGCGCACCCCCGGGAAATTGCTCGTGAAAGCTCGCCGCGCGTAAAGCCTTTTCGAGAGCGAGTGGCACGGCGGATAAATTTTTCGAAAGCTGTTGTGCGACGATATTCTCCCGGATAAAAGCGGGCCGATGGATCGGCGACGGAGGTTTTTTTCCGAGGGAATCGTTCCCGTTCGTCGGGAGACAAATCGGATAACAGTCCGTGGACCGATGGGATCTCTCGAACCTGTTCGATCGCGGTCCTGATCACTTCTCTGGAACTTTTGCGATCGCTTACGACGGGGCGGTTTGACATTGTTTGCGACGGTTTGAAATTGTTTGCGACGGTTTGAAATTGTTTGCGACGGTTTGAAATGGTTTGCGATTCCCGGTGGCGACGTGATTCGGCTTCGATTGACGCGCGCGTGGACGTAGAACCGGTCCCAGGTTCTATCGGCTGGATGTAGGTCGATTGGAAGATACATTCGTTACGAGACGCGGCCGCTGATAACACGCAAACACCGCTCCACGCAAACTTACCGGTACAGTTCACCGGTCCACGGACGTTCCGTTTTCGTTGGCCGTTCGTTATGCCAGCTGTGCGCACGCCGTTTCTACGCGTTACACGATACTACATGAGCGAATGCTAAGAGCACCGAATGCGACAACTGATAACAACCGGGGACAGAAGTTTCAAACTTTAATCGTAGTTCACGGTAGACTGGTGGACTCCGCGTAATTCACCGAGCGGAACGCGCGTGAATGCATCGAGATATAATTCTGGACGCGCACGAGTCGCCTGATACTTTTACAATTTTGGCTATGATTGAAAATAAATGAATTCTTGTTAAGGAACGAATCGAATGTGCTGGCTGCTTGTATGGTTACTTTGTACAGGCATGTACGATTGTGTACAATCTTTGACTATCATGTACAATCGTGCACAATCCTGTACTATCATGTGCAATCATGTAGAATCGTGTACAATCATGTACAATCATGTACAATCATGTACAATCATGTACAATCATGTACAATCATGTACAATCATGTGCAGTCGCGTGCAATATTCTACCAGCATGTACAATCATGTACAATCCTTTATCATCAAGTACAATCGTGTACAATGAAAGTAGAACCTGAAGGAAATGATTTCTTGTTAAAAAACGAATGGAGAGTAGAGAACACAATTTTGTTGAGTCTTCGTTTCTGAGAAGAACCAGTAGAGAACCGGAGATTATTTATTATTTTAGTCAGAAATTGTACAATTTCACATCTTCAAAATATCCATGCAATCGTCGCAAAAACTGGAAGAACTCATGTATTCGTCAAAGAATAGATCAAGACTTCATTCCACACATACGGCTTCGTATTCAAGGAAAGAGAGTTTGCAAAAGGAAAGTGCTCCTTGTTCAGGATTCACGTACAACACATCATCTTGTACCCGCAGGGTATCTTTACAATCATAGCGAAACCTGAAAGGAAAGATTCTTGGCTGAAAAACGAATCAAAAGTGCAGAATAAAGTTTCTCCATATGCATCTCTATTTTTCAACAAAATGAGCTCCATATAATAAGAAACAACAAGCCATGATTAATCAGCTGACCACAATAAAAAAAACCAATCAAGCTCTACCAATCTTTTGAACTGATTTCTCTTATGAACGACACGTGCCACGCGAAATCTTGAAACACGAAAACCACAATGTCAACGCATATTTTCATGCAGAATTTTTCCTCCGTCATTTCGGAATAAATCTACGACCGGAACTTCGGAAAACTCGAGCGTTTCCTCGAAAGCGAGGAATTATTCGGAGATGGGGATTTGGTGGTTCGAGCAACTTGGGGCCGATTCCCATGGAAATGTAAAGCACTCGAGGTCGGCTAGACGATATGGAACGTGCCGCTTGCCGCCGGGATCTAGAAGAGTCGGTCTCGTTTTCCCAGGCCGGGAAAAAAAAGGAAACGGTACGGCGAAATTTTTCATTGTCGGAAAACGCGGCGCACGTCGTCGCCGACGCGTTTCTCTGAGCTCGATGCATCACGGCCGTGTGTGCACGTGTGCGCTGTTGCAAGCACAGGTTGCACCGTGGTACCGTATACAAAGTGGCCTCTCGTCGTACTTACGGCCGTTCTCCATCCGCCAAACCCATCCCCGTTGCTCTGCAGCTGTGTCAAACATTATGCAGGCAAGCAAAAGCCACTTGAAATGCAAATGTTTGCAGCGGCCGCGCAATTAAGGCCCTTGTAAAATGGAGGCGACGAACGCCCGGCCTTGTTGGATCGGTACCCATTGTCGACTGAAAATATTACTTTCCGTTTACGGGGGCCGCCTGCGAGATAAGAATCGTAAAAGTAGAGGAGTTTATGTCCCCCCCTCTCTCTCCCTCTCCCGTGAGTCTCTTACTCGTGCCGTATCGCTACGCATTCGAAATTACGCAATAAAACAGTCCCATGCATTTCTTAGTATCTCTCATCTCTATTGCTGAAGAATTGGAGATCTACTGGGGGCATACAAAATTTCATTTCGTTATATCCCCACGGAAATTCCGGATTTTACAAACTATTCTCCACGACAACATTGAAATTGGTTGATTTGATAGAGACCTTTGATACTTCTCTACTGTTCGTCTTCATCTCGTATTGTAAAATCAATGCACAAATTTGTTTTGATTAAATTTAGTCAAATATAAGTTGGGCAATCAATGTACCAAATATATCCACTTTCGTGTACAATTTTATAAAAATCGGAGCGAAGGAAAAATTGATTTTGCTAATAGAAGAAGCCTTTATACAGGGTGTTCGATTTAAGTTGTGATTTTAAATAATCTCGAAGACATATGATTTAAAAAAAACAAACTGACACATTTCCTTTAGTGTTTCGAGTGGGGAGTCAAATGGCGCTACTATTTTTCTGATTTGTTTTGTTTTCAAGGTTATTTCAAGGTCATTTTGTCTTTTTTATCATAAACCCATATTTTTTATTTCGGAATCATATTCTACGTAAAAAAATGCACAACTTTTGTTTGAAACATTTTTTTTTAAGTTTGTAAGAACTTTATTATGTGTTTGTGAGTTTTTTATTAAACGAATTACTAAGTCTCGAAATTGAGGGTAAAAATTTCGAGCATTTATTATGATGTTCTTAAATGAAGTAAAAAATGTTCCAGAAGGAAGTAACGTTGTCATTTTAATAGAAAAACAAAATTATCCTTGACATAATATATTTATTTATTTATATAAAAATTTCGAGCATTTATTATGATGTTCTTAAATGAAATAAAAAATCTTCCAGAAGAAAGTAACGTTGTCATTTTAATAGAACAACAAAATTATCCTCGACATAATATATTTATATATTTATATACTAACAGACAGTCTTGTACTGTACAAATTTATAGTTGCTGTAATTGTTTAAAAATCCACATTGCAATCAAAAATACATAGAGTGCATCATGTAATAGTATAAATAATAAAAAGACAATTTCTAAAGCAAGAAATATCGACATTGGTGACATTAACCAAAGCTTGTGTCTGACCATTTACATCTGTTTCCACTTGCAGCAATAATTTCAAATACCAACAGAGTTACAGCTTCCTATACTGTATAATAGTTTGACAGAAATGATCAAAAGAACGGAGAATAAATCCGCGCCACGTGGAAGCAGTAGGCATCGGCCAGACGCGTCAAAGAAATCCTATCGGGAAAAATTGTAGAATATTTTCACTGCGTCCTGGCCGTTGCGAAATGTTGTTCATACCTTTTCGAGACTGTACCACAGTAGCTCTCGGGAACGAAATTCCAATTTTCTCGGGAAACGGTTCTCTTTCTCGTTGTAAACTTTTGCCGTCGAGTATGTAAAAAAAAACACACACACAGAGAGAGAGAGAGAAAAAAAAGAAAAGTTTTTCCCAAGAGTCGAGAGAGATTGTCTTTCTATCTACGCTCGTGCGTGTATTCATCCCGGAGATGTAGTCAATCGCTGGATATCGGTCCGAGTCCGTTCCCATCGTGATCGGGGTGGAACAATGGCCGTGTAACCGGGAATAATTACGGAAAAAGTCTGATCGCCGCGGACACAGCGTAGTCAGCGATTTCAATTTACATCGCCGTTCATGCTTCCATCGCGCTAGCCGCGTCGCTGGCGATTGTTCTCCCGTAATTTCAGGAGAAATTTGCCGCGTAAATGGTTTCGACTCCCGTTAGCCACGTTATCCAACCGGCAGGACGCGTGGGATTTACGTCCCCGCGGAAACCCACGTTTTCTTTCACAAAGGATATTGAATTTCTCGATGAAAATGTCAATGGACTCGTGGAAAACAACGGAATGGACCAGAAAACCACTTACAATCTGTTGAAAAAACTTCAAATTATTTCGGATACCAACTAGAGCGCATTTATTTATTTCTCACTTATGGAAATAATTCGGATATAGAGGGCGACACAGCGGCTCCTTCCATCGATCTCTATTAAGAAATAATTTCAAATTATTCTTCGCTGTCTTGCACTCGGGGTCTTTTCTCAGATTACCCATCAGCAACTAGAGCGCATTTAATTATTTCTCACTTACGAAAATAATTCAGATATAGAGGGAAATACAAGGCTCCTCCCATCGATCTCTATTAAAAAATAATTTCAATTTATTCTTCGCTCTTTTGCACTCGGAGACCTTTCTCATTTTACCCATGAACAACTAGAGCTTTTATGTCTCTCTCACTTATGGAAATAATTCGGATTTAGAGGGAAATACAAAGGATTCTCTCATCAATCTCTGTTAAAAAATAATTTTAAATTATTCTTCGCTCTTTTGCAGTCGGAGTCTTTTCTCAGATTACCCATCAACAACTAGAGCGCATTTCTTTATTTCTTATTTACGGAAATGATGCGGGAAGGAGGTGGAACATTTTATTGATAGAGATTTTATGAATGGAAGTTCGAGTCATCCGTTTATGTCCTCTCAAAAGGACATTCAAGTTGCTGACTAGATTTACGATGTTCTCTTATTGGATCGTCGGTGCTCCGAAAGTTTTATCGATTCTATAAGCCGCAAAGTTTTAATAAACTCGATTAATATGCGCTTTTCGCTTTTTCCTTTTGCGACCAACGCCTAGAGCTTGCGCGAGCCAGAGCCAAATGAATTTTGTTCGTATTATTTGACCGTGTTCTCCATTGTTGCTTTTTAATATTTCGCGAAGAAGACAATTTAACACATTACCCGCCTATGGAGTTTTTAATAAAACCTCTAATAGTAATGGCAGGTTGAATGAACAACTCACCCATGCAATGTAATAACTCCGTTTCGGATCATTTTTGCAAATAACGATACCAAATAAACACGTAATTCGTCTCTTTTCATTCCACAATACAAATGTTTAATTTCAATAGAACCAGAATAAACAAAATGAGAACGGTATATTTGATATTGAATTTATTAATTGTATCATTCGATGAATCATCAGACACCACAAGAATTTTTAATGTTTTCTTCACGTTCTGTTAAAAATTATTTTTCGTTACACTGTTTTAATATTTCACTAATGAGTGAATTTAATGGTCTGAATCCATAAAATGTTGTAACAGCGCTACTCTGTTTTTACCATTTGGACAGATTGTCCTAACACATATTTCAGGCTAGTTTCTATTTTCTTTCGTTTCGGGGAAAGGTATCGAAACGGGAGATTAATAGTTCCCGCGCACATAAAACTTCTGCCGCCAAGAGAAAACCAAGAGGAACCAATCGATTCTCGCAGAATAAAGCCAAAGGGTCTTCCCAGACCAATAAAGTGCTCGGAGAGGAAGACGGTATACCCGATGCTCGATCTCGATCCCGTTTTAATTTTCAATTTCCGAACAACCGGCGACCAACACCTCGCCTCTGGATAGCCTGAGTCCCACGGGGACTATCCGTGCCGACAATTATTTACAGAAGTGGAAACAGATTACCGTGATCGGTCGATTAAATCTCCTGGTCGGTTCGATTTTTTCGGAGACTTTCGTCCCTTTCCTTCGACGGCATACTACTGCTCTGGTTGGTGCAAATATATCCAAATACAAGTTGGTCTCATCCTAATACATTATAAAACAGTTCTCTTCATTTTTATTTAGCACAAAGATTTTTATACTTCATCTCTTACCTTCAATGTGCACTTCAACTTCCAGTAATTCGTTCTCTTTGTAAGATGAAATTGTGATAATTTATTAAAAGCCATAGTATGCATGAAAATTTCAAAAAAAAAATCTGTCAGTGAAATATATTTTCAATTTTTGCTTTGGAAAGATTGTTTAAAGAATTTTTCATTGCGTGTGGTTTGGCTGAAATGATTCAATTTAATAATTAATTTTTGAACATCTGCAATCAAGGCAATACATTCCTATAAATACAGGGTGGGGCACTATAAACAGGTCGCCTGAATAACTCGCTTGCCTTTGAAGAATACAATGACCTATTATGAAGGTCATTCAAGGTCACGCAAGGTCAACTGCAATAGAAAATAAAGTGTCAAAACACTCTTCAAAGTTCAAAGTCGTCATTTTGAACACTTGAAGTAGCAGTGAATATGTAAATAACATGTTACATGTAAATCGTCTTAGTGTTCGAAGAGTGCTTTGAGACACTTTATTTTCTAATGCAGCTGACCTTGCGTGACCTTGAATGACCTTCATAATAGGTCATTGTATTCGTCTTGAAACGCACTATCAGAATGTAAATAAAACACCATACCGCTCCATTTAAAAAAAAACAGAGTTGACCTTCATATCTCCTTGACGTTTCCACCTATAAAAAAATTAATTACACATTACGAGCGCTTCGATATCAAGTAAGTTTGGTCTGATGCATTTTCTTCTATCTTCAAAAAGCGAGGCATTCGCGTGACCTGTTTATAGTGCCCCACCTTGTATATTAAGGAATTAGCTAAAAATTAGAATTGACACATTTTCGTTGTTTTTATAAAGTAATGTGAACTAGTGAACTACTCTGTAAACCTAGTGTTAAATATTGTAGTGAATGTGACACGGAAGATGTTGCTGTTGAAGCTAGAATAAAGAAGACGTTTGTTGTGTGACGATAAAAATTTTATTTACAAATGCGACGTTATAGGAATTTTGAGCACCACGTATCTCCTTAATGTCTCCACATATAAAAAAATTAACGACATCAGATGACAAGCGCCTCGATATCAAGTATGTTTGGTCTGTTGCATTTTCTTCTATCTTCAAAAGCAAGCGAGTTATTCCTGTGACCTGTTTATAGTGCCCCACCTTGTATACTGTCCAAAAAGTATATTATATCGGAACATTTCACAGCGAAATAAAATGTATACATCCTGTACAATCTTTTCAGAAAGAACGTCTCAAAGATCGTTCACTGTGTACGTTTCTGCAGATGAATCCTTCGCATTCTCTACACAAGATACTAGTTCAAACAGTTCAACAACTAATTTATCCGCAGCTGTATCACAGAAAACACATGCGCAGAGAGCGAGCATTTAGGACGCAGTGCACTTTACGAGCTGCGCGCAATGAATAACACAGTGTATAACCGCTTAAAATTTGTATTGTGCTTTCTGGGGGCCGCGTAATATCAGAACGTTTCAAAATAAAATAAAATTTCTACATTTCCCAGGGCCCTTAAGAACAAAGTGGACCCTGGGAAATTTTCCCTCGCAACACGAGGGAACTTCTCGTCGAGTTCAGGAAACAGCGGACTCTAAAATGATCGTCGGTGCATTTGTTTGCAGCTATCGGCTCGGTCGGTGGAGCCGATGCCGGTATAGTCGTGTTCTCTCGGTGCAGAGTCGTGAAAATTCACGAGTTGGACCCGTGCTGGAGGCGACAGCAACGCCGCGGAGACATTTCCATTACAAAGACGAACCGGTTTTCAGTGGATCAAGCCGCGGCTACACCACTCGAATATGTATGGCCGGGACACTTGGCCGAAAAGGGGCCACCTGACCTCGAACTCGAAAAGCTTCGTTCGAAGGCATATTCATCAGAAAGCCCCGGCGTCTTCTGCTTCCTGCCTTCCCCGGGTACTTTGTAGCCGCTGGATCAACTCCTCGAGGGCTCCTTAAGATCAAGAGACTACGGAATATGGCTGGTTACTCGCCAAGACCCCGGCCAGAACCTTAGAAAGGAGATTGGGATATTATTGTGGACCTGTATTCCTCGGGAAACGCGAAACGGTGAATTATTTTCCGGACTCTCGTTCGCGATCATCCCGGGGAAACCAAGCGGAATCTCTCTGCCGCGCTTCTTTTAAAAATTCGCTCCTTCGTCGATGCATTAAATGCACTTTTATCTCATTTACTTATCTACAAGAAGATCCCGCAGTATACTTGCGAATAAACGGAAAGCGTCAGCTCAATAATATCCTCGATTTATTTTTGTACGAGGCACTACAGTATAATTTTTTTAAATAGGGTTCTTGAAATTCTACAATCCTAAAAATTTCGTGAATGATAATAGAATGATAGAGTGTTGTTCCTAATTTATTTAGTAGGAATCACCTAAAGGGTTATTTTAAATTCCTCCTAAAAGTAAATTACTCTCTCTTCCTAGTGCTGATTGATCTAAAGAGGTTTTTTACATTTATTTTTTAAACAGCGCACCGCAAAATTGATAATTCTTAAATCTTCGTAAATAGTAATCGAATAACCCAGTATTACATCTAATTTATTTAATATGCTTCACTCAATGTATTGTTATCTAAAAATCACTTTTCAAGACCGGACCATTTTCTGCGACCCTTAACAAATAACTTACAATTTTTCAAAATACAATATAATTAATATAAAGACGTTCTTCAATTTTTTCAAAGCATAATTGCATTTTCTGATGAATTGATTTATCTTTTTGGTAATAGGTCTTCTCCAAGCAAAATTGTTTTATAACGACGACTTTGCTTATTATTGGTGCATTACTAGTTCCTTGAAGAATATTCGGGGATATATTCGTTCGTCTAGCATCCTTTATTCGTACAGCAGTACAAAATCCAAGATATGGGTGCGGCTCAGGCAAAGGGGGAGCCATTGATTCTCAGTTACGTTTTCCGGAGGGCAGACCCCATAACTTATACTACTTTCCCCGGTCCCACTCGCCATTCCGTACTTGTCGATGACCACGTAAAGTCCGGGCATGGAATTCGAGCATTCTGTACGACTCGCAACATGTCTCCCCCGAGGATAATCCGATCTTTTGATAAATCGTATACGCGTTCCCTCGGCCGGTGGAGGAATTGTGTTTGAAGAACGTTTACCCAACCTTCACCTACGATATCTCGAGGAATGGAGGACGATAACACTAGATTTACGGGGCCCGTCAAAATGGCGGATTCAAAAATTTGTAATTTACGATTATTAAGAGTGTAAGGAGGCATTCGTGAGGAATTATTAAATAGATTAATTTTTTTTGTGTACATATTGCAATAAAAATCGCTGAAGATCCAAGTAAATACAATTTTAATATTTTTATAGAGCAATGCAAAATAATCAATTTTAGTGCTCCGTAAACCTAGTGTTAAGGAACTGCGTTCGAAACGGTTCGAAAGCCAAGGCTTCTGTGCTCGCCGTATCTCGTCGCGAGTCGCTCGGAATTCGCGGACGAAATAACGGGCCGCGTATTTAGCCAGTGGAATTAGGGCCCACCACGCTGGAAAATCCTCTAACTGCTTCCATATATCTTCCGGTGTGCACCTCGGCTCCGTTCCCGAACGCCTTTTCGTATTTAATCGACCGTGGGGCAACGTGTAGCCTAACAGAAACCAGAATCGGAAACACAAACGACGTTGGAAATTGTTTAGAGCGGAGTCACGCGGCCGGAAATCGCTTACTCGATACCACCGTGTATTCCCCTTGCTACATTTGATCGCTGCAGACCGCGGAAATTGATACACTATCCCGGAAATGTGGAGAATTATGCGTTCGAGTGATCAGGGAATTATTAAAAATTTTTACAGACAGATTGGTAAGAAATTTCCCAATTATTTAGCTACGATATTGATTGTAGCGTCACAATTACACCGCGGATTTTACGGATTTAATATTAAAAATTGGCTGGTGCAATTTAAAACAGAAGAAACATTCAGATATTTTAAAAATAAAGATATAATACTTTCGGTGTTAAAATTAATCAAGAAATAATTATATGCGCATCTTGCGATGGATACGGAATATTTTTATTTAAAAATCCGCAGTCTAGTCGCAATTGTAGCGTCGCGTTAAAAATTGTGGAAGGAACGTTTCTGGTTAGAAAAATATAATTTTAATACCATGGACTAATGACAGATTTGTAGAAAATATCGCATTTATTTTTACTATGCAATATTGCATTACAAAATTAATATTAAATTGGACAATGTGAAGGGAGTGTTCATTGATCGACAGAATGATTGAAATTCATACTGGTCCAAGAAAATTAACCCTTTGCACTCGAATGGTGACTTTGAGGCACCAGTAAAAATGGTCATACCATTAGTCAAATCAGTTTTTGTATTATTATATTCGTCCGTATTCTATAAATTGTTAAAAATTCAACTGTTGTATGAGAAAACCGTTTTAATTTCATGTGCATAATATAAAAAAGATTATATAAAATGAAAATGTTCCAAATTGAAAGAAATATCTTTACTATGGAATTAAAATTGCTTCGAGTACAAAGGTTTACTAAAATCAATGAAAAGCTGAATTAGATTCTGCTCCGTTTTTTGAAGTGTACCTGAATGTTCTCTAAATTTTATTTAAATTGTACCCTTTCCATATAAAATAATTGAAAAATCAAGTTCTTAGTTTCTGGAAAATTTTGGTACAGAACAAGCATGCGAATTTTCGCAGATAAAATGTTATGGATGAAATCGAACATCGATCCAGGATAAACGTAATTGGAAGGAATGAATTGATTACCGATAAAGGAAGATGATGTTTATCGTTTTACCTCCAGTTGTTCTAAGAAGACACTCAATTTCAAATGTTCCTGGAGAGTCTTATTGAGAGGCCAGCTCAATTCAATATTTCTGCTTGGCTCTTCTCCGGCTAGAATAAAAATTGAAAAACCTATTCGATATTAAAGACTGTTTGGAGTTTATTGGACTGTCCGTGCAAGGCAGCACTCTTTTCCTTTCGAGGATGCTGCATTCAGGACTTCAAATGTAACTACAGTATACAGCAAATCAATAACTCGAACATTTAAAATACATTTTCTAGATGCAACAAACCACCACTTGAATAACGAGATTAATTTTAAAAATTGTACACTTAGATTCACTGCATTCCACATTGGTTTATAAAACCATAAAGATTCCATAAAAAAAATATCGATGCATTCGATAACACAAATATTTCAGAGTGAATCGATGTATAATCAATTTCAGGTCGTTTTGGCGACAGTAGCCATCCATATGAAATTTATGAACAGTTCCTACCTTCGTTGCAAACATAATAGCACAGCAAAAATAAAAAAAATTTCTCGGACACTTCAAGAAGACAAAATTCTGAAGTGAACATAGAATATACCACCAACATTTTGAGTCCGAACAATGCTGGTGCATCCTCCCATCGAACTCGCGGTGACGATCGTCAGTAATCCCAGTCTGATGGTCCAGAAAACGTCCATAACCTTGGAAGATGAAGTGTATCCCAACATCAACGATCTCTTCGTCGACGTATCGCACACTTTACCTAACTATTGAAACCCTTTAACTCTTCGAGCATCCTGCAAACTCGTCGCCAAGTATCAGAAATTCCCCTGGCATCAATTATGCAGAATCCGGAAGGTTTTAGCACTGTAAAACCGTAATCTCCTTTAATCAGGAATAGGGAACAAGAAAGGATCGTTCTCGGGGATCCGGTTCCATCTCATTTATCGCTCTTAAAATATTCAAAGTGGCCGCGAATGTTATCGACAGGATACTCGAAGAGGATGGCGAGTCTGGCGCAGCGCGGCGAATGATCGAAGCCAATTTAATTTAATGCGCATTCAATGTTTTAATCCACTTAACATTAATCGGGGGAGCCGGGGACCGCCTCCATTATAGTCGTCGATCGTTCTCGCACTTCGCCGCCGGCTTTTAGACCCGTTCATAAATGGAAAATTCCTCTGTCCGCGATTTATCTGGTCCGTCGCGGCTGAACGCACACGCGCGATAAATAAAATAGAGCCGAGAGAGACAGAGAGAGAGAACAGAGCGTGGGCGGAAGATACTGCCCGTCGGTGCACAACAAAAGCACCGAACCCGGTCGAATTTTTTTTAGTTTCGCCAACGACGTTCGCGAATCGATCGCGATTGAAGTCTGTTCGGAGGAGCGGATAGTGTTTTGTAGCCTGCATAAAATCCATCAATTTGATCGCGACACGCTGAAAATTCCCGGACCGAAAAGGTTAATTCGATCGTGGGACGAACAATGATAAAAAGAACCTCCGTTGAATCACGTCGAGCAAACCGTAAATTTTCTTCCCGTCGAATCCGACGCAGGTCGCCACCATCTGCAACGAACAACCCTTTCGGATTTATTGTCGAATCACCGAGAGAGACTACATCCCTATTTTCAACTTCATCAGCCTGAAGGGTGGGCTCAATCTGATCTTCAACCCTGTGTAACTATCATTCACAATTGGCTTCGACCGTCGAATTTTAGAAATCGTGCAGTTTCTCTCGAACCATAATTGCTTTCAATTATAAAGTGGACTTTCAGTAGATCTGATGTACCATAAGGGGGTTGTCTGGTTTTTCATTTTCAAAAAATTGAAATCTTCTTTTTGAATTTGTTTTTTAAGTTGTAAGCCGTTTCGTAAAATTAACGTAACCGTAGGCGTTTGAACAATGTAACTCGCGGCGCGAGATATGAATAGTTGAGTCTTGCTACGATACCTCAAGTTATTGTCAACCGATTGACTTGAAATTTTGAGAGAATCTTCAGCACATGCACCGTTATTGCATCAACTCAAATTATTTAAATCCGTGAAGTTTTTCTTATTTTTTTATCGCACTAAAACCCGAGAGATATTTAAAAAATCGGAAATTTGACTTAAAAACGCCGCCATTTTGTAAAGAATCAAGATTTTCAGTTACCTTTCGTTCCGGCATCAACTGCGTTTACAATTATTAATAAAAACTTCATTTTTTCGTTTCCGATCAGCAAAAATACAGGAATCACGAAAACCATGCTTTTGAAAACATAATCTACAAAAGAAATATGTAACTCACGGAATTTTGAATATTTTTACTTAAAAAAAATCGCAGTTATACTACAGATACTGGCAAATATATGTGCAAAATCTCAATGCAAAAGGTTCAATAGTTTTTCTGAAAAAAATTCCTAAAACGGCCTCTGAAATTAAAATAGCCCCTTAAACAAATTGCGCGTGGTACGTGCTCGTAGTAAAATGATCCAAATGCTTGCCAAGGATCTACGTAGTAATGGATGAGCCGATCTTCAGGACCTCGCCAACGGACAACATGAATTTCAATATTGTGGAACATCGAAGACCGTCCGGCGAGGTGGTGTTCATGAGGGACAGCGACAGCGATTCCGATCAGATGATGGACGAAGAACAGTCGTTGTTCACGCTGACGGATATCGAGTTGCTACAGGTACGAAGTACTCGAGAGCAAACAGGGAGCCACAGCTTAACTGGATAGAACGCTATAAAATGAATTTCATTCGATACATCGTGGTGGATAAACACCGAAAGTCGTTCCCACTGAAACCGCTCCATACTCGAGCAAATATTGGCTCGTCGCCTAAGGTAATCGTATTTATCGCGTTCCAGTGTGCTATGTTGGTCTCTAAGACGCACAGAGACGATCTCCAGGCCGCATTTCGTTACCTGTTCACAGAAACGCCGACGATATACGGCTCTGAGCTGAAAGACGTCGTCAGACAGAGGAAAATTTTACTTAAAGGTGAGTGTCACGGAATGACAATGCCATAATTTGCATTTAATTATCCCACCCACTGCAGTAATTAAAAATACACCCTAGTTACTTAGTTTGATCTAAAACTACCTTTTCAGTCACATCTAACATTTTCTTCATCAATCTCAGAGACAGAAATAAGCGTCACTCTGAAATCGTTTGAAGATGTGACACAAGAGTGTGAACAATTGGATCACTTATTTTCAAATTATACGAAAATCTGATTATCGCAGTAACTGCGACAAGGCAATAGTCCTGCTAATTTTTAGAAAAATGTCTCTGTTGCGGCCTGTATTTCTCATTCTGTGGAACAGAACGTTCTGGATGGCGGCAAGAGGGTTGTAACTTCATTTGCGTTTGTTTCTCTCTTTGCTTGTTATTTCTTCATAAATTCATTCTCCGAGAAACGATGTTTTATTACCAAGCTCCCTTCTGCTCGCCGGTGTGGAACAAGCTCCCGTCATTGTCTACTGTTTATTTCATTCAGCTAGATTCCATTCCGCTGACGCACTTAATGCTGTAGTGCGAGTCACGTTAGTAATCTTATTTCACTTCCGTCTGACACACACACGGTCCATTCAAATGCGACTACTTTTTTCTTGTATCTTTCGTCTTCTTCCAACCGCTTTATGTCTAACAATCCACCATTTATGTAAAACAGCACAAACTGGAAATTGATAAAGTTGACTAGAAAACATACTCTCTTCAACATTGGTCCTCGAATTGTCATTTCTGATTTTTAACTTACGTGGGCGGAATTTGATTCTGAAGTGGGCGTGGCCAATGCGTAAATGGGCGTAACGTGGGCGTGGTCAATGCGTAAATGGACATGACGTGGGCGTGGCCAATGCGTAAATGGACATAACGTGGGCGCTGCTAAAGTACGACAGACTTAACACTGATGTGACTACAGCACAACCACATCATGGAATTCTCGAGCATGGGAGTGTCTACAATCTAATGCAGGTGTAAAGAGAAAAAGACGTAACACGGGCGTGGCCATTTATTGGACAGACCTAACATAGGCGTGGCTAATCCATAAAACAGATTTGCCAGTATAAGTGCTTAAGCCTATCTCAGACCTGGCGTAGGCGTGACCAAACGAAAACAGACCTAGGATAGGCGTCACCCAAACCCGATTAAGGCCCAAAATGGGCGTGGCCAATGCCTAGAACCGACCTAAATTAGGCGTGACCAAAATTGCCCTAGACCTAACGACGAAAGGGCCCTATTTGACACCAGATGCATCAGCTAGCAGCCTCTGCTGCAGTCCATGTTGGTGAAGAGTGAGCAAGCAATCGAAACGCCGCAATCAGCCCAAAGTGGCCGATCGTTTTTACAGCGGCGCCAATTTTTCCGGCTGTCGCAATTCCCGGTTAATGCACTGCGCGCGGGCTGGACACAACGAGCGGCTTTTTCCTACGGCGATAAAGCACAGGAAAGTCCTGGGAAACGGTGGCACACGGTCGTTTCGATCCGAGTCGAAGAATAATTGGTCAGTGGTGCAGATCGCCTCCGTTTCGCCGTGCCCCTCGAGAAGAAGGCACACAAACTCACCTCGGCGTCGAGCGTCCGGAGATCGAGTCCCGTGTTGACCGGGTTTTAATTGTGTTTACTTACATCGTTAATTCAGCAGGGTCGTGACATGATCGCGCGCCGACTGACAGACCGAGTCTCGCAGGGCTCGATGTCGTCCGATTAATTGTTTGCGCCCTCGTTCAGCTCGTTTTGGAACAGAACCTCCAATTCTTTCGACGACCGACTTTAATTTCTCGATTTTCCTTTTTCCTCTTTAATGAAAATATCGATCCCGTTTGATCTGACAACCGATCCCACAATGCGAGATTTAATTTCCTCGGCTAGTGACTGCGGAATACCGTTTCCTCCTGTGCTGTAGAAAAATTTTGTACGTTTAGGTCGCTTCAGTTGCAGATGGAATTGAAACGTTGAAACTTTTGATCTGAAACCCGATTCCACAGCGGGAGATTTAATTTCCTTTATTATCGATTGTATCAACGTTTTGTTCTCTCCTCTGGAAACATTTTCTACGTTTTGGTGCCTTGAATTACAGAAGGTATTCAAATAGAGGGACCATTAATTTGCATTAGTTATTGCGGCGTTTTAATGTTTCTTTCGCACCCACGGAGAAATTCAATTTGTTTTGGTGGTTCGAGTTGTCGGTAGAATTTTTCTTTGATACGATGAGAGGGATGGTTTTCGCGGGTTTGTCTTTGTCATTGTCGCGCTTCCGGAACTCGTTGAAAATGCGGAGAGATGCTCGAAGTCCAGGGTGGGATAAAAGGTAGACGTACTCGGAGACAACGTCGGTGGGGATCGCATCTCGGGACTGTCACGTTGAGATATGTAAGGATAACGTTCAGTTTACAAGCATGCGAGATGCACACTTCGCCGTGTCGACGCATAGACTCGCCGCTCTGTTCTCCTCGACATTTTCACAGCCGTTTGAACACGAATATCGTGATGTGACGTATCTGAAAACTGTGGCGGGCTTCTCCTCTCATTCCCAAACCGCAACCGTATTTTAAGACGAGAGTCTGCTTTATCGTGTTTCCATTACATTACACAATGGTCCTTCGTCTTAGGGAGAAGCTTCGTGGAGGAGCATCTTACTAAATCACGAATTCCACCTCTTTATTTCTACGGTTTCCTCACCTCTATTTTTCGGAACACCATTTCGTGGAGTTACGGATCATTAATTTAACATAATCTTGTTAGAAACATTCTGAAAGGTATGCTGTGGAAATTGAACAAGTCGAGGTCAGCAGCTATCCCTTCTTTTTGAATAGCCACGCCCACAATGTAAATGTAAAAATTACTGCCTTAAAGTCTCACTGAATTCTATGATTTGATAGTTCCAGTAGAATTTACGAAATTCAATGATTCGTTAATATTAGTGGGTGGAGCTATAGTTTTCAAAGTATTTGGCCACGCCCACAATGTAAATGTAAAAATTACTGCCTTAAAGTCTCACTGAATTCTATGATTTGATAGTTCCAGTAGAATTTACGGAATTAAATGATTCGTTAATATTAGTGGGTGGAGCTATAATTTTCAAAGTATTTGGCCACGCCCACAATGTAAATGTAAAAATTACTGCATTAAAGTCTCACTGAATTCTATGATTTGATAGTTCCAGTAGAATTTACGAAATTCAATGATTCGTTAATATTAGTGGGTGGAGCTATAATTTTCAAAGTATTTGGCCACGCCCACAATGTAAATGTAAAAATTACTGCCTTAAAGTCTCACTGAATTCTATGATTTGATAGTTCCAGTAGAATTTACGAAATTCAATGATTCGTTAATATTAGTGGGTGGAGCTATAATTTTCAAAGTATTTGGCCACGCCCACAATGTAAATGTAAAAATTACTGCCTTAAAGTCTCACTGAATTCTAAGATTTGATAGTTCCAGTAGAACTTACGGAATTAAATGATTCGTTAATATTAGTGGGTGGAGCTATAATTTTCAAAGTATTTGGCCACGCCCACCGCACCGCCTCCTTTCCCTCGACATCTACATAATAGACAAGCCGAATGGGAAAGTTTAAGCGAGTTATTCCGCGTTCCCCAAACTATTTAAAACCTCTTAATCATTCACCGCTGTAATTTAAGGTAAATGTTGCCGAAACCACCTGCCAGATTATTAATACCGCCAGCCCGTGTTTGCTTCGCCGAGATGAAAATTTATGCGAAAACTGTCTCGTCGGTGGCGCGCGTAACTCGCTCGAAATATCAGTTTACGATTCCCTTGCACTCTATCCGTCGGCTCCAGACGCTGGATTATTAAAATTTGATCTGACTGTGAAGGTCCTCTTTAATTAAGCATAATGTATACGTGTATATCCTCTGCCTCTTCCACCGAAGAAGCGTGGTCGGTTTATGAAGCTCGTGTAACGAGCTTAATCTCGGTCGCGCGAGATCAACCGCTCTCGTAAACGAATTTTACTGTCGGCCTTTACACAACGACGCCGGATAGATTATCCTGTGTCTTCTTATGTGTGTCCGGGCATAATCGTGGCACATTGCCCCCTCGTACCACCGTTTCAGTAACGTTTTATTCCCTCGTACAGGTTTCCCGCTACCCAAATCGAAACCGACCCAAGTACCGTTTCCTGAACCAAGAACTGTTCGCTCGCAGGCGACCAGCAAAAGTTCCAGAAAGATAAGGAAGAAATAAAACAAGCAATTCTTCCAAAGTCTCTTGGGACGTGCTTGCAAGCTGTGAATTCTTGTACGTGAGAGTTCATCGCGACTTTGTTGCAATTATATTTCTTTGCACGGGTGCAAAAGGTATTAGCTGTTAGCTCCATTTTTGTTGGTTGCTCTGTCTTCAAAGTTAATGGGCCGAGCTAGACCCATTGGAAAGTTGAGCTCCTCCCATTGATCATTGTCGACGCCTACAAAAAGGCTTGCAGAATCTCTCCGAGTCCCTTGATGAGAGTTTAAACCAGTATTCTTGAATACTGAGAATGATTAGTAATTGTACTATTGAACACAGAATGTTTAGTAATTGTACTATCAGGTTTGTGGGCGGAGCGATCCCCACTGCAAAGTCTGACTCCGCCCTTTGACCAACGTCTCCACCCACTTACAGTATTCCGTCAAGATTCTTGAAAATTGAAGATTGAAAAATGTTGTTTCTAATTTATGATGAATCCCTCACCAAGGTAAGTGGGCCGAGTAAAATTGCACATTGGCACCTCCCACAGACATTTACCTGAATATCTATTTGTTGGAGTCTAAAGCATTTGTCCTGGGATTGTATGAACTAGAAATTAAAAATATTTTCCATGTTATGGGGTTGTGTTCTCACAAAGGCCAGTGGGAGGGGCTTACCCCCTCCCCCTGATCAATATTTCCGCCCACAATAAAATTCCCAAAGCATTCTACCAATGCTAAAACAATGTCTACTATGTGTTAGATTTAATAAACCTGTACAAGTTAGTGGTTTCACGATAAAAGCGAGAATGTGCGCGTCCAAAGGAACAACTCTATTAGCGCAAGTGCATTTAAAGGCTAGCTTCAAACGTGACACAGTTCTTACATGATAAATTAGCGCGGCAGTGTGTCGCCACACTCGGCGTGCCTTGACGATCATTAAGGAGGCTGGGAAAAAAGTCAACGGGCCAGCCTGTCGCGAGGACTTAACTGAGTAATTATTTTTTATCGCAGCAGCTGCAACGGCAGCAGTCGTGATACGTCTGTTTTCGCATGACACAGTTCCTTTTAAACGGTTGCGCCTCGTGTCTTCCCATTCCATGGACGGCTGCTTTAACCGGATTCCACTCTTTTTCCCATTTTCGCGCAATGGCAGTCGGTCTCGGTATAGCGTGCGAGAAGACGCGGGTCCCATTGAAAAATTTAGTCATCCGAGACAGCACGGCTTTATCACCCGTCGCCTTCTCGCGGCGGGGAAACAAATTTTTAATCCAAGGGAATATTTTTTTCGCCGGTGGAAAATCCTTTTCCCATTTAATCCTGTCTCCCTCGGTCGGGCCCGGCAGAATAAATGGCCAGTGGCTTCCGCGCGGAAATTGCTCGGATAACATTGTCCTCGTTTGAGTCTTTTAGCCCACTCGTTAGATACTTAAATCGCAATTAACGGAATAATTGCTGGTTAAACCGCGGCAAAAACGAACAAAATATTGCGATACTCGGCTCGCTTTTGTTTCGATTAAAGCGATGGGAAAGAAGAGCAGGCGAGAAGAACGGTGAACGACAAAGAGAACTCGTTTTCGTTCAACCGGGCTCGTTACAAAGAGCGAGAATATTGACAGTAAATTGTTACCCGGTCCGCGCATGGAACAAAATTAATTAGAATAATTTTACCACCGGGAAAAGTATATCGACGAATATCAACGTTTCAGTAGGTGATATCACGGAATTTAGCGACGCGAAGAATCGTCGGTAGAAACCCACGTTTGACGGAACATTTCCTCGGTTACAATACAACCCTCGCCGCGTAACGATTAGAGGGTGGCGTCGTGACGTCAGCGCTGTTAAGTGCTTACCCTTGTTGGAGCGGTTTCCGGAATGTAGAATTCACGCACCAGTCCGGCAACGTTTCAGTACCGTGACGTCGCAATTTGTCGGAGGGCCTCCCTTTGCCATCGCCCGAATTTCGTCACGATGGCAATTTAGCGCGAGCACTTTGATCCGACGGAATGCCGCGCCAAGTGGATCCCGAGGAACGTCGGAACTGCGAATTTTCTGTTTCGCTGTCGACTGAAACAATTAACGGCTTGTAAAAAATTGTTCAAATATCTCTCTACATAGACGTACTAACAATACTCCGAAACGGGTGTGGAATTAACGCTACAAAAATCTGCAACACTCCCATGCCAGTGTAATTCCTCTGTTCCAAACCATTATTCTCGTTGAAAAATAGTGCACAAGGACTTTAATAAAAATTCTGACCAAGGAGAGTTAATCAATTGTTTTAAAAGGGTCAGAAATATGGCGTACAATATAACAATTGTAATTTTAATGATACATTTTTGTACTGTGCTTATTCAACAAACGATCTGCAATGGAGAATTGGAATACCATCCAAAAAAGGGGCACCTTCGAAAAATCATACCTCATTTCAAAGTAGATGTGCTAATTTAAAAAATTTTCTAGACCATCCCTAGATCATGATCTAAATGTACACAAATTACCAGCAATGTACATCGACCTGATGCACCGTTAAAAATTTCGTGGCCAACAATCGAAATCTGAATTATCGTCCCAAGGGGATGTTTTTAAAAAATCATATCCTGCTGCAAAGTGGATAGTTTAATCTGAAAATTTTTTCACACGTTCTCGAAACCATGATTTAAGTATAAAAAAATTTATTCAAATTTACACCGAACCATTGCACCGTTACAAATTTCCAAAGAGGCTCTGTTTCACCAGAATATAGATTTAAATAACGGTTGGTTTGATTTTCGGGCGCACCGTTCTTTAATCAAACGCAATTTAAATATTTGTAACGAAGGGAGCAGGATTATTTGAAGGTTCTGCAATTGATTTAATGCAACGTGCACCTTACATTTTCAGTCTCGATATTCGCCGTGTTTCGTTACGTGTGTCTGAATAAACTCAAATTAAACCGACGCTGATCAAAGGAGCAGTGGAAATGTTATTAATATCCTGTACGTTTCGGTGTATTTTCGTTGATATAGCCAGGGGAGGTTTTTAATGAGATTATCGCGATCGTGCACCGATTCAAAGGTTCTTGTAAAACCGGGACTATTTTAATGTTCGTATTGACAGGGGCTGCTCGCGAGTTGGCAGTGAATTGTGTCGGAGTGGCTGACTTTTTCCAGAGAGGCTGTAACGTTGGAGAGAGACAGGCACTCGGTGTAATTTCTCCGGGGACAACGGTTGTGGCTCGACGTTTCTGTTCGTTCCTGATGCCTATGGGAGAAATGCCGGCTCGTTACGGCGTTTCCGTTCGTTCCCGATGCCTACGGGAGGAATATTTGTTGCAGGGTGTTTCCCTAAGCGTCGAGCGCCCGTAAAAAATAAAATGTCGGCGTATCGATGCCGAACGGGAGATTACTGTGACCGGAGGTTGTATAGAGCTGATATTGTAAAATCGCGGAACGCCGTTTTTATACCCGGGCATACGCGAGCCTCCATTTCTAATTAAATATAATAAGGCTTCTAAAATCCGTATAGAACACGAGGAAAATTTATGGAACCCTAGACAGGCATCGTAAAATTCTACATTATACAGGGTGAGTCTCCTAACGTTTGCACCTCAAATATCTTTGTTGTTTCTAAAGATACGTAAAATGTGGTAAGGACAAAGTTAAATGGTACAATGGGGCTGACACGATGCCAAAAAAAGTTTAGCTTTTATATAATTTTTTTTAGAGATGTCAAGGTCACCTTGACTTTTTTAAATGGAACCACCCCTTTTTAAACACCTACAATGATAGTCCGTTTTATTACGAATTTAGTGACTATGATTAGTCAAAGGTCATTCAAGGTCGCGGACGGAGATAACGTATTAGATTTATCATCGATGCATACCTGTAAACGGGCTTTGAAGGAATGTTGAACTATGTCCGTGACCTTGAATGACCTTGAGTAATTGAATTTGTAATGAAAGGGATTATCATTGTACGTGTTTAGAAAAGGGTGGTTCCAATTAAAAAAGTCAAGGTGACCTTGATATCTCTAAATAAATGACATAAAAACAAATTTTTTTTTTTTTACTTATTTTTAGAAACAACAAAGATATTTGAGGTGCATACGTTAGGTGATTCATCCTGTATAAAGCAAGAACGCAATCTGTCTCTCGTGTCACTGTTCCCTACATTTATTAGTCAAACAGAAAATGTTTTAACGCATTTTTCCTGAAGCGAATTCGTACGAATATTACGTAGGAGGCGCAGCTCGTTAAACGCACGCTTTTATATGACGCGCTCGGCGAATTTTCATCGAATTGAATTCGCGCGTGATGCATTCGCGGGAACCTGATATCGCGCGATTTCCGGTTATCGTATTTTCACAATCTTCGGTTTAATCGAGAGGCAGAAATTCGGCGGAGCGTTTCGCCAGCCAATAACCGTTTCGATATTTTTGTGATGTTGCAGCGTGTAAATTGCCGTGCCGGCAACCAAATCGAAATTGGTCGTTCAGGATGCTGATCGGACCCGCACAAAGGTCGTCCGCGCCGAATGTGCGGGATTATTGCACCAATCAAGAATTATTACCCCTTTGTGCCATTACGAGATAGTCGAACAAGGAATTCCGCGACCCCTTTGTCTCCGAATTTTTGTCTGCAGAATACTAATTCTATTAACAATGCTGCAGATACTTTTGTAAATTTGCATTCCTAGATGCGAAATTTTGGGAGAAAATGGAGTTTAGACGAATTTGTTTTATCGAAAGAAGAAAATTCAATTCTTCACTTGATTTTGAATATTGTGCCTACTTTCTGCACACCTGACGATATTATTTAGTACTGTAAACAAGCTGACAAATTTGTTGCTGCAATTTTACACGAAAGGATTAAAACATAGACGAAAAATCGGTAAAATGATGTTATTTTTGCTATTATCGATTTTCCTTTCGTTTAAAGATTTTAGGATAATGTTGAAACATGAAAGAATATGTACATGAAAATTTGGTATGATAAAAAAATCCCCAAGTAAAACAGCCCCTAATTTCGTAATTTCCCAGCATCAAATCTACTTGATCCCTCGTAAGAAGTTCAATTTTGAATTTTCCTTCGTCCAAAAAATTGTTGAACATTGCTGAAACAGTAGTGAATTGAGACGGATAAATAATGGCCTGGTGCTTTTACGTTAAAAAATGCAAGAGCGGAGGCCCGCCCGGTCGGAGGTGATTCCTCCTAATCGAGTTACAAGGATTCCGTGGAACGAAGAGCAGGGTAGTTTCCTGTGGCCGGCGATATTAGTCGGGACCACGGGCTGCCACCTCGAGGCCACCGAATCAATAGAGGCTACGGATCGGTAGTCACCGATCCGGACGACCGCAAGTGTGGACCTTTGCCTCGGTTGGTGCGCTCGCAGAGAATCGTCGCTTACGGCTGGCCAGACTCGATCTCTCTTCCGTTAATCTCGCAAACGTACTCGCGCTGAAATCGGCCTCTGCGAATGCATACACACTCCCATTAATATTCGGACACTCTCAAAAAGACGATAACTCAATATTGGACTATACGACTTGGAGTATTTTTAAAAGTTAGAACAATTATTTCACTGTATGGCGTGAGGAAGAAATTTTGAAATCTCTGCAATTATTTCAGTATTGTAGAGAAAATACAAAATCATACCTCATTTCAAAGTGGATATTTTAATTTAAACAAATTTATGGACCATCCCCAAACCATGATCTAAATGTACACAAATTAGCGGCAATGCACATCGACCTGATGCACCGCTAAAAATTTCGTGGCCAACAATCGAAACCTGAATTATCGTCCAAAGGGGTTTTTAAAAAATCATATCTCGCTGCAAAGTGGACGTTTTAATTTAAAAAATTTTCTAGACCATCCCTAGATCATGATCTAAATGTACACAGATTACCAGCAATGTACATGGAACTGATGCACCGTTAAAAATTTCGTGGTCAACAATCGAAACCTGAATTATCGTCCGAAAGGGATGTTTTTAAAAAATCACATCTCGCTGCAAAGTGGACAGTTTAATCTGAAATTTTTTTCACATGCTCTCGAAACCATGATTTAAGTATAAAAAAATGTATATAAATTTACACCGAACCATTGAACCGTTACAAATTTCTAAAGAGGCTCTGTTTCACCAGAATAAAGATTTAAATAACGATTGGTGTGATTTTCGGGCTCACCGTTCTTTAATCAAACGCAATTTAAATATTTGTAACGAAGGGAGCAGGGTTATTTAAAGGTTCTTAAAAGTGTATATGCGCGTGAACATTATGCCGAGGCTTTTGACTCGTGGCCGCCGCGAAATTTCAATTATTAGGTAATGCAAGCCGGTAACAGGATAAACGGGTCGCGACATTTGAATTTAATTTGCTACGGCACTGCCGTCCAGCCGATTTAATCTGGCCGCCGTTTTCATCCTTTGGCCGTTGAGCACCGACATCGCTTGATCCCCAGCTCGCGATTGGTTAGGTAGCAATTAAGCCGTTCGTATTGCCATACTCGTTGATAAAACGCCGCGCCGCCGGAAATCGTTTTAATTGCGCCGCCCCGGTGAATCAGCGCGAATCGCACGGCTATTTTCGCTCCATCCGATTCACGATTAATTCTGTGCTCCATCAGCCTCGAATAGAATACACGGGACTCTTCGCGAGCTTGACAACCGGACAGGTGGAAATCATTCCGCGAATGTGTAAAAATATATGGTGTAACCGTTGTTTCGCAGAATACTTCGGCGTAGGGGCAATTGACGCTCGAGAGGCCTCGAGCACGTGTGCACTCGTTCGTCACTTGAATTCTGTGTCTGACTGTCACCGACTGTATCTACTTGCTTGCCGGATATTCACCCAGTTCCTTTTCGCGGTTAAAACGCTCGGGTTTTTAATATCAGTCTCTCTGCGTGTGCTTTAATCGTTTTCTATCAGGCAAATATTTACCGGGAACTTGTTCATTCTCTTTCGCTTCGCGAACAACATTCTGAAATTAATTACATCGTCTATTGTTTATTCGTTGGTTTGCATTCGGTTGTACAGATTATTTGGGTAGAGTTAAATTAATTTCGTTAGTAACATTGTCAATAATGAAATTCATTTCATTAGTAGCTTTATTAATCTGGGAACGGCACACTGTGTTTTCATGGAACGTCATAATGCGAGCTATTGTGAAAATTTCTGTAAAAGTGTACTACAATGCTTTCACGTGTGTAATTTAAGCTTACAAAATTGAAAGCGTCGAAGGAACCTTAATAATTCTTGGTTTTTTAATTATTTCGTGAACACAGTGAAGCAAAATCAGTGTATTGAATATCTGTATAAACAAATACTCAATGTGCGATTGCAGTATTGATTATACATTCGTCATTGTTCCGATGTCAATCTTAAAAAGACATTCAATCCTACAGCATCATTTAATATTCATACTGCTAATGAATATTGGGCTCGGCTGCGTTTTGGAGAACTCCGTGTTCTAAACTTTTTTAAAAATTTTTTTATGTGATCCTGTAGATATCGATGAAGACGTTCCGAGAATGTGTGTATGGTTGTTAGGAATTCACTGGTTCATAAGTTATACGCGTTTAAAGATGAGCAGTTTTAAGCGTTTTTGACAGGTTAGAGAGTCGCCATATTGGATATTCGTTGAGTGGTAGAGGTAGGTAGGTCTGTTCGACGCATGCGCTGGATAGATCGTCAGTGTTCAGCGCATGTGTTAGATAGTATTGGTATATTTGCGAGATCGGCTAAATAGTACTGAGTGTATGCGCTAGTTGGCAATTCAGTGGTTACACATACTTTGTAAACATAAACAATTTCAAATGTTTTTCACAAATTAATTATTAATAAGTTTATTGTTGATTTTCAAATGACTAGTTCAAGTATTAGAAATTTTAACTTTAGAGACATGCCAAGTAGTAAAGAAGAAGCAATTACTTGGGCTCATGATTGTGGATTGTTGCGGAAATTTAAAAAATGTCACACTCGTCGGTGCGAAATAAAAATTAATAACAATAATCATGGAATCGGTCGTTTTCGGTGTCCAGTAATTAAAATATACAGAATCGCATACAGGATTTCAAAAAGAAGGTACAGTCCAATATGGTTTGGGGTTAGGTCGTCGTGGGAGCGGAGATGGCCGGGACCATGGTATAATGTTTCGCATTTTGATTTAGTAAATGAGTTATTATTACGTACGTGATTGTGCTGCCATCTAACGGATCTGTTCAGAAGTATTTAGCCAATTTTATGTGTAGCACTTAGCAAATATATCAATATGGCGGCGCTTTAACCTGTCAAAAAGGCTTAAAAGTGTTCAACTTTTGCGCGTATAACTTTTTAACCAATGAATTCCGCACAATAAGATTTTCATTTTCGGAGTTTTCTCGTCGAAATCTATAAGATTGTTTAAAAAAAAACTTGAAAAAAAGAGTTCTCCAAAACGCAGTTAAACCGAATATTGTATTAACACATTGGCCACACATTCGGAAAGTAAAATGATGGGAAACATTAACGTTTTCGAGCTGGATAAAATAAATTCGCCGAGAGCTCGCGGAATTCGTGCCGGAGCAACGGATCTTATCACTGTCGTTCTCGACATTCGTTTCGTTGGCAGCATTTCGAGGCCACGTGGCGTTCAACGTCCCCCGGGAATCGCACGCAGGGAATTCACGGGGAGTTCCGGCTGAAAAATGAGGAATGAGGGTATCTCGCGCGAAAGAGGATTATCATACGAAGCACCCCTAACGTTTGCCAACTCCGTGGCTCGCCGGAGCGTGGCTTCTTCATTTTTTATTCGCATTATTCGTGCTCAGGCTCGATCCGCGCGGAATTAGTTCCTCCGCCGTTGCACGCGCGGAGATGCCCCCTTTCTTCCATCTCCAGAGAGAAGAGAAACGACGAGGGAAATAGAGAGAGAGAGAGAGAGAGAGAGAGAGAGAGAGAGACATAGTTGCCCTTTGGAAATTCATGGAGAGCTCCCGCTGTTTTTTTTCTGCATGACCCGCCGAGAAGGGGTTGCACAATAAAAAGTGCGCGCAGAAGAAGAGAGACGATAATGCCCCGCGTTCAGTTTGATTGCGGCAATAAACGTGGCTCGAGTATGTTTTTGTTTCGCTGCGGCCCTCATTGCTTATTCCCTCGTCGAGATGAGAAATGAGAAGCGCAACGATACACTCTCTAGAAAATAATAGCTTGTATCACTCTGTCCTTCTCGTGCGTGCGTCGAGTTATCCCTGTTGAGATGTTTGCCTTTTCAAATTCCAGAAGCGCCCAGCTCACCGGGTGCTCCGAAGAAATTGCTACGTCGATTCGGCCGGGAGTTTCGAAACTTTTTTAACGACCAATTAGCTGCTTGTCATGCCGATGGAGATTCTAAACGGTGAAAATGTTTTTCAATCCTTGATCCTTTTAGTTTTATGAAATTCAAAGTGGTTTTACTTGTCTGACTAGATTGAGCTATAGTACTTGTCAAGATACTTTACTTTTTATGATAGTGATTGAGTCTGTCTAGTAGTGTAATGAATTGTTGACTCATTTCGCTGGTATGACCAAAGGTTGACTCGTTCTACTCTCCTGACAGGTCGTCTATTTTTATTACATTCACGGTGAATGATCAGTACATTATATTTCTTCTACTTTTCTGACCAATGGTCAATGTATATGACCTGCCTGACCAATGATCAATTTATATGACCTGCCTGACCAATGGTCAATATATATGACCTGTCTGACCAATGGTCAATATATATGACCTGCCTGACCAATGATAAATTTATATGACCTGTCTGACCAATGGTCAATGTATATGACCTGTCTGACCAATGGTGAACTCGTCCTACTTTTACTTGTACGTTTTTCTGATTAAAGGCTGACTTGTACTACTTGACTGAAAAATGAGTTGCTTGTAGTAATCCCCTGATCAAAGATTGACTCATTCTAGTTCGAAATCAAATTGTCAGCGTCACAAATAATTTACAATATTTGCCTGATCAATGATTGACCTATACTACTGACTGCCTTGGCGCACACTTGAAGCGAATTACTGCGATCGATTCAGCACAATTATTCTGAACTTTGCTGACAAGAAATTAGCTGTAAATCAGGATCAACAGACAAAACCTATAATCCCCATTCCATCCGGCTTTATTGAATGGGAACAATTCATTTCGAGAAGCCAAGTTAAACACGTTAAAAAGTTAAGTATGCGGCAGTAAAGGGGAAAATGGATCGCCGGATTTCGTTCTCGTGTTTTGTTTCGGATTCTCCGTCTTCCAATGATAAGCGTGTTTCATGCAATTTGTTCTACCGCGTTATATTGATTAATAAATAAATGTACAGGGTGTATAAAAATTATATGCCACGACTACAATAATTTTTTTTATATTTTTTTTAATATATATGCATATATAGGAACGTGAACTTGGAACTTGGAACTAATTTCTCGGAAATGAGACGTCATATTAGAGAAAATTATTCTATATTTTAGACTTGTTTTCTCATGTAGAATTTATTTAGGAAGTTGTAACGTCGTTTTTTTTGTGAATGGTTGACATGGGACCCACGGTTTCTTCGAGACTTTTGTTCCTAGCGACGAGTGCTATACGATGAAATAAAAAAAAATGTTGACCTTGAAAAAGGGGTCAAGGTCAATTTTGCGGACTATTTTTCTAATAGATCTCCACCGCTCCAAAGACGTAGAATTCCGCTATAGTAGTCGTGACATATAATTTTTTTCCACCCTGTACAGGAGGCGTTCCATATATAAGCTGAATTTCCATAGCACGTCCATTGTAGAGAAAACAAATTAATGTTCTTACGAACGTATATTTTATGCTTCTCTTTTCCGCACAGTTTTTATTTAATAGCCACGAAAGGTGCACGAGATTCAATACTGTGGTTATAACTTATAATTACATTGCGGATCTTTGTGCAAAATAAAATGTACCTGCATCAACTGCCAGACACGGTAGCAATTTAGAAGCTTCTTTGTTGGATAACCTTAGAAAATTGAAAATAGTACATCAACGCTCTTGAATTCTTTCACCTTTTTATCCTTCTAAATTACACCAACTCGTGCTTGTTAAAAATGCATAAAATCTGCGGTCTAGTTATTACGAAAAGTTTTCCTCTTACTTTCATCTATCACGTTCGTAGCGGAACGTCCTGTATCTCTCCCTCTCTGTCTCGCATTCCATTGCCACTAAATAAAAATGGGATTTTCTGGTTATAATTTATCAAGAATCCTGTCGCGCGCAAGCACGAGTATTGTTGTCGGTCTAGAAAAGGTGATACAACGGATCGTGGTAGAAGAGACGTGGAAAAATAGACGAAGCGGGTTTGGATCTTGTCAAGTAGACTGACGTCTGTTTGCCTGAGAATTCCCTGGCATAAAATTCCGAATGCCGTGCTTTCCCCGGCGCGTTTCGATTCTCGTTCTGGATGATTCCCGTGTTGTGCTCTTCTCGGTTGTGTCTCCGCGTCGCTTTTTCTCTTTCTCCTCGCGTATCGGCGAAGCTTCACAATCTCCTCCCGTTATTTCCACGGAAAAATGGGGAGCTGTTCGCATTTGAAACCGCAAAAATGCTGCCGCGACTCCAGCCGGGACTATTTTCTCTAGAAATTTATTCGGATACCAAAAACAAGCGCAACTGGAACATTTCTAATTAACCTCTTAGCTGTGCAACCTATTTTTCAAAATGTGCTTCTACATTGGGTTGTAATGTATATTAATATATAAATATGTAAACGCCTTATCGATGACGTCGTGTGCAGTTCTTATCGTGCAAATGATCTTTTGCGTAATTATTTTGTTTCTGTCTTACAATTTCGTAAAATGTCTGAAATTTTCGAACATGTTTTAGCATCCATCGAAATGAATATTTTAACACTAAACCTACCACGGTCAAATGACCGGTTTTATATTTTTCAATTATTGGAATTACAAAAATTCGTTTATGAAAAATAATGGAATAATCTTCCTTGTCCAAGCATCTATTATATTTGTAAATTACGGACAATCTGAATAAATCTAATATTGCCATTTTTATAAGGTAACATTCGCTGATAGTTTTAATGCTTGGTAGGTTTAGTGTTAATATTGAGTGGTAATTACTCCTTTCTTATATACTCGTCATAATTTGATGAAAGTTATACAGGGTGAGTCACCTAACGTTTGCACCTCAAATATCTTTATTGTTTCTAAAGATACGTAAAGTATGGTAAGGACAAAGCTGAATGGTACAATGGGGCTGACACGATGCCAAACAAAATTTTGTTTTTGTCATTTTTTTAGAGATGTCAAGGTTACCTTGACTTTTTTAAATGGAACCACCCTTTCTTAAACACCTACAATGATAGTCCCTTCTATTGCGAATTTAGTGACTATAATTGCTCAAGGTCATTCAGGGTCGCGGATAGAGATAACGTATAAGATTTAACGTCGATAGATGCCTGTAAACGGGTTTTGAAGGAATATTGAACTCTGTGACCTTGAATGACCTTGAGTAATTATAGGCACTGAATTCGTAATGAAAGGGACTATCATTGAGGCACTAACTATTGTGACCTCAAATATCTTTGTTGTCTTTAAAGATACGTCAAATGTCTGAAGGACAAAGTTAAATGGTTCAGTGTGGCTCACACGAAACGAAGAAATTTTTTGTTTTTGTCATTTTTTTACAGATTTTCAAGGTCACCTTCGTTTTTTTATGTGGAATCACCCTCTTTTAAACGCATACAATAATAGTCCCTTCCATTACGAATTCAGTGACTATAATTACTCAAGGTCATTCAAGGTCACGGTCATCCACAGCTATGAATCTCCGACAAAATCATGTGAATTGCTTTCTAAAAGCATTCAATCAGTCCGGGACAATGTAACTATGAAAAGAGAGTATCCGAATTATAATTATTCACGGAAATACAAATAGTAGAGTCATCAAACCACAACAGAATCGCGTCCACTGTTCTTTATAAGCTCGCAGTTGGTCCGGTACGGTGTTTTATAAAAGGAAAAATGTTTGAATTAAAATTTCGCGAGGTGACCGTGAAAGCTTCAGCACAATTTGCACGCGTCGCTAAAGAACCAAGCACCCCATAACGTATAGACATCGTTGCTGATCTTCACCTCGGTAGTTCGACGGTATAAATGCGAACGAGACGCTGAGCAAGAAACATCGAGCGAACCTCGTAACATATAGGCCGGCAAAAAGTTCCATGGACACGTTGTAGTAAAGTCTCGGCGCTGTTGCAGAGTGCCCAGCGATCATTCGCCCGTGCTGTACCGCTATTTATTCAGAAGCGACCCGGTGCAACAAAAAACGTAAAGAACCGTGTGCACAACGTGTACTCTACTCGCAGTTGCATACACGTAACGCGTTGGACAGTTTTCCGCGCGAACGAGCAGACTTCATTTCTGCGCTGAAGTGAGAAGCATTTTCGCGATTCCCAGAGCGTGAAGTTTTCTCATTACGTTCGTTATTGTCGCCTGTGTTCGAGCATAACGTGTCCGGTAAAGCTACCGAATATACGCAACAAATTATCCCGCTGCCGTCCTGCGGCGTTAACGGGTTACCCACTATACAATTCGGTTTCTATTAATATAGAGGGAAGTTTCGGTCACTTCAACGAATGAGAATCACCTACGAAATTATTTAAATTACTTTATAATTATACGGGCACGTACTCGACACGACCTGGAAGTCGCAAACTCGTTCACTCGGGAGCTGAAAGCTTCAAAATTGCGGATTTAAGTTCCGCGAGGTCGGAAAATGAGAAATTTACTTTTCTGGGAATTAGGGAAGTTTGGTAGTGATGCTTGGAAAATTTAGTGTACCTCTTTAGGATGGCATCTTCTGTTACTGTTACTTTAGAATAATCTATCTGGAATCTAGAATAAATACGACAAATCTAGTCTATGGGAAATTCTCACACAGAGACTGCTATCGATTAGTTTACAATCGTTCTACGTTACTCATGATCCCTGCTGTTAAAGCAACATTAAAAATATATCTGTGGTTGCAAGGAAAAACGCCGAATATCACAATTTCAAAAAATTTGAGTTTATGCATTAATTGTGCATTATAGGATTTAAGTATCTACCAGAAAAAAAGTCATGAAAACAAATTCGAAAGGCTCAAAAAAATAATGTAATTTCACCGATGTCCTATGGTAAAGTATTAGTGATCAAAACTTTAAACGGCAATATCTCGAAAGTGAAAGTATGTGACATGCGGCGTTCTTCCTGAGAACCACAGATATGTAAAACGAAAATCTATCTAGAATGACTTGCTAATAGACTGCGGATTCGATGCGCTCATAATGAAAATGAGTAGGCGTAATTTAAAACAGTAAAGACATTAGAACAATTAAAAAAAACTGTTGTATTATTTTCAGGATAATAAACACATTAAAAAGATAATATCTCTTTCTATGTCACTCCAGTTGGTTGCAGTTCAGGTAGAACATTTTTATTCTGCATAAACATCCGTTGTCTACTTATTAATTATACAGGGTGTTCGGTAACTGGTGGTGCAAGCGAAAAGAAGGGTGTGATTCTACAAGAAAAAATTAGTCAAGAATATAGAATAAAATTTTTTCATGTCAGGCTTTGTTTTCGAGAAAATCGAGTTTGAAAATTCAGCGAATACGCGTACCATTAGATAGAAATGGGCTGTCGCGTCCGATCATGACCAACCAATTCTACTCCGTGCGTATTAATGCACGCGGTCCTGACGAATCTTTAAATTCGATTTTCTCGAAAACAAAGCGTGACATGAAAAAATTTTATTCTATATTTTCGACTCATTTTTTCTCTATTGAAAAACACCCCATTTCCGCTTGTACCACCAGTTATCGAACTGTATATTATTCCACACTCTGAAAGTGTCCGAAAAGTGCGATTTTAACAAACCGTGTTCCAGATTGTTTGGCATGGAGTTAGTTCGTTTTCAATAAATTTCATTTATATTGTTTCCCGCTGTAGCAAGTATGTAAAAGTTCGTTCTATCTGGGATTACCACACCATAAGTTGCATTGAATGTTTACTACAGTTAAATTATGTTAGAGACGCAAGAAATCTCTCTCTTGAGAATGATCCACATCTGGATCGAAACGTCGAGTTTTTAATTTGCAATATTGCTATTATTGTATTACTGATCGAACCTGTGCGCCGAAATCATCACACATTTGTTCCAGATTGTCTAATGATTTTTCTAAAAAATTTTACCGACTACCAAAAACAATACATTTGGGTATAAGTACTACAAGCAACATATCGTACATATTTTCAGCTACATTTTTCTTTGAAAATTGCATACAATAAATAATAAAGAATTAATTGAGTAGGTACCAGCTAGGTGACCAGTTTCGGCAAGTTTGCTGTTTATCTGGACTGAGGGATGTTTGCTAGTTTTCCGCAGGCTGATTGGCAAAGGATTCGTACAATGGGGTAAATAATTGACAAGCCAACTCGATAGAAGTTCCGAAGTTCGTCCCACTTTGGATTCCATCTGACATTGCACAGGATCACGTCAGCTTGTTAATACGCTTCGAAAGCTGGCTCCAGCTGACGCGATTATCGGTAGCATTCGATGAACATTGGCCTGCTACCTCGAATTTGGTCCAGAGCACAGAACGTTAATGGAACGGTGTCCGAAACCGGTAGCAAGCGATTGCCTGAGACATGTCTCGGTTGAAACAATCCTGACGAAAACTCCTTGGAAATATGACACCTCGTTTTAACGCATTATTTACTTGCGATTATTTCATAATTTTTTGAAAATCTATAGTCGATGGCTAAGGATATTTTCTATGGATCTGTCAATAGCTGTAGCAATTTCAATCGTGAATGATCAAGTCGCACACCGTAAAATAATTTAATTATTTCGTTGGGAATTATTATGTGAAAGAAGATTTTTGAGCTTCCTCTTAATACGTCACAATTATTGCAAAGCCTGTTAAAATAGGCTTTCAAATAAAATAAAAACCATCTTAGTTGTTATTATTATTATTATTATTATTATTATTACAGACGAAAAAATATATTCGACTCGGGCATAGAGTTTTATACAATATTTTATGCGAATATTTACGCCATGGCCATTTTGTAATACAGGGATGGGCAGTTTTGTCTCAATTGAAACAAAACCGTCCCCACCATAGCGCCGACTGTCCCCCACCAGCATCCGCTGCTACCATAGAAGAAGGAAGTGCTTCGCACGTTGCGAACAGTGCGCAGGCCTAGCGCATGAAAGAGAGGTTGGTGGGGGAAGCAGTCGTTTGAGGAGCTCCACCCGTGCCCATGCCTGCTGTAATACATATAGTGATGTCTAAACTGCGGATTCTATGCATTTATGATAAAACTGAATAGGCCAAGTACAAAATTGTGAAGACATTAAAAGAATCTAAGAATATCGATATTTTCGGCTCGTTGAAACTATTAAAAAGAAAAATTCATTTTTTCGTCATTTTTACTTCTCACAATTGTATTAGAAAATATTTATTTTGCATTAAGAACCGCAGTCTTGCAATGACTAGACTGCGGATTTTTATGCATTTATGATAAAAATTGGTGGATGAAATTTGAAACAGTAAAAAGAGTAAAAGAATTTGAGATTATCAACACAGTTTTGGCAGCTGAATAAAACTGCAAAAAGAGAAAAATAAACTTTGGTTCTGTGTTTTGTAATCAATGCAAACAACTTTTATCTTGCAGAAAAATCCGGTGATGACGATTACTTCCGTCGTAGTCACTTAAATGATTAAATATCTCTCGACGACCTCTTTCGTTTAAATTCCCCCGTTTCGTAGAATTTTTTCTTCGCCCCTCCGCCTCTTCCCCCCTCCCGCCACTGTTAGATCGCGGGAACTTGGCCTTGGAAGGGTGAACCAATTATTGGACAGGGGTTCTGGATAGCTCTCGAGTGGTCCTACCCTCGTAGCCTGAATTTTTCACCCATTTCACTCGCCCCGGGCGTTAATTACTCTCCTCAGTAGAAAATATTCAATCAACCGAGGAAACGCCTGCCGATCGATATCCGCATATCCCAACACTGTCTCGGGGAGTGCCTTCCATTAACCCGTCGACGGCCGAACGAATTTTTCTTCTTCAAACAATTTTTTATCTACCGACGCTGTTTACCGCTGACCCATTGCTAGCATCAATCTGAGCCTCCCCGGCGAATATAGCCTCGACGTAGCACTGATCATTGCGGACACGGGTTCTATACAGCTCTACTGCTTCTCAGAGACCAGCATTTGGTCGTTCAAAGCGAAACAATCGAGCAACAATTAATCCTGTAGGTATTTTTGGGACACAAAACTTGTCGTATAAATTTTCAGACGGTAATTGCAAGTTTATTGTAACTGGTACCATTTGTGGTCGAATGACAGGCTTCAGGTCTTTTATTTCACAATTGTTGAAGTTATCTAGGAGCCTGGAAATTGCTCAATAGATTATTTTATTCGAGGATATGTTACTGTAAAAATTGAACCTCTAAGTAAATTCAATTTTGCAACTTTCATAAGGTGATACATGCCAGTTCCTTCTAGTGCATGGTATGTTTAATCTTAATACATTATTAAAAGTACTATAGGCTTCGCAATGTAAATGTAGGTTCGAGGAAAATATAGTTAACTCTTGTGACGGTTTAGATCACTTTTTTCTAAGCATTAATTAGAGATATCTTCAGTGAGATTTGTTTGGATATGTACCCTTCTTTCTCGAGATTTAATTGAAACCAGGACTTATTTTTATTTTAATTTAATATTTTAATTTATTCTCACTTTTTTTTCTAAGCATTTATTAGAGAAATCTTCGATGAGATTTGCTCGGAAATGTAACACAGATGTAACTTACTCTTCCTCGAGATTTAATTGAAACCAGGACTGGATTTATTTTAACTTTAATTTAATATTTAAATTTTTAAAAAAATTTTTTCTGCGCATTTACTAGAGAAATCTTCAATGAGATTTGCCACGGAAATGAAACCCAGATGTAACTCAATCTTCCTCGAGATTTAATTGAAATCAGAACTGGAATTATATTAACTTTAATTTAATATTTTAATTTATTCTCACTTCTTTTCTAAGCATTTACTAGAGAAATCTTCGATGAGATTTGCTCGGAAATGTAACCCAGATCTAACTCAATCTTCCTCGAGATTTAATTGAAATCGACCTCATAGAATTTAAATTTACAATTTTGATATGTACTCTAATATCATTCTGCAAGTCTGAATTATCATTTGCTTATCATCTATAATTTATCTTTTAAATTTTGAACCGCAATCAACCACCTACAGATTTATATTCTTTATTTTCAGGTGTGATTGGATATATGAGAATGCTTCCAAAAGAATGGTTGAATAAATTTCTTTATTCATGTTCATTCTTTGTCATATCTTGTATTAATGTTTTGCGGACGAGTGTCAGCAAATAGCCGCCCAAGCAATTTTACCGTTCCGCGACTCCGAATAATTTTTAAAGAAATGATTGCTCTCAAAAAATATCAAACAAATTTTTATCGAACACAACACGTTTCCTTTCGTGTCATTCAAATACTTATCTCCTCAGTACACAACTTTGTTTCGGAAGGAAAATATATTTGACCCATCGAGAACTATGCAAAAATAATTCCCATCCGCAAAGGGTTAAACTATCTTTTCTCTTTGGAACAATAATGGTTGCAAGACCGTGTAGATGAACTTTCGAAGATTTTGAGTTAGGGTAAGGGATTTCTGTTTTAGGAAATCTTCGTCGATGCCGGAATTGATCGTATAATTAGACTGCGAGCCGGTGGGCGTTAATGGGCAATGCTCGCCGAAGAGCCAAGGACATCGCGCAATTAGGGTCATTAGTAGTCGGAGTAGTTTCATAGGTGCTCCACCCTAGTGCCTTCCTCGATCTACCACTTCCATTTCCATCTGGAAAGACAGGAGAACGGTGTCGAGTAGAATCTAATTATTGGCTACTGGACGGGAGCCGGTTTCTGCCCGGAAGTTCCAAGGATCCGCGTCGGAATTAAGATTGGGAACCGGTGGTCAATTTCCTGCCGGTGCCATCCTACCGATATTTATGTAATTGGGTCAGCCGGTGATTAGTTTAAGAGCCGATGGTTTAAAACTTTCAAGAAGAGTCTCCTCCGTTGCTCCATTCATCGATCCCAGGGAATTTCTCATACTCACCCTGCACCCCCTCTCATCAGATTGATAAATTCTTCTTTACGATGATATTAATCGATCTTTTAGAATCCCCATGAGAAAGTTACGATCGATCAATGAGAGGAAAAGAGGTGATTCCCATGCGGATCACGAATTTTCGCAATTTCAAGTACCCATAAAGTGGTGCGAATCGCTGGGGGAGAAGCTCTAGGGTTCTCAGACCAGGTGGGGATTTTTAAACCTCTCGATATCGACTTCTGGTAAATAAATCTACTGCGAACGCTGTTCTACATCACCATTCTAGTACAGCTTCTTCGGTGATGAAGTTTTGCAATTTTTTATCGCACTCTGGAGATGACATTCTACGGCGATATGTTCTTCTGGAAATTAAACATTTAGTATTTATCATACAATTGGATCAGAAGGAATGTTTCATGAGTTTCTACACGACATACCACCGATCATAAAATTACACAGTCAATTCTAATTCGATTTGTACTTCAATAAATTTTGCTGGAAATAAATATTTAATATTTGTTACACAGGGGATAGATTGATTCAAAAAGGATGGTTAACCCTTTGCACTCGGAGCTATTTCAACTAAAAAACCAAACATTTCTTCTAACCTAGAATATTTCCATTGTACATAATTTATTTTCATTATATGCGTAAGAAACTGATATAGTACCTCATACAATATTTAAATGTTTAGTAATTTATTACATATGAGCAAATTTAATCATGTAAACAAATTAATAAAATTATACCATCCCTACTTCTGTTTCTAATTTTAGTAAAATTTTAAAGATTAACTGCGTGACAATTCTACCATTCCATTAAAGGAGATACTGTCTGAACACATGCAGCTTATACTACTGACAAATTAAATTAAATATTCCATATATTTCTCAAACAAGTGAGCAAAGAGTACTTGTCTCTAAAAACAATAAAATAGAATACATAAAAATTCCACATAAATAGCTCACATAAGAATTAAGAAAATAATACAAGGATACGAAATGAGACAGTATAATAGAAGAAGACATAAATAGTTCCCACTTAAAATAAAATGAGGATAAGAGACGAGACATTCAAATCAAATATGGCATAAATAATTTGCGTGACGCTGCAAACGAGATCACGGTAAAAATAGAACATTTAAATGAAACAGAACATAAATGGTTTATGTAAAAATTAAGCCAACAGCATTCTACATGAAAAAACAATTATTTCATGGATCTTGAGTCCGTTTTAACGTTCTCGTTTTGTATTATTGTTTGAATCGGTGGAACGAAGGTTTCGTCGAATTTTCTTGACAAGAATAGTGAAGAGGTGAAGACATCGTTCACCGGTAGCGTCGATAGCGGGTTTGTGGTAAAAATACAGGCACAGTGTGCCGCTGCAGTGTGCAAAGGGTAAGGTCGACCCGTGAAAAAACTTTGAAACGCTCTGGGAAACAAATTTCCTTCTGTGGTGGACGATACTTCCCTTCTCTTTTCCCCGTTGATTGGCTAAACGCCGACCCACTTTCAAATTTCTCCCAGTTATCGACTTTTGCATTCTGCTCTCGAAGCCCGGAGGGAGAGAGAAAGAGATATAGATAGAGTGAGAGAGGGCAGAGATAGAGAGATACAGAAGGAAAGAGAGAGAAAAATAAAAGATATTCCCCGGGAAAAAATAGTAACGCAATATCCACGATGAATGGTTTTCATGGAGAATGGAACCGGAGGGGGTGAGCGAAAAAGGCGGAGAAGTTTACTAAAAAAAAAAAGTGAAAAAAAGAACGGATAAATGAAAGGAAGAGAAAAATGTTCATGGAATCGTGACGTTTTGTTTGTCGAGGGACAATGGGTATCCGCAGAAGTTTGACGTAATTAGGATTCCGTTATGGCTGCAGTTTCTGCCGCGGCAACAGTCTCTCTCTCTCTCTCTCTCTCTCTCTCTTGCTTCCCTCCCTCGGTCGCGATTATGTCTGCGTGGAAACGTGGCGGCGGTCCGCAGTCTCTGAAAGAACTTTCCTGCGCGTTAATTCGCGGATAACTGGAGCTTCCACGCGATATCGTTCCATTTCCGAAATTAACGTAGCGTCAGAAATTCCATTGCACCGGTTAATTGAGATTATCAATGGTAAAAGGCACGCGGTTTGTTCTCCGACTGGTTTTACTCGCCTTAATTGTCCAATTAAAATTAATTCACGGCCTTGCTAAACTTTCCATCGGCTGTTGTCGCGGCGATAATGATCCATCCGTGAGTGACACTTATTATCGTCATTTTCGTCGCCAGTATCCCTGTGATTCGTTTAGTGCAAAACTGAATTGTAATAACTGCATTTTCCACTGTAGCTTTTTAATTTTTGTACAGGGACTCCGATTGAATATTGAAATATTCAGGCAGCTTTTAAGAAGTTGAAGGTTTTCATTAGTTCCCGTTTTTATGTGATCGATTATTTGATTTGATTATTTATCATTTTGTTGTATATGTCGGTGTATCGAAAAGACGCTCATTGGCATTCAATTGACGGTATCTAGTACGATCAATCACAGAGTAACTAAATTATCCTGTTTATTTACGATGACTGATACATGTATTATAATTAACATCCAATTAGAATTAGATTAGCCCCCTGTCGTTCATAGATAATTACGTTGCGTCCTGGTAATAACTGGGCCATGGCATTAATCAGGAAATGCGTGCACGCGCAGCATTGCCTTTCGTTCAGGAGTACGCCGGTAATTGCGTGGCTACGCGATTATACGAAAATTCCTGTATGATTCCTGTTCGGAGATATATTCAAGTGGATGACAGTTTTTACATCGTAAATGATTAAATCACGCATTGTTGTGAAGTATCCACTCGGTGTTACAGAGCAATTAATTCGTAATTGTGCAACAGATGTGTCACGTTAATTATTCTTATTTAATATTTATTGCTTTCAGTGGGGATTAATATTACAGGTGAAGCACTGCGTAATTATCCATTCAGTGCTATCGAAAGATTTAAGTACGATTAAATTATAGCGCAATTTGATAAAATTATAATTAAATTGAAATATTTATCGGCCGAGACATTTTTCGTGGACCTACATTTAGCAGGGTATAATATTCGATTTCGGCTATATTTTTCGCAGGAACTTATGCACGGTGTTCTATATTGTAAGACCTGAAAGGGACTTTGAGACTCTTGAGTGAGAAATCGTGTCACAGACCAGTGGAACTTTGTTCGTGACGGCTCTGCGAATAAAGATATGGCGTCACAGTTACTGAAAATTTCGGCGATTCCGGTCCACGGAATATTCCACCACGTTATCAGTTTCTGCTCCAAAAATTTATTACCTTCTACTTCTTAAATAATTGTCCTTTTCCTGTTAAAGAAGTATTTAATATTTTAGAAGTCGTAAATATTATATAAAATTTTAAACGTCCAGAGAATTGTAATATAAAACTTATTCGATCACCAGTCTGACTGATGGCCGACTTATTCTACTGGCTCGAACAATAACTGATCTGTACTACTTCTCCGATTACTTTGCCATTTATTTTCTTCAGTGACTGGACATGGATCTATTCTACCTTTTTATTAATCTATATCACATCAAGCTGTATTTCTTGTCTGACTAATTATTGATCTATACTGCCTTCCCGGAAATTCTAGGTCATCTACTCTACTTGCTTCGTTAATATCCGACTCGATCCGCTTACGTGACCACTAGTATGCCAATATCGTCTCGTATGAGCATTGACAGACTTATCCTACTTATCAAAACCCTACTTAATCTGTTCCAACAACTTATCAACACTCAATTAATTTCTCTGACCATATTACTATTCTGATGAGTAGAACACTGAATTTCTGACCAATCAGAAACCAATGCTACATATTAAGTGGCTGTGAATTTACACCAATTTTATCATCAGGAATTGACCTATTGTACTTTCCGACAAGTGAATAATACAGTCTATTTTGTATTTCTTGTCTGACTAATTATTGATCTATAATGCCATCCACTAGTCTGCCAATATCGTTTCGTATGAGCACTGACAAACTTATCCTACTTATCACAGCCCTACTTAATCTATTCCAACAACTTATCAACACTCAATTTATTTGTCTGACCAGTAATCGACCTATTTACATTATATGACAAATGTGTGACCCATATTATTTTTCTGATGAGTAGAACACTTAATTTCTGACCAATCAGAAATCAATGCTATATATTAACTAACGGAGAACTTACAGCAATTTTCTGACCAGCAATCGACCTATTCTACTTTCCCACAAGTGAATAATCTACCCCAATTTTTTGGCTAGCGGAAATCGATGTTATTCCGACCAGTAAAAAGTCAATGCAACTCTTCAGTGTTGTGGTCGACCTATACTACTTTCATGGCTAGTAACATCACAACGAAAGTACAACGAGACTTCATGGGAGGGTACGAAAGCATGCAGGGCTCGTTCGCGGCGTAGCCGCGCATGCACATGAGAGCAGAGGCAGACAAATACGGGACGAGTGCACACGGGCGAAACTGGCTGGATGCACATATCGTCGCGTAATACGCGCGATGCTACATGGGAAGGCGCACGTGTAACGACGAAGCTGCCGCATAATCGCGCCTGCCGTGTACGTTGTTAACGCGACACACGCAACGGTACACAATGTAACACGCGTGGGCATAAATCATGAACGACGGGCCACCTTTCGAACAGGGAAAGGGTAGACCCGTGTAGAATGCACGCTGAAGCTCACGATGATTTTGCCGGATGATTGTTGAGACCCACCGGGCTGGATGCGGGATCCCTAATTACTGGCAACACTCCATTCTTTACCTGACACAAAAGGGAGAAGGCTCGCCTCTTACCTTCCGTGTTTTTCGGTGCTTGCAACCTTCTACTTTCTTGCTCGCCTTTTTTCCCGGGCACAGCTTCAGCTCTCGTGGTTCCCCTGAGGTGAACTTCACCCTTTCTCCCTGACACTAGAAAACCCATAATATATTAGTAATTGTACAGGGTGTATAAAAATTATATGTCACGACTATCTCAGGATCGATGGAGATCTGTTAAAGAATGGTCCGCAAATTTGACCTTCACTCTTTTTTCAAGGTCACCAAATTTTTTATTGCATCGTATAGTACTCGTCGCAAGGGACAAAAATCTCAAAGACACCATGGGTCTCAAGTCAACCATTCTCTTGTAAAACGACTTTAAAGTTTCATAAACTATTTTATTCCACATGTCTACAGGGTGTCCCAAGATGGAATAAATGTGGAGAGGGTAGTTGTACATGAGAAAATAAGTCTAAAGTATAAAATAATTTTTTTTTCATTTAACTCCTCGTTTTCGAGAAGTTACAGTTTGAAAATTCGGCGACCGCGCTTGATATTGAATATAAAATGTTTAACGCGTCTGTTCATTACCTACCTGATCTACTACGTACAAACGCTAGAAACGCGAACTTGACGGATTTTCAAACTACTTTCTCGAAAACGAGGCGTCAAATGAAAAAGAAATTATTCTACACTTTAGACTTATTTTCTCATGTAAAATCACCCCCTCCGCATTTATATCATCTTGGGAGATCCTGTGGACATGTGGAATAATACAATTTACAAAACTTTAATGCTGTTTTTTTTGAAAATGGTTGACTTGAGACCCATGGTGTGTTTGAAACTTTTGTTCCATGCAACGAGTACTATACGATGCAATAAAAAATATATGTTGACCTTGAAAAAAGGGTGAAGGTCAAATTTGTCAAATCTAAACCGATCCAGAGGAGATTATTTTTAGCATACTTCTTGATGGGTCGAATAAGTTTTCTCTGTGAAACAAAATTGTTTGCTGATGAGTTTGGTGTAGGAATTAAATGAAGGGAATTATGTTGTGTTCAATAAAAATTTGTTTTATATTTTTCGGGAGTATTAATTTCTTTAAAAATTATTCGCAGTCACAGAACGGTAAATATTTTTTAGTGACTGTCAGCAGACACGCGTCAGCAAAGGGTTAAGTTAGAACTAAAACTATCTGCCGAGTGCAAAAACAAAAATTGATGTAATTTTTCTGAAACGTTTGAGAGCTAAAAACCTCAGCTTCCTCTGTACAATTACTCCTTCCTTCTCAAGCTGAAGTATTTAAAATGCGAAGAACTAATAGAAGTTAGCAAAAACTCACTGAAGAAAGATTCTACACGTTTCAGCTCGAATTGAAACGATGTTTTACGTTCTGGGTTTTTAGTACAGTCGGTGTTATATCAACGGACAGCGAATTTGTAATGAGCGAAATGTTAAGTTTCTATAGCGGCCGCGGTTGGACGCAGAATAATGGAATAGAAAGTTGAAGAAAGTTGAACGTCGAGTTTATTTTCTTCCCCGCGTAGCACGGCTATTCATCGCGATAATAAGTCCCCGTTTTAATGTCTGTTTTCGCGAGTTTGTTCGTTAAAACGCGCGTTTCTGTGAATCGTCTCTCTGATCTTTAACTGTTATTGTTCCGTCCGGAATAGAGTGTACGGAACCCCCATCAGCCAATAAGAAGTAACAGGAGATTCAACGCGGTGAGAAAAATATCGCGGCAATATTTATCAATCTGCGAGTTAATGCCGCAATAAGCTCCTGTTCGCTTATCAAGAAAGTTTCCCGCATAAAAGTTCCCCACGTATCGCGGCGGCCGTGTGCCCTTAGATATCCGTCGGCTCGTAAATCATCGACCCTGGTTTTTTTCCGTTTTTACGATCGCGAGACGACCGTGAAACTCTTCGGTCCATAATTACGCGAACATGAACGCTGTACCCGCTTAATTCACGCTCGCACCAGTTCGAAGGATAAATCACGAAGGTGGCGAAGGAGCAAGGATATTATTGTGACAGCAGTCGGATGTTAGATAGTGGGAGCAGAGGAACCGCGCACGAGCAACCCCCAACCCGGGAAAGCACGAGGGCAACGCGCACACGTACAAGAACAGCTCGTGAACGTGAGCGTGAACGAGGCCAGACCTGGAAAGAAAGAACCGACAGAAGGGGTGGGAAGAAGATTTATGTCTTTATGCTGGCACGAGGCTACAAATCAGTTATCGTACGAATAACACCGGTAACTCGAGATCTCTCGAAAAGAATGGCTCCGTTTTCTACCAGTCCGGCAACAACCTGTACGAGAACCGCTAATTACAAGGGGGCCCGCTCGAAATCCTCGCTGGGAACAAAATGGGGATGATTCTGCAGATAATAACCTGTCGAAAATGTAGAACGAAGTTCCCGAGAAAAACGAAGTTTTACTTTGTGCACGGTGGGGGATTAAGTAGAAATGGTTGGTAGTTGTCAGACACGTTGAAAACGGGTTACTAAATGTCGCGGAGCTCATGTAAATTTTTTGGAGCACTCAGTCTTATTATGAAGTGCTTCTAGATTGCATTTTTTAAACACTTCTTTACGAGGATCTCCATTTTTATTATTTTTTTAGGCAGATTGCAAAATGCGACATATGGAGCTCGTAGTAGAGCTTTAAAAAATAGTAGTGCTTTTAGAGGAGCAATTTTTATAATAGTGTAGCTGGTGACATCGAAATAATTTTTTTAGAGATAATTAAATTCTCTTCAGACGAAAAGTACTAATTTTGGTATGTGAAGGAGTCTGTGCGTTCGAGGTCTTGAATTCACTCGTTTTACCAGTTCGAAGCAGTTTGGTACGGTTAACGTAGTTATAATAATACCGGCTATTACTTCTCATAACAATGTGGGGAACGCTGAAATTTTCGTAGCTCGTTGTTCTCGTTTCGGACGTCTTGTTCAAATGGTATTTAATTAATAATTCCGGCGAATCGGAACAGGCGAAACCGAGGCGCATGCGAAACAGTCGCGCGATGAAGTATAACGACGTTCGTTAAACTCGATATCGGTGTAAAGTACGAATTATAATAATTACTCATCAACGCGGCAGGTAAACAAGTGACTCAGTGGAGATCGCTGCGGATCGATTTCTTCGTCGCAACCAGTTCGACTCGGTTTGCAGAACTAATTAAATGTTGTTATATCTTCGTCGTCGGTTCAATATTATCGTTGTTACACTCTCGGTTCTCGATTCGCTCTCCGGATTAAGCACGAACGAACATCGGATGAAAATAACTATCTGTTGGTGGAGTTTGGAGAGACGGAATTCATTTCGTCTCATTAATTTGTCACCGTGTAATAGCTGTTTCCGGTTTCGAATTTATGCGCGGGTAATAAAGATGTATTATCGTTATTACAAACTCTGAAACGCGTTTATAGTGAATACATGTCTGTTGGGTGTAATTGAATGACAACTCCGACGCGGTCGAAGTAAATTCTCGTCTTGCGTTTCCACCGTTAACATCCGCGAGGGAGGATTGCAGACAATTTCCCCATTCGCTTGCTTACGTCTTGGATTATTATCATCATCTTTTAAAAAATCATTTAATTTTTTAGGGGTGGGGGTTGCAAGTAACCCTTCAAGTGACCACTTTCAAAAAATTCAAGAACAATGTTCTATTATCGATCTAATATATACAAACGTTTCAAGTTGGTCGGTAAGTTAAATATTGAAAAACAAATGAAATTACGCCATTATAATGGAGGCATAATACTATTAGTGGTAGATTTGATTAGTGATTATATGTATTTATTAATGATTCTAAGATACTCTGGCTACGATCATCTTGAAACTTTTGTATATAATAGATCGGTAAAATTGTTCTTGATTTTTTTGGAAGTGGTCACTCGAAGGGTTGCTTGCAACCCCCACCCTTAAAAAATTAAATGATTTTTTCTACCCTTAATAATTTGATCACAATTGTGAACAAAATATATGCTATGAAGGAGGTAAGATCGAGTATTTTCGTTTTCATTCCATCTGAATATCTTAATTAACAACTGAGAAAAAAAAATTATACACTTATGAGTATTTATCCCCATATTATCCTTATATGAAGGGTTAGCGACATAAAATTTTGGGGGATTATCTTTCAACCCCTACAATACTAATTACGATATATTAATACACAAAAAAATAGTGGCCTGGGGCCGCTAGACCATTCCTATCCTGCTAGACCCTTTAAATAACAATTCACATAATATTAAGAAATGTTCACATAGATTAAACAGAAATGGGTTAAGAATATATTTTCCTTATGCAAACTTGTATTTCGTATATAAACTTAAATAAAATGTGACATGGAAAGCGAGACAAAATTGCTCCGTGATTAACGAGTTAAATAACAATTAAATGTGTTAAGTACAATGTAAATTGAGAACACGGGAAAGTATCGGAGGAGTGAGACAGTCACGTTTTCACGTTGATGTAGTACACGTTTCTCGCCTTTGTCTTTTTGTATTGACGAACAACAGTTCGATCGCGGGTTAAATATAGCACCGACGAACCAGATAGACTCCGCGGCTGATAATACGTAGCCTGATTCCGCATATGGAACAGAACGTCCGCGATTCCGATTTAACTCTCGTCCCTGACAGTTTCGAGGTCCGATGGGCGCAGCAAATAGGGAAGGTGACGGAGCGGACGCAGTCTCATCTTGCCGCAAACAAATTCGCGTGGGCGGTCGAGCGGATTCTGATGGGACACTGACGATTCGATATTGTCCGCGTGACCACAGATATCGGGGAATTAATAACACGCGGAAAAATGGACCGGCATCCACGAGGTGTCCGATAAACATCAGGAATCTCGAGAGACCCTCTTATTTCGTCTAGCTTTTCCGCTCGCTCTTCGAGCCGCTCGAGTACCCTCGATTAATCGGTTTCATACACCTGTTAAATGGGCTAATGAATGGCCCAAAGGATGAACTAATTAGGTCCTTGAATAAAAACTGATGAATTCACTAGCAAGATCCCCAAGTGAAATCTTCGGATCTTAATCAAACTTTGAGCTGAAATAGTTTTTGAAAAATATTGAGCACATATTCTTTGAGGGCTGTTTTCACGCCTCAAATACGAAATACGATTTATTCTCCTTGTGTGAATCCTCGGACAAAATAAAATCTGTCCAAGTCAATTATGAAAAATTCGTTAAAAATGCATCTTTTCTTTTAATAATTTTAACACGGAGGAAATAATATATCATATTATGTCAATTCCATTTTTGAAATGTCTTTACAATTTTGCATTTGATGAATCAATTTTTGTCATAAATTCATAAATACGTCGTTTAGCAATAGCATGCTCCTACTTCTTGTCTCATGAATAATCGATTTATTCTACAAGCCTGGAGAATAGTCAAATCATTCCGTTTGTCTGACTAGCAATGGTCGACTGATTCTACTTGCCTGCCGAATGGTGCAAATTATTTAAGTATCGTACTTGCACATTTTGCTGTACCCTGGAAATAGACTTATACCGACTCTTGGCATCGCAAAATGGCGAATAATAAATAATTGATAGATTTCACAGGATAAATAAATTTATATTTGTTCACTGCATCATTAACCTAGAAAATGACCTCCATTTAAAAATTGTTAATGATTCTGCAAAATAATATTATATTTAATATTAATATTTCTGCAAACGCTACGTCCTCCCAAAGTTTGATTAAAATCTGGAGATGTCGCTTCAGGATCATCTCTTGTTAGTAAAATATTTCTTCACCCCTTCTCGAAATGTGACCAAACTTGAGGCGCAATAATTCTACGTTCAGTCGTAACGGGAGCAGTTTTTAAAGTTAACAAATTCCTCCGGGTTTCCATCGATTAGCGAACGCTATCCCGACAACCCATTCGCTGTACGTCCCCCGAAGGGGTCGTGGAAATATCACAAATCGAGCGGATTACTCCATTTACAGCGTTGCCAAGCGATACGTTCCGAGACAATGGGCCGTGCATACAGTTTATATCTCGGCGACGTAAATTCACGAACCTCCTTCGTCACCATCTTCCGCGTCCCATCGCCGCGCGTTTCACCATTGGCGTTCGACTCACAGAGACAGAGTACAGGCGATAGCGTCGAGGGGTTACGTAGCTTCGTCCCGCAACCGAGATCACCGGCCGTCGACGGTGTTACGACGTCCGAGGTATTGTTGCCACTCGTGTGTCTCCGCGCGGCGATAAATTAAACGACTTCCTTCTGCGAGAGATCGCGCAATCTGCGAGCTGGTGCTCAGGAAACTCCTGAAACGCTGCTCAGAGATAGGGCCCGTAATAGGGAAACTTTCCCGAACGATACAATCGCTGTCAGCTCGAACGAGTGCGGTCGAGTGTGCGAGATCCATGGTCGATTTGCTTTGGATACCATCTACGATCAACTCTTGTCAATCAGATGACAAGGTTCGATGCTCTTCGAATTATTCTAGCCTGGTTTGTAGCGAATTCGTTGCAGTTGTTCGGTCAGAGAGGGTGTGAGAACGTTGTCCGACATATTATATGCCTGTACTACTTGCCAAAGTAATAATATACTAGAATATACCAGAATAGACTAGAATATACTAGAATGTACTAAAATATACTAGAATATACTGGAATATACTAGAATATACTAGAATGTACTAAAATATACTAGAATATACTGGAATATACTAGAATATACTAGAATATACTAGAATACACTAGAATATACTAGAATGCACTAAAATATACTAGAATATACTGGAATATACTAGATTATACTATAATATTCTAGAATGTACTAGAATATACTGGAATATACTAGAATGTACTAAAAAATACTATTAGCCTGTACTATATATAGTATATATGCTATATACTAGTAGCCTCTACTAGTTGTCGGAGTAGTGATTGACCTACACTATTGGTCTGACAAGTGACAGATTTACATTACTTCAAATGGATGGGTGTCATTTGAAGCAGTACAATGATTAATATCAAAACATTTCTTACGACTTAAAAAAATCTCTAAAGAGAGGAATAAATTCTTATCGATTTCATCATCTTGCAATTAATGCAAATGATTTTTATTTTCCATTAACATTCGCTAAATATTATATTTATGTCTGATTTAAGACGATCTCGTTCTACTTGTTTGACTACTGTGATTAGACGATTCATTCTCCTTGTGTGAATCCTCGGAGAAAATAAAAACTTTCCAAGTCAATTATGAAAAGTTAACAAAAGTTCGTTAAAAATGCATCCTTTCTTTTTATGACTTTAACAAGGAGGATATAATATACCGTATTATATCAATTCCATTTTTGAAATGTCTTTACAATTTTGCATTTGACCAACCACTTTTTGTCATAAATTCATAAAATCCGCCGTCTAGTAATAGCATGCCGCTACTACTTGTCTGAAGAATAATCGATTTATTCTACAAGCCCGGAGAACAGTAAACTCATTTCGTTTGTCTGACTAGCAGTGGTCGACTGATTCTACTTGCCCGCCGAATGATGCAAATTATTTAAGTATCGTACTTGCACATTTTACTGCACCCTAGAAATAGACTTATGCCGATTCTTGGCATTGCAAAATGGCGAATACTAAATAGTTGATAGGTTTGACAGTATAAATAAATTTATATTTGTTCACTGGATCATTAACCTAGAAATTGACGTCCATTTAATAATTGTTAGCGATTCGAACGCCTCAGTTTAATATTGCGGTGTAAGTAATGAAATTCTGAACGGCAAACGATGTCATGGCAATGAAATGTGACCGAGTTGGTTAGATTACTGTAAATGACGTCGGCAATATATCCGGGGGGGGGGGGGCCGTTAAAGTTGTTTGACGAGGGTGCGAGGCGGCATTTATTCCTGGACCGCGTCGAACTGCCAGAGACATTCTCCTTAGGAATGCTCAAACGAGAGGTTCATTGTGTTCGCCACAATGGGATACCACTCGTACTCCATTATTGTGCATCCCCCTTGAAGGCAGGGCTGCCACGTTTATCAGCGCGGGTACAAGAAACGACGAACGCTGTCCTCGACCGCTTTCAAAACAGATACAAAAGACCGGTCTCTCCTTAAGAATATCCTTAATCCAGCGTTCCCTCGCGGACCACCACGAAATTTCTCTCTTCAAGATGTCGACGTTAACTAATGCTTAAACGACTCCTCAGTCGCGTCAGGAATCTCTATGGAGAGGACGTTTCGCAGTTCTGGGTCGAGTTTTAATAACAATCGACGTCCCAGAGATAATTGAAACTGCTCTTCCGCATTTTCCGACTACTAGCCTGTTTAGCTTCGCGAGCATTTCTCTTCGTATTCTAACCTAATTTATAGATGAATCATGCTTTGTCCGCATGCTGTAATTACGAGGAGCTAAATTCTTCGCAAAGAGTGCAATCTTATTCACAAATTCCCCGTTGCCCTCGCGATACTAAAGAAAACTTTTAATGAATTATTTATTTTTTCGAAGCATTACAACAATATATAATAGTCTCGCAGCCAACGGGAGCATTCCTCTTTGTATTCTAACCTAATTTATAGATAAATGATGCTTTGTCCGCATGCTGTAATTACGAAGAGCCAGATTCTTTGCAAAAAGTGCAAACTTATGCACAAATTCCCCGTTGCCCTTGCGATACTAAAATAAACTACTAATGAATCCTTTAGTTTTTCGAAACGTTATAACAAATACAGGGTGTCCCACGTAACAGTTTTCAAGATTTTTTAAGTAATTGCGATAATCTGAGAAGTTTTCGATTGGCTGTATATTGCAATAAAAAAAAGTTCGAAAAACATTTTGTTTTATAGTATTGTCAAGACAAATTCAACGACCTAGTATACCCTGACCTTGGGATGACCTTGAAGGCGAAGAAATGAAAATTTCAACAAAACATGACAATCTGCTTGAATACGTGATAACAACTTGTGTTTATTATTAAGACTCGAAATTACAATTCAATTTTTATGGGGTCATTTACTGTCAATAGTTTATGCCGTTCCAATACAAAATCAGAAACATGTAAAGCAGCGAATCCCTACAGCATGCGAAGAACTTTGCTACGACAGTATCGTAAGAGCAACCAATGCAAATATACTACGAAGAACGGAATTGTGCATACAACAAAACGGATTTCAATTCGAACATTTGATGTGACTTTTTTACGAAATCGCTTGCGTTCATTTAGTCAAGGTTTCTGAATCGAATGTAATTTCGAGTCTTAATAATAAACACAAGTTATTATCACCCAGTCAAGCAGATTGTCATGTTTTGTAAAAATTTTCATTTCTTCGCGTTTAAGGTCATCCCAAGGTCATGGTATACTAGGTCGTTGAATTCGTCTTGACACGGACTATAATACTGTTAAGTCAAAAATACAAAGTGCCATTTAAAAAAATAAAGGTGACTTTGACAATACTATAAAAAAAAAGTTCGGTGAACATTTTTTTTATAGTATTGTCAAGGACACTTTCATTTTTTAAATGGAGGCAGTAAATATATATTGCAATATATAGCCAATTGAAAACTGATCAACTTTTGTTGACAATATTTTTTGTCAGGTTATCGCAAGCACTTAAAAGATCGTGAAAACTGGTACATGGTACACCCTGTATAATAGTCTGGCAGCTATCTATACACACTAAACTGTTCGAAAGATTTCGAGTGGTTTCCAGTGTGCAAAGCAGCATGGATAAAAATCTACTTACTAGGCAAGCAGGGTGAGTTGTATCGACGGAAAATCCCCTCGGAAGGGTGCCGTTGGTTGGTTAATCCGCCGATATATCAGGGTTACGCCGACGCCAATGGCGTCTAGCCCTTCTCAAATTCGAACTACACATTGTCGTGCCGGTGTATGGGAACGGCTCCCATGTGTGCATCGAGAAATGTCGAGCCGCATAGACGGGTTACCGAGTTCTAAGCAGCTTAAGCCCGGCGGACTGTAGGTCAAGCTGAGAGAAAACATCGGGTGAGAGAAGCCGGCTCCGAAGCGGTGAAAAGAAATTACGCGACGGATTCTCGGGCTTAACACGAATCGATTCTCTATCTTGACTTCGTTCTCGCGAATCGTTTTTTCTCACTTCAATCTCGGCCTCCATCTCGCGATTTCACTCAACGCTCCCTTGACAAAGACGTTATCGTTGACTTGTGCTACTAGCGGGAATTTTGCCTTTCTTTCTATGAACGTACTTTATTAAAATAATCAATTGCAAGAAGAACTATTTGAACCGTCCATGAAACCTTCTCAGAACAATAAATTTCTAAAATATTCACTTGTCTCCTAAATTATAGACTTGTACTACTTCCAGGAATTAATTCCGAGTTTAATCTAGTGAACGATAATAACTAGCATTTAAGTACTGAATAATTAGTAGGTAAATGGAGTGATTTCGACGTCAATGAGGCTTTACCGAAACAGTGAAATTATTTGATTGGCCTCGCTGAGCTTCCACAAAACGTGGCACTATATTTGAAACTAGCATGTTCCGTTTAGGAATCAATATTCGCCTAAATATACTAATAGAGAGAAACAGGTATTTTGAAGACTCTATACGGGTTCGTATTATGGACGCTAATACAGGATTTTAATATTCTGGAGGTGGCGTCATTTTAAGCTCGCGACGAGTCTCAATCGACGATGAATTATGCAGGTATTGTCGATATATCGAGTTTGCAGTCCAAGCGTGAATTCCAAGGGATGTTTGAAGCAAAATGGAATTTGTTATTAAACGACGAGGGGTTGGGCATTAAAAGAAGCATCGTTTGAATGGACAGATTGAAAGTTCGAAGAATGGAAACATCAGCATTCCCCGTTGCATTATAACCGGTATCCATTCACGAGAGGCTGCGTCTCTAGGAACTGAATACACCTTTTTGTAGGCGCACGAACAATAAGCTTGAACCTCTAAACGAGAGCACGTCGACTAGCAGCGGCATCGAATGAGAGAACACCTGGATGTCCCGTTAAATACAGGCTCCATCACGTCTAATTAGAATTCATTGGCGAATCGATGTTTCGCTCTCCGAGAGCCGGACTGACCCATTTTTTCGACTGGTGCACACGCGTTTTCCCTTGTAACGTTTCCCACCGCTCGAAGGGGGTGTGGGAAACGAGTTGAAATTTTACGGAATCCTGGACCCCGGTGGTTAAACGCGCGGAACTTTCTTGTCTGAACCAATTATCTGCGCACTTAAGCGCGCCACCGGCTTTAACAACGAGAGGTCCCGCGGTGTAAACTCGTAATACCGGCGATTTAAGCTCCTGCACGAAACTCAACCCTTCGCGCTAATGTTCCCGGGCAGGCCGGAGAGTTTATCGTATGTGGTAACGATAATAATCGCCGCAATGTGACCACTGATGCATGTAGTACGCCCGTTGTTCATAAATCTCGGCGCGAACACCGTGCTCTGACGTCCGCCGCGTTTTTGAGCACTCGTGCCACCCTTGTCCGACAAATTCTGGACCATAAGTCCCGCGGGATTTATTCTGAACCCCTAAATTCATAGACCACTGGACGAAGCGTGGTAATTCATCGGTTCAATCATCTTTTCAATTCTATTCCATCGAACCATTGATTTCTTCTGTCGGATATATGGCTGGCTCATTCCACTAGCAGAAGCATTCCATATTTGTCTGGTTTGTGGTTCATCTGTATTTCTTACCTAGTTGATGATTCAATACCGGTTGCCTGACTGGTAATTGTTTCATTCTACTGGTTTGATTAGCGATCGATGTACTCTACTTGTTCGATCAATTGCAAGAACGTTCTACTCGTCTGAGAAATAGTTGATCCGTACTACTGTACAGGGTGTATAAAAATTGTGTCACGACTACCAGAGCGGGATTCTGTGTCTCTCGATCGGTGGAGATCTATTAAAAACATGTGCCGCGAAAGTGACCTTGACCCCTTTTTCAAGGTCAACTTTTTTTTTTATTTCATCGTGTAGTACTCGTCACTAGGAGCAAAAGTCTCAATGAAACCATGGGTCTCAAGTCAACCATTCTCTTAACAAACGACTTTAAAGTATCGTAAAGAATTTTATTTCACAAGTCTACTGGCTGTTCCAAGATAGTGTAAACGTGGAGGGGGGTGATTCTACATATAGAATAATTTTCCTTTTATTTAACGTCTCGTTTTCGAGAAATTAGTGTTAAAATCCGCCAAATTCGTGTTCCTAGCGTTTGTAAAAAGTAGATCAGGAAAACGGCTCAGACGATTCATATTCAATATCAATCGTATTCGCCTTAAAAAATTTTCGTTGAAAATACTAGTTGTTTTTTATGAGAATAGTTGACTTGACATCCATGGTTTCTTTGAGACTTTTCTTCTTCGCGGCGAGTACTATACAATGAAATAAAAAAAAATATTAATCTTGAAAAAAGGGGTCGCGACATATTTTTATACACTCTGTATATAGGCCAGCTACTGGACGCTTCCCTCCACTTACCTGATCAACGGTTGACCCATAGTCTGTATTCAACCACAGATTCTTTACTATTCCACTGATCAATGGCTGATTCGTACTACTCATTGATCACCATCTAGACCGTTTTATAAGCCTGATTAATAATTGAGATATTCCACTGGGTATCCAAGAATCATACACACAGATTTCTAATTTTACTGAGGTGGAATCGACGTGGAATTACAGAATTAAACAATTAAAAATTTCGATGAGTTCCCTGTGATTCCTTTCGCTACGAATTAAAACAGTTTGCAGAGCTTTCATCGAGGAACTGAAAGCACGCTAAAAGCTTCACAAGCAAACGCTGGGGAATATTCTTTTCCATTCCATCGCTTGCTTTAGCGCTACTAAATGTCGTTTACATTTATGGAGTACGGGTGAACCACGCAAGGAATAGATCCGCATCGCATTGAGTGCTGGTCGCGATAGCGGTCTCTTAAAAAATTCCCAGCGACCCCTGTTTCCGTCGGTTATCCACCCCTCAGGAGGACACATCAACCCCATTACATCGAGGCGTTCACCCTCGGTGAGGCCCTTCAGTCAGCCTGTGAGCACGTCACTTCAGGGAAAATGAAACCACTCGCGAGAGGGTTGGAGGACGCATGACCAGCCGTGGAAAGAAAAGAGAAAACTGGGATAGAGAGTTGTAGGAAAAGGAGTAGAAGAAGGAGAAGATGAGGAGAGACAGAGGCTGAAAGAGACAAGACGTGGACGTCGTGTTAAGCTGCTACGTGACGACGACATCGTCGTTGTTTCATTCCAGCGACGGGCGTTGGAGGAAAGTTTCCCCGTGACGGCGGAATGACAAACAACTCGAGGAGTTCAAAGACGAGGCACCGGTAATGTTTCTGTTTCGTATTAGACTCGCGTGACTCGAACTTTCTAGTTAATTAGAGGAGCGATGGGACACGGGGTAGATGAAATAAAGAAACGCGGAATGCCTAGCGTCGTCGCGTCGGTCGCCTTTGCCGACGCGACGGAGGAAAGAAAAGTCGAGACTTTATGCCGGCCGGGTTTTGATTTATCCGAGGAGGATCGTCTGGTGCCATTGTCGGGAGATCGTATCACGCGGAATTACAGTCCGACGGTGTTTATTCGAGAAATAATTCACTCCCCTATCTCGTCTCCTATTTTGCTGCTCGTGCTCGCTTTTTCTCTCGATCTCTGCTTGTTCTCTCGTCTTCTTTTTTTGTCTATCCCGTATATCCTACGACGAATGTTATAACAAACAACATGCTCGCGAAACTGGAGCGCCCCAGTAATAGATCGACGGCGAAGTTGCCCGCGTTTTTAACGCGCCCGTTGAGAACGATTCTCCAGAACATATTTCACGATGTAGAATTTACTTCGTTATCGAAGCTAAGCCACTTGGCCGAAACGAACGCGATAAAACCGGGCGTTAATGCACACCCATTTCGGTTATTGTTCGCGAACGAAGTTACCGACGGCGCGTCGTAATGCACTTTAATTGCACCGGGCGTTTCGAGTTATGTGCGCCCTGTTATCTAATATACTCGGCCAGGAAGCGACGAAGTGTTTCATCCGGCGAACGAATGCCTCTCCTGCGACGTATATTGAGCGTTTTCATATTAAATTATTCGGCGACCGTGAATGGTAATCTTCTGCTTAACCCCTTGCACTATGATTTATTTTACGGTTACAGTGATTAGAACTTGATTGTTGTCTATCATTTCTTAGAATAAAAAGAAAATCTAAATTTATTATATGCTTGTATATTCCCCAATGGCTATATATCGACAGCAACAAAATAAAATTTTATTTCGCTTCAAAGGAAATTAATAATTTACACGTTTAGTAGATGTTGTTTGAAATTCTTATATTTATTATAGTGCAAGGGGTTAAACGTCACATGCAACCTCTCTTTTATATCACAATTTGTCACATCGTGCGATTCAATTAAGTTCTCGTATGCAGCTTTACTGATCTACTTCGAACAGTGCTTGCGAAAAGTTACTATACCCTATCCAAAACATCTTTCACATTGTTAAATCTGTTTGTATTCAATAAATTATTAAATAGTTAAATATTGTAGGAGTAAATTTCATCAGTTTCATATGCATAGATTGAAAAAAATCAGATAGAATTGGAATATTGTAAGACTGTAGAAATGTTTGGATTTTGAGCTGAAATAGCTCCAACTCCAAATGGTTAATGAATGCAGCATTTAGCAATAAAGGAAGTAATAATTGCAAGAATCCAAGTCGAGTATTGTTCGACATATGACAGGAATGGATTGAAGAAAAGATTTTGATTAAATGCAGCCTTTTGCAATCAAGGAACTAATAATTGCAAAAATCCAAGTCGAGTATGGTTTGATGACAGGAAAGGATTGAAGAAAAGATTTTGTGCATTTATGACAACGATGATATACGTACAATTTAAAACAGTGGATATATTAAAAAGTTTTGAATATTAGTCTATTAAATGGAGACTAATAAAATAAGTAAAAAAGAATGAAATTTTTCTTTGGCTCGTATGTCTTGAAATCTATGATGAAAGCATAAAGAGCTACAGTTTAATAATTATATGTTCTTCTGTAATTAGACAATAAATACAATTTCTTAATGATGGCCGACTCATACTGCTTGTACGGATTATAATTGACTCGAGCTACTGGCCTGGGCCTGGATTCCTATTACTTGTTTGATCAGTGGCTGGCTTATTCTACTTGTGCATTCAAACAATTAACCCTCATACGTTCCTCAGAAATAGTCACATAAAAGATCCTCGTATAATAATTCACCCATTTTTACTCCACACTTTAAATCATCATATTCTGTTGCATTTATACCGTCACATTTTAAACAAATATACCTCACAATACAAACACTTGGAGAACAATCATTTCACAGTATATAAGAACACTAAATGTATGAATTTTCACCCTGAGGAACGTATGACGGTTAAGGGACGATTCTTTTTCGTACAGTGATACGAGCCAGGCATTAGTCAGCCCAAAAGGGCAATATCGCTTCTAATCAGATACATGTTATCCAGATTACAATGTGTAAAAGTTTCAATTGAATAGACGACTGGCCAAGCACGGTAGATTCTGTACAAGTAGAATAGTTCAAGCAGCAATCAGACAAATGGACGAGGACTTCGTGTCTGTCCAGCCAAGTGGAATATGCATATCCCACTTCAGGAACCAGACAAGTTAAATGGGACACTGTCCTCTTCCAAATAAGTGATATAGATCTCCGTTGTCCCAGTGGAATAAGCTGCCTTGTCTCGCTGAATAAGCAACACGACCGTTCGTGATCGAACTGACAAGTGGAATGAGACGACGCCTGAGCGTTTCACCAAGTTAGCGATGAAATTCCCGCTCGTACCCTTCAACAATAACTAAATATATCTTTAATCACTAATAATTATAATGCTTGACAGATTTAATTGTGAACAGTGAAACAGTAAAACGTTTGTCTTCTGTTTCCCTGAATTATTTGCATGGTATCACCTGCGATGAATCTTGCAATATCCGTGAGATAAAGCAGGGGGTGGTTGATTCCGCGACCTTGATTTATCATTCGGTGTTTTAATTGTCAATATTGTGCTTGGAACGAGGCAATCTGTTCTCTAAATTACGAGCAACGTCTTACGGGCGAAGATATACGAGGTTTACTGCATCCCTTCGCCGCGAGGGCGTCGCTAAGGGGAGGAACCGAGCATGATGTCTCCGACACAAAAGACCTGTTACATAATACAGGGTGTTCATAAATTTTGAATCCACTCAGGCTACGCTCGTGTTGCCGCCATGATATCATTTCCTCCTTTCCATCGCTCGAAGAATCTTTTAAATTTCCAATAATCTTGGCTCGACACGGTTTTCTAAAAATGTAATTTCCCTCGCTCATCACCGGTAATCTCCGAATCTACAAAAATTTAATGAACTCCCTGCACCGTTGCGCAAGCCATTAACAGCACTGAAACATTCATGCTACGAGGGAAATTCAGTTTATTTTTAACAGGCCAGTCGGTTGACGTTAATTAGATCGAATCGGTGCTATTCAAGCATTCACAATTAATGCATCGTCTCGCTGAATTAATTATATCACATAATTAATCGTGTCGCGTAATTGATTATAATTCATGCAAATACAACGTGTATATTATAGAATCGATTTGCCTGGGATCGAATCGTTTTATCCAACTCAATGGCGCGGTTCCTCGAGCCCGTGGGAAACAGGAAATACCAGTTAATTGCCAGAAAACGTAGTAACCTACCTCGGAAAACCGGATGCTCCGGTATCCGTGATTAATTACCCCGCGGGACGCAACGACTACGGTAACAGCGAACGCTGTCTGTATAGAATTACCGGCCGACGAAAGGTTAAGAGCTCCGAGATTGTCACAGAACTGATCGCACAGAGATCCACAGTCCAGTAATAATATTACACCAGCCAAAATGCCATCGAGAAATTTTTGATTCTTCCGTATTTATTCTTCGATAATTATACGATTATTACAAAATTCTGTGTCTCAAAAAATTCGATCTAGAATATTTCATGAATAAGACAAAAATAAAACTGCTTGCATTTACTCACAGCACACTGAAGCATTCAGCGTGTGCAACCCTTGTGTAGGCAACCGGGTACTCATTTCCATTTTTCCTTTAGTAATATTTTAATGTTCCAGACAAAATATTGCAAAATCCTTCCGGATCGCCATTCTTTGTACAGTTTCACGTAGATTAACGTTCAGTGAAAAAATATAACAGTACAATTGTCGCTACCCCGGTTGGCCAACAGCAGTGAACATTTTGGTTGCCTACACAAGGGTTAAATTGAAGCAAGTGAACTAATGTCAGAATTGTTTCGAATTACGGAGAAATCATTTTCAGCGGCTTCTCATAGTCGTCATAGGAGTGCAGAGGGTTAACGAACATAATGTAAAATATTCTATTAATAAACTTCATGATTTCGGCGCAAGGTTCGATCATATTAAGAAGCAGCAAATTTGCAATTAAATTATTCTCGACTTATTAAATTATCCTAGTGTGGATCATTTTCACGGAGGCTTTATTGCGTTTGCTGTGCCAACGGGTAAAATAAAACAAAAAAAAAGAAAAATTATGAACAGAATTTAACCCATGGTGGCAGATACGTAACTGATTGAGGTTACGTATGAAGTTACGCATCTGCCACCATGGGTTAAATCACCGTCCTCCGTAACTCCTAATATTCTATTCATAATTTTTCTTTTTTCGTTTCTTTTCCCGTTGGCACAGCAAACGCAATATAAAGCCTCTGTGAAAATGATCCACACTAGGATCGAAACGTCGAGAATAATTTAATTGTAAATTTGCTGCTTCTTAATATGATCGAACCTTGCGCCACAATTATAAAGTTTATCAATATTATCGATCATTTCGATCGAGAGGAATTTCACCGATAAAATATTCCCTAGATTTAATACGAAAGTAAAAACATCTCTAATCTCTCAGAGAAATTTCCGAGCGGTTTTTTCGAAGATTATTCAGTGCGGACACATCGGCGCGAAACATAATTAATACTCCGGTCAACTATTTTAATTAGCTAGAAGGCAGTTCGTTTCCAACCGTACCTTTCGAGTTTATTTTTTCCCGCGGCGCGACGCGAAGTTTAATAAACGTCCGTGCGTTGCCTTGGCGTCGGCGAAATTTCATTTGCATCTGGATCGCCGGCGGCCGTTTCTCGAAGTTCCTCGTGGCCACGGTAGTTCTCGGCTTGTCGACCCTCTTCGGGGATTCAAAGGAAGTCTGTTTCGGTCAGAAGGCGGTGGGAACGAACTCCGGAGAAGAATAGAAGAGAGGAAACAGCCGGGTAGGTGGGGACGGTGGGGTTGAACGTTGAAAAATGTGTAACGCGGTGAAAGAAGGTTATGGGATCGTTCCGGCGCACGGTCTGCTTTATATTCCCGTCTGTATCCCCGGTTATGAACTGGTCCTTTTTCCCGTGGAGCGTCTTCCGTGTGTGTACGTACCTCAAAAGCATCCGGATAAACGCGGCGCTGCGGCGGCCACAGAAGCGAGAAAAGACACGCAGGGAATGAAAAACAGAGGGACGGGGAGGCATTCGAAGGGAGCTCAGAGGAACGGCGCGGATGTTCGTATGAACGTGTAGGAGAGCACGCTTGTGTGGACACACGGTGAAGATAAAAAGAAGCCGGAAGAAGCTGCGAAGCCGAAGGTATGCTCGGCGCGAGTTCATCGGAAAGACGTTTCGCGTGCAACCGCTCATCCGGGGATCTCGTTCGCGCGTTCTGTTCTTTGTGGTCGGGTTCGCACGCAGGATAAACACGGGAATAAGACACGGGGAAAATGTACTCTCGCTGCGCTCTGTCGTTAATGAACACGCTCTGTTCCGTTCCGGTTTCGGTGCGATCGATCCGTAAATCGCTTCACTTATCTTCCGCGTTGATTATTCGTTGAAACGGAATAATCGCCGGGCGATCTGATCATAACAATTGCACGCGCCAGCCGGGATAGATACGAACGAGTATCCTCCATGAGAACCGTAAGCCCGGTGCATTGCGTGTAGGGTCGCACCCTGGGAGTGATAACGGAGATAGCGTCACTCGCCTAGCTAATTACTAGTCACCAACTATACGGCTCCTGGGAGCCGGCTCATGAATGAAGGTCCCTCGGTGAGCGTGTTACACCGGCGAGCCGCTCACTCGTCGGGATCTTGATGCCTGCATAATGCAGGAATAAGGAAACCATGTCCGCTGGTCATCAATCTATATGATAATATTTTGGATCCAGTTATGATTAGCATTATGGATCTTTAGCACCAACTGATAGAGAGCTCTACGCATCGTTTGCACCGTGTTGCTTTTGTCTATAGCCTGTGCACACAGGTTGATCCAACTGGATATATAGATGCAAATATATCGCCTGAAAATTATACAGATGTTTGTGTATTAATAGTACGAATTCGAAATATTTAATGTATGTCTTAAACTAATCGGTTCTGTTTTTACTGTGTTACTTTTTCATAGGCAACACCGAGATGGATCGATTACGGCATTAAAAATAAAATTATACTATTTAAGAAAATAAAGTTGACCTTCATATGCCCTTCACGAGTAAATCTGCGAGCAGACTAATCACAATACTTTATTTCTCTCATCTAATCGGAACAAGTTTTGTTTCAGCTATTTTTTCGAGTCACAAATGTTCGAAGAAATAATTGCATGTATAGATTAGAATTTGCCCAGAATCTGCCAAGAATCTGTTCAGAATCTGCCTAGAATCTGCCCAGAATTTGCCCAGAATCTGCCCAAAATTTGCCCAGAATTTGCAGATAATTGCATGTATAGATTAGAATTTGCTCAGAATTTGCCCAGAATTTGCCCAGAATCTGTCCAGAATTTGCCCAGAAGTTGCCCAGAATTTGCAGACAATTGCATGTATAGATTAGAATTTTCCCAGAATCTGCCTAGAATCTGCCTAGAATCTGCCTAGAATCTGCCTAGAATCTGCCTAGAATCTGCCCAGAATTTGCCCAGAATCTGCCCAAAATTTTCCCAGAATTTGTCCAGAAGTTGCCCAGAATTTGCAGACAATTGCATGTATAGATTAGAATTTTTCCAGAATCTGCCAAGAATCTGTTCAGAATCTGCCTAGAATCTGCCTAGAATCTGCCTAGAATTTGTCCAGAATCTGCCCAAAATTTGCCCAGAATTTGCCCAGAACTTGCCCAGAATCTGCCCAGAATCTGCCCAGAATTTGCCCAGAATTTGCACATAATTGCATGTATAGATTAAAATTTGCCCTGTATTTGCATTTTCTAATTACGCAATTTTGCTTATACATTTTTAACCTTGTTCTCCATGACTGATCAATGATTGAGTCGTTCTACTAGTCTGAAAAGTAACTCACTCGTTCTGTTTGTCTGAACACTTAAAATAGTAGTGACCAAACCAACAGTTTCTTCTTCGATTTGTCAGGCTGTGGGACATCCATATATCTGATCTGACTAGGTCGATTCATATCACTTGAGCGACCATGATCGCCTCATTCCACTTATGTGACCACGATCGACTAATTCTACTTGCCTCGTGGACCGTCTTATTATCGTGTCTTTCTCATCGGTGACTTTCCCGCTCCAGTAGTCTGACCATGGTTGACACATTCCACTTGTTTGACAATTGATGACCCTGTTCTATTCCGTGTGAGCACGCTTTCTTGTCCTAAACTATTCGCTTCATCAGAAATTATTTGAAATTGTGTACGCTTGGACAGAAAGTAAATACAATTTCAGTATGCCTCGTAAATGCAAGACCTATTTCACTTGTTTTACTAAAGTCGGACGCTTTCGTCGTTTTTCTGTACGGAAAATCATGTTTCCATGATTCGCGAGCAAACTACAGGGGCTGTTGACATCGTCAGCAGTGCAAGCTACAAATGTGCAAGACTTCCAACTCGAATGCACATGCGTCGTTGGCCGAACACGTCATGTCGAGGCAAACAATCAAATTTTCGTGCATGGAACGTAAATCTAACTCGACTTTCTATGCATTTAGAGCAACTGGCTGACACGGGAAGCATGTTTCACCATTTTTACTCCGAATACGGGCAGACCTGAAGTTCGTTTAACGTATTGATCGATCATTTCGAACGCTCTCATAAACATATTGATAAATCTGATTTCGGCGCAAGGTTCGATCCCCAACATATTCTAGAAGAATTACAGTTTCTTATTCCCCAATATATTCTACAAAAATTCTACAGATTTGAAAATAAAAAATTTTTGAAACTCTTAAAAGAACACAAAAAACGTAGCATAAAAAAATTCAACAACCTCTTGAGAGTGAATGACAGAGATTATGAAATGAATGAATCCATTGATGACAAACTCACTAACAATGATTGAGCAGACATCAACAATAATTCATGGCTTAAAAATTTAACAAACATTGAAGTCCCAACAAATATAAAAAAAGTACTTGAACTAGGCCCCAAATATGCATTGAAAGTACCTAATAAATTCATCACCTCGCAAAAAAAAAATGGATCGAACCTTGCGCCGAAATCAGATTTATCAATATAATTCATTTCGATCGAAAGAAATTACACTGCTCTCATAAACAACATGAACGAAAATTAATTAATCAAGATCTTCACTTATCATATATATTTTTACGTTCCTTGCACTAAACATAAGATGGTTCGGAACCCACCTTGATAAACAGTAGGTCCCGCTGAAAAGTAGACTGAAATAGGCTGAAAAATTAGACGACAGTGAGAGTGCAAGAATAAAACAAGGGGAGAGTGGTAAAAATGTATCTGAAACCCTGAGGTTACCAAATATCCTTACCTAACCATGCACTAAACATTGCAACTGTACCATACACGAATTCTAAACACTGGAGTACACATTCGAACGAATAAAAATTGATTACGAGTGAATTTTGTTCCACAGCTCTTCGGGGAACATATCGCTACTAATCCAGTTTGCGCCACGCGCACGATAAATGCATAATGCATTTCCGACCTGCATAACGCGGGACTGCAAACTCCATGCACGTGTGCATGTGCGGGCACATGTGGCCAGACGTATGCACCGCAGACTACGCAACAGCAGACAACAGGAACGGGATGGTTAGGCCTGCTAGAATGCCGTCTGCAACCTAGAATCGTAATGTCATCCTGTTTTGCAACATTCGTTCCACATTGTAACATATTCCTTACCGATCTATTCATTTCCACCGTTCGGAATTTAACGAATCGATTCAGTCGAACTGATTGAATTAGGACGATTTACAACGAGCGCGTTTTATTCCATAAAATCTATATTTTGTGGTTCGTTGTTGGTCGCCGATAAATTAATGAAAATATAAAGTTACATCGTTGAAGTCACCAACAAATAAACCACAACACTCCCGATCCTTTCGGTTATTCATTCGCGCGACAGTTATCCCGCTGCTTCATCGAATATTTTTTACCACATGATTAATCTTTGTGGGATCGTATATAGTTTATTGTTCCGCGCGAATGCACCGACACCGATGTAATTGATGCTGTGTCGAAGTGAATGGGGAAACCTCGGAACCCGTTGTAACCGTCCGCGAATGGTACTCCGGAACGAAATTGGTCGTAAATTCCGTGACGAAGAATCTTTTATCTCTTAATGTTCTCCCTTACCCATACCTCGTCGCGCTTGGCACTGTTACAAGATAAGGAATGCACGGCCCCTCTTCTTAATCTCCACTTTTTCACCTCGTTCAGCGGCGCTGCCAGCTGATTCTCTAGCTGTAACTTACATTTAGAACCCTGGCCTGCAATTTCTCTTCCCTTGGTGCTCTACATTCAATAAAAAAAACCTCTAAACCTGAAGTAACAACGCAGATAAATTAAATCATTGTTTGAACAAACTTCTGTCTCCCGATGCTAATACTTCAAACAATTTTTTAAATACATTACCGAATTATTAGAATATTCTTGAGACTCTAGAGAAACTTTTTTCTTCAGGAAGACTCTGAAAAATCTTGTTAGGAGATAGAAATGAGAAACATATTAAGAAAACTGTCATCAATGTATCATTCTACATTGGGATTTTATATTAGAGCATTGAAGAAGATTGTTATCGATTTACCATTTTATATTTATACATTCCAAAGAGAATGTATTTTACCAAAATATTGTAACGTTACTTTCCCTTGTACAAAAGATCATTTCTACAGTGAAGAAATCGGTACATGGCTTACAAAAATTTGCAAAAATTGAAACATGCGAATTCTAATAAAATGCAATCATCGTTTATTTAACTGTCTACGTTCTGAAACTTTTTACGAAGGAAACAAAAAAGTTCAGTTTCTTTGCAGTTTTTCAATAGAACAAGAATTAAATGGAGGAGCAAGTGTTGTGTTTGGTAAAAATTTGTTTGATATTTTTTGAGAGTAATAATTTCTTTAAAAATTATTAGCAGTTGCAGAATGGGAAAATTGCTTGGGCGGCTATTTGCCGACGCTCGTCCGCAAAGGGTTAATTATCAATTACTCACGGTGTCGGTGCATCGTGTGACACAGGGGTTTGGAAGATGGTTCCAGTGGATGCGCCAGACCATAGATTTTCGTTATCCCGGTGGTCGAGCGAGTGTTGCGGTTGCACGCGGTCCCGGAGACACTGGGGCGGTCGGTGTTCGACAGTTTTCACGCGCCACCGCCCCCAATTTTTCTTCCGTGTTCCCAGTCAGCGAGCCATCTGGCCGATTGTAACTGGAGCCCGTGGCTTGGACAGCCGTAGAGAAACTCCGTCCGGAGTAGCCGTGAAACTTTCCCACGCCGAGTAGGACGATTGGTTTCCGCCTGAAAACAGCTTTCAGACACCAATTACCGGTCCGACCGGCGGTCGTTCGACCGACAACTGGATCTCGCTGCCAGGACTCCGTTCCCGCAGGAGTTCCGGAGGATGGTATCCTGAATTTGCGGACGTTCGGATGGCGGGCCATTATCTGTCGCCGAGAACACCTGGAGCCCCCGTCTTTGTACGAAGTAACGACGCGCGGTGCAGTTGTTCCATCAATTATCCGCCGGGAACATGCGACAAACTCCATTTATCAACGAACATTTACTTCTAGACTCTGCTGTCCTTCATATAAGATTTAGCTACTGATTTGGTGATGCTTGGGGATTGAGGATCAACGTGAAAATCAATGCTGGGTTTGTTTGAGTCCTGCGCTACGAGAACCAACGCTGCTCCGATTCAAAAATTATTACTCCAAAAGTACGCATCGGAGCAGTATGCATTTTCAATATGTATCTTAAAACGCCACGTTTTACCGATTAATATTGTCGAAATTCGTGAAAAATAAATTTTGAAAAAATTTTATACGTCCACCAATATGCCGCAGGACTTAGAAAAATTCCGGACTGCGCCGCGAGCACGATCACTGCTCCGATTCAAAAATTATTACTCCAAAAGTACGCATCGGAGCAGTCTGCATTTTCAATATGTGTCTTAAAACGCCACGTTTTACCAATTAATATTGTCGAAATTCCTGAAAAATAAATTTAAAAAAAATTTTATACGTTGACCAATTCGCAGGACAGAAAATTTTCGGACCGCGCCGCGAGAACCAACGCTGCTCCGATTAAAAAATTATCACTCCAAAAGTACGCATCGGAGCAGTCTGCATTTTCAATATGTGTCTTAAAACGCCACGTTTTTCCGATTAATATTGTCGAAATTCGTAAAAAATAAATTTAGAAAAAATTTTATACGTTCACCAATTCGCAGGACAGAAAATTTTCGGACCGCGCAGCGAGAACCAACGCTGCTCCGATTCAAAAATTATTACTCCAAAAGTACGCATCGGAGCAGTATGCATTTTGAATATGTACCTTAAACCGCCACGTTTTACCGATTAATATTGTCGAAATTCGTGAAACATAAATTTTGAAAAAATTTTATACGCCCACCAATATGCCGCAGGACATTAAATCTGAGCGCGCGACTTCGACAATCGGTAACGCACCGTCAGTTGTCCACAATGCTCGAAATGTGCTGGGTTTTCTCGACATAAAATCTCAACAGCGCGATCGCGCTGCTTGGGACTCAAACGGTTAATGAAGATGCGATAAGAATGTTAGACTTTCATCGGTCCAAGGAAGAACGGAAGCTGAACGATTTTTAGATGGAACGATAGTTGAAGAGAATATCACGATGGAAAACGCTGGCCAGGCACAAAACGCTAACGAGGATGCCGTTATTTCCGATATTGGGATATTGAGATTTTTTGGTCATATTCGTGGTGGAGTTATTGGTGCACAGTGGGACACCCCCGTTTGGACGCCATCCGATTGGATGCGGCCCGATTGGACGCGTTCCTTTTGGACTCCGTGCCGATTGGACTCGTGTCGTTCGCACGCCGTGCCGTTTGGACTCCGTACCGATTGGACTCCGTACCGATTGGACTCCGTACCGATTGTACTCCGTACCGATTGGAGTCCGTACCGATTGGACTCCGCACCGGTTGGACCTTACCCAGACCTAACCCAGAACTAACCATATATTTCACAATAAAATATCACCATATGTAGAATTCGAAAAGCAATGATTATAAAATTTACGGCACCCAAATGTCACGAATCCAATCGGCACGGCTTACAAAATTGTGGAAGACAGACACATTTTCTCCTGAATCTTCATATTATCTACAAAAACGTATAAATGACAGTAATCTAGTATTGGATATACTGCAACAGTGTACTCATACTACTTTTCAAATATACCCATCTGTAACCTAAATTAGCAGAACAATATTCGAAAAATTTTAAATACTTTCTTTTAAGTAAATTCTGGGAAGGGAAGTAGAATAGGTCAATCACTGGACAACCGGAGATATTTTCAAAGTTAAACTAGGAGTGTGGGTCAATCATTAATTAGTCAAGTAGCACACGATTGTCATTTTCAGTTAGATTAGTAGCAGAGGACAGACACAGCAGGTCGGCAAAGACAAGTAGTATGATTCAACCCAGGACTAATAAATAGTATTATTCTGGCCTGGATATACAAGTAGAACGAGCTAATATTGGGTAGACCAGTAGTGTGATTCTACAATAGCATGGCAAAAATAAATAGCAAGAGTCACTTCTGGACTGACGAATAGTATGAGCCAGCATTTCACAGACAAGTAGTATAAATCGATCCTGGGCAGACGTACGAATAGCACAGTGCTTGGTTGGACTTTAACAGAGTAAGATTACATTTTCATAAGGAATAATGCTTTGGATTGGTCAGACCCTTAAAATATATTTCTACGTAGGTCCATTAATTTATCTTTAATGGAAAAAATGATTCCAAAAATTTCAGGCCACCATTTCCGAGTCCTTTGGTAACTGGAAAATTATTCTCGCATACAATTCTGATCTAGATGTTAATATTTCTAACGAGACTGTTTATTGTTTCAGGTCCGAAGAACGAAATACGTCGGAACGATGTGAGAGGACTATATGGGTGAACACCAACCTGGCAAGGAACACTCGACGAAATCACGAACACGTGGCGAGACGTGAAGCGGGGTGAGTTTGAACGACACTGAAATATCGCTGTCTATTCCCGCGACACCCGTTATGGTCATGGTTGCCCCCTTGTTCACGGTATAAAATGTCGTGCACCGAATCCATAAAGACAGATCTTAGACGCGATACATTAGACTCTCTTGTACGGTTTCCCGCTAAGAAATTGGATTTTGAGACGCCACCTGGTCGTGGATTACCGGTTGCGAAAGATCTCAGGTCTGAAGATAAACGGCCACGGTATTCGGATAAATAAAATTCCTCGGAAGCCCGGGCGAGCCTCGAATTTCCAGGATCGGCCAGTACCCGGACTATTGAGTTTCGGCTCACGTATCTCAGACGGGAAGCCACTGGATGACGAATAAAGAATGGAAACCGAGGCGATCGTAAAGGGTTTCGTTGCCAGCGTTCGACGAATAACTCTCTTTCTCTCGATTTTTGTTCCTGTCTCTTCTATCTTCTGTCTAGAAGAGCTAGCACAAGACAAAAGCAGATAAACTACGCGAAGCAACGATGTTTATATTTCGCATCGCGGAGAAACGCTGTCAGCCAACTTGACATTCTGGACGCACTGAGCCACGAAAACGTCGTCGTGATCGAATAATGCGTTATGTCGGTTGCATGGTGCAGTGCTACGTTTGGAACGAAATGTTCCGCCGGCATTTGAGACCGTTTGTTGAGCAGAACGTGAATAATTTCTGCCTCGAACTGCTCCGCAACATTCCTGGCTAACCGAAATGTCCCGGCTCCGATTCCGATCGCGGGGCGACTGCTCGGGTAATACATTTCTAAAATAATGGGAGGCGATACGTTTCCTGGTCTTCGAACTACTCTGGAACAAAATGCTTCGATACTGTATTCCTGTTCTCCTTGAATGGTATACTTATCCTACTTGTTTGACGTATGGCCCATCTATTTCACTTATGAGCTCCCAGCGCTTGCTGTATTCCACTTGTTTGAGTAGCGTGCGATTTAGTGTACTCATTGAACCTCTTGTGAAACTACTTGATTAGTCTACTCGGTGGTTAATGTTGTAGAGAATAATCGATCCCTATATTATCGATAAAGTATGTATGGTGGTGTTAGGTGTGTAAAGAGAGGGGAGCGTGGCAGTCGAACATAGCAAGAATAATTTTGGTTCCTATTGTATGGTTATGGTTTTGTTACTATATCATAGATATATAAAAATAATGAGAGGCGATACGTTTCCTGGTCTTCGAACTACTCTGGAACAAAATGCTTCGATACTGTATTCCTGTTCTCCTTGAATGGTACACTTATTCTACTTGTTTGACGTATGGCCCATCTATTTCACTTATGAGCTCCCAACGCTTGCTGTATTCCACTTGTTTAAGTAGCGTTCGATTTAGTGTACTCATTGAACCTCTTGTGAAACTACTTAATTAGTCTACTCGGTGGTTAATGTTGTAGAGGTTAATCACTGCCTATATTATCGATAAAGTATGTATGGTGGTGTTAGGTGTGTGAAGAGAGGGGATCGTGGTAGTTGAACATGGCAAGAATAATTTTGGTTCCTATTGTAGGGTTATGGTTTTGTTACTATAGAATAGATGTATATCGTAGAGATCCTTTTACTGGCTCGTAAAATTGTAACAGGTTTTTCGTTCTACTTTTTATTTGCTGGTAGCCTGTTCTACGTTTTGTGTACAGTGATTTACTTATTCTACGTCGCTGACTATTGGTTGATCTATTGTATTCAGATGAACACTGAAAACCGCATTCTACATGTGTTGTCAACGTTGACATCTTTCTGTGGCTAGCTGTCCATCTAAACTGACTGTCTGACCAGTGACCGACCTATTCTACTTGCAGAACTCAAAGTCCTCGACAGTTAATATGGTACATACCTGTCACTGTTGTTGTTTCTATCGAGTAGCCGCAGTAAGATTTAAAAAATTGTATTTCATATTGTAGAAGAAAGTAGAATAGGTCACCGTACGGTCAGTCAAGAGGACAGAGTGATGAGTTTGCAAGATTAAAGATTAAATTAAAAACTTATATATATAAATTAGGGACAATTTTATTAGACAATTCCATGTCGGTTGTAACAAAGCCGCTCCAGGAGAATGAGGTCTGTATATGACCAGACAAATCTCGCGAGAGTCCTGCCTCTGTCTCATACAGATGGAATAAGGATTATCCTCAACTCAATTAGGGTAACTGAAGCGAAATGTCGTCGGTGAAATGGAACGAGGGTCGACTGTTCTCGGACCAGACAATTAGAAAATCTGGTTAATTAACAAGTGAAATAAGATCCACCCTAGTCAGGATAATGCAGTGGAATCTCACCATGATTCAGCAAGTGACGAGCCTGGTCTGAGAACTAGACAAGTATCCACTTAGTTATATAAGTAGAGCGGACCGGTACTAGTCAGACAATGTTATTATCGACGCAGTTGAATGTCTTGCCACTTATGAAACCTCTGTTTCACTTCCTACATTGTACTTTCTCGATTGAAACAATATAAGACTGATGTCTAGACCAGAAAGCACCAGGTTCAGTAAGTAGAATAAACCAGCATTAATCTGACAAGCATCATCGAAGCAATCGAATGTTATGCCGCATATGAAACTTCTATTTCACTTCCTACGTTGTACTTTCCCGTATAAAATAATATAATCTGAAGTCCAGACCACCAGACCAGAAAGCACCAGGTTCAGAAAGTGGAATAAACCTGCATTAGTCTGACAAACATCAGAGACGAAATCAAATGTTTTGCCACATACGAAACCTCTGTCTCACTTGCTACTTTGTACTTTCCCATATAAAATAATTTAATTCTGCAATCCAAACGACCAGACCAGAAAGCACCTGGTTCAGTAAGTAGAATAAACCAGCATTAGTCTGACAAGCATCATCGATGCAATCGAATGTCTTGCTATATATGAAACTTCTGTTTCACTTCCTACTTTCTCATATGAAACAATTTAATCCGAAGTCCACACCAGAAAGCGCCAGTGTCAGTAAGTAGAATAAACCAGCATTAGTCTGACAAGCATCACCGACGCAATCGAATGTCTTACCACATATGAAACCTCTGTCTCGCATCCTACATTGTACTTTCCCGTATAAAATAATTTAGTCTGAGCTCTAGACTAAACTGCCCTGGTTCGGTAAGTAGAACAAACCAGTATTGAACGGACAAGCCTATTATCAACATAATCGACCGTTTTACCGTTACGAAAGTGATTGTTCCAGTTGGATCTATATTTCCCGGTGGAGCGCGTGTGCAGAACTAAAAGAAAAGTCTTCTTGCCTGTAACAGAATTCCGGCGAGCTCCATTTATAAAAAGTGTGACACGAGTTTCAGAACAATGCGACCACAGAAATACGGGTGGCGAATTCTTTGAGGTGGGGCCGGAAAGCCGAAATTTTATCTGCAATTGCAGCTCACGAATTTGCTTTGAAAGTACCCTCAAACTTGCCCGACAGAGGGGCGACAGAGCGACGCGCGAGGCGGAGATTAGAACACGGCGACGCGACGTGCCGCGTTGGAAAGCGAGCGGTCCGCTCGATCCGGCTGTCACAAAAGGATAGAGAAAAGAGTGGGAAGATGGAGAGAAGACGAGAGAGAGAGAAAGAGAAAATATATACCGGAACGAGGGAAAGAACCAGAAGAGCCCGAACCCATTGGAAAATAGAACGAGACAAAGCGATCGTTCGGCTTTGACCGCGATTCGATGCTTCCTGGCTTTCGGGCGGCGTCAAAGGACGAAAATTGAACCGCAGGAAACAGGGACCGCGATCCAGAAAAGTTTCGTGGTCGCCGGCGTGTGGAATTCTTCGCGGAAAATCGGAGGAACGGAAAATAAGTGGACGGGGAACGAATCGTCGGGATCCTGCGGGAGATCGGTCCTCCATGGGACAACGTTTTCCGCGATTCGAAATAGAAACGTCGATACAAGCATTCAATTAAGTGTCCCCCCGCTAGCCTATTTCCGATCCACTATCGATGATCGAGAAGAGGGGAACGTACTCCTTTCTCCATTGATGAAAGAACAGGCTAATAGAAAATCGTGCTCGTCCGCGAAGCGAAACGTCAATAGCGGGTTCCAACGTGGGCAACTCGATGATCGGTACCCGGAAATTTTCTATTTGTGTTTTGAGGCTATTACCGATGATTGAAGGGATAAAAGGAAGCTCCCTCTCTTCTCTCTCATCTCGTTCTCTCGGTTAGTCTCGGCTTCTGCTCGTGGAATAGAGTAATAGAGACGGCTCCGTTCCACGAAGGAACGCCTCGATCACGTTTCAACAAATTAAATGATCGTCGCTCGTGCTCGAGCATACCCGAGAAGCAGTTTCATCCCTTTGCCGCGCTGGAATGGAGCGGACGGGACAAAGGGAAGCCGCTCGAACAATGTGACTGGCTCATTAACAAACCGGTGGACCTGTTCACGGATAATGGAACTTTTCGTTAGTGTCAGGTTTAATGATCTCATACGTCCAACTAACGGACAGAAACGCGACGCTACGATCCTACTTCTTCTTGGAATTCAGAATTACCGGAACAAACCGACCCGTGGAAAAAGTGGAAATTATCAGCGGATTGGCTTCATATAAAGCCGAGCGGAGCCGCGGCTATCAATTTTCTGAAAGCTGCGCTGCCATCCCCTTCTGTATTCTTACACGATGGGTCGTTGGACACAGTGCCAAAGTATTAACCCGGAGTTGGTAAGGTGGGAAAGTGTACCACTTTCCTATATAAAATAATTTAATCTGAAGTCCAGACCAGAAAGCACTTGGTTCAGTAAGTAGAATAAACCAGCGATAGTCTGACAAGCATCATCGAAGCAATCGAATGTCTTGCCTCATATGAAATCTCTGTTTCACTTCGTACTTTGTACTTTCCCATATAAAATAATTTAGTCCGACGTATAGACTAAATTGCCCTGCTTCCGTAAGTAGAATAAACCAGCATTAGTCTGACAAGTATCATCGACGCAATCGAATATCTTGCTACATACGAAACCTCTGCCTCACTTCCTACTTTGTACGTTCCTGTATCAAATAATTTACTTTGAAGTCCAGACCAGAAAGCACTTGGTTCAGTAAGTAGAATAAACCAGCATTAGTCTGACACGTATCATTGAACTAATCGAATGTCTTTCCACATATGAAACCTCTGTTTCAATTCCCACTTTCCTGTATAAAATAATTTAATCTGAAATTCAGACCAGAAAGCACCAGATTCAGCAAGTGGAATAAACGCTCGAACTATGTGACTGGCTCATTAACAAACCGGTGGACCTGTTCACGGATAATGGAACTTTTCGTTAGTGTCAGGTTTAATGATCTCATACGTCCAACTAACGGACAGAAACGCGACGCTACGATCCTACTTCCTCTTGGAATTCAGAATTACCGGAATAAACCGACCCGTGGAAAAAGTGGAAATTATCAGCGGATTGGCTTCATATAAATCCGAGCGGTGCCGCGGCTATCAATTTTCTGAAAGCTGCGCTGCCAATCCCTTCCATTTTCTGTATTCTTACACGATGGGTCGTTGGACACAGTGCCAAAGTATTAACCCAGTGTTCGTAAGGTAGGGTCTCACAGACCCGCCGAAATAATATATTTTATTATAGAAATAAATACCTTTTTCATGAATATAAGATTAAGTATTGCTTAATATAGATATTGCTCATATTTTCTCTGTAAAATTTTGACACAGTGAACAGTTATAACTTTTTACCTTTCTCGCACAGATTTATGAAAGTGCAAGAGAATGGCACAACAGCAACGAATATCAAACACCACGGAGTCTTTTGTGCGTGAAATAAACGACTCAGCGAACGGGGGCGTACTAATTAAATTTTTCATTTATTAAAATCGCAATTTAACGCGCAGCGCGACGGAAAAAATGTTCCCGTAAACGTGTTTTAGGCGCCGGATGTTTCGTCTCAGCCTGGGAAATTAATCATGCACGGTACCCTCTGAGCGTTACCGTGGGGAAACGACGTAACATTGTTGTTAATACTCTCTTTCTGCACGAGCACAAAGGTGAAACAGTATTAGCTGGCTTGCGTAAGAACAGGTGCATATACTTTTCCATAATGTTCGTCGTTGTAAGACGCGCCCGTGTGTATGCACTATTACAACGAGCACTCCCACTGTCGTTGTGAATATTTAATTAAAACGCATACCAGCGCGTGCACGCGGTTCTCACGCGGATGCCACACGACTATTTCTCTGTCTTTCTCTCTCTGTCTCTCTCTGTGTGTGGGTCCCGCTACAACGTGCGCGCCCCTTTTAGCGTGGCTGGTGTCTGGGTCGATGGTAAATTGCACGGAAAAGGAAGATACAGGTGTTGCTAGCCGGTCTGCCGACTGTGCGACTCGCTGCGGTTTCGATGTTAATTCTGCGGGAAAGGGGACTTTCCATTTCTGATGCCGAAGAGAGGGAATATTCTACCGAGAGGGATCTCTGTAACGCGATAAGCTTATCAATGTTGACGTACACCGTCGTTCCAAAGGGTCTTGTTCTCTTGTGTTCGGTTAGTACAACAATTGCAAAATTAATACTACTAAGGAAACTGCAAAGAGAATTAATTTCGGAATGAGTTCTGGGCTTGGGAATAGGAAAGTAAGTGATTCAGGTTTTGCATTAGTCAGACGAGTAATGCGTACTTGGTTCTCCGCAGTAATAAGTTCACTGGGGGTTCACATTTCTGATGTGGAAATATTAAAATGAAGGATCTGCAATTTGATAGGATTATGAATGTTCTATGAACATTGGGGAAGGTATAATTTTCTATAATTGAATTCTGAATTTCATGAAATTGGTCCCAATGAGAAAAATAGAAGAAGAATTCATGCTGAGTCGGCAAGTGGAAGAAATAAGTGAATCAGGTCTTGAACTAGCCAGCCAAGTATTCAAAAATTCATTCATAGTCTCCATGCACTTTTACGTTCTTTCAATTTAAAATATAAGATTCAAACAGAGATCGCTTTGATAGGATTATGAATGTTCGATGAACATTGGGGAAGGTATAATTTTCTATAATTGAATTCTAAATTTCATGAAATTGGTCCCATGATCCAATGAGAAAAATAGAAGAATTTATGCTGAGTTGGCAAGTGGAAAAAGTAAGTGAATCAGGTCTTAAACTGGCCAGCCAAGTATTCAACAATTCATGCATAGTCTCCATGCACTTTTACGTCTTTTCAATGAAAAATATAAGATTCAAACAGACATCACTGAATGCAGTGCAAAATAACTGTGACTAACAGTGACACTGTCAACGAAGTTGAATGAGTGCACCGAATGTCAGACACGTGAAATAAGTATCTCCCGTTCGCACAGCAAGCCATACAAGTTTCTGACGCATCAGACAATAAGAGAGTAACGATATACTTCACTCATCATACAAGTGAAGTAAGTCTGTTTACAGTCAGACAGGTGAAACGAAATTTCTACATAGTTAGAACAGTAGATTAGAGTTCCCATTTAGTCAGCCTAATGGATCGAGGATTCGTATCTCGTCAAACAAGTGAAACACTCTCAAGTAGGGGGGGGCATTTAATTATAAGTGAAATGCCCCCCCCCCCCTGACAGTCTCTTCCAGCTCACTGAAGTTTGAGATTTGGCTGTATGGATAGTTGTCGAACTCGCGGGAAGTCAGTGGTTCCTATAAATCTGTAAACCGGTTGTTTGAGTTACCTGAATTTCGAAAAACACTTGAGCCCCCCAGCAGATAAGCTTCAGACCAACTTCAAAGGTTATTCGATCGCGAATTCTCTTTCGTGGATGTTCACTCCGGTTAACAATTGCTCAGAGAAGTATTTTCGCGTGTCAAATACACTGCAAATTGCTTTGTAACTGCAAAAGAAATGACTGCAAGGGAAAACTAGTACGATAAGTCAGGCACAAGACAGTATCGCTAGCAGAGCAGTAAATTCGGAGCTTCTCGATTCTTGTAAGTAAATTTGAAGTGAGATTACACAGAATTTTGTGTAGAATCTGATTTTATCATGTTGAACTTTCTACTCGTTGTTCCCCAGGAACTTGCGCAAGCTGTACTTCTTGGAATACATTAATGGCCCCGCCTTTCGCGTTGATTAAGCACTCTTCATTAACGGATTTCCATCAGCTTCTCTAACAGAGGTTGTCCCTCAGGAGGGTTAAAATACATTTTACAGCGATTCATGAATCAGGTAATAATACCAGGTTTCTCGGGTTGCAGCATTCAGCCTGCTGTGCGTAAAAAAATTCTCCGGAAGCGGAACGATGCTGGAGGCGCCGCCCGGAAGCCGCGAGGACCTCGTGGAAGCAGCAAGAACACCATGTACGCCCACAGGTGAGTCTGATCCTGAAGTTTTAATAAAGATTTACGGGGGATCTGTTAATCTAACCAGGGCCGTGGTGAACACGTACGAGCCAGTAGGATGAACAAATACCGGGAACGAGCTGGTATTATGCTTCTATACCGGGTATTTCACCTAACCTGACCACCTTAAGTGTATCGCTTATTTTATATGTTAGAAAAAATGTCAGGGGGAGAAAATATTCTGTTCGAAGGCGTCAATACGGTGATGGGCCGAATTTTTTTCTCAAGGTCATTTTTTCGAGATTTGAAGGTCATCGTATTTTCTTTAAATGGGACTGCATATTTTCACTACAACAGTCTTATAGCTTATAAAAAAAAACGAATCCAACGAGGTGCAATATGTTGACCTTCACGTGACCTTTAGTATATCGTATATCTTCTACTAAGATTATCGGTTTGATAATAATGCTTGTAAACATATTTCAACCGATGAAAGGCGAATACGAATGTCTGTTTACAAGCGACAGGGACAATTACACGGTACACTGTTTCGATGAAATCTTAGCAGAAGATATACGATATACTAAAGGTCACGTGGAGGTCAACATATTGCAGCTCGTTGGATTCGTTTCTTTATAAGCTATAAGACTGTTGTAGTGAAAATATGCAGTCCGATTTAAAAAAAATACCATGACCTTGAGATCTCGAAAAAATGACCTTGAGAAAAAAATTCGACTCATCACCGTATTGGCGCCTCCGAACAGAATATTATCTGCCCCTGACATTTTTTCTATCATACAAAATAAGCGATATGTTTAAGGTGGTCAAGTTAGGTGAAATACCCGGTATAAGGCCAGGGACAGGATTCTTCGAAAACTCGAACGTCACCGACGACGTTTAATTTTCCCAGAGGACCGCGGCCCAGAAAACTGAAATATCGAGCGTGTTTATCATAAAGTTTAAATGGAGATCTAGTGTCCGTAGTAAATCCGGCGAACGGTCCCGGTGAATGGACCCTGGTAGCTCCCAGTCTCGTAAATTCCGCCGATAAATAACGAAAACGACGAAAACTCTGTGTATCCGGACGAGCGACCGCTACTCGAACTTACTTCACACGGTGAAATTTAACGACGCGTGGCCACCACCGTTGTTGCACACACGCGAGACCGTAAATGTTTCATTGGCTGACAACCAGTCGTTTCGGCAGGAATAGTTATACGGTTAACCCCTTTCTCACCAAATTTTTCCTCAATTTTATCTCCAACAAATCCTCATCATTTTAAATGTGCCATTTAAAATGTATTTCGAAAGACAGCTCCGTGACAAGGCTGTATAACTAGTGTTCCTTCTCGAGAATTTCTCGAGAAAAGATATAATTGGTCATACTTAAAATTTAAATCTAAGAAAATTCTTATCAATCTCATTTATTTTATAACATATTTTCGGAAATCAATTTTTGGTTAACTCAAATTTCATAGTACTAATCAATCACGTACGTATAAAAGCATATCTACAAGCATCACATCGATGACTACGTATGCATGTCTGCAATGTGATAATTTATCCAACATCCACACGAAATGAAATAAAATTTTCTACGGCTATAGATTTTGTTACAAATAAAAAGAAGTAGATTATCTGATTCTACATAAGACGCATTATGCTTTTTAAGAAGTCATTTCAAAACAAAAGCGTAATGTTCCATTTTATAATAGTTTGGTTTTAAATAAATATATTTAACAGTTATATTTAGCGTCTACTTTTTCCCTGTTTTTAAAGTTATGTTTATATTGGTCAGAAATAAACATTGAGTTAAAGTTTTTTGCGCTTTCGATAAATATTATTAACGATATTCCAATTCTTCTATCCATATATTCCTATCATAAGTTTTCCAATATTTTTTTATTTTATTAAAAATTCTAGAGAATTCTCGTGAAATATAGTCTTATTTCTCATTTCTCGAGAAATGAAAAATGTTGAGAAATAAGGAACACTATGAATAACCAATCGGTGCAGGTCACTGAACATGAAAGCTGAGATAACTAAGTCTTTTAGAATTTAGTTCTAAAGAAGCCTAAGTGCATAGAAAGTTGTAAAAGAATATATTTACTAACGGATAGCTGGACAGAGGATTTTATGCATTTATGACAAAAATAAGTGGGTGTAATTCAGAACAAGGAAAATTAAATTAGAAACACTTAAAAATACTGTTACATTTTTGTTAACCTATTTAGACATATTCAGAAAGAAAATAAGTTTCTATTTCACACTAGTATGTTGAAATGCAGTGGTAAGAAAAAAATTTTGGTTTCACATAAAAATCCGCTCTCTACAGAGAGTAGCACACACACCAATTTCAGTGCAATAAATAAAATTAAATTGATGTGGTACAAATAAATTCATATAAAAAAATTGGACTTACTTAATGATCAGGTTCTGAGCCAATTATGTCTCAAATTATATGATAACAATGTTTCATCCATGAGCTTGCGACGACTTCAGCTTAGAGAAGACCGGATGAAGCATAATTGCCTAGAGTAATGAGAGGTGAATTTTTAGGCAATCGTTGTTCTCCGTGTCACGCCGATGATTCGTGTAAAACGGGAAAAGGTTCATGCATAGGGATGTCGTCAGAACGCAAGGAGTACGTGTCGACGGTACAGGCCGAAACAGAGTGAATTTCCATGAAAAAATAAGTCGAAAATGTGGTAGAAAATTTTGTGTCGCAGTTCGCTCCAACAACGCACCAACTTTCTCGAACAAAAGAGTCTCTCTCTATTTAGAAATATTTATATGTCTATAACATCATTAAAAATTATACCAACGTATTTGGGACAGTCTAAAAAATCATTCCCTGTATAAATCACGAGCCTAGTAGAAGCAGTAACAATCCACAAAATTGAAAATGTGATTTTTCCGTTCACAATTAAATTTCTGCAAAAATGATCATGAAAAACGTCTTTCAGGTTAACTATTTGACACATAAAAGTTTATAGGATCGCCTGGTGATGATGGGAGGGCAGGTAAAAAGTGGAAATTTGTTGGACAGCGTGATTATATTCGTTGAAGTGTGGCACCGCTGGTTATTTTAAGGGACAACAGGTGTCGATATTCCGCGGGGATATTTTTGGGATTAACATGTTCCCCAGGCTGTCGTCGGCCCCTTTCATTAAAACGGCCGTCTGCATTGGCGTCCATTCAGAGGCGCGAAAAAGCAAATCATCGTCGCGCGGCATCAATCACCGTGATTCCGAGCGGGGTCCGATTTTGCACGGACTCGGACAACTCGTTCCTTTATCCAGGGCGACGCTCCGGGGACAAAGCGGAATCGGAAAGGGAAGGAGGCTCCGCGATCGATCGATGGGAACACCGATTCCCCTCTGCTTCCTGCGAGCATCATTACCGCCGCAGGTCTACTTGTAACGGAGCCAATGGGCGGCTCTTTTTATCTCAATAAAGCGCCGGTGTCCCGTGATGATTGACGGTCTGACTTTGTGGCGTGTCAGCCGCGGGACAGCTGCTTTTTGTCGCCGCGCCGTGAACGAGACCGCCTCTATTTTCTTCTGTGTCAACGGCTTCATCCGCGTACCATCGATTTTTCATCGTAATTAAGTAATTTGCTTCTTAGCTGCTGAACGAGGGCGGCACGGAACATGAATAAGCTCGCCAAAGAGCTGACGGGGCTTCCAGGATGACTGAAATATTTTTAATCAGAGGGATTATGGTTTCGTTCATGTTCTAAGAATGATTCAGCTTTTACACATTGATGGAAGTTCGAGAAGATTATGAAAGTTGCAAAGTTACAGGCGATTTTGTGTAATTCAGTAGTGAGGGTCAATTATAAATGTTCGTAGGACTTGGAGCATGGTTAAAATTATTTTAATCAGAGGAATTGCCGTCTTGCAGAGTTCTAAGCGTGGTTCGATCTTAATGTGATCCATCTTGTTGGAGAAAGAACTCAGAAATTATAAGTGGTTCTGTATAATAAAGTAGGTCAATTGTTAATGTTACTAGAACATGAGGACGTCTAAAGTATTGTGAAGGATTGGAATTATATTTTGCAGTGTCCAGAAAGTGCTGTGATTCCTCGTTACTTAGAGAAGAATGCACAATTTGAGTATTTAATATAAATAGCTTCGTCTAATGCAGTAGCGAGGGTCAATCATTAATTGGACGCGCAGCTCACCGCAGCCTACAAGTTTCATCGCCGTGAACTTCAAATATGAATACTATTTGTACGCTCCAGCAGACGGATGTTTGTTGAACACCACACAAGTGATTAACTGGTACAGTGATTAATGCAAGTGGAAATGGCCAGAAATGGTCAGACAACCCAGCTAGATTGTATCAAAGCATTCTCGTACCGCATAAGCATTCCCCAACTAATGCTTCGGTACGTGTTCTCGTAGATGACGCACGGAGAAATTCCTATTGTATTTTTACATTCACATTACTGATATCACGAGGATGCCCCGAGGGTTAAAAACTGTAGTTCTACCCTAGCACGCTATTATTCTTTCATCAATGTTAAAAGTCTGCATTTTTCCTCTCGCGTCTCTAATATTATTCCCAACACAGGCTCTGGTTTAAAATATTCTCCTAGCACTCTTTTCACAATTTTTCATTAATGTTAAAAACCCGCTTTTTTACGTCTCTAGTATTACAATCATACTTTCTTCTGATTAAAAAATAGTCACCCTTGGCTCGCACCCACTATTATTTTTTCACTAACATTAAAACTCCGCATTTTATGCACGCGTTCCTAATATTCTCGGTAGCTATCCTTCAGGATTTAAAAATACATACGTCATCTCTTGACTTCAGCTCCTTATAATTAATTAAAGTATAAAATATAAAAATTGAATTATAAACTCCTCATAATTTATTAAAATTGGTAGCTATTTGACCAGAAACAATAAAGACAAAAAAATAAGGAGTATTTGGAGGAAGGAGTATTCGCAAGAAGTATAAACTTTGGAAAATGCGTTTTAAAAATTGTGGAGGACACCAAAATTGAAGATTCTAGTATTAAATTTCAATCTACAACGTGTCCAACAAAAATTGGAGCGTCGAATTTTATATCTGTTATAAATTGATAAAATGGTGCCATCGAGGCTAACCGGAAGTTGGCGCGACGCGAACGTCGTCGATCGACTTGTTTAATCACCGACAGAATAGCCGGTATCGAGAATGCCGACAGTAATTGACACCACTTTCACGGCTAAACCGCTTTCCAATTTTCTCCTTATTTTCACGACATAATAACTTACCGAGGTTGACGGAGTTTAGATGCAAGGGCGGGTGCGACGGCAGGTTAGGGGTGCAGTTGGGAAGGGGTGCAGCCTCCACCGGCACGGCCAGTAATGGCTACGTATATATAGATACTTCTTTACAAGGTGGCGAGATAAGCTCTCATTGGCGACCGAAGCGTAATCACTACGGCTTCCTGAAATAGCCTGAACCTTCACCCCATCGCCCCATTCGATCTTGCCATTTCCCTTTCCTGAGATCCTTGGCAGAGGAAGTTCGATCGGTATCCATCATTCAAATCGAATTTCGTGTCTGCTCGAGTTCTTCCACACGAGATTCACGGAACAACACGAACGTACCGTTTCCGGATTCTTTATCATTTCATCAAAGATTCGAAAATAGTCCAGAACAACAAATTTCGTGCTTACTGTTGAAAATGTTTCGTAAGAATCACAAAGGGGATGGTTCTCTTTGGAATTAAATTTAAAAATTTGTCGAGTACATGTACTGTTGAACAAGTATTGGCATCTGTGTCTGACTGCAACGTATCATGACTACTTCATGAAGTATTAATATATTTATGCAATTTTTTAAAGATATCTGGTAATAATAGAAAGGGGATGATTCTGTTGAAAAATTGAAATATTGGAGCTACAAAGCTTGCAAAATAATTAAATTATAAAAATCTGTAGATGTTCCAGGGAACACGTATTGGTAACTACATCTGACTATAACGTACCGTGTCCACTTCATGTAACTTTAATGCATGTGCCTAACTTTCCAAGTTAATTATCTCGGAAACCAAGTTTCGTTCAATAGAAGTTACATTTTGCCGTTGAACAGGAATTGGCAAATACGTCTGACCACAACGTGTACTTTCCACTTCATGTAATGTTAACGTAACCAGCTATGGGAGTTAATTAAGGAAGGAAATAATTTACGTGTGCTGTAGAACAGTAATTATTACATGTGTCTGACCGTAAGTAGCCCTTTCTACGTCTTCTTATTTGAATGAATGTAAATGTAGAAGTAATCAAGAGGGAACATGATTTTCACGTGCTGTAGAACAGTAATTATTATATGTATCTGACCCTAGCTAGCCCTTTCTACTTCTTGTTATATGAATGAATATATAAATGTAGAAGTAATTATTACATGTGTCTGACCCTAACTAGCCCTTTCTACTTCTTTTTATTTGAATGAATGCAAATGTAGAAGTAATCGAAAGAGAACATGATATTCACGTGCTGTAAAACAGTAATTATTAAATATGTCTGACCTAAACTAGCCCTTTCTACTTATTTTTATTTGAACGAATGTAAATGTACAACAAATCGAAAAAGAACATAATTTTCACGTGCTGTAGAACAATAATTATTACATGTGTCTGACCTTAACTAGCCCTCTCTACTTCTTGTTATTTGAACGAATGTAAATGTACAACAAATCGAAAAAGAACATAATTTTCACGTGCTGTAGAACAGTAATTATCACATATGTCCGGCCATGGTGTGCTCTTTCTACTTACAATTTTTAATGCTCGTAATTTTCCGCAGTATATTATAATTTCCATAAAACCGTATATTCCACATTTCTCGTATGCCTTTTCACGTGGAGTCTGACTACTTTTGGTGCCACCATAATTCACAATTATCCTATCTGCTGTTTAGCTTCTATGAAAACTTTTCACTAGTTTAGATTCGCGGTGAATCGATTCTTGCACGCACGAGAGAACACATAATTGGATCGAGTAGTTCATTACATTGGCTGCAACCAATACGGGATAATATTCGGAAAGGATGGAAGCCAACGGCGAACGATACAACGGTAATCGGATTCGTCAATTATTGCCTGATAAATTATGGCCGATACGTATTAACGCGGAGCGGTTGCTAGCCGAATAAATACTGAAAGGACAGCTTGCAGCGTATCGGAGATCGTATTATCGCCGGGCTACATTGTATTCGCCGATGACCATTCGATTGTTCCAATTTTTTCCTCCTCCAGCAGAAAATATCCGGCGCCCGGTACACATTTATTCATCGTATCAAAATCGATATTCCCTATTGATACAAGACCATGGGAAAAATCATTGAAAACGTTTGGCGGGTGAATTTTGCGCGGGGCAACTTTTGAAAGGAATGAATGATTCATGCTCGAGTTTCGTTTAGAAGAATGCCGGTTCTCGAGGGTGAATTGTTAATTTTTCCCCGTCGGAAAACGCCTGCAGCCGTGCCCGATGAGAGTTGTCTGCGTTTTCGAATCGTTTTTTTTTCACTCCCCACCCCGCTTCGCGCCGGATTCGCTCGAACGTCCATTCCAATTTGGTCGGTTTACTTATTAAAGTGGCTCCGCATCGACTGTTCTCTCTCTCTCTCTCTCTCTCTCTCTCTCTCTTGTGCGTCCGCATTGTTCCAAAATGCCACTGAGGGAATACGAATTTTCGAGCAGGGTGACCGGCGAAACTTCTTCGACGATGCCATTCAAAATCGTTGCGGCTACGAGGCACTCTGATTCGGAGCAGCCATCCCCGTTCATCGCCGCGGGGCATCCAGCAATTAGTTTTTCAACTTATAACAACGCGGCAGGCGCGCGCCTCGTTAACCCGGCAGGGCCCACGTGAACTTCTGAAACGAAAGTGTCCACGTGGGGTGTTCATAGACCCCCAGTGAAAAACAATATTTATACTTAATGTTTTATGTTTATTGTAACATTTATTTATACTTTTGTTAAAATAACAGTATAAAATATATATACACCATATACAAACTAGTTATCAGAGTAGTCATCTATGGCTTCTGCAAGAAGCATAGAAAGAAATACTTACCAAAATATAAAGAAAGTATAGTAAGAATTGTAGTGACACAAAAACAAGAATAAACTGACTGCACTGTGTAAGTAAACGATGCTCCTGTGAAGAAAGCTCGATTGAAACTGAAATACTGAATATCAAGAACACACGGTTGAAACACTCGCTAGTATACATAAAGAGAGCCGAAACTGTAGATATACATTTTGAGCGCACAACACAAAGTCGGCGACACATCAATACACCCGGTATCGAGTTTTAAGAAGCTACATTGTATGGCAAAACTGTAGTGAAAGAAATATGAGAAATAGATAGCATATCTCAACGGTGGGGATCCGCTGGACCACCACGTGGACACTGCCCGGTTAACGAGGCAACAAATATCCAAAGTGTAAGAAATGCACGTCCGTTTACAAGCAGCACAGATGGCCTCTAGACTCTTTAGCATATTTTACGAAGAGGCGTTCCCTTTTTCCGCCGTTTCCAAATGACTTCGGGAAAGGGGGCCATAAAATGGTACGCGAGGGCCCCGAACGGACAGAGTGGGTCTTAGCACATGTGCAAGCTATCCACGCAATTGGTACTACCCTCGCCAGGTCGAGGGGCCATAAATTAAGGGGCCCAATTTAGGTACTGTGAACTCGCTGCTCCGGGGGTCATATTTTTTAGAAGTTCACTAAAACGACTTGAGGGAGTGACTTTCTCCTCCACGGATCAGGAAGACCCTCCTCCCCCAAAGTCGTCTAGCAAATAGGGGTGATCTTTCCCCCGTTAGCGGATTACTCCACCCAGTTATTTCTACTTTAAATAGAGCTGACCCCGTAGCAGAAGAAAAATTCCAGTACTGAGATTTTACGGATGCGGACTCAGAGTTTAGATTTTTTACGGTGTGTCGAGATTTTAGTTCACGAGTATACACGACCCGCGGATATTGTATTTAACGTAAATCGTACAAGTGTGACGGTCTCCATTTCTGTACGGACATAATTAGCATATTTCTTGTCTTTTCGGAATCCTCGACTGTTTGTGAAGTGTTTTTCATATTTTACCCTCACCGTTCCTTTAACCCTCTGTCTACCAAGCGGGTCCATTGGACCCGACTGTACGTAGATACTGCGGTTATTTAAACTTTTTTAATTCTTGAGATCTTGTCGTTGCATGACTTTGTTACTTTTCTTATTTTTTATTATTTACAGCTAAAAGTTTGTTTTTATATTTACTACGTTTTGTGGTATAAATTTTCGATCGCATAATGAAAGTTTTTTCTACGGTAGACAGAGGGTTAACAAAATCAACACAAAGAAATCGCCCGGCTCACCGGGCTCGCCCCCGTGTCAAACCGCTCTGCCTTCCCCGCGACGTTTATAAATTTCAAGAAGTTTAATTTCGCGTAATTGCCTAAGTTTCGCGGACCGTCCCAACGACCGAGGATCGAACCCGGGGATCCGAACTGCGGGGGGCGCGAAAGAGTACGCGAGAGGGTTGAAAAGTTTTCAAGACCGAGACTTTTAATGTCGCCCATGGCGTCGCGCGTCCCCGACGTTCGTTATTTACCTTTCCGTAGGGGGCCGACGAGCTGCCCCCCTCCCGGTGATGGTGCCCGGGAAAAAGCGGACTACCGTTCGGCCGAATCGACGACATTTTGATTTATAGCCGGTAAATGGAAATCTCGCGTTAGGATCCGGAACGACGCCGAGTCTCGCGGGAATAACCGGGTTTTTCGGCGCCGATCGCATATCCGACTAGTTTTGCCGCGGTCCCTGGTTGCCACCGCTAAAAACAACCTTACATGCGAACCTAGACAGTTTTCATCAACGTCCCGGACCCGTAATTCGTTCGTCGAATTTTAGTTATTAAACCGTTCCTGCGTCTGACACTCGAAACAAGTCGCTTTACGTCGTGCTTTCAGAACTTGTGAATCGTGCGACTGGAGAAAATGTTAATTCGAGGCTGTAATACTGCTAGAGTGTACTGTTGAGAACACTGTAGGCTGCGGTTGTTACACGAGGGTGAATAAATTGCAGTTACGGTCGTTAAGAGTCGGGAATCTAGGTGAAAATGCTAGACTGAAGCGTGCAAAGTTTTTAGGACCATTGAGCTTTTTATAGAAGATTTCTACTTTTTTTTCATTTATTGTTAGTCGTTTTTATAGTACAAGAACACTGTCATTTTGTACGAGTTACATTACCTATGGTGTTAGATCACATTTTGTACAACTTTGTCGTGAAACACTGACAGTGTATTTCGCACAAGAACGCAAAACTCTCATTCTGGAAGTAGAATAGGTCAGCAATTGTTCAGACAAGTAATGTAGACATCTTTTATGTTACTTCGACCAAGTGTAAAACGCTATACAATTATACGCTCGCTTATAATACGCGTTCGTGACCGTACAGAGTGTATAAAAATTATATGCCACAACTATTAATAAGATCTATTAATAAAATAGTCCGCAAAATTGTCCTTAACCGCTTCTTCAAGGTCAACATTTTTTTTTAAATATCATCGTCGCGAGGAACAATAGTCTCAAAAACACCATGGGTCTCAAATCAACTATTCTCATAAAAACGACTTTAAAATTTCGTAAACTATTTTATTTCACATGTCGACTGGGTGTCCCAAGATAGTACCAACGTGGAGGGTGGTGGTTCTAGATGAGAAAGCAAGTCTAAAATATACAATAATTTTTTTCATTTGATGCCTCGTTTTCGATAAACTAGGGTGTGAAAAAATGTTGACCTTGAAAAAGGGGTCAAGGTCACTTTTATTCCCATTTTTTTTAATAGATCTACACCGATCCAGAGACATAGAGCCCAGTTATGGTAGTCGTGACATATAATTTTCACACACACTGTAAAAAACCTCCACACATCTTCGTTAAACGTGCAAGTCGAATAGGCCAACCGTTAGTAAAGCAATTTCATGTTCCTGATAATAAATAATAAAAACTCTTTATAATTAGTTTACCGGATAATTTAACGTTCTTGAACGTTGCCTAGTATCTCTAGAGACATTCAGGAATTCCACAGACTGTTCATAAAGCACTTCCGTCAAGTGAACTCGTAGAACAAGTCAGCCATAGGTCAGACACTCTAATGTCTCTGTAACTGAAGATCAAGGATCGCTTCAAATTTACTTTCTGGACAATCTGACATTCTTTGACATTAACTAGCACACCAGGTAACACTCAGCATTTTTGCAGACTGTTCATGAAGCATTTTAATCAAAGGAAATAGTAGAACAAGTCAGTCATTGGTCAGCCCAGCCAATGTCCCTGCAACTAAAAATCAAGGATCGTTTAAAATTAATTTCCTCGACAATTTGACATTATTTGACATCGTCTAGCATACCAGGTAACACTCAGCATTTTTGCAGACTGTTCACGAAGCAATTTAATCAAAGAAAATAGTAGAACAAGGCAGTCATTGGTCAGGCCAGCCAATGTCCCTGTAACTCAAGATCAAGGATCGTTTAAAATTAATTTCCTCGACAATTTGACATTATTTGTCATCCACTAGCATACCAGGTGATACTCGGCATTTTTGCAGACTGTTCACGAAGCAATTTAATCAAAGGAAATAGTAGAACAAGTCAGTCATTGGTCAGCCCAGCCAATGTCCCTGCAACTGAAGATCAAGGATCGTTTAAAATTAATTTCCTCGACAATTTGACATCCTTTGACATCGACTAGCATACCAGGTGACTCAGAAATTAGGTAAACAGTGTCTGAGAGAGAAAAGCACAGTTAAAGAGCGTGACTTATAGCAAGGGAACACGGCTTCGGCAAAAGAAAAGCGTGTTTTCCAGGGCGGGAAGCAAAGCGATAACAAAATCCAATTAGTAGGGTTCTTGGTGCGCCAGTCACTTCGTGGGCGAAGAGGGAGGCTTGTTAAAACTAAGTCGCCCGCTCTGCGGGAGCGAGTTGTTGGACTGTTTCGCTCCGTGGGGTGTCCACCTCGAGGGTGCAAGTTTTTATTTAAACAACGAATCCTGCTATTACTTCGCGTTATTGGTTAATACAGCCAAGAAAGTCGGAGCGGAGTGAGAACAGGGCCCGGATGCGGAGAGTGCGATTTATGATGATGCAGCGAATGGGAAGACAGGAAAGTTGGCCTCATTAATAAAACATCGAGGCACGCGGCCTACAATTGCAGCCCGTAAGAGCTTATTACGTCGGCCACGGCTTTATTACCGCCACGCCTGGAGATTTATGGCACGCACTCCAATAACGAGGAGAATACAGAAGAAGCGTTTATTCATCGCGCTCCACCCGAGAGTAAAGCGAATGAGAATGAACTCACCACCGCCCCGGGGATCGTCTTGTTTTCGTGCATTCGGCAAAAACGGTCTGAGATCATTCGCGGATGCTCGGGAGAATCGTAAACTCTAACGCGCTGCGGTATTTTCACGTACACATGTACACGATTTTGGTTATCCGTGGATGCACTGTACCCAAAACCATCTCCAGAAAACATTTAAACATAGAAACTAGAGCAGTTTACTCTGGAGAGCTCACGGTTCCTTGGTTTATAAAGTAAGACTGCTTTATGATCGATTCTACTACTGTGTGCGACTGTAAGCAGTGCAAAATAATAATGATTCTAATGGATAACATATACTTTCCAAGTGTCTATGTCTGGTTTATTTCGAGCTGCTTTCTTGGTCCACATGTTCAACGATTTATTAAAATCATTAACTACTTCAATGTTGTATATTTAATACTTGAGAATTATGCAAACGGTTACTGCTCCATACAATGTCTGACTTATGAATCATTCTATTATTGTGTACTTACTTTCCAAGTGTCTATGTCTGGTTTATTTCGAGCTGTTCTCTTGGTCCACACGTTCAACGATTTATTAAAATCATTAACTACTTCAATGTTGTATATTTAATACTTGAGAATTATGCAAACGGTTACTGGTCCATACAATGTCTGACTTATGAACCATTCTATCACTGTGTACTTACTTTCCAAGTGTCTATGTCTGGTTTATTTCGAGCTGCTCTTTTGGTCCACATGTTCAACGATTTATTAAAATCATTAACTATTTCAATATTGTATATTTAATACTTGAGAATTGTGCAAATGGTTACTGGTCCTTACAATGCCTGACATATGAACCATTCTATCACTGTGTACTTACTTTCCAAGTGTCTATGTCTGGTTTATTTCGAGCTGTTCTCTTGGTCCACACGTTCAAAGATTTATTAAAATCATTAACTACTTCAATGTTGTATATTTAATACTTGAAAATTATGCAAACGGTTACTGGTCCATACAATGTCTGACATATGAACCATTCTATCACTGTGCCCACGTATCGCAGATTTTAAGCCTGGCTATTTCTGTACGTTCTAAATAGCCACGTCTGATTAACGTTGACCTGTGTCACTAACACAGACCGTCAATAATACCAGAATAAAATGATTAATAATAACAGTGGATTTCACTAACACAGACCGTCAACAGTACCAGAATAAAATGATTAATAATAGCAGTGGATTTCTGAATGTCGTGTACAATCCAGGATAGTCTAATGCACTGCCAAGTGCTTCAACAAAAAGCCAAAAGGATCAGGATAAAAATTGCACGGTCTTTTCGTAAACATATTGTTTGCCTGGCTCATGGGGGGATATTCCGGTGCAGTGGAACAAAACTGGTACTTAGATATTTTCCCCGCGTCTTGGCGTCTACTCTGACCTCATATTTATATTAAAGAAGAATTTTTAGATGCTCGTGTGTGCTTCGGTAATGCGTTGTATTACAAAGTGTAGCAAGCGGGGATGAAGAGAGAGAGAGAGAGAGCGCGCGCGAGGCAGATAACACCGGAATATCAAACTACAGTATATTTTTCAAGGTGGGTCGAAACGAGAAGCGCAACATCGGCCCAAGCCCCATGAATTATTCACCAGGGGCTGTGCTAACTGCGTCTAGCCTGTATCCGCGAGTCCTCCTGGAGCTCGGGGACTTCCGTTTGTGATTGGCAAATGCCATACGTCGCCTGATTGCGTTCAGTTTCAGGAAGTTAGTTCGTCGGGCACAGAGAGACAGAGAAGGATCCGCCCAGGGAAAGCCTGAAGTCCAATCAATAGTCTGTGATGAACGGTCCAATGACTATTGGCACCGCACCGACTCCCGTATAGACGCGCCCCGGCTGTTCTATGAATTATTTAGCGTTAGCCAAGTGGCCCTCGGTGTATTTGCTCTCAAACCGACGCCGGGCTTCGTAGCGCTCCAGGAACCTCGGTTGATTTCACCCCCTAATCTATCGTTCCTATCGGTGTCAAATAGCGTAACCGATTTCATTCATCTACCTCGGGCACCGACGGTGAACGCTCGTGAAATCGAATCGGTGTTTCCGGCTTTAACGGCCATTCGATAACGTTATGATCTAACGAGAGGTGACGCCGGTCGAATACTCGACCTCGGACAACCTGTTCCATTCGGTTAATCAAGACTCACGGACACGTCCCTCCCTTTGATTGCATCTTTTATTGGCTATCGTATTTCTCTACTACTCTGTCTTTGTTAAGAAGATAATCGCGTTACATCTCAAAGGAAGACTCAATTAACACGTTGATCGCTCACTCGACAATCACTAAAATTTCACACTATCAAAACAATTTATTTAACAAAACAAAAACTGAGAAGTTAATCAAGAGTCCCAGACACGTCGCTCCCTTTGATTGCATCTTTTATTGACTATCGTATTTCTGTAATACTCTGTCTTTGTTAAGAAAATAATCGCGTTAGATCTCAAAGGAAGATTCAATTAACACGTTAATCGCTCACTCGACAATGACAAAAATTAATCACAATTAAAACAATTTATTTAACAAAAAAACTGAGATGTTAATCAAGACTCCCGGACACGTCGCTCCCTTTGATTGCATCTTTTATTGGCTATCGTATTTCTCTACTACTCTGTCTTTGTTAAGAAGATAATCGCGTTACATCTCAAAGGAAGACTCAATTAACACGTTGATCGCTCACTCGACAATCACTAAAATTTCACACTATCAAAACAATTTATTTAACAAAACAAAAACTGAGAAGTTAATCAAGACTCCCGGACACGTCGCTCCCTTTGATTGCATCTTTTATTGGCTATCGTATTTCTCTACTACTCTGTCTTTGTTAAGAAGATAATCGCGTTACATGTCAAAGGAAGACTCAATTAAGACTAGGTTTACGGAGCATTAAGAGTGAAAATTTTACATAACAATCCAAAAATGACAAGAATAAGTTTATTCAAATTTTTAGCCATTTTTTAAAGAATATATACCCAAAGAAATAAATTTGTTGACTAATTTCTCATGGATGCATCTTTACAATCTAAACAATCGTAAATTCAAAATATTAGAGCCCGTCATTTTAACGGGTCCCGTAAACCTAGTGTTAACACGTTGATCGCTCACTCGACAATCACAATAATTGCAGACAGTTAAAACAATTTATTTAACAAAACAAAAACTGAGAAGTTAATCAAGACTTCTGGAATCGCGAATTCCTTACTGATATATTTAATGATCTTAATATAGAAATGTAGATTGCAGACTTCAAAGAACACAGCAGGCGAGAATTGTATTAAAATCCGGCTCCTTTGAACTCGGCGCTTCCCTCGTTTTCCAGCGAAAGTATTTTCCACTAGAACAAAGCGTCATACGTTAGACGTCTCTGCTGAACCTGTACAATAATGTGGAGATATTAATATAATACATTTCACATTGTTTTGCTTGAGATAATCCACAGTAGAAACGGCTGTCATAAGCCAGACATACTGTATTTAACTACTTAGAAAATGTACTGATTATTCACAAAAGTTAGCATTGACATTGTCAAAGTCAATGAAAACAAGGATAGCAGCTGGAATTCATGTCACGCACGGTTTCTGTTCATAATAGACGAGACAAAGATAATACGCATCCGTTGCTCAAACTATTCAGAAAGCTAGATTGACTTCGCCCCTTGACCTATCGCTTCTGCCGATATCAAACGCCATAACTCCCAACGCTCCACTGACCTCGACAAAATCAATCTCCGACCGGGTTGATCTCTTTCAAATTATGATCACATAATGGAACGTGGAAATGAGTTTTTTATCGTTCCGTACAGTTTTTACCCGCTCGCCTCGATTCTCTAACTGTTTCGCGATGGCTTATTCCTTTGTTCCCTCGAAATTTGTCAATCAGAAGAAATATTCCAGCTGAAAACAATCATTTCATAGGTGGCCCCCTATCTTTTCTTTGTAACCAAACAGATCCGTCTAATCAATCTTTAACGATAACAAATTTCTACTATACAGGGTGAGGCACTAACTATTGCCACCTACAATAACTCCAAAAGTATGATAGCAGTTGAAAAGTTTTCGAAATAAAAGTTGCAGCGCTAAGATTATTGAAGGTCATCAAAGGTCATTTATGACAATAAAGAAATACTACTCAATCCGTGATAAGAAGATTGCAGCATTGCATTGATACCAATGGCAATCACTTTGAACACCTTCTGTGAATGCAAGTTTATTTCGCCTTTTTTGTTATAAATGACCTTTGCTGACCTTCAAAGACCTTAATGTTGCACCTCGTTGCATCGGACCACAGGGGCCATAGTGTGGCGTTAATCTTTTGTTGATAGGTGGAATGACTTCAGAGATGTCAAGGTCACCTTTGTTTTTTTAAATAGAATACTATATTTTGGCACCCGTTTTCTGATAACGGCTATTGACACGAATTCAACGAGGTGCATCATTAAGGTATTTGAAGGTCAGCAAAGGTCATTTATAACAAACAAGGCGATATAAACTTACATTTACAGAAGGTGTTCAAAGTGACTGCCATTGGTATCAATGCAATGCTGCAATCTTCTTATCACGGATTGAGTAGTATTTCTTTTTGTCATAAATGACCTTTGATGACCTTCAAAGATCTTAACGCTACAACTTTTATTTCGAATACTTTTCTACTACTATTGCGTAGTATCTCTTTTTGTTATAAATGACCTTTGCTGACTTTCAAAGATCTTAACGATGCAACTTTTATTTCGAATACTTTTCTACTACTATTGCGTAGTATCTCTTTTTGTTATAAATGACCTTTGCTGACCTTCAAAGATCTTAACGCTGCAACTTTTATTTCGAATACTTTTCTACTGCTATCATACTTTTGGAGTTATTGTAGATGCCAATAGTTAGTGCTCCACCCTTTATAAGCTATGAACTAGAATTTACATAAATTCGACCTAAGGAAATATTAAGGAGTTATAAATTCTAAAAAATAAAATTCTAATAGAAACATCCTTACAATCACGCTGGTTGAGATCAAACAATTATTGCTATGAAAAATTCGTGTGTCGATAAAGGTAACGAAAGTATTGGATGCATTTTAGCTTTGGGAATATTATAACGGAAGGATCGCAACTTTTATGAAACCAGAGGAAAAAAAAGTGTGCCGCGTCTCGGTCGCAGGATATTTGCGGAGCATCGTCGTGCCGGAATTGCGAGGAATAGAATCCTTGCTCGATATTCGAGGGGAGAAACGTTCAGCGAAAGCCAGGACGACGAATCCCGAATTTGAGGACAACCGATTGGCGAGAAGTGCGCTTTATCAGGCGCGGCGTTGCGCTTCGGTATAATTTATTCAGTGCAGTAGGGGGGCTGTGCTCGGATCGCGGTGGCATCCGGCCTTCCTAATGCAATATTGATTCGATTTCGCTGCACGACGTGCTAGGTCGTAGCGCGCAATTTGCATATGGAACTACACGGCTCGCGGAAACGGTCCGCAGCGACGTAGCAGCCTGACGGCGCGGCGCGGCGTCGCGGCGGCGCACTGTTTGCCATTTGATTGCATGGAAATTGCATCGGGTCGGCGACGTATGCGCCGATGACAAGGCTGATTTCCTCGATCCACGCTTCGTTAGGATGCGAGCCGCACAAACTTTGCCAACCTCGTCGATAACCTACGTACCCGACGGCCTGATAGCGCAAACGTTCCTTCGAACGCTTGAAACGTCACAAGCTTTCCGTCAATAGACACTGCATCACACAAAAACCGTCGCTCCTTTTTTTTAAAGAAATCTGAACAACAAATTCTAGTGCATTGAACTGAAGATTGGACTGGAGATTGGACTAGGATATGTAAGGAGGCTCGACACGTCAAGATTTGTTGCTTGCTCGCAGGAAACTGTTTATTTTAACAAAATGTTAACGCAACATAAATCAATAAAATTATATATAACGATTAAACATATGAGTAAAACATTCAGTATCGTGTAGATACACGGTGGTATAATCATTCTTCTTACAATTCGGCCATCCTGACAAGTTAATCATCCTTGATTAACTACACACACATAAATCAATAAAATTATATATAACGATTAAACATATTAGTAAAACATTCAGTACCGTGTAGATACACGGTGGTATAATCATTCTTCTTACAATTCGGCCATCCTGACAAGTTAAACATCCTTGATTAACTACACACACATAAATCAATAAAATTATATATAACGATTAAACATATGAGTAAAACATTCAGTATCGTGTAGATACACGGTGGTATAATCATTCTTCTTACAGATAGGTGCACTGATATTTGGTCCCCTCAGGGTTGCAAATCCATTTTACCATTCTCCCCCTTCTTCCACTCACCCCCTTCTTCCACTTTGTCCACTCTCACCTAACGCCAATGTTTTATCACGAACTCGCGTTGAGACCGGATTGGTCTACGAGGGTTGTAAATCCCCGATTCGAATGCGACAACGTGGTACGCGATTCCCTATGACCACTTAAGGTGGTAGAGGTGGTATGAATATAATAAATTAGGCACAATGTAACGAACAATTAAAGGACTATATTTTTAAAAATAAAATAAAATTAAAGGACTATGGCCGACGATTTTTATCTCTGTTCTCGTCCACGTATTTATTTCAGTAAAAAATAAAATAGTATTTTAGCGAATAGCTTTGTGATAGAAAACGCAAGTAGGTAGTATTTACTACAATTTTACTTAGTTTGTGTAGATGATTTTACTAAAGGTTGGTATAAAGAAGTCTGGAATAAAAAATTGACACTCGATACGATCCATTTGAACAATTGTCCAATTGAACAATTGCACGAATTCTCTCAACATGACAAGACAATAGAGAGAAAGACACGCGTGTAATTGAGACAAATTGGAAGACAATTTGGAGTTTCGAACTTTCATCGAGGCAGTCGAGGAAAGTGATTCGTTGAGGTTCATGAATTACAGCTATAATTCGGTTGGTTCGACCGCAGGATTCGTAAAAAACGCTTCCGGGACAGAGGAAAAAGTTGGCGTAGGTCCGAGACGATTTCCGAGAAGTTTCCCTCGGAACCAATTAACATGCAGAGGTAAAACTTAAGCGACTTACCGAACTGCATAAAATTTGCATCTACACAGGGAATTACAAGGGGGCCGACGACGGCTGAGCCGCCTACACAGGCTCGACTCGCGTCGCGGGGAAATGGCGCAAACAGTCGACAGCTCCGTGAAACTTTTGCAAGTAATATGAGACGATCACTAGCCAGACACGTTGCACAGGGACGCTCCATAACCAAACAAGTGATATAGTGGCAGTTCTTGGTCGGGCAAGTGAAACGGGATGGAGTTTTTGGTCGGTTGAGAGGATACCGGGCTACAAATGCTTCTGGAACTAGTGGAACAAGGTCAGCCACTGGTCAGACAAGCGGAATAGAGATAGTGACGAGACAACTTAACGCTGATACCGTTCCTCGCTAGCCGGGGATCAAGTTATTCAGTACGTGTACATTCGTAAGCCGACAACGTCGTCATTGGGCCCTCAAGTGGAATAAGTGCTGAATATGGTCGGACACTTTATTAAAAGGAGAAGGAAAGCACAGATTGTCGACCAGAAGAATTAATGGTCATACTATACCTCTTTAGACAAGGATAAAATTATAAAGTTTAGGCATGCAATTGACAACGTCGTTATTGGGCCCTCAAGTGGAATAAGTATTGGATATGGTCGGACACGCTTATTAAAAGGAGAAGGAAAGCATAGATTACAAATAATTGACAACTAGAAGAATAAATGGTTGTAATATACCTGTGTAGGCAAGGATGAAATTATAAAGTTTAGGTATGCAATTGACAACGTTGTTATTGGGCCCTCAAGTGGAATAAGTATTGGATATGGTCAGACACGCTTATTAAAAGGAGAAGAAAAGCACAAATTACAAATAATTGACGACTAGAAGAATAAATGGTAATAATATACCTCTTTAGGCAAGGAGAAAATTATAAAGTTTAGGCATGCAATTTGCACCGTCGTTATAGGGTCCTCAAGTGGAAGAAGTACTGGATATGCTCAGACACGTTTATTAAAAGGAGAAGGAAAGCACAGATTAACGACTAGAAGAATTAATGGTCATACTATACCTCTTTAGGCTACGATAAAATTATGAAGTTTAAGCATGCAATTGACAACGTTGTTATTAGGCCCTCAAGTGGAATAAGTATTGGATATGGTCAGACACGCTTATTAAAAGGAGAAGAAAAACACAAATTACAAATAATTGACGACTAGAAGAATAAATGGTAATAATATACCTCTTTAGGCAAGGAGAAAATTATAAAGTTTAGGCATGCAATTGACAACGTTGTTATTGGTCCCTCAAGTGGAATAAGTGCTGGATATGATCGGACACATTTATTAGAAGGAGTTGATAAGCATGAAATAGAATTCATTGAAGTCTAGAAGAATTAACGTTGGCATTATGCCTCGTTACATAAGAATAAAGTTATAAGGCTTAGGAATGCAAGTTGGCTGCATCGTTATCGATCTCCTAAGTGGAATAGGTATTATACATGGTCAGACATACGGATTAGAAGCAATCGCCAACTGTGGCTAATGAGACTCCCATAAATTTGAGAAGGCTGTATGCATACGCGAGCTGTTTTCAACATTAATAGCTTCGTAACTAGAATTAGTAGTGTATGTGGTCAGACATGTCTACTAACAGAAATGAGTGACAGTGAAACAAACATGATCGACGAAGGGAAAGATTAACGATGACGCTGTACCTCGTCGGGCAAGGGTAAGGTAACAGAGTTTAGGTATGCAGAGTGACAGCGCCATTATTGAATTCCTAAGTAGAATAACCGCTGTACATGGTCGGGCAAATTGATTAGAACGCATAGTCGACGGAGACTTGTTAGGTTAGGATAAAGTTGTGGCGTTTATATGCAACGTATATTGATAACATCAACACTAGCTTTGTAAGTAGAATAGGCAAAGTATATAGTCAGACGAATTTTTATAAATCGACAATTGATCACCCAAGAAATCAGTGATGAGGTTTATGTACACACGTAAGCTTGTAGCATACTTGTTAGCCCCATAAGTAGATTGAGCACAATATAATCGTTGCACAAATTAATTCAAAGGGACCAGTGATCCGAGAGCTGCGCTGAAGGAAGTTTAGAGATGAAAGCACGGTACGAGGCGAAGTCACGAGAAGTTCCGATCGGAAATATGGTTGAACGATGTCTGCATATTCACAGATCCGTTCCCTTTGATCTAAACCGCGTCTCCGGATCGAGATCCGTGGTCCCGGAAAACCAACGCGCGCGATCGGGGACTCAATAACATTCGAGTTCCGTCGCTCAATGAACCCGTGCGCCGCGAATGCATCAGAGGAACCTGGAGCAACGGGGGAGTCAAGCTTGATAAATCTTGGTGCATTACGCGAAAGACGACGAATATATTCGAGGAAAGCCGATTCCGGCGCACGTGTTGGAGGCTGCTCCGTCAGACTAGGATAAATAATTTCAGCCATGAAAATGACTTTAGACGCGCCGAGTCGGTGAAACCATTTCTGGCATCTATCAGTGTCGTTTAAAGGCAGTTTCAGTGGAGGAAAGCGTTATAAGTCGGACACGGCGTATTACTCACAGATAAAAATTGTTGTCTGTATTTTTCGCATGGTCGGCGAATCTCTGACGGTACGTGGACGCTTAGAAATAATTCTGCGAATATTCCGGTCGACAAAATAGTCCCTTCTGACGGGCTAAACTGACGGCAGTAATGCCGTCGTGGAAATGTTCAACGGACACCGACGTATCTATGATCTCTCTCCGCTCGTCCCACGGGGATTTCGTTTTTCCTTTTGGCCGGCGATCCGCCTCGGCCCGCATCCATCTTCGTGGCTGCGTTTTACATTCCACCGGAAACCACACTATGCCGCTACCCGACGGCGCATAAAGAAAACGGAACGCGTGGCACATCAGACCGCCCAAGATTTATTGCTAATTACTTTCCTATGCTGGCCTATCCAACCCCGTCCGACTCTGTCGCACCGCTCGCAGCAAATTTATCGCCATTATTTTTCTTACCCCCTCGGCGCCGTACTAAATATACACGGTTGTTCGAACAATCGTGATATGACACGAAAATGAGAATTTCCGCCGCAAGTTGTGAGCGTGCGCGATCGCCAACTGGATAGTGGGATTTGTCGAATTGTAAATGAATTTTACAATTTATCTTTGAAATTTTTATAAATATTGTGGGATCAGGACCTCCCAGACCAAATACTGTATGGAGATTAGAAAAAGTATTAGGGTTCCGTGGGTATGTGTAAGAGCTGATCAGCTACAACCGCGAGGGTCCCAGGTTCGATTCCCGGCGCGGAATTCCTCATTTTTCCTAAGATCCTACATTTGGGGGCTCGTCCGGGATGGGGGGAACACACCGATGCCCGCATGGTGACAGACGACGAACGCAGTAAGCATGCGTTGCGAAGACGGTCGCACGTGAGCGAATGGACGACGAAGCGAAGTAAGGGACACATCCAGGGAAAACTGCTAGAGAGGGCAGTAGGATGGTGTTCCCGAAAAGTGACGAAGTTGGTGACGAGTTGTGTTGATGGCGCTAAGGCCAAAAAGACGATGGCGCTGCGACGGACATTCGAGGGCGAATGGCCGCGTGTGGGATCAGGACCCCCCACACCAAATACTGTATGTAGATTAGAAAAAGTATTAGGGTTCCGTGGGTATGTGTAAGAGCTGATCAGCTACAACCGCGAGGGTCCCGGGTTCGATTCCCGGCGCGGAATTCCTCATTTTTCCTAAGATCCTACAATATTCTAGGACGAGTGAACATATTGTGACACTTTCCGTCCGCGGTAGCTATAAAATATGTCACGGTAGCTTGATATCCATATTATCGACATTTAGAAGGAACATGCGTCGAGTAATTAGAATCACGTTCGTTCATTGTGCACGGTAATCGCAGGCGTATTAATTTCGTAAATTATCGAAGACACGACAAGGAGAGGCCGAATTAATATTATAGCCGTAATTGCAATGCGAAGTATTCGCCTATGACGATGGATCGTCGGTGAATCCGTTTAATGCCTCACAGGCATCCACACTGTGCTGATCCGCAAATTCCCCAATTAATCGCGGTTCTAACAGTAACGAACCGTCAAGTCGGCCATAATGGCTACCATCGCTGTCACACTTCGCTAATGGCAATAACATTACTCGTTCGCGGGTAATTTATCGTTTGATAGCCTGACACGCCGATAGTTTGATAGGTCATCAAGCATGCAATTCTCTTTGTTTTCGGAAGATACTCCGGATCAAATGGCATGGCAGTGTAATAGAAACCACACGTCATAATCCGTTCACACCATCAGAAAATTGTAATACTTCATTTACTCGTCCGGATAGTGAGGATCACTGCAATGTCTGATCGGTGGCTGATTCTACTTTCTACAGGGTGGGGCACTATAAACAGGTCACCTGAATAACTCGTTTGCTTTTGATGATAGAAGAAAATGAATCAGACCAAACTTACTTGATATCGAGGCGCTCGTAATCTGATGTCATTAATTTTTTTATAGGTGGAGACTTCAAGGACATATGAAGGTCAACTCTGTTTTTTTAAATGGAACGGTATGGTTGTTTATTTACATTCTGAAAGTGTGTTTCAAGACGAATACAATGACCTATTATGAACGTCATTCAAGGTCACCCAAGGTCAACTGCAATAGAAAATAAAGCACTGTTCGGAAACTACAACGATTTACATGTAACATGTTATTTACTTATTCACTGCTACATCAAGTGTTCAAAATGACGACCTTGAACTTGAAATTGGTCCATATTTCATTGATGGCACGCTAAATAGTCATAAATACGAGAGAATCTTAAAAGACGTATTGCCAGAATTGTTAGAGGACATTTCACTGGACATGCGACAGTCCATGTGGTTCCAACAAGACGGATGTCCTGCTCATTCAGCACGAAATGTTACAGAATTACTGAACAGGACATTTGAAGGTCGTTGGATTGGTCGATCAGGAAGTAACAAATGGCCAGCACGTACCCCAGATCTGACAGCACTAGATTTTTATTTGTGGGGAAAATTGAAGGAACAAGTGTACCGCGAAAAACCAACAACCACAGTTGATATGCAAGAGCGTATAAAAAGAGCTTACTCTGTAATAAATACAACTGAAATTTGCCAGGCAGTATCATCAGTATTGCAACGTTTAGATTATATCTTCGTGTTCAATGTCGTCATTTTGAACACTCGAACTAGCAGTGAATACGTAAATAACATGTTACATGTAAATCGTCGTAGTGTTCGAAGAGTGCTTTGAGAAACTTTATTTTCTATTGCAGTTGACCTCGCGTGACCTTGAATGACCTTCATAATTGGTCATTGTATTCGTCTTGAAACACACTATCAGAATGTAAATAAACAACCATACCGTTCCATTTAAAAAAACATAGTTGACCTTCATATGTCCTTGACGTCTCCACCTACAAAAAAAATTAATGACATCAAATTACGAGCGCCTCGATATTAAGTAAGTTTGCTCTGATGCACCCTGTATATTTAGGAAATCTCTACGCGTTAGTCTGACAATTCACTTCCTTGTTTTAGAAGTCATCATGTACCCTTCAGTTCTTCAAGTACTGTGCTCGCATTTGTTGTCTGACTAGTGGTGGGCCTTGTTCTACTGATTCTAACTTTGATCAACGAGAAAACACAAAAGTGGCATCTCTTGCCTTTGTAAATGCAAAGAAAACATATGAAGAAAGTGTGCATACGAACGAGTGAACAGATAATATAGAACAACGTTGAATGGACGCAGAAATAACGGAATAATAGGAAAATACAGACACTTTGCTCCGGAGTTTGCGAATCGGAAGACAACGAGCTCGTTCAACCGGATCGCAATTTATCATAACGAGTCTGGAACGCAGCTGGCTGGCTCCGAAACCGGGACCCGTGGTATTAAACCGAGAGGACCGATTGGATACAGAACGATAATTAACGTTCGTCACAGAAGTGCAAGCGTACGGGGCAGACGCGATAGAGAAAGCGTGCGCGCGGGCGTCCACGCGCGCGGAACGGGTAATAACGTTACACTGTGTATACGTCTACATTCGGCGACCGCTATTGGTGCAGAACAGTCGCCGCCGGGATAAATTCATTCGTTATTTCCGGGCCGGTTGTGCCCCGGCTCGAGCGAAAGCTGCGCCCGGAATTAGCTGACCGGAAACTGATCCTCCGTAACGCGAGCCGCCTCTCCCTGAAAAATTTCACCCGTCGTGGAAACGCGAGCCGGCCGCGTCGTTTAATCGTGGAACGCGCCCGTATAATTGCTCTCGTAATTTTTACGAGTGGCGCCGGTCCGGAAAACTGCCGTTGTGGAAGAGACAGAGAGAGAGAGAGCGAGAGAGAGAGAAAGAGAGCTTTTTTGATCGATAAAAGTTTAAGGGACGCCCGACGTTTCAAAATAATAATTTATTCGCGACGCAGCTGAAGCGTGTCACTCAGCTCGATGGCTCCCGCACAGTTACCGTGAACTCACGTTAATATCATTTTCGAGGCGAACGTCCATTAATGAGCGTGGCAAAAAGTGGAGCGGATCGATCGCAAAATAAACAAGTAGAACGCAGGAAAGTACTCTTCCCCGGCCAAGTAGAACGACCGTTCAACCGGGTACAAACACAATCATATCGATGAGAGCAAGCTGAGCAGGCTGGTGTCTAAACAAGCAAATCATTAGCAACGCAAATCAGTAGAACGGGTCAATAATAAGCGAGCGGACAATACAGGTCGTCGGTGTTTAACGAGGTCTGCGGAATAGCGAAAAAATGAGGGATACGTGTGGACTAAGTAGAAGGAGTCCACAGTAGTGCAAGTGTGAAGATGTAAAAGGATGAAATTTATATATGCAATAATATTAAGCAAGAGAAATATGAACGCTTCAATGATAATAAGTAAAGAGCATTATAATAAAACGTGTGCATTAAGCGCTGTTCATGCGTGTACCGAGCAATTAACTCAAAGAGAACAATAACATACAATTCTTATAAATGCAACGCGGCATTTTGATAAAAATAATGCAAGTTAATTTTATACCCTATAATTCTAATTCTTTTATTCAAAAAATTGTTCTTTACCTCGTCCTCTTTATTTCCACCTCAGAAAATGAAGATTCATCCAACTAATCCTTGACATTCTACTCGATAAGTGAAGTATCAGCAAGGAATCGTTTTAAGTAGAACAAGTCAACGCATGGTGACACATGTCAAATTCTATCTACTTCTCTTGAGATTGCTAGAAAACGGATTGGAACATAAATTGCAGTATCAGTCGACCTGTATTAAGTGCTATTAATGAATACAAAAATAGAAATAATTAATTGCAAGCAGAGAATGTCAGTATTTATTCAGACAAAGAAAAAGCTCAACCATATGTAGTCAGATCAGAGGATGCAAAGCAAGATCTTCCTACAAAAAGCATGTCTAACTTCATTCAAGTCTAAGCACAATAAAAAAATGTAATTACAATTTAATTACAAACAATTGCAACTCCATTCCGCTGTGTCTAGAACATATTCGACACTTAAACAAGCAGAAGAATAAATTCTTCTTAACACTTGATCTACTAGAAACGTATTAATAGGATTTTGGATGATTGTACTGTACCAAAAGGAAGCTTAAAAATCCTTTTTCACATAACAATCCCAAATAATTAGATTACGTTACTACTACTTGTTCTTTCACTACTGAATTTGCTGTTCAGCAATCTATTTAAAAAATCCTTAGCTATGCGCCACAGACTTCAAAAACTTACGAAATAATCGTCGGTCGATAATGTATCAAGTAGAACAAACCAATGCTCCGTCAGCCCCATAGAAATCCGTGTTGTCCGTGATAGAATCAACGGAAAACAAATGGAACAACGAACCTGTACGCGGTCTGTCGCGCGGAAAGAGCATGATGAGAGTCGAAACGGTATGAATCAGCTTTCGAATAGCTGGCAGATGCGTGCAAGCTTTTTCGAACGAGCGCGTAGAGCGTGAACGCGACGCGCAGATGCGTCGTCCGAAGATGGAATTGATAAAGGGGCGCGATTCTCATAAAAGCTCGGGCGTCATAGGAGCTTCGGCTCTCGCCTCGTCCGAAATTGAAACACCCGCGAGATCGTTCGGCGGGCAATATGAGTGGCGAGAGGGTTCTCTTCTATTCCGTGATCGTTGATCGATCCCCGTGAACGATCCGGAAATATCGGGGCCGGTAGACCGCGAACGGCTCGATGAACTTCGAATCCGATTGATTCCTCGACGAATATCCGTCTCCGTGTGCGTGGCCACGTAAAAATAGCAGCGAGGCCGCCGGGGCGCAGGATAAAGGATATTTCGCATGGAAATGAATCGCAATCGGGGCCGAAGTGGCTCTCGGCCATCGACAGATAGCCGCACACGCCCGGCAATAATTCTGAAAAATTGTTCCGCTCCTCTGAGCTTGATCTGAGATTTCAGCGCATAAATCGTGCTCGTTCCCCCGGATTCACGTGATATATCGGTGTTTGCAAGTGTTCCCGGAAAGATATTACAATCGTATATTCTCGATGTATTGATACAAAATGGCTTTTCGTGCCGGGGAGCCTCGCACGCTCGCCTATCGCTGACCCTGATCCACTAAGCTCCGGTTCTACACGGATTTTAATCGAAAACTCCCGGATAATCTTCTTGATCTTTCGGAACACGTTTTTACGTACATTACCGGTCAACCGGATTTTCCAAAAGCGAATCAAATCCTGAAATTTCGGTACAATTTCATTCGCAGACTGTTTAATTTGTCGAACTTGTCAGTATAGGAAAAGAGGATTTCATTTTTTGGGTCTCGACGTCCGAACATAAAACATCGTGAATTTCCGCAGAAATTAGCAGTTTGATTGTCAGGAATCCAGATGAAATGCTTTATAAAACGTACGATCTATTAACGCTTTTGGTCTGCAAGAATTTCATTCGAACGTTTCGCGAATTCACATTTTTATGGCCGAATGGCGGGCAGTTAAAATCTTTTTAAATGCACAGCCAGCCAATTTCAATGAAATTACTGAACTGTGAAAGCTGTGCTTCGCTGATTTTCGCACACCTTTGCAAGCCGGGATAAAGAATTGACGATAATATACGTTGAAAACGCGTTCGTAGTATATCAGTTTGGAATTTGAGTGGATCGGAGGCATATTTATCGAAACTTTTTCGATTCGATCCACATTTTCCGTTACGCTCTAATCCGGATCCTTATTTTTGGGAAGGGCACCGGAAAACGCCAGAAACTTTCCCATTCGAAGTCCGCGAACACGATGAATGTTTTCGCCGGTGAAAAAACTTCCTCCGAAGACTGCACACCTTCCGTAATTGCGTTCCCTGCATCGTTCATTTTTTCCTCAGCCGAAGCTCGTTAAAAACTTCGCGAAAAACTGTTGTAGCGTAAGTTAAACTGCTCGATAATTAACTGCATATTAACCCGGAAATCAGTTTTTCCTATCCCTGCATCTTCAAAAAATGCCATCAAACTCAAAAATACGTGTCCCAAGGTTTCATCTTTTAATTAACCCCCGGACCATTCCTATACTATACAGGGTGAGGCATTTATCCTAGCCACCCGGAATATCTCAAAAATTAAATTCCGAAGAACAAATATTTCAAATAAAAAGATTAAACCAAGGAGGGGCTGATGCAGCAGTCATATCTATTTTTAATATTCATCATGTTTTCAAGGTCATTCCAAGGTCAACTATATTTTTTCAAATGGAAATATATTTTTTTCATTACAGATTCGTAATCCACTATTTGATACAAATAACTTTTATTTGAAACATTTTTTTCTACGCCGATTATTGTGTATAATATTGAATTTTTAAGGAATAAATAAACAATGTCGTTTTAACGGAGAAAATCATTTTATTTATGACAAATGAAATTAATGCCCAATTAAAATAGTATCAAATAAACATGTAATCTAAATGAATAATTAAATAATAGCTAAATATTGAAAGAGGCAAAACAATTACATAAAGCTTAGCAAAAAAATTCAACGCTGAGCGTACACAACCTGTTCATTAAGCGCAGGGATACACCAGTTTTATACTGTCTTTTCTTTGGAATGAGATTACACATTCTCTCGCATGCAATACAAATAACATTAAAATGTTACTGAATATTTGTTAAATTAATTTTCTTCTAATTAAGTTGCAATTCTCCTGTATTATTATAAATCAATATTATACAAAATAATCGGCGAAGAAAAAAACCTTTCAAATAAATGTTATTTGTTTCAAGTCGTGGATTAAGAATCTGTAATGAAAAATATATGTTTCCAATTGAAAAAATAAAGTTGACCTTGGAATGACCATGAAAACATGATTAAAATTACAAATGGATATGACTGCTGTATCAGCCCCCCCCCCCCTTGACTTAAACTTTTTACTTGAAACATTTTTTTCTCCGGAATTTAGTTTTCGAGATATTCCAGGTGGCCAGAATAAATGCCTCACCCTGTATAATTGAGGATATTCAGGGTCATTCACCGCTTTATTTATCAATTTTTTAAAGTATATTTTTGATGGCACATTGGTCTTCCAATTGTTTCATCTAATTAATTCCCTCGAAACTGAGCAGATGAGCGACGATCATTAATTTAGAGAAGCCTACGCCGTAAAACATTTTATTAGCGAGAGGCTTTAAACTGTAAATTACAACGGTGGGGCCAGACGTGATCGCGGCAAAACTTGTCGGCGAATCAGAGAAAGCCGTAAAATATTCGTTGGTATTACTATGGCGGAACGATCGGTTGAGCGATTTCGGTTTTACGATTGCGCCGTTCAATTTTCTCGGTCGTCCGGTATCGAAGACACAGAGGGGGGGGGGGGAGAGGGCAGGACTGATAAGGCGAGGCGAGATAGCGCGAGCGTAATTGGAACATTGAAGTAGCGCAGCCGGCTAACTATGCACAGCGTTCCGCGACGTTAGTATTCCGTCCCGTTGCCAACGGTTAGATCCAATTTAATGTTCTGCTCGCTCCTTGGATTTCAGATCTGGACACGATGCTATATGGGTACACGAACAACATATACGTGCTGGACCACACGCCCGAATCCTTGCCGGTGAGTATACCATTCGGAACGCAGAGAGATGACCGCGGGGACAGAGGGGAGGATAGAAGAGGGCCAATTAGACGCAACTATTATTGCGGGATTGCGTTCACTCGCGTACGCGCGCTTTTAAGTTGATTAACGGGAACGGCGCGGCACGTAGACGCGCGTCCACCGATTCCAAATTAATATCGAAGCGAGTCGGTCTGCGTATACCGGGTTCGGAAATTGGACCGCCGAACGCATTAGCGTTCCGAATTTCTGACAGTGAAAAACCGTAATCGCGTTACGTCCCCTGTACCACGGTATCTGGTTTTTCGGCGGACAGCTTTTTGCACCGGACCGTAATTAACTGTGACCTAATGGACCGCCCGGGCCATTTCTACTTTCTATGTTCTCATTTTCCTGGGAACTACTGTAATAATCGTGGCCTCTAAAAGAACATGGCAATAATGAACGGACCATTTACAAATGTAAAAACGTGAAATATAAGAATTTATATTCATGAGTAGTGACATCTCTATTTGGGTCTCCGTAGACCCAGGATCCGTTGTTCCAGGATAAACTTACAGTAGAGGTAATTACAATTCTGCAAAAAGTATTATTTTCATGTAAGAGTATGTACAGCATACGGAGTACATTATTTTATGATTGGTTTTGTATATCTCCATTACAGTGGCTGACCATTGCACGATCATTCTACTTACAGTATTGAACATCCTACTCCTCAGTGGTGCATTGCGATTTGGTCAGTCGCAAGCTAAAGGAAATTAGCATTGGCGGAACTAGAACAATACATACCTTACCACGGACAATACTCGAAGCTAGTAGAAACTTCCAGACATGGTCAGACATTGGAAAATCGCAGACGAAGCGTGTCTAAAATATCAGTACAACCCAGAACTGTATAATTTGACAATCGTAAGTAAATACACAGAGATTAGAAGAAATTCCTGAAATGTCTGACCATGGCTTGCCACTTCTACTTCCGGAAAAAGCTCAAGTTTCGAATCCATAATTACAAAATCACACTGTGTATCCTCCCATTGCGTTACAGAATATAAAAACCGTAACGATTGAAATAAAATTGCAACGAGATAGTGATAATAGCACAAGGAGTAATATTTTCATGTAAAAGTGTGTACAGATATAGATCACATCATTTTATGATCAGTTTTATGTATTTTGGTTACTATGTCCGACCATTGCTCGATAATTCTACTTACGGTATCGAAGTTTCTAGTCCACAGTGGTATAGGGGGATTTGGTCAGACGCACGCTACAGGAAATTAGCATTGGCGGAACACGGGAAATACATACCTTACCACAGGCAATGGTTGAAGTTAGTAGAAGCGTCGAGCCATGGTCAGACATTGGAAACTCGTATACAAAGCGTCTGTGGAATCGCAGTACAACCAAGAACTGTATTATATAATACACCAAGTAACAAAACAGAACTTAGACAACATTCCTGACATGTCTGACCAGGGCTTACCATTTCTACTTCCACAAAAGGCTCAAACTATTCCTTGTGAAGGATACCAGAATTACAAAATCACATTATGTATTGACCATTGCAGCTAGTTTGCAAAATCTTGCAACAATAAAACAGGATTAAAACTAATGAATGTTCGAGACTTTCCTATCAATTTTAATCTAATAAATTAATCTTGCTAATTTATCATCTTCAATGTGCACAGACTTACTTTCTCCTCGTATAACCACCACGAATACAATGTCACCAGCTAACTAAACAAGTTACAGAATAATTTATCGTAGACTTTCTCTTCGCCATATCACAAAGAATCATTTCTCCAATGTTTCCGAGATCGTGGAATCGTCGAAGTCATTTTTAATGGCCATTGTGGTCGTGTATTAGCATCGAGCGGACCACGACCGTGTCCTGCAATGTGTGTACACGGATCTCGTATATAGTGTTCCGTGTACCGTGTACACAAGGCCGAATGTAATTTGCAGGAATCTCGATTTCGTGGTGACATAGACATTGAATTTCCGGTATCTCGCTGTGAATTGAATCGATCAATCAGTCGTAGTGCAGGGTAATTAGATGGCACGATAAAGTGTTTGCCAGGACAGCGGCGTAAACAAGGGACCCGTTTACGTATATGTGTATTTCGTCCCGGAAACACTTGTCCATGGATAAATTCATTTCGATGCAATTACGACGGGCCCCGCTGGGCTTATAAAAATATTTTACTTCGCAGAAACAAGTTGCTCGCCGAATTAACATTGGCGCACGCGAGCCGAGCTTATTTATTCGCGACCGAGGGCAGGGCTTGCTTCGATGTTTGAGCACGATTATCGAGCCACCGTTTGCGGATTTCCGTGGACTCTTCGCAAGAGTTAACCGGCTTTAATCGGTCTGTACATTGGGATACAGTATTGTTCGGCGATCAACGGTTGATCGCAATGACGGGAATGTCAGTAGATCATTTTCTGGGCCCGAAAACATATTTTAATAAATATTGGGTGTGTTATACGTGCGTGACATGATAGCAAAATTAAAGGAGAAATTTTAATGAGTGTACTATAATAGTTTCTATACGTTTGACGTTGTCCTATAACTAATTGTAAGCAATGAGGCGTAGAGTTCATACGTTAACTGGAGATTTATCGACGTGGCTGACCATTGCTTGATTTTCCTACTGAGAACGATACGAATAAGGATCGTTCATATTAAATTAATGTACAATTATGGGTTGTTTATAGTCTACTCTTATTGAATAGAAAAAAAAGAATTCTTACAATAAGTGTGCGTTTTCTTAGGAGTAGCTACGATGTCTGACTAATGCTTGATTTGTTCACTTAATGTGTATTCCAGTATGGAAACACTGTGATATTTATACCTTCCTGATTGTCAGCTGTCCTATACCTGCCAACTAATATTAGGTTGCACTAGAAAACACATATTACTGGATTGTCTGACTAATACTTGATCTGTCCACTTACTGTGTATTCCAATATGAAAACACTGTCATATTTGTACCTTCCTGATTGTCAGCTGTCCTATACCTGCCAACTAACATTAGGTTGCACTAGAAAACAGATATTACTGGCTTGCCTGACTAATGCTTGATTTTTCTACTTACAATAAATTCTAACGACAGTACAGGTAATATTTGCAAATATTCGCATAAATAAATGCAGTCAGCAGTGAAGCGACACTTCATAAAACATGACCAAGAGTTTCTAAACAATGTTACACGCTTAGAAATATTTTCTTTCTATCTGGAAGGGTATAGCCGGAAAAGATGGTTAAAAGGGCCCTTGAACCGAATTTTATCGACGATGGATCATTCGATAGGGCTTCAAGAAAAAACATACTGTGCAAAATTTCAACCCTGTATCTCGATCGGGAGAGTAGTTATAGGGTAAAATCGAAAAATCAGTTTTTGGCCCATTTTCCCTAGTTAATGATGTTCAGAAATTCTGGTAAAAATCTGACACATGTCAAGAACCCAAATGCATACTTTGCAATTGGTTTCAAAATTTTTAATTGAAAATCCTGCTTGTTTGATTTTTTACTAAATTGATTTTTGACTTGTAAAAAATCAAACAAGCAGAATTTTCAATTAAAAATTTTGAAACCAATTGCAAAGTACGCATTTGGGTTCTTGACATGTGTCAGATTTTTACCAGAATTTCTAAACATCATTAACTAGGGAAAATGGGCCAAAAACTGATTTTTCGATTTTACCCTATAACTACCCTCACGATCGAGATACAACGTTGAAATTTTGCACAGTATGTCTTTTCCTGCAGCCCTATCGAATGATCCATCGTCGATCAAATTCGGTTCAAGGGCACTGGACCATCTTATCCGGCTATACCCTTTCATTAAAATATGAACATCCTCAGAATAGATTAATTGCTGAAATCAAATAAAATACTAAACATAAAATACACCGGGCTAACACGATGCTAAAACTCCAGGAAAACAAACGTCTATTTTCAATATAAGAATATTGCATTAAACTCAACAGGAGTATAATCACAGAAAGCACCACGTAACTAATAAAAATAACAGACGAGCCCTAAGGTAGAATTAACGGCGCCAACAAAAGTAAATTCGATGCTCGGTCGATTTAATAAACGCCTCCAATATCGCGTGCACATTTAACATTTCTTTCGAGCAACTTCTCCCCGGATCTTCCCGACATCTGAGCCCCGGAGAAAACTGATCAAATCAGCGAGCACTGTGTACAAAATCGTAAAGTATGTGTAAAGAAACTTCAGCTATCCGGTATCAGCGGCGAGAAACTTCGCATCGCTTCGAAAATGTCGCCCGGCGCCGGAACTTCTGCGGAAAATAGTCGAGCGGCGTGTTCGCGGTAACTTCAATAAACGAGCTCGTTACATGACGCCCTCGTACGAGGAATATTCTCTCGGAACACCGTGGAGAGCTCGCCGCGGAATCGCTGCGCATCTTCGAATCTTTAGCGATAACGAGCGAGGAATTCCCCGGACGACGACGACGATAACTCGACCCGGGTAATTGAATCAAAAACGTTTCCGGGAGCTTTTCATTCGCGCGGGAGCACAGTCAAGATATAACAGAGAAATTTTCGCCAGTATTCACTCGGGGGTTTCCCATGGTGCTCGGTGCGCGAACGGAACCCGAGGTATTTTCGGGAAAAAAAGGTCACCGTTAACTTGTCCTTTCCGTTCGGGCTATTTATCAGCGGCGAAAGGAAAGTTTGCTCCTGGAAATAGGAGAACAGGCTGGATACGATTCCCACGGGAGCGGACTCTGTCCAGTCGCGCACCCGATACATCGAATCGGGTTTCGACTTGTTATCTGCCGGCATTTGATCTCTTCGCCGTTTCCCGTGCGATCTCTTCTCTGCTACCAGAGATCCTGACGGCTTCGTCCTGGCTCGCCCTTACTTACAATGAACCGAACACTATCCCTCCAAGAATAAAGGACGCGCTCCCTCCCACAGGGGAAGTAATTGCTGCGAGTTCTGGTCCTGGAATAAATTTTTCTGCCTTATCGTTTGCGTGACAGTGACGACTTTCTAAAAATATTTCCGTTTAACCCTGCGTCACATGATTGTCTTCTTCGATACATTCTAAATATTAGAACGACTTTGAGTTTAATCATTTATTTCGATTTTTCAATGTTGATGAGAGAATAGAATTTTATTTCGACTTGGAAGAAAGAATTCGTCAAATTCTGTTTAAGATGGTAAGGGGTTAAAGAATGAGTACAGGATAATATGATTAATTGACTGCGCATTTTATGCATCCATGGCAGACATGTGTGGCTGTAATTAGACATAGTAAATAGATGAAAAGGATTGAGAAAGAAAATTAATGATGGAAATTCTTAATAAGTTAATCTGATAAGATGCTATTGGCGCAAGGTTCGATCTAATTGATATCAGTTAGATCGAACCTTGCGCCAATAGCATCTTATCAGATTAACACAATTTTCGATCGATAGAAATATTATTATTATTATTATTAATAAGCTTCTGTTTTGTACAATTGATACAATTTTTTGAGGTGAAACTTCATGATAAAATTCCGATGATGCTAAGCGGAGATTTCAACGTAAATTTTGCACCGGAACAATCAAAATTAGTAATTGTATTTGTTAGAAGTACATTAAGATTGGAAATGGTAAATAATCCTAGTGAAGCGACAACGAGATCAGGAACAACAATATTTATATCATATTTTAGCTATCGCAAGCCAATTGTTTCAATAATAAAATCATAGAAAATTAAATGTCATAACGTGTTAATAAAGATTCGAAAAAGAATTAAAGAAAAAAGTTTCACTTCAGCCATGTGGTCTAAGGACACACCAATTTTGATTTTGCATAAAGATTCACAGTCTAATGATTAAAATAAATGAAAAATATGTAAGGAGATTGAAAATATCTTTTGGATGTTCTTTTTCTGCGTGAGTGTTTGTAAAAGACGTTCCTTGCTCATCGAAAGATTTACCTTGGAGACCTGTGTAGATTTTAGGTTGAAGTTGATCGATTGATCTTAGGGCGAATCGATCAGTTCTATTGGAATTGGAGTGATAGAGGAGTGAATTGGAGAGTAGAAAAGTTTTGAAATTTTGTTGACACACTGAATTGTAGAAGAATGCAGTGAAATGGAGAGTATAGATTTTTTTTTATATAGTGAAGGATGGAAGAATGTTTTTAAAGTTATCACAAGTATTTAGCTAAACGTATTGTTTTTAATTTGTTTGAGACAGGATCTTTCTTCAACGTGTTTGCAACCTGTCCAGTTTAATCGGGCTTGTGCAGTAACACCATGGAATCGCTGCCAGTCTCATGAAACTTTAATCAACAGGAAAAACTTCGTGGTCCCGCGACTTAAACTTTGACTGGACAGACCAAATATTATCTCTCGGTGCAGCTCGGAGAGGGAAAGCTGCGTTTTTCAACGAAAAAAGAAACTACAAGAGACGTTGTTTAACTATCAAATATACTTTCCGCGAGGAAACTTCAACGAATTATTGTAGATCCGTGGAAATAATTTACGAACAACCTGTAATACCACCATGTCCCAAACAACTTCTTCTTCTGCTTCAAATTTATCTTGATTCATTATAAATTATTTAAATATATTCAAAGTATTACTTCGGAGCTTCATACAAGTCTGCATAGTACATTTTACATTACCAGGAACTTTCTATAAATTTTTAAAATAGGTAGAGCTTGTTAAACAATTTTTAATGACGTACTTCCGAGTTTAAAATTTTCAAAAGTGTGCAGATTAACGTTGAAACATGTCCAGAAAAATAAAGGAACCTTCTGTGGAGTCAAACAGACCTTCCAATTACTGTTTCCAGTGATGAATAAATATTTCTACAATTTGATGAGAAATTTTTTTACTTTCCACTTTGAGAAGCTCGCAGTAAATTTTATATTACAGGTACCACAGTAATTTTTACTCACTTTAAAGAGAGAGAGCAAAAACTTACAAAAACAAAAATATCACTGTTAAGATGAAAGAAGAATTCGTATAAAATGCGAAGAAAATCTTTTATACGTTTGTTCCAAGTAAAACAATAAACTATTCTACCTTACAGAAATCATAGTGCATAATCTTCATGCACTGTCATTAGTGTCTATAATGAAAACATTGTTTATCACTAGACTGCGGATTTTATTCATTTATAACAAAAATGACACAGTCAAATATAGAAAGATAAAGACATTAGAAAAATTGAATGGTGTTATTTTATTTTCGACTTGCTAAAATTATTAAAAGACAAAATGCACATTTATTTAACTCCTGTTTCTTACCATTAAAATTTTTATCTTTGCATAATGACTAGACAGCAGAATTTATGCATTTATGGCAAAAATGAGTAGGTGCAATTTGAAACAGTAAAAAGATTAGAGGAATTTGAAAATACTGTTGTATTATTTTCAATCTATTAAACATATTAAGAAAGAAAATAAATTTCTATTTCATTCCAGTTTATTGCAATTCAGCTAGAAAATTTCTATTTTGGATAAAGATCCGGTGTTTAATAATGACTATACTGCGGATCTTTTGTAACATAAAAATTTTCTACCTGAATAATAGCAAGCTGGAGTGAAATAGAAAGCTATGTTCTTTTGTTGATTCTAAATTCTCTTTTAATGTCTACACTGTTTTAAATTAAATTTACCTATTTTTGTCATAAATACGTAAGATGCGCAGTCCAGTTAGGACACTCCCAGATCGAAAGGAAAAATAAAAGAACAACCTCGCTAGTCAAATCAGCTGAAACTTTTGTTTCAATCGAATGATGTTGCGCCATCAAATGATCTAGCCCATCTGAATCGCTGTAAACACGTAAGATTACTCAAAGGTACTTAACGGAGTGAAATAGAAAGTTATGTTCTTTTGTTGATTCTAAATTCTTTTAATGTCTACAGTGTTTTAAATTACATTTACCCATTTTTGTCATAAATGCGTAAGATGCGCAGTCCAGTTAGGACACTCTCAGATTGAAAGGAAAAATAAAAGGACAACCTCGCTAGTCAAATCAGCTGAAACTTTTGTTTCAATCGAAAGATGTTGCACCATCAAATGGTCTAGTCCATCTGAATCGCTGGAAATCCGTAAGATTACTCGAAGGTACTTAACGGGCAGGTGTAACGAATACAGTTCCGGCTGTGCCCGGCTCGGGTCCATTGAATCGGTGTCGAGTTTCGGCAGCCATTCTTGTCTGCTTTCCGGTGAAGCGTTTGAGCGCGCGTTAAGCTCCTTCGTCGAAGGGCTCTCGGCAACGGGTTTCGGGTAACGGAACGCTCGGCAAAAGCGCATCTCGCTTTCCGGTAGACGTTTACCGGTGGCCGATAGTTGGACGCGAACACTTTCAGAGCGGCACCGATTTCCGAGGTTCCTTTCGAACGCTTGATACCGGTTCTTGACGTCCCTGGATTCGCCCAAGCCGAATTTAAAAGAGTACTCTCGAGAGCCATTTTTAGACACAATCTGAAATTTTTTTTAAACGAACACGAAAGATAGTAGAGTATCAATATTTTACAGTCGTATTTCCTATGATTTTGAGTTTATAATATATTTTTTTCAAGTCAAAATACTGGAATTTGTGGGAGCTCTATTTTCTTGAATGAGGTCTTTTCATTGACGTTCCTTTTGATCAAAGTGCCATTTTTAGGCATACTTTGAGATTTTTAAAATTGTAGTTAGAAGACTATTTTGCATCAATTTTTGCACACATATTTATGTTTATTTGGACTATACAACATATTTTTTCAAGCCAAAATACTTGAAATTATACGATCTGCACCCTCTTGAATGAAATCTTTTCATTGACGTTCCTTTTGATCAAAGTGCCATTTTTACGCGAACTTTGAGATTTTTTAAATTAGAATTAGAAGACTATTTTGCATCAATTTTTGCACGCATATTTATGTTTATTTGGACTATACAACATATTTGTTCAAACGAAAATAGTTGAAATTGTACGAGCTGCACCCTCTTGAATGAGATCTTTACATTCACATTCCTTTTGATCAAATTGCCATTTTTAGGCATACTTTGAGATTTTTTAAAATTGGAATTAGGAGACTATTTTGCATCAATTTTTGCACACATATTTATTTTTGTTTGGACTATACAACATATTTTTTTCAAGCCAAAATACTTGAAATTGTACGATGTGCACCCTCTTGATTGAGATCTTTTCATGGACGTTCCTTTTGATGTCATTTTTAGGCCTTTTTTAAATGGAATCAGAAGACCATTTTCTATCAATCTTTCGGACACGTATTTATTGTTATTTGGAGTATATAATATATATTTTTCAAGTCAAAGTACTTAAAATTGTCTGATCTATAATTCCTTGAACAAAGTATCTTACTCACTGACGCGATTTCACCCATCGACTCAATTCAAACATTTGAATTTTTTCAAAATTGTAATAAAATTGTAAATAATGACTTCAGGAAAGCACAATAAACAAGCCAACATTTTCGAAATCAGAATGGCGCATTAATCGCAGCAACGGCGTCAACGAATCGACGCGGTTCTTCGAGTTATCTCCCGCAAATGGATATTTAATAATGCATCATCGATCCGGGAATAATTAACGTGTGTATCGGGTGGATTAATTGTTTTTTGAATTATTGAGAAGCTGGCGCAGCGGGTCTGATTGAAAATGTACCGTTGTCTCGTCCACGATGTTTCTCGCAACCTCCTTTCTCGTCGCTAAATATTATTATTGCAAACATTGTTCCTCGACTTATCCTTTATACGCTAATAAAATCAAAGGACTGTAATTACTCGATTTATTAAACCTGCGATGTTTCTCGCGAGAGCGTCAAAGGATTAAATAATAAATTATCATCAAAGAATTGAAGAATAAAGTATAAATCGCGAGAGCGTGAAAGAATTAAATAATAAATTATCATCAAAGAATTTAAGAATAAAGTATAAATCGCGAGAGCGTGGAAGGATTAAATAATAAATTATTAAAAGAATTGAAGAATAAAGTAGAACTCGCGAGAGCGTGAAAGAATTAAATAATAAATTATCATCGAAGAATTTAAGAATAAAGTATAAATCGCGGGAGCGTGAAAGGATTAAATAATAAATTATCATCAAAGAATTGAAGAATAAAGTATAAATCGCGGGAGCGTGAAAGGATTAAATAATAAATTATCATCAAAGAATTGAAGAATAACGTATAAATCGCGAGAGCGTGGAAGGATTAAATAATAAATTATTAAAAGAATTGAAGAATAAAGTAGAACTCGCGAGAGCGTGAGAGAATTAAATAATAAATTATCATCAAAGAATTTAAGAATAAAGTATAAATCGCGGGAGCGTGAAAGGATTAAATAATAAATTATCATCAAAGAATTGAAGAATGAAATATAAATCGCGAGAGCGTCAAAGGATTACGTTAAGTATGAGCTCGATTAACGAAATGCGTTGAATATTTAATACGAACGTTGTTGTATTTTTCGTTTTGTTATTAAAAAGGGTCATACGCGGAACAAACTACTGTCGGTACTACTTCATTACTTCTAATATTTGTATCCTTACACAATCAGCTATGCTCTATCTTCTATAATAACTAAGCAAGCGATGACGGCGATAGGCGAAAATAATAAAAAAAATTTTAATCATCCGCTCGGACTTGACATATAAATTGCATAAAACGCACATATCAATCATTTTAAACTGTTTCAAAGGTGTACCCTGTACTTTCATGATTTGCATTTCTTCTTTCGCAATTTTAATAAATTATAAAATGGAACAGACCGTTCTATATCATCCATCTTGTTCTATGGAACGTACAGCGTACAGCTCTGAAAATGTTAAGCTGAACAGAACCAACTACAGTTAACCCTTAGCGGACGGGGATTATTTTTAGCATACTTTTTAATGGGTCGAATAAATTTTCTTTGTGAAACAAAATTGTTTGCCGAGGAGTTTGGTGTATGAATTAAATGGAGGGAAACGTGTTGTGTTCAGTAAAAATATGTTTCATATTTTTCGAGAGTATTAACTGCTTTAAAAATTATTCACAAATTCAAATAAAATTGTTTGGGCGACTGTCAGCAGACACGCGTCCGCAAAGGGTTACCCTTTGGCACTCGAAGCAATTTTAATTCCAAACTCAAAATATTTCTTTCAACCTAGAACATTTTTATTCTACGTATCTTTTTTACATTGTAAACCTGCTATCTCATAGAACAGCTGAATTTCGGGCAACTTATATAATTTATATTTATATAAATTTATTATTTATATAATTTAATGGAGACGAATTTAATAATACGAAAACTGTTTAGGACAATGATATGGCAATTTTTACTGGTGACACAATTAGTATCACATTTCTAGCATACTTTTTAATGGGTCGAATAAATTTTCTTTGTGAAACAAAATTGTTTGCCGAGGAGTTTGGTGTATGAACTAAATGAAGGGAAACGTGTTGTGTTCAGTAAAAATATGTTTCATATATTTCGAGAGTATTAACTGCTTTAAAAATTATTCACAAATTAAAATAAAATTGTTTGGGCGACTGTCAGCAGACACGCGTCCGCAAAGGGTTAACCTTCTGCACTCGAAGCAATTTTAATTCCAAAATCAAAATATTTCTTTCAACCTAGAATATTTTTATTCTACGTGTCTTTTTTACATTATAAACCTGCGATCTCATAGAACAGCTGAATTTCCGGCAATTTATATAATTTATATTTATATAAATTTATTATTTATATTTATATAATTTAATGGAGACGGATTTAATAATACGAAAACTGTTTAGAACAATGATATGGCAATTTTTACTGACGACTTACAATTAGTATCACCGTTCGAGTGCAAAGGGTGAATAAAGTGCGTCAAAATTGACATCCGTCATCACGTCCGTCGCTCCAACATTTGTGCCCCGAGCCCGAAATAATTAAAACAAGATAATTCGCCGAGATCTATAATTTCATGATTTCCTAGATCCGCGAAGAGAACGAGTCAAAGTTTCACATGGTTTTCGCGCCCGGTCGTTTTCGATAAGTTTCGATAATTGGTAACAGTGTGTGCGGGAGGTAAAAGCGTTTTCACGTGTCACCGGTGTTCTCTAAGAACCGGCCAAACAATCGTAAAGTAATTTCCACGGTAAAGTTTCTTCGTGCGTGAGCTGCGGATCGTTCCAATTATTTTCTTCCAGGGAAACGATCGCCGCGGGTTCGCATTCTAATAGCGTTAACCGCGATCGTTTGTTTCTGAGAGCTGTTTCACCCAGGCTACTAGGCCACGGTTTTAATGATCCGACCCCGATAATTAAGCACGCCTACCTCCTGTCCACGCGAAATATAATCAACGTCGCGCGCTCGCCCGCTTGGAGACGCCGCGCCGGGACAAGAAAGCTGTTCCCCGAGATTTCTGTATTTAGAACGCTTTTATCAAGAACGAGCCCCGGCCGCGAATTCCTGTCTATTCCCAGGGACACACAACCGCTCAGACAATATTAGCTAAATAATGCATGAGGAAAGGCACGCGTGTACACACGGGACACCTCAGGATTTTCTGGGGAAGTCTGTTGCGCAGCCCTTTGTGCTCTCGGAAATGCGAAACTATAACGCTTTCGTATTAAGCTTCGTTTGAATTATAAATTCCTGACTGGCTCATTCATTTTATTCATTAAAATTGCTAGGAAAATTGTTCGTGGATGAGAGTGAAGCTCAATTATCAGAAATCTTCAGTTTGAAGGATTTAATAGAGGATTTAGTTCGAAGGATTCGATAGAGAATTATTTTTGTAATTTTTGTAGGAATCTTGGGGAATGGGGAGATTAATCTCTTCGAAATAATTTGCTAAATACTAATATATTTAAAAGAACAAACGATACACAACGCTGACGCAATTAGCAGTCTCTCTCGCAAGGACAGTCGCAACTCTACTCTGCGCTCTTCCCGAACATCCACTTTCACCCCCTTGCATTCATCTCGCTTGCACTCTGTTTCTTGCATCTATCGCTTTCATTCTTAGAAACACACAAACTCTCCTATCGCCTAGTCCTAAACACTTCTCATTCATGCCTTCTCAGTCACTCGAGTTTTCCAAACATACTGGCGCCAGACCGTCGCAACATGATCCAGTTGTCCGCAGACACAATTTATTACTTGTTCGAAGCGGCTAATGAAATTTTATACCGAGCATCTCTAACAGCTTCTGGGAAAATTCTGTGATTTTATATATTTTTAGCAGGAAAAATATTAACCTGATGATTCAATATTGCATTACATATTATTGTTAAACTTGATTCAAATTAAAAATTGGTGACTAATTTGCCTTGGAAAATCGAAGCATTTGTTGATCCATATTGTTCCATTTATATGATTAAATTTCTGGAATGTACAGGAACTATTTCTACAAATATATTGTATAAAGCAACCACTGACATTTTCTACCTTTGATTTCAATGTTCGTTCCCAATTCCACGATATTGAGAATAAAAATTTATTTTATCTCTTGAAAAGCATTGTTACAATTCAATCTTTGTGCTCATGCAGAAAATTCTGTCGAACAAAGTCCAGTGAAATTAAAATTTTAACAAATCCGAGCGCGAATTTAATGTTTTTCGTTTCGTAGCAAAAACGTTTGTTAAAGCGAAAAGCTCTTGGCCGTTTGGTTCGTTGACTTGTGAATATATGCATTAAAATCTACAGTCTAGTTACAATAATTGGAATGAAAACCTTGTTCATCCTTGATGCAGTTTCGTTTCGGTATATTTTTGACGCTGGTACTCATTATAAATGCGTGGACGGTGCAGTGTAGTAACGATTACACTCACACAATCTTACAGTATCTAAAACTGTTAATGATGTCTCAGTGGACGAATATCATTCCTCGGCTCATAACACTCTAACGACAATTTTTTTGAGGTTCTCCCATTAATTTAAAATATGTTTCCACTTCGAAAGAACCTGCTGCTCCTATACACAATTTTAACGCGTTAAAAACTTCCTGGAACTCGTTCAAATCAAACTACGGTCCCTTCATATTATTTTTAAGCAATTGAAACCACTAATTAACATTCTCCATTTTCATACTTAGAATCAAACTGCTGAATTCTAATAAAGATAGAATTATGGGGGGATTTATAATTCTATTGTACATAGGATTTAAGATTCTTTATAATAAAAATGTACGTTAACATTCAACCAACTGTACAGGGAATAAAACTTTTCTTGCTACTTGGAATCAATGGACGCATTTTTAATCAACCAGCTAAGCAGAAAATAAAATTCGATTGCACCTAGGATTTCAGATATTTCATAATGAAAATTGGAAAATAATCTACTGTTCCTCAGACTTAAAATGTATCGAAATAAAAATTTGAATCAATATCGAATCAATATTCAATCAGTTATTACAGAAAATAAAATTCTATTTTACCTTGAATTTGAGATACTCCAGAATAAACATTTGTTTCCTAGAAATCTAACGTGTGATTGAAATAAAATTGCAACGAGATAGTTATAATAGCACAAGGATTAATATTTTCTTATAAAAGTGTGTACAGATATAGATCACATCATTTTATGACCAGTTTCATGTATTTCGGTTACTGTGTCCGACCATTGCTCGATAATTCTACTTACAGTATTGAACATCCTGCTCCTCAGAGGTGCATAGCGATTTGGTCAGACGCAAGCTACAGGAAATTAGCATTGGCGGAACTAGAACAATACATACCTTACCACAGACAATACTCGAAGCTAGTAGTAATTTCCAGACATGGTCAGACATTTGAAATTCGCACAGTAAGCGTCTCTAAAATCGCAGTACAACACAGAACTGTATAATTTAGCACTCGTAAATAAAAACACATAGATTAGACAAAATTCCTGAAATGTCTGACCATAGCTTACCGCCTCTACTTTCATAATTGGCTCAAGTTTCGAATCCATAATTTCAAAATCACTCTCTGTATTCCCCCATTGCGTTACAGTATATAAAAATTGTAACGATTGAAATAAAATTGCAACGAGATAGTTATAATAGCACAAGGATTAATATTTTCTTATAAAAGTGTATACAGAATATAGATCACATCATTTTATGATCAGTTTTATGTATTTCGGTTACTGTGTCCGACCATTGCTCGATAATTCTACTTACAGTATTGAACATCCTGCTCCTCAGTGGTGCATAGCGATTTGGTCAGACGCAAGCTGAAGGAAATTAGCATTGGCGGAACTAGAATAATACATACCTCACCACGGACAATACTCGAAGCTAGTAGTAACTTCCTGACATGGTCAGACACGGGAAAATCGTAGTACAACCCAGAACTGTATAATTTGGCACTCGTAAATAAAAACACAGAGCTCAGACAAAATTACTGAAATGTCTGACCATGGCTTACCACTTCTACTTCCAGAATAGGCTCAAGTTTCCGATCCATAATTTCAAAATCACACCGTGTATTCCCCCATTGCGTTACAGTATATAAAAACCGTAACGATTGAAATAAAATTGCATCGAGATAGTTATAATAGCACAAGGATTAATATTTTCTTATAAAAGTGTATACAGAATATAGATCACATCATTTTATGATCAGTTTTATGTATTTCGGTAACTGTGTCCGACCATTGCTCGATAATTCTACTTACAGTATTGAACATCCTGCTCCTCAGTGGTGCATAGCGATTTGGTCAGACGCAAGCAGAAGGAAATTAGCATTGGCGGAACTAGAGTAATACATACCTCACCACGGACAATACTCGAAGCTAATAGTAACTTCCTGACATGGTCAGACATGGGAAAATCGTAGTACAACCCAGAACTGTATAATTTGGCACTCGTAAATAAAAACACAGAGCTCAGACAAAATTACTGAAATGTCTGACCATGGCTTACCACTTCTACTTCCAGAATAGGCTCAAGTTTCCGATCCATAATTTCAAAATCACACCGTGTATTCCTCCATTGCGTTACAGTATATAAAAACCGTAACGATTGAAATAAAAATTGAAACGAGGGAATATACTTGCAAAATCGTTTTCCAACGGTGTTACATTGGTATTCTGCGGGGTGCCAGAGGGCTCGCAATCGTCGGATAAATTCGATTAGCCTACGGTGAAGGTGTTCGCGATCGTTTTCGCGTTTCTGCATCGTTCGCTCTCGTTAGTCCGTCGGGGGAGGAGCTCATTGCGCCGGAAGGGCATTATTCTCTTAACGAGGTAAGACGTATCTCGCGAGTGCCTCGTCCCTTTCCGCTGTCTCATGCGCTTCGCATCGGCGAGAAGGGAAAGCGAGAAAGGGACAGCCAAAGAGAAAGAGAGGCGAGTTCTTTGAGACGTTCCACTGCGAGCACGCCCCCGGCGAAACGGATTTTCTAACGACGCCGCGATGAGCTACGCCAAAAAGTCACCGTCTTTCTCGAAAGCGGCAGAAGAAAAAAAGAAAATAGAAAAGAAACGTTCAAAGAAGACGGTGACGAGGCCTTTGCGCGAACTTCAGCGTGCAACTTACCCTCTCTCTTCTCTACCTTTCTCTCTTTCTTTCTTTCTTCCCTCCATTTCTCAGAGGTTCGGATTGTCAAAGAATCTCATTCTCTCAGGCTGACTTACTACCGCCATTTATTATAGTCGACGATTGTTCCGGAAACGAGCGTAATTTCCCACGCGAGAACGAGAAACGGCCTGGGACCTTAAAGCTGCCCCCGACCGGCCTTCAAACATTATTTCTTGCAATCCGCACTAGTAAATATTAAAGCACTCTTCGCGACCAGGAAACTCTACTTTCTGATATGTTTTTTGGACCAGCGAATCCTTTGCAAGCCTCTCTTAGCACATATTTATCTTCCGTATTTATCTTTAGAGAATTAGTTGCCTACAAACATTTTTTTCTCTGAACAATAATGCAGTTTGCAACCACAAATTGTGGTGTTGTTTTTACTTCGAAAATATGAACGATGATTGCCAGGAATAAATACGTGTCAAATATCTTTTTAATATTTATATTACACGTTTCGTAACATAGCCGTCTCTACTTCAAATTGAAGAAAAAGTACAATGTGCATCTTTATAGAAACGAACAGCTGTCGGTGTCAATTACAAGAAATAAAGGTTCGCAAAAATATTGATTTCTTTCTCTTTCCGATTTTCACATGCAGGAATTTCTTTACAATTTTCTATTCTGTCTGTTCAGTTTCGCACAAACGCATCTCAGAATCCACAGTATAATAAAAATCAAACCTCGCCGACGTTCATGCAATTATAAAAATTTGTGAACTCTGTTATATAAAACGAAATAATCTAAACGGTCGATTATACCATAAAAGACCTTCTCGTGCACAGAATAAAATAAAAATCATTTACACCGAGTCGCAATCACGTTCACCGCAAATGTATCGTATGATGCACTCGTTGAAAAATGGCAAAGGGGGGTGAAAATGGAGTCAGCGAGGGTATAGTATCAGGTATCAAGGAACATTCAACCGGTACCGAAAGCGCATGATGTCTCCGGGTCGGAAATGCGGTTGCCATGAATGTTCAATGACTGATAATCATCCTTGACCGCAGGATATGGACATGCTACAACTGTTCGCATCGCCAGCGGGTCGAGCACTGCTCACCAGTGACAATCGGCCGAGAGGATCGACGTCGACCTCCTCCTTGTCTCGAGAGTCCTCTTCGAGGCTGAAGAGCGGCAGAAGACCATCGGGCACTGGTACAGTCAGTGCGCCGACCTCGCCGCCGAGGCAACGAAAATCCAGCGCCGAACTGTACAAAGAGGCTGTCGAGATACTCGGTCTCACCTGTTCGTTGACTGATAGCTGCCGATGCATCGACTGTCAGGTGAGTTTCCTTCGATACCACCTCAGGTCCCAACCGATTGTCCTCTGAACCATTCGTTTCCATCCTGTGCCGTTATATTTCTTTTCTTCTACTTCTTCTTCGTCTCTGTTCCTTCTTCTTTCATCCATTTTCTTTGCATGGCCTGAGAAATTAATTTTTATATCCTCTTCTGCTTCTTCTTCAGTTATGCTTTTCCTTCTAGTAATTTCATGTTTTCTAGCTCTGCAAAATTAATTTTTCCACCCTCGAATTATTTCTTCTTATCAATGTTTGCAAGCTCTGAAAAATTTATTTTCCAATCCTCTCCATAGCTTCTTCTGCTTCTTCTTGAGCTATGTTTTCCCTTGTATTAATTTCATGTTCACCACATCTGTCAAATTTATTTTACCACTCACATATTAATTGTTGCAAGCTCTCAGAAATTTATTTTCCAATCCTCTTCATGGCTTCTTCTGCTTCTTCTTGATCTATCTTTTCCCTTCTATTAATTTCATGTTCATTACATCTGTCAAATTTATTTTACCACTCACTTATAAATTCTTGCAAGCTCTGAGAAATTGATTTTCCAATCCTCTTCAAGGCTTCTTCTGCTTCTTCTTGAGCTATGTTTTCCTTGTATTAATTTCATGTTCACTACATCTGTCAAATATTTTACCACTCACTTATTAAGTCTTGCAAGCTCTGAGAAATTGATTTTCCGATCATCTTCATGGCTTCTTCTACTTCTTCTTGATCTATCTTTTCCCTTCTATTAATTTCATGTTCATTACATCTGTCAAATTTATTTTACCACTCACTTATTAATTCTTGCAAGCTCTGAGAAATTTATTTTCCAATCCTCTTCATGGCTTCTTCTGCTTCTTCTTGAGCTATGTTTTCTCTTCTATTAATTTCATGGCCACTACATCAGTCAAATTTATTTTACCACTCTCTCATAAATTCTTGCAAGCTCGGAGAAATTGATCTTCCAATCCTCTTCATAGCTTCTTCTGCTTCTTCTTCAGTGATGCTTTTTCTTCTAGTAATTTCATGTTCACTACATCTGCAAAATTGATTTTTCCACCCTCTGATTATATCTTCTTATCAATGTTTGCAAGCTCTGAGAAATTTATTTTCCAATCCTCTTTATGGCTTCTTCTGCTTCTTCTTGATCTATCTTTTCCCTTCTATTAATTTCATGTTCACTACATCTGTCAAATTTATTTTACCACTCTCTTATCAATTCTTGCAAGCTCTATATAATTTATTTTCCCATCCCGTTCCTAGCATCTCCAGTTTCTTCTTCAGCTTGTACCTTCCGTTTGCAAATCTATGAAATTTATTTTATATATCCACAAAACCACGTATATTTCAAAAACCACAGAAAAATCGAATCCATTCGAACATAAAAGTTACAAATCACACAGTGACAATGACCTGTCCACAAACCGGAAAAGTACACTTCTGAACTTCTCGATAGCGTCACTAATTAACTACGAACAATCCAACGACTTTAGAAAAGTGCACGGTAAGAGGTTTTCGATTAAGACCCCTGCGATTCGCGCACAGGTCAAGGAACGAGTATAAGAAATTTTTATCCTTCGGAGCCGGGACGCGAATTCCCCCGGAATAGAAGAACCTCCTTCATCCTCCGGAAACGATTCCAAATCCCAGCAGAATAAGCTCCTCCCTTCCAATTACAAGGATCGAGAGAAAAAAAGAAAGAATCGAACGTGTCCCTCGTCCTGTGAATCTCCTCCGCAGTCGGAACACGCGACGTATAATTGCATCCACTTTACGAAATCGCTGTAACACGTCGCGCGCAATTACAACGAATCAGTATAGTAATCTCCGGAACGAACTGTCGCAGTTGTGTCTCTGTTTAAGAGGCAATCGACTGACGGGCCGGTTATAACCGCGCACAAAATTGTCGATCGATCACGCCCTCTGTCTCTCTCTTTTCTCTTTCTCTCTCTCTCTCTCTGTTCTTTTTTTGTGTTGTATTTTTTCCGTCGCTTGTCCCGCGTAAATATTCGAGCGAGTGCTGGTTTTATCGGGGACGCATGGTCCACCGCGGTGCTCTCATTTTTGGAACGGTAATGGAACAGAATGAAACAGCCGGGGGGATGGAAACCCGGTGTCCGAATTTAATTAAAAATTTTATCGCGTTGCCGGCGATCTTTGTAATTGCCGCCGCGTGGCCACTCGGCTTTGCGTGCGCTCCCGATTACACCGGGAATTCGGGCTCCTAATGAAACGATCTGCCCGTTTCGATGGCAGATCGGGGTTGCAAATCTACGACAAACTTCAACATAGAACGTACAATTTGTTCCTTAGCTTAGCTTCCCATTAGTTCTGAAGTACAGCGTTTTAATCTCGAGCTTTAATTCTACACAACTATACAACATGCTGCGTGAAAATAATGATGCCAATTAAGAACACGAATATAAATGATCGCTTTTTCTTTAGCCAAAATAATACTTTATCTGCTCAAGAAATAATTCAAGTGAAATGTGAAATTCATATTTAGTGCTGAATTTATTAATTGACGCAATTCTTGTTGTACAATAGTTTAGAGTCTTGGCTTGCGAATCGGCTGTCGCGTCGGACACCGTCGTTCGTGGTCGGTCTCCTCCGCCGCGATTTTCAAATGTTTTTTGAGTAGCGGTGCTTAAGCGTTGAAGCGACAACACGTGTATTTTCTGCTCACCAAGCAAGTGTTAAAATAAATCCAGTTTTTGTTAACTATAGTGGAATTCATTTATTCCACTACACGTGGAAACGTTGAACGTACAACTTTTATACTTGAGGGCTCAAAAACAATACAGCCCACAATTTCATACAATTGTATCACCCGATGTCGCAAGATTTGAATGTTGTGATGGATATTTTTACGAAAGTATAGTTGTTTAGATAATACTTTATCTTCCGAAGAAATAATTCAAGTAAAACGTGAAACTGATATTTAGTGCTGAATTTATTAATTGGCGCAATTATTATATCACCCGATGTCGCAAGATTCGAATATTGCGATCAATACTTTTACGAAAGTATAGTAGTTTAGATAATACTTTATCTTTCGAAGAAACAATTCAAGTGAAATGTGAAACTCATATTTAGTGCTGAATTTATTAATTGGCACAATTATTATATCACCCGATGTCGCAAGATTCGAATGTTGTGATGGATACTTTTACGAAAGTATAGTTGTTTAGATAATACTTTATCTTCCGAAGAAATAATTCAAGTGAAATGTGAAATTCATATTTAGTGCTGAATTTATTAATTGGCGCAATTATTGTATCACACGATGTAGCAAGATTCGAATGTTGTGATCGCTGCTTTTACGAATGTATAGTTCTTTAGATAATACTTTATCTTCCGAAGAAATAATTCAAGTAAAACGTGAAACTCGTATTTAGTGCTGAATTCATTAATTGACGGAATTATTGTATCACCCGATGTCGCAAGTATAGTTTAGGATTATTATTTAGGATTAAAGGAATCTTCCGCTATGATGGAAGACTCAGAAGTTCTAATCGATTGCAACATGAAATAAATCGTAGTACAAGGGATTAAAGTTCGTCCCGTCGATTATTCGACTAACTGTACCTTATTTGGAGACTTATAAATAAGAAATCGAAGTTTCGAACGAAGTATACTGACGACTCTTCTCTTTCCAGAGCAACTACTTCGACTGCGACGACGACTGCGGGGACGCGAGAACGGAATTGGCTGCAGGCACTCCTATTCTACTGGACCACGCTTTGTCGCATCCGCTGACATGTTCCATACAGTAGCAGCCGACCATCGCGTAAACATTCCGAAATCGGCCCACTGTTAGCCCGCTCCGCCGCATCCACGAGCCAGTAAAGAGAAGAAACCCTTCGAGACGAAGCGGACAGAGAGAGAGAGAGAGAGAGAGAGAGAGAGAGAGAGAGAGAGAGAAGGTAAAAGAGAGTTGTTCGACGCGTGGCGCTTCGATCTCGACGTTCAAACGCTTCGACGACGATCCACGTGAACAGTGTCGAAAGGCAAACCGAGTCGACAAAGAGAATCTCTACGATAAAAGAGGATCAGCAACAGCAGCAGCGAGACACACCTCGACAAAACGAACGTGAAATACCGAAGACTTGCACGACGGTCTTGATTCATGCTCCATCGACCACCACCCTCGAGCTTCTTCTTGCGGTCTTCATTAGATTGATTGCGTTTCTCGACAAATAAGCTCGACCCATGTGTTCAGTTCGACACACGCTGCCGGCAGAAGATTCAACGTTTTTACCGATCTACCAATTAACGAGGCAAATTCAATCACAAATAAAACCGAGATCGATCCCTCGGTGACGTCTTCTCGCCTTTTCCACTGTTCTAGATACTCTGTCGATCGGTTCACGTCAGGTTATATTCTTAAAGTTCAAACAGTGTTATTCGACGCGTCTCTGTCTCAGAAATCAATTTTTCTAATTGGTAACGTATATACAGTAATGCCGCGAAGAGTGCGACGACTTTCTACGCGTGGGACACGATTCCTCGAGATTCCTCTTTATCTTTTGTATATCTCACCGATATACCTGATCCGCAATATATTATAATTTCTTGGCCTCTCGAGGAACATAGATCGCAGTAGAAGGGATATTGTCGTCGCACTTAGCGTGAGCCGCATTATTGCTTTCATCGCGGCATTACTGTAATGACATTCCGATGGAAGGTACAACTCCGCCGGCAGTGTACGCGTACCAAAGCGTTTTTTCTAGAGATCAGAGACCCCTGTAAAAATTCTGTAAAGTATTCTGCGCCTGAGTTGCGTCGACTTTCGACGCACGGTATATACATACGTTCTAAGAGTTTTCTACCCGGATTTTTCGTTCGGTTTCGCCGTGCATTTTCCCGACCATTTGTCGCATAAAACAGTACAATGAATGATTTGCTGTCGACCAGTGTAATTTACGGACAATACCAGCGGTACAAGTGACACTCAATCGTTCGATGTAATTATGTTCTACTTGTTCGTACGAGACAATGACGTACAAAATCTTCTGCGGATCGATCGCCGGTCGCGAAATCCGGCGGCGAATTCGAGAGAGAGAGAGACAGTTAGGTCTCTCACGTTTCTACACGGTCATCGAAAAACGTTGTAAAAGATTATAATTACATCGTTCGCGAACGCGAGACCATGATGCCAAATCGAAAATCTCGCCTGGATCGAGAAATCGGACGAATTTAACACACACGCACGCCAAAACGATGAAAACGCGCCAAATTACGGATTACAATTAGCGGTAACGATCGTTTTGTAGATGACCGTCGAATGATTTTTCGCGAGACGCGACGCGATTCTATATTATATATTACATACATACACGTGGTTACGTACATGGGATATTTATTACACGTTTTATTATCAATTCGTTACTATGGTTACTATTATTCCTAGACTGCGGACTTTTCTGCACACTATTTTCTTAGTCTATCGCAGGAAACAGAAGCTTGTTTGTGAACTTGTTGATTACCTGAAATACAGGGTTACAACTAAATTACAACTGAAATACAGGGTGGGCCTCAGATATATTCGAATAACTCAGATATATTCGAAACTATAAGTTTCACAGAAATATTTGCTGAACTAAAATAGCACAGTAAGAAGGGGGCCATCTGGTGGCGATAATAATTTTTTTGCAGGTGGAAGGACATTTGAAGGTCACTTCCATTTTTTTAAATGGATCGGTATGTTTTTGCTTCCGTATCATGATAGAGGATGTTAAAACGAGTTCAACGACCTATTACATAAGGTCATTGAAGGTCATAGTTCACTTTTACGAACACTTAAACTATCGGTTTGCCTAAGTTTATCACATACATTTTTAAATGTTTGACGCGAAGGTTGAGACCGATGTGGATATTGTTTAGCATACAAGTTTGTCGCTCTTACAGAATTTTGTTGGAATTCGCTATAAATAAGAAGCATATCGACTTGCTCTTCAAACGGATACATCGTGCCGGATTGAGCGATTTATCGATACTAATCTTGTCATGTTTATCTTATCTTGCAAATTTATTAAAGTGTCCTTCAAGCTGTTTATTCTCGATGAAGTAAACGGGAAGCATTACGCCTTCCTCTACTGTTTACAATACGTATGTTTCATTTACTACCAAAACCGTAAGTATTATCGCCTTTCTCTATTTTCTATGACCTTCAATGACCTTATGTAATAGGTCGTTGAACTCGTTTTAACACTAGGACTACCGAGCGCTAAACGAGACTGGTGTATATTGCATTCTAATAACGACAAGAATGCATTTATTCAACTTCCGTACAACTTTTGTTTAAATATGTACTCTAATAGAGAAGTTGACTAAAACATTACTCCGGAAAACATTTTTATAATTTCAATATTTGTAAAAGAAAAATTTAGAAACCAGTCATTTTTACTTGTCCGGTAGTTCTAGTGTTAAGATCCTCTATCATGATACGGAAGCAAAACCATACCGATCCATTTAAAAAAATGGAGGTGACCTTCAAATGTCCGAAGTACCTCCACCTGCAAAAAAATTGTTATCCCCATCGGATGGCCCCCTTTCATGCAATTTTATTTCAGCAAATATTTCTGTGAAACTTATAGTTTCGAAGATATGTGAGATGCTAATAGTTATTGCCCCACCCTGTATATTCTACTCTACAGAAAGATATATGCTCACAAGTAATCGATGAACCTCCAATATTGGTGGTTAAAAAAATTTCAAATTCAAAACAAGTTACAAAAGATTAGAAGAGCCACGAAATTAATCTGTACACTTAAGTACTTCGTCTTCCGATAATTTCAATAAGTCGAAAATGACGTATAGTGGAGAGCTCCATTTATATTAACTAAATTATAGCAGTGCCTGGTTAACCGAACTCTAGTAGAGCGAAATACTCATGTATGAACATGAACCTCTATTAACACTAGGTTTACGGAGCACTAAAATTGATTATTTTACATTGCATTATAAAAATAATAAAATTGTATTTACTTAGATCTTCAGCGTTTTTTATTGCAATATGTACACAAAAAAATAAATCTATTTAATAATTCCTCACGAATGCCTCATTACACTGTTAATAATCGTAAATTAAAAATTTTTGAATCCGTCATTTTGACGGGCCCCGTAAATCTAGTGTTAAATGAACGAAAAATCAAAGCCAGTAGTGGGAGACAGGTAGATTCCTATTATATGAACCACCCGATTATGTGAACCAACTTGTCTCGGGACAGGTTCATTTAAATGGAGCTCTACTGTCTTCAATTTTTCTGATGCGTTCTGGTTTTTTCCATTTTTGTCATGAAGCATAAAATCCGCAGTCTACTTACGCGATTAAGTATCTAATACGGTGCGTTGTTGGACGATTAGAGCTCGCCAGGAACGACGAGACGGAAATGAATAGGCGAACTGCTCGGAGAGAGAGAGAGAGAGAGAGAGAGAGAGAGAGAGAGAGAGAGAGAGAGAGAGAGAGAGAGAGAGAAATCTATAACGAGAGGAGTGTAATGTTACATAGATATATTTATAATATATATATAGAAAGCGAAAAAGAGCGAAAGAAGCTGTACGTCGATGTGTTGAGTATATATGTGCGATTGAGTTTTATAAAACTAACGTTGCGTTAAGTGTTCTGGGTTTAGTTAATAACGCGTTGACTGCCGCATCAATTCTCCTGACGGAGGACATCGTTAATTTTAATGAGATCACGAAGTTACCTTTTCGAACTTTGCGGTTCGGTTAACAGGATTAAGCCAGTTCTTTGGTGCTGCGCGCCATTTGAGCATTGTGTTGCCTTTGAACAGGCTCAACAAAGTCGCAATACTTCCCTCGTGTCGATCTACGGTGGCTCACAAAAGTATTCGCTCGCCCTTTAAATCAGAATAGCTTTCTTAAAATTTAACCAACCACTTGACTTTTTTTGAGCAATTAGAAGCATTGATTTAGTAAATCAGCTGCAAAAAAGATTTTGAAAAAATTGCAATTAGTAGGAATTACATGAAGAGATAAAAATGGCACTTTTTAAAACATTTTTATTTTAGACCATAATGAAAATTTAAAATATGCCTTTTGTAGATGCTTGTAGTATAGACGATTGAGGGATACATTAAAGATTATATAGTTGTCCTCATCCCCTCCCACCCACCTGCGTCGTCGTCTTAGGGCGTGGCGAAAACGATGGTGGGAGAAGCGACCTTGAACAGCGAATTCACTCTTTTGCGTCCGCCTTCGTGCACCGCACCTCTTTTGAGACCGTCAGAGTGATCGAAGCAAACATAATTTGATTTGTTTCTGCATCTGTCTTCAATTAGTTTGTAACACAATCTACTTCATGGACGAATGCTTGTAGTATAGACGATTGAGGGTTACATGGAAGATTATATAGTTCTCTTCATCCCCTCCCACCCACCTACGTCGTCGTCTTAGGGCGTGGCGAAAACGATGGTGGGAGAAGCGACCTTGAACAGCGAATTCACTCTTTTGCGTCCGCCTTCGTGCACCGCACCTCTTTTGAGACCGTCAGAGTGATCGAAGCAAAGATAATTTGATTTGTTTCTGCATCTGTCTTCAATTAGTTTGTAACACAATCTACTTCATGGACGAATGCTTGTAGTATAGACGATTGAGGGTTACATGAAAGATTATATAGTTCTCTTCATCCCCTCCCACCCACCTACGTCTTCGTCTTAGGGCGTGGCGAAAACGATGGTGGGAGAACCGACCTTGGGAAGCGACCTTGAGAAGCGACCTTGAGCAGCGAATTCCAGTTCAACTATAGTTCAGAGGATTTATCGAAGGTTCTCTTTGATCGATATATGGAGTATATTTGTGCCAATTGTAGAGATATTATTATATGAGTGCGACAGTCAACGCAGATGAACATAAATGATAACTATATAAACGACGTAACGATAAACGAAGCTAGGCCTGAGTTACATAGGATCGTGGGTGGACTGAAACGCGCGATAAAAGCGAGAACGAACGAGCGAAAGGGCCGAGAGAAAGTGGAAATGATGGTACGTGTCTGTGAATGACTATGGGGGTGGTTAGCGTTATGGTGTAAATCTATGTTAAATGAGGGAGAAGACTCGCGTTCATGGATGCAAGTGCCAAACTAAAGTTTAATCGTGCGAGGCTCGTAAGCTTAGTTCATTAACGAATCGCGGACGAGCCATAAACCAAAGATCCAATCAGATCAATATACGTAACATCAGCAACAAAAAAAGAACGTAAGAAATTTCTCAGAAAACAAAAAAAAAAGAACGCTCGCAGACGCAACTTGAATTATCTAAGATTGTTTTCTAACGTAACGAATTGGAGATTGATATTTTTGTAAAATCCTTGAAATCCGATTTATTGAGAACTAAGCGATTGATCTTTGGTTAAGGTGGATCTCGTCTACGATCGAGACACGTCTCTGTCTTGGAGTATCTAGATTACAATATACCGATGGTGATACGGCCGTGGATCCAAGTTAGTTTTGTTAATCTTTTTAATCTTGTTACACGAACACGTTACTGTCTATCGTGACATACCTTGTTGCTAAGGTCGCCGTGATCCAGGAATCGATCGATCCTGTGCACGCGTTAACGTGCACGAGACGAGTCCCCCAGGCGTTCCGATCGAGTTTTATACATCTACGGCGACGAATCCAAAGCTTTTTTATCCTTCGATCGTGTTACGGTGTACGTACACACGCGTGCAGGACAAAATCGATGCACACAAGCACGCGCACGAAAGAGAGTGCGAAGGACGCAATGCTCTTCGATTCTTACTGCTCGGTGCTGTCCGATATCATCTCAAAGATGTACCAACACTATACGATCACAATTCTGTCAATCTCCATATCGAACATTCCCTTTTCTCAACTCAACGGCCTCACGATGATTATTATTGTTCCTAGAACAAAATCCCTAGGGGTGAAAATATTCCCTAAAGTTCACCATCTATGTCGGAATACCTTTATCAAAATTTTCTTTCAATAACAACGTGAATCATTGAGAAATATTATCCTTTCCTTTTACCGGAATTGGTAATACGATCGATTAGACTGTGGATTTTATGACATTTATTATAAAAATTAGTGAAAATTCAATATCAAACAGTGAGCTCGAGAAATCAGTAAGAAGTGAAGAAGAATTTGAGAATGTTATTATTAGACTGTAGATTTTATGTTATTTATGGTAAAAATAACTAGGAATTCATTCTCAATCAGTGAAATCGAAAAATCAGTAAAAATTGAAGAAGAATATGAGAATTTTGTTATTAGACTGTGGATTTTATGTAATTTATGGTAAAAATAACAGAGGATTAATTATCAAACAGTGAACTCAAGAAATCAGTAAATACTGAAGAAGAATTTGAGAATTCTATTATTATACTATGGATTTTATGTAATTTATGGTAATAATAATTGGGAATTCATTCTCAATCAGTGAACTCGAGAAATGAGTAAAAACTGAAGAAGAATATGAGAATTTTGTTATTAGACTGTGGATTTTATGTCATTTATGGTAAAAATTACTGAGAATTAATTCTCAATAAGTGAACTCGAGAAATCAATAAAAATTGAAAAAGAGCTTGAGAATTTTGTTATTAGACTGCTGATTTGATGTCATTTATGGTAAAAATAACTGAGAATTCATTCTCAATCAGTGAACTCGAGAAATCAGTAAAAATTGAAGAAGAATTTGAGAATTTTGTTATTAGACTGCGGATTTTATGTCATTTATGGTAAATATTACTGAGAATTCATTCTCAATAAGTGAACTCGAGAAATCAGTAAAAACTGAAGAAGAATTTGAGAATGTTATTGTTAGACTGTGGATTTTACGCCACTTATGATAAAAATAAATGAGAATTCATTCTCAATCAGTGAATTATGTGCTCACCCTGTGATTCAGTGAACACTGTGAATTATATGCATGTACAATAAATATGAATAGATGATTTACGAAACTATAAAGATGTTAGAAGAATTTAAGAACATTGTTACACTATTCAGCATCTGTTCCTTAAGATCCACAGTCTAGTTATTCCATTCTCTACCATTTAATCAAATTAATAAGAGATGATATCAATTTTTTGTAACTCTTAACTTCCATGGTTCACGTAGAACAGTTTTATTTGTGAAATAAAAATTCACGGTCTGACGATTAGAAAAATTATGTGATCTTAATGTGGACAGCACCGCAGCTCGAGCTCATTCGCAACATTACTTTTCTACAACGAGGCAAGTAATCGACTCTCGAACGTGACGAATCGACGCACTGCATCACGGCACTGACATTTCACAAAATTTCTAAGATTTGTGAGTGATATTCGAGCTCTTTGGATACCTGTAAATTTTTGTGACGGTACTTGAAAATCGAATAACAAAGCGACAGATGGACAAGGAAGCAGGGAGTTAAAAATTGAAGAAGCAGAACGCATCGCATCGATTCGTGACGGGTCTAGGGACATTAATTTATGAAATATCGCTGCCAATTTTTCTTCGACATTGTCATTAGAACGGATGCCAGTAGAACGTGTTACTGTTCAAGATCGACAGCGTCCGACGCGAGGATATTGGTACCTTACACGATGGTTTTCTCATTGTAAAAACGTTCACTCGTCTGCTTGACAGGAAAGACAAACGTAGCGACGTGTTTGTATAATCAGAGCATTATTACCAATGTTATTACGTGTAGATAGACAAAACGGAAGTAAGCGATCTTTAATCTGTTAGCGAAGGAGCGGAAGAGAGTCAACGAAATGACAGACTGATTGGCGATTTAGCGGTTTTTCGTTTTATCTAACGGCGCTGTGTTTGTAATGCGTTCGTTTTTTCGTGCCAATTTCTATTGTTCGACTGCAGAGTCAAAGTCTGATTAACAGGTAATTTTTTCAGTGATATCGTTGAACAGTCTGCACCTAAAACACCATCTCCCGTCCTCCGAAATCCCTTGTTGTTACGTTTAGATAGCATTTCCGACTCTCTTGCGCTTCGAAAGAGTCAAAGCGGCCAATCGATTTTCTAGGGCGATCGTTGCATCGAATTGGCTTTCTCTCATCGACGAAAGTAAACGCGCAATTAATTCAAATACCTTTTTCCCGGAGGTTCGAGAAACGCGTTACACCCCTTCGATGGGGCTGGGCGTGATGGTGAACACGTGGCTTCTAATCATTTTATAGTAATTAAATCGTAAGCATGCCGAGGAGAATGATTCTTGCAGCGGCGTACTCTTCGATATGACTACCATTAAAATACGATACAACATACTGCGATGTCGTTTTATTTATGAACCTGTCCCCGATTTCATCATGATTTAATTATAATCTGAAGAACGATTACCTAGAAATTTGTAATATTGAAAATGAAATTGATTTCGTAGTACAGTCGAATCTGGATAACTCGAATCTTGAAGAAATTGAAATTTATGGTTTTTAGAGATTTTAATTCGTCGACATTTTGATTGAATGGAGCTTAACGAATGCAAATTTGTTGCAAATTCATTGTCAATTGTATTTTTGACATCGGAAGGCTTGGAGAAAAACGAATTAAATTTGTAAGGGTCGATAGTAGTATTGATATATAGGGGGCTGCTATAATTAGAGAATTCTAATTAATCACTGAAATGTTTCAAATACCAGTGCAAGTGACAAACTGATATGTAAAAACGAACTTTCAGTTGAAATAACAAATATGAAAATTGAATAAAATTTTTGAACCATGATACCATCCAAGGTAAGATTATATTTCGATTAGCAGAGATGTTTATAGCCGAGCGATAGTAAATGAAGAAGATTGTTATCTTATATAAATTTCCAAGATGTAGAGACTGGATTGAATTTCATTTTCGAACTTTTCGTATGAGAATTTATAAAAGTATAGATTTGCCTGATTTTTCTGACGTTATTAGTTCATCATAGAAATTATTGAAATATTTGCAAAGAGCGAAACGAATGATTTTGTATGCTGGAACTTTTAGACAAATGTTACAGATGTCATCTCTGACAAAATACTAGAACTTCTATGTCACTTAGTACTGGCGAGTCAACGTAGGATGCCGCTACCGTCTCTTTCTGAGAAGATGCAGCTGTCGGTAATGTTACTGTACCAGTTCGTGCCACGGACGAAGTATAGGACCACGGATGAGGTATAGGCCACAGACATTGCACGCAGAGAGGAATGAGAGTGCTCTCGTCCGGGGAATTGCCATGACAACTTTTTACTTTTAAGTTTGGAACAGATCCTACCTCATCTTTTTACACCCACTAACGAATGAATCAGAACTAACTTTTAGCCTGTATCAAAACCAGCCTGCGCTTTTTATCGCCTCTGTAGCATGGATCAGAATTAGTTTCAACCAATTATTTAATTAAAAATAAAATAATGTTTTAAAAACGATTCAGTATGCAATATGTAACGTACATCTCAGAACTTATATTGGCCTGCATCAGAACCTACAATCTACATCCCGTACAGGAGTGCAAATGTAACACCCGCACAAGAGTGCGGCGTAACCAATAAGAGTAAGATGAAAAACGCGAATTGAAAACAAGTCGAATCCGAATCAAAACTAAATCAAACTCGAATCAAGAGAAAATTAAACTTGACCCTAATGAATTGCAGATGCAACGACTTACGCGCGACTCGGGTTGCCCCGGGGACGGGACCCATCCCGTGAGTGAGCCCCTGAGGGAACTCCGGAGGAATATTAATTTCAAGACAAAAATATCAATTTGGGAAGTTGAACTTTGAAAGTTCAAGAACATATTCCAATTACAATTCCAAAAATTAATATTGAAGTTGTTAATTGAACGTACATGTATTCTGAAATAGAAACTCTGTATTTGGATTGTTAATTGATCAGAAATGCTGAAACTGGGACAAGAAGAACATACAGAATGTATTAATTCTTACATTCTACTATAAAGTACTAATTAACGAAAGTTTTAAATGTGCAGCTATTAGCTCGATATTATCCACTACATGCAAGACACTATAATTTATAAGTTATAATATCTTGCGAATTGTAGATAATATCGATTGCCCAGGTCTCACCACGAGGAGGTTGCTGCACAAGAGACCCGAAAAGGAGTCAGAACGAAGTCTTCCTTCGTTCTGTCTCCCTTTCTTACAACGAAGATTCTTAGAAACTAAGTTTCGCAGGTCGCTAAATGGAAAAGAAGTCTTTTTCACGGAAAAGACTTCTTTTCCATTTAGCGTATGTCGAGTAATTATTGCAGGGCAAAGTGTGAATCGGAGAAGAAGTCTCCGATCCACGAGGGATCAAGGGCGAATCAGGCGGAAGGCTCTGATTCTTTCAAAGAGAGAAACAAGATCGAACCAGAGCAGAAGGCTCTGGTTCAAGGGTGACGCGACGCGTTCAGTGCTTACAAGTCCTGAGCCGACCAGCCCGATACCCGTCACTCCATCACCAAGAAAAATGGCAAAGAGATGCGCTCAAACGGTTTCTGGCGCTACTGGGTGACATGAGAACATGGCGTGTCCAGGATTACGTTAACACAGAGGATCGTCAGAAGACAAGTGAACGAGTCTCTTAGACATCCCTCTCAATGACTTCACGCCGGATACCGAAACTGGACCAGCTCAGAACCTGCAAGCAAGGCCGACACAGCAGAAGGCTGTGTCGGAGTCAGAAAACGTGGCGAGCAAAGTCAAGTTACGGCAATAATTACTCGACATAATTTCAACGACGATTGACAATCTTAATAACTAACGCACGCACTAAAACTAACTTAAGAATAATCTGGAGTCTTCGTTCGACGAATCCTCTTCTTTCGATGAATTTTCTTCGTACGATGAATTTTCTTCGTGCGATGAATTTTCTTCGTACGATGAATTTTCTTCGTACGATGAATTTTCTTCGCACGATGAATTTTCTCCGCAAGATGAATTTTCTTGAACAGAATCCATAACCAGCTGAAACAAAATTGACTCCAAATGGAAAAGCTGTTCAAAAAAAATCGAAACAGAATCGACAACCAGATGAAACAAAATCGAAACAGAATCGACAACCAGATGAAACAAAATCGAAACAGAATCGAAAACCAGTTGATACGAAATCGACACCAAATGAAAAACTAGTCGAAACAGAATCGAAACCATGTCGAGCCCAAATCTAATTATTTGTGGACGCAACGATCTATAGGCGATTCGGGTGGCCCCGGGGACGCGAGTCCCCGTACCCACTCACGGGCCCCATCCCGTGAGTGAGTCCCTGAGGGAACTCCGATCCGAGTAATATTGATTTCAAAATAAAAATATCAATTCCCGGAAATAAATATCTATTTCCAAAAATAAATATCAATTTCCTGAAATAAATATCAACTTTTCTGAAATAAATATCAATTCCTGAAATAAATATCAATTCCTGAAATAAATATCAATTTCCTGAAATAAATATCAATTTCCTGAAATAAATATCAATTTCCTGAAATAAATATCAATTTCCTGAAATAAATATCAAATTCCTGAAATAAATATCAATTTCCTGAAATAAATAACAATTTCCTGAAATAAATAACAATTTCCTGAAATAAATAACAATTTCCTGAAATAAATAACAATTTCCTGAAATAAATAACAATTTCCTGAAATAAATAACAATTTCCTGAAATAAATAACAATTTCCTGAAATAAATAACAATTTCCTGAAATAAATAACAATTTCCTGAAATAAATAACAATTTCCTGAAATAAATAACAATTTCCTGAAATAAATAACAATTTCCAGAAATAAATAACAATTTCCTGAAATAAATAACAATTTCCTAAAATAAATAACAATTTCCTGAAATAAATAACAATTTCCTGAAATAAATAATAATTCCCTGAAATAAATAACAATTTCCTGAAATAAATAACAATTTCCTGAAATAAATAACAATTTCCTGAAATAAATAACAATTTCCTGAAATAAATAACAATTTCCTCAAATAAATAACAATTTCCTGAAATAAATATTAATTTAAAGACAAATATATCAATTTCAAGACAAATATATCAATTTCCTGAAAAAAAATATCAATTTCCTGAGAAATATCAATTTCTAGACAAAAATATTGTATCAATTTGATAAAGTTGAACTTTGAAAGTCTTACAAAATTAAGTATTATCATTCTTACGAATTACATAAGGAATTTATAACTCTAATGACTAAAATTCTAGATCGGTTCTTCTAAAAATAATTTAAATCGCGGCTATTTATTCGCAACATTAACTAGAAATTAAGTCAAGTTTGAAAATTTATACTATTACAACGCGTGTTACAATTTGTTTCGCAACGCTACTTAAAATAGCGAATGTTCTTATCTCACAGTTGATCGTTGCAACTCGAGCATGGGCGCCTGAAATATCGAATCATTCTAATACAAACGCAATCCTTTTGATGCGCAACGCTAAATTCAACAAATCGAAATTCAAAATACTATTTAAATAAGAAAAGAACTCTGACGTCTAAAATTCTATATCGGTGTCTCTAAAATTACTTTAAATCGCGACTATTTATTCGCAACATTAACTAGGCATTTGATCAACTTTAAAAATTGATACTAGTATAACGCGTGTGACAATTTGTTTCGCAACGCTACTCGAAATCGCGGATGAGCCCATCTCACAGTTGATCGTTGCAGCTTGAGCATGGGCGCCTGAAATGTCGAAAGACTCGAAAGCAAACGCGAACTTTTGGTGCGCAACGCTAATTCAACGAACAGAGATCCAAAAAAGATTACGCTAATTCAACAAATCGAAATTCAAATTGCTATTTAAATAAGAAATTTAAAATTCCAACGTTTAAAATTGTCCATATGTATGTCTAGATTTACTTTAAATCGCAAATATTTATTCGCAAAATTTACTACACATTTAATCAAGTTTTAAAATTGATAGTATTGCAACGCGTGTGACAATTTGTTTCGCAACACTACTCGAAATCGCGGATGTGCCCATCTCACAGCTGATCGTTGCAGCTCGAGCATGGGAGCCTGAAAAGTCGAAAGACTCGAAAGCAAACGCGAACTTTTGGTACGCAACGCTAATTCAATGAACAGAGATCCAAAAAAGATTACTCTACAGTTTCTGCAAAACGAATCGCGACTATTTGTTTCGCAACGCTATAGTTTAAACAAGCTATATCGCTGATACAGACTACTATTATATTTAGAAGAAAGGCTAACTTTGATCTCTGTTCAAACTCGACTAACGCAACGCGTACTTTTTTCGCAACGCTAGTGCAAATCGCGGACGTTCCCATCTCGGCTGATCGTTGGGGCGGCGAGGCCTGCCCATGCATGCAACTAACTACTTTTACATTCTACTACAACTCTATTTCTACAGACGAGTATAAAGACAAGGTAGTGATAAAATGACTCACTCGAAGATGCGAAGACGTTGCAATGATTGTCCTTTTGAATGACAGTTTGTCCGGCATCTTTGGCATAAAACTTCGTCTGCTCCTTCGGCCCCATCCCGACAATTTGTTTCGCACCGCTACTCGATATTGCGGAAGTACCCATCTCACAGTTGATCGTTGCAACTGGAGCATGGGCGCCTGAAATATCGAAAGATTCTATTGCAAACGCGATTCTTTTGATGCGCAACGCTAATTCAACAAATCGAATTTAAAATGCTATTTAAATAAGAAATTTAAAACTCTAACGTCTAAAATTCTAAACAGGTATCTTTAGAACTACTTTAAATTACGACTATTTATTTGCAACATTAACTAGACATTTCATCAACTTTAAAAATTGATACTAGTACAACGCGTGTAACAATTTGTTTCGCAACACTACTTGAAATCGCGGATGTGCCCATCTCACAGTTGATCGTTGCAGCTCGAGCATGGGAGCCTGAAAAGTCGAAAGACTCGAAAGCAAACGCGAACTTTTGGTGGACAACGCTAATTCAACGAACAGAGATCCAAAAAACGATTACTTTAGATTATATGTAAAACAACAACAATATGAACTTTAAAAGCGCAGTTATCAAATTGAAATGTAATTTTGAACCGCGACTATTTGTGATTCGCAACGCTACGCTCTAAACAAAATTTTTCGTAACATTAACTTTAGTCTCTGTTCAAAATCGACTAAATGCAACGCGTGGTTTTGTCGCAACGCTAGTGCAAATCGCGGACGTTCCCATCTCGGCTGATCGTTGGGGCGGCGAGGCCGGCCCATGCATGCAACTAACTACTTTTACACTTTACTACTACGGTATACTACTACTTCTACAGACGAATATAGTGATAAGGTAGTGACGAAATGACTCACTCAAAGATGCGAAGCCGTTGCAATGATTGCCCTCTCTGAACCGATCAGCATGGTACTGACATCATGCCGGATACTGAAACTGGACCGGCTCAGAACCCAAGGTAAACGAAGACAGCATTGAAGAGACCATGGCCCCCCCCGAGCTAGCTTAAAGTAGGCCAAGGAAGTTTTAAATAACCCTTGGACTACCCTAAGCTAGCTAAAGGTAGGCCATGATAAACAATGGCAGACCATTGGTGGAAGACCCTTGGATAACCCTAAGCCAGCTGAAGGTAAGCAGGAGTAAGCTAGGGTGGCTCTAGATGACCACTGGCCAACCTCAGGGTAGGCAAGGGCAGACCACTGCTGGAGGACCCTTGGTCATCCCTAAGCCAGCTGAAGGTAAGCAGGAGTAGGCTAGGGTAGCTCTGGATGACCACTGGTTAACCTCAAAGTAGGCAAAAGTAGACCAGGGCAGACCACTGCTGGAGGACCCTTGGTCAACCCTAAGCCAGCTGAAGGTAAGCAGGAGTAGGCTAGGGTAGCTCTGGATGACCACTGGTTAACCTCAAGGTAGGCAAAAGTAGACCAGGGCAGACCACTGCTGGAGGACCCTTGGTCAACCCTAAGCCAGCTGAAGGTAAGCAGAGTAGGCTAGGGTAGCTCTGGATGACCACTGGTCAACCCCAAGTTAGGCCACTGGTGGAGGACCCTTGGTCAACCCGAAGCTGGCTGAAGGTAGGCCTGGGTAGCTCTGGAGATCCACTGGTCATCCCCAAGGTAGGCAGGTTAGGCCAGGATACCTCTGGAGGACCCCTGGTCAGCCCCAAGGTAGCCGGAGACCCTCCTGGTCCCGAAGCCCATCCGTTCCTGCCGGAGGGCCCGGCCCGACTGACTGTCTGAGCGCGATCCGCGGGCTTAGGTAAGCAGTGATGCGCAGCGTGCAGCGAACCGCAACGCTCCCCACCCCAGCTAATTTTGGTAGATCTCGTTCGATGTGATAATAATTATTGATAAATGCCTTATTTCGGGTTGTATAATGTTTATAACAATTCCTTTTGCCAACGATGTCGACAAGCATCCCCTTGACTATCTGGCCATCTAATTTTTTAGTAAAAATATTTAATGGAACTCGAGATATTGAATAACTTTTAATACATGAATATTCGCGCGCATTACTTTATCGAACACAATTCACTGATAAATTTATTATGTGTAGCTGATTAATATTTGTAACAAATCCTTTTGTCAATGATGTCGACAAGCACTCCCTTGACCATCTTGCCATCTTATTTTGTAGTAAAAATGGCTAATAGTACTCAAGATACAAAGTAAGTTTTAACACATGAATTTTAGCAAACAATATTATATCAAGCAAATGGAATTGATAAATTTATCATCTCTGGCTGTTTAATGTTTACAACAATTCCTTTTGTCGATTATGTCGACAAACACTCCCTCGACTATCTGACCATCTAATTTTTTAGTGAAAGTAGATAATAGAACTCAAGATACAGAATAATTTATGATACATGAATATTACTAAGCATAATTATATAGATAAAATGTAATTAATTAATTTATTATCTCTGTTTGTTTAACGGTTACAACGATTATATAATTGGTTACCACACCACCTAATTTTTTAGTAAAAATGGCTAATAGTACTCGAGATACAAAGTAACTTTTACGCATGAACAATTGGAGAATACAAGATATTCAATTCTCACTAATAAGCACAGTTTCATTAGGACGAGAGTTACAAAAATTATTTATAACTAATTAACCTCTTCCAGAATCGACTTGAAAACTATACACGAATGTTGCCGATGATCCATTCTATATTCTTCGAGCGTTAATACTTATAAAAATCCTCTGATTAAGTATTTATCAACAATTTGTGAGGCGGTAACTTCCATCTTCCATGCTCGCAATGTGTAAGACAAGGAGAGTCCGACTGTGCGTCAAGGTTAAACACACAAATCGTTGTGTCACCGCTTTGTCTCTGTCTTTCTTTCTCTTCGTAAATGTGCATAAGCTCGTCCTTGTCGGATACCAACTTTCGTTATCGTGTTCGCCAAATTTTGACCAAGGAATTCGAAGTCCTGTAAAAAAGTAGGCGGCACGAGTGAATAATACGTGGTGTTACATCTGCATCCATCCGAGCTGATGGAAGCATTATATATTCACAACATTTAAATTTAATGCTGCGTATATCGGTTTTTGCCGAATAAATTGGTTTATATATTTTTTAACGGATAATAGCCGTAGCCAGAAATATAAAAAAAAATTGGAGATAGTGTTGATGATAATACCTCATTATTTAACTAATGTCCAGAATGGTAGCTCTTGAGCTTCGATATGAAATCTGTATTTTTTTAACTTTTTCGAGTGTTTCATTTTTCAGAACCAAAGTTTGCAACTAAAAAATCCGAAAAAATTAAAATACTTGGCATTATAATTAATATTGTATTTAATTTATTATTAGTTACCTATTAGTTACCTATTTTATATAAAATATAGTTACCTATTTATATAAAGCAATTAAACTGTAGGTTCTGATGGAGGTCAAAGATGATGTAGGTTTCAGGACGTACGATACATATAGCATATTGGTTCGTTACTAAAACATTATTTTATATTCAAATTGAATAATTGGTGGAAGCTAGTTCTGATTCATGTGTTACAGGGGGTAAAAAGATGAGGTAGGATCTGATCCAGGCTAGATTTAGATTAGGGGGCAGCACTGTACCGGGCACGACAAAAGTTGATGCTATCGTCCGCGATAACGATACTACTTTTCCCGAGAAGTATCATCCGTTGGTAACGTCTCCCACCAGTTTGAACGTTATGCCACTACGAATAATGGCGCTTAATTCAGATTTTGATAAAAATGAACAAAATTCTTTTCGAAATTCGTATTCTAGCTCTATAGTCATTTCCTTCACTCAAATGCGGAAAAAAAGCTTTGGGAGATCTACAAATAATGCTTTAATAAATTTACATGTTTATACTTATCCGAGAATCTGTTTACAATTTGACGTCAAAATTTCTTGCTTTTATTTATCAACAAATACATAACTTCTACTTTTTCTAATAATTACTAGACTGCACATCCTCTTAAGCTACTCTCCTAAGTAATTTTAATTGTTGTTCCATAACCGAGCAGTTCTTCAAATGATCCGAGGATTAATCTAAAATTCTATTCATTCCTTCCAATCTCCAGAAATCGAGCAATTAAATGACGATTTTAACAGATTCTAACAATTGTAACAGAGCCAGTTTCCTGTAATATACAATTTAGTTCAAGATAATTTTGAGTAATAATTGATGTTAACCCACCATTCAGATCCAGTAATTCTTAGTTGACCGTTCCCACATGATACAATCTTACCGCTCGGCTTGTATCAATTAATTTATAATATTAAAGTTACGAGGCCGTTACTAACATATCCTAGGAGCTACCTGATCTTGTATCAAGAACCCAAACTGTTATCCAATCTATGCGGCTCCCTGATTTCGCATCAGCTTCGTCCGTGCACCTTACTAACAATTAAAACCATATTCCTCTTTAACACTAGATTGCCCAAGGAAGCCATTTTGACTGCTTTTTAATTTCAATTAGAAGAAGAGTCGATCACCAATGATGAAAATGAGAGTGTCATCAATATGCCCAGGAAAAGTAAATTTTTTTTCTTGTTAATATTTACTAATAACTTATTATATAACTGTAAATAATATAAAAAATATTAAAAATTAATTTTAAACTTTCTTTACACATTAGTTATTCTTTCACAGTGCAGTCATTTTGACTGCTTTTGGGCAATATAGGTATATACTAAGTTTCAGTCTTTCTAGTGTTAAACCATAAACCGCTCGCCGGCCACGCGCGCTACCGCTCGGCCCAGGCTCGTAACAATATAAAATGAAGCCGGTCACCAGTGTCCACCAGTGTTAAAAACTTCTCATCAATGTGCTCTAGACTTCCAAAAAATATGAAACGATCATCGGCAGATGTGTTAATAATCCAGGATAAAATGGATCCGGGCTTCGCTGTCGCTGGGTTGAAAACAAGGATAGAAGAAGGCCGTGAGCAGTTTCTCGTGTGATAGAAAATTGCGGCGAGGTTGTCGTTCGCGGGATCAGCGGGATCGGGTGCATAATTTCGCGGACGTATCGTCGCTTACTTGGACCACGTAGCCGCCGTAACTCAGTTTCGGAATGGATCGCCTCCTAGGAATACTTTATGCGTGCTACACATCATTCCGGGCAATGGAAGTGACTGGATCCGGGCTGGTTAGGTGGGTGGAGGCAAGAAGGACAAGGAGGACAAGGATCTTAGGTATTCTACAAGCGGTGCGGGACGACTGCATCGGGTTGAACACGACATCCTGGCTCGGATGCTGGGGAGGTGGATCGGCTGGGGAGGCGAGGCAACATCCCTTCCTCTCGGCTCTCGGAACTGCAAGCACACCGGGGCGGCGGGTAATCATATAAGGATGCCAAGGGCCGTGGAAGGCGGCCGGGTATCAACTTTTGATCCGTCGATATCGCGGGGCACGACGGTAGGATCCCTAGAACGACGTCGCGTCGGTATTCAAACGGCTCTAACTCGATATAAGCGACGCTCCCCAAGGCATCCTTCCACGGCGACGAGGAGGACGACCTCCGAGGACACCTATCCCACCCAACCCCCGAGCCTCTCTTCCCTACCAGCCACTCACCCCCGAAATAAGAGTATCCTCTCGCTCGACTAGCGAATTCAATTTGCATCCCGGTTTCTATTTACCGCCCCACACCCCCAGCCCTTCGCAAAGTGATCACTGGATCTTTCGCCGGTGCTCTTGGTCGATCCTGACGGTGATGGGACTTGTTGAACCAGCACCGGAAACGACGAATTACTATCCACCGCCGACCGATGCGCCGCGGTTGGTCATAGTGTAGCGCGATTATCGTTGAGCGGGTTTCTTGGATGGATTCTTGTCGAGTTTAAATTAATTGGGGGTTGTGCGATGGTTTGTGGAGGAGGATCATGTCGGTTTAATGGAGTAAGAAGGATTTAGGATTGTTGCAACGTGACATATTCTACTCGAGTGATTACATACTTAACACTGCATGCAAGATATATTTGAACACTACCTACGTTTAAACTGCGATAATTTTGTAAAAAATGCTCATACGATATTACGAGTTACATAATCCATCGTTCATCCACTCTATGATATTTTTAAACGATGTAGCAAGTGAGAAAACTGAATACTCATTTTTCAAATGTCTCCAGAAACATTCAAAAATTTTCTCGTAAATGACACTACCATAGATTTGAAGACTGCAGTCTCCTCTTTAACACTAGAACTACCGGACCAGTAAAAATGACTGGTTTCTAATTTTTTCTTTTACAAATATTGATATTATAAATATGTTTTCAGGAGTAGCTTTTTAGTACACGTCTCTATTGAAGTACGTATTTAAACAAAAATTGTACGAAATCTGAATAAATGCAGTCTTATTGTTATTATAAGGCAGTATACGGCAGTCGCGTTTATTGCTCGGTAGTTCTAGTGTTAAAATCGACACCTAAAAAAATGGATGCACGATGCTTTTTAGTGGTCTCATCGAGTTTTCAATGAGACGCGTCCCAGACTTTCCGTATACGTCAACAGGCAGAAATATTGGAAACATTTTTCACGTCGAATTGAAGATGCTCTTCTTTTGACACGCGGCTTGATAAAACTCGCTGACTTCGACACTCGCCGTAATTCAACCGGAGAAATTTCGCCGGCTCGGAGAATTGTTCCGCAATTAGCGAGGATGGCGTCCGGTCACGGAACGGTTAATTGCGTTCGCGAGAATCCTTGGACGACAGAGGGAACATCCAGCGAGAAGTCGTAAATTCGGTGGCTGAAACGCAACAAACGCGACGGAGTAGCGTGTACGCGCGGATTAATCAGAAACGGAGCCGGCTAAACCGTATTGACGTGGAACGGCAGCGAACAGTGAAACAGGCAGAAGTACTCGGCGATCCGGATCATCAATGATGCAGCTAAAGGAGATACATGGCGCCAACGGCACCGGCCACGGTGCACGTCCTCGGGGGTCGATTTCGTCCTGGCCGACGGGACATCGTCGATCGAATAATCACTTTTCGAAAGGCATCCTCCTGGTCCGGGGGCCGTTCGTTGCCAATCGTCGACGGCGCCGACGCGATCATTTATTCAAGATCGGTAATGAATCGAGCTCCCGTGGGGACGTCGTCATCGCCCACGTATACCGGTTACGATAGACCTATTTCTCGGTTGTTTTGCCGGGACTTTAACAGTTCCCTTCCAATGAGAAACGTTTCCTTCGTATGCGTTAAATACTAGAATTTTTTAACATAATTTTACACTCGAAGATTACCCTAATAGATTTTGGACGACAGTTCATTCGTTTTTAGCTCATCCCTCTATAGCTACTAACTTTGAAGTCACATGCTCATTTGCAGCTAGTAATATTTGTTTTTAATATTAAACAATGTTTTAAATCAATGTTGACAACATCATAAGAAACACGACAATTTTGTGCAATATTTCATTCGTACTTAGTTCATCTCTTTATAGCTCGTAATTTTGAGGTTATGTCCTGATTCGTCAATATTTTTTAGTCCTGGGTTGAAAATAAGTTGCTGATAATATTTCGAGTATTATAAATGGATGGAGTATTAATAAAATAAAATGTTGAAACTGTAAATACAATCTTATAGAACTTCGATCAATTTTTATCGAGCATAGCTCCCGAAATGCATTTTAATCAACCTGAATGTTTTATATTCAACGGAGCCATACTTTAAACGGTGGATCTCAATTTATCACATACGATTCATAAAAATACACTTGACAATGAATATATTTCTATTGTGCATCCACTCTGTAATGTTTTAGAGATCCATTGTCACTATCACGTAACGTAGGATGCTACAAATAAAATCATGATTTCGTGCTTATTAATAAGACTGTAGTATCCAGCACGCTTTATCTCCACTTCGTGGATACAATATGATTTTTAGGTGGATGTGAATGGTTTTCCACGAGCCACGTAAATTTTTATTGGCCGGAACGTGCGTTCGTTGGCAAAGTGGTATATTTATCGGCGGCAATTTGATCGCGATATAAAGTCGTCGCGTTCGATGTTTAAATTCGAGAGCCAAGCCAGGTAAGAATTCAATCGATCTCTTCTCGCACTCTATTGAGTCAGTCAACCCGAAGACGCCTGATTGATCGCGTCGGAACGTGCGACGTGCCACTTTCTTCTTCCGAAGAGCGCGGCCCCATTTGTTTTATTCTCCGTGGCTCGTTCCCGAGCTATTTGTTTGAACTCCCGTCGTTATTAGAAAAGCCTACTGACAAATGGCGCTTGCACTTGACAGTCTGTCGCAGCCTCGATGCTGCCATGTCCCTGGGAAAAAGGAGCTAGACACCCGAACTCGTAAAACACTGACTGACTCGCAATCTACACAAAAAACCTTTCCAATTATTTGCATTAGCGATTCCACGCCGATTTTAACAAACTTGGGATACGTTGACAGGATCACTTCACTGTCCCAAACAATTGTTTTTGGCCTCAGTTTCCGAATTACACGCAGAAACATTTTTTTAATTGGTGTTCCAGTTATCTTCGGGATTAGTTAAATCATCTAGAACTTTGTACAAGCTGGTCTGTGTAATGGGCCAATTATATTTTTAAAATTCTTCTGAACTCGTCAATCAAGATGGATAAAATGTGACGAGGCAATGCTGGTCGAAGGAAGGATCTACGATGTCAGGATCCAGGATCCGAGACGAGAACGGAATTAACGTGCGCGCCGCATGCAACAGCACACCGGGAATTGAATAAAGCGTGTGTGTAATCTCCTCCTAAAAAATTCCATTAACCAGTGTGCGCCGGGGCTATGTTACGTCGACGATAATTGCGAATTGACGTTTTTTAATCCTCGCGCCACGGGTGTAACCACCTGGTTGACGGGCAAATCCACGCGAGCAAACGGGATTATACGCTCTCGCGAAAAATGGGATTTCGCCGGAGCCTGGGTGTCGGTTTATTCCTCCTGTTTACGCATACGTTCCCAAAAATACGTATCGATTCGATAGTAATCTCGCAAAATTCGCTTGTATACCTCTCGACTTCAATTCTTCTTGAAACAATTTTTCTATTTTTTATTAGAGTCACTAAATTTCCGATTTTCATCAAATTGATGATGTTTAAATTTTTATAATTTTCTTAAAAACGAAATTTTGATTTTGCATGAAAATTCGCAGTCGGATCATCGGTAGGCTGCGGATTTTATGCATTCATGGCAGGAATGAGTAATTGCAATTTGAAACAACAGGAAGATTGCAAGAATTGAGTATGTATATATTTGCTTTATTCATATTTAATTATATCATATTTGGTATCATTTTTATTAGAAAAACGCCACAAATATGGTCATCGAAGTCCCATAAAAAAATAATGATTAATAAAGAAGTCGAAAATTCGGATTAGTGTGGATGTACCCGATATACCCGAGCCGCATGGTGTCATATTCCTCGGCGACCGAGGCCTCTCGAGCTTCACGGCCCCTCAAGGGGGTACACCCCGCACTAGTGGGGATATCTCAGGGACAATTCTGTCGGAGACATTTGGGACAATTACCGGTGAAATACTGTACTTTCGATTCGTTTGATCTAGTAAATAGTGACTTTATTTTGCCATTACCACAAGAAATGTTCAGAACCAGTAAAAGAAATTGAAAATTAGATTTCTATTTAAAAATGAGTCTAGTTAGAATGACAGTCGATTGATCGACTTGTTTTTGCCAAAGGGGTAGCTGTGTGTAGAAAAATGTGATTACCACAAGCCAGACGTTTCATAATCGGATTAGGTATGTTTACATTTCTCGGTGACCGAGGCCTCTCGAGCTTCACGGCCCCTCAAGGGGGTACACCCCGCACTAGTGGGGATATCTCAGGGACAATTCTGTCGGAGACATTTGGGACAATTACCGATAAAATACTGTATTGCTTTCGATGTACTAAAATTATTAACAGAAGAAAGATCCTCCTTGTTGGATTTTCTACCCCGCAACATCTACCAAAAATATTTATTTCCCATCAAAATATTATATAATCACCGAAACAAGCGGTGATACAAAGTAGTATAAAAACCGATAACAGGACCAGGAACCTCGTTTACCGAACAAAGTGACATAAAATCCGTAACCCCACCGCGTCTTCTAATGGCGTGTGTATTCGGGTTCATTGATTAGAACCTGGTTGGCTTTTCTCATAATCCTGAACGAGGTCGGCCAGTAGAAGCTCGCGAGGCCGTAATCCTCGGAGGAAGGATTCCGAGGTCCTTCAATTTGGTACGGGTGTGTTCAGACTTGGCGCGGAGGATCTGCATCGAACGATCGCGGCGCAATTCCAGGGAAGTAACCCGGTGCAGCAATTCCCGTTGCATCTCTCGGTGTAGCGGTGCCAATTTTGTGCGGGCTCCCTGCGTCACAATTTGCCGAGGGCATAACGCGTCTCGGTTCTCCGGACTCGGCTGTTCGTGGTCCACGTCATATCCCAACCGGAAAACGGCTGTCCAGGGCCGTATCATTCCGTGAAACGTTCGAACACGTTGGAGGGTTGGTCGCCCGTGTTAGAAGGGGGTTGAAAGTACGACAGACTGTGTATAGCGTATGGGTACCGGTACGCGGATACACCTTATGACTATTAAGGTATTCACGGCTCCTCGGAGGACGCCCCACTTTGAAATATGGCACCTCCAGTCATCCTCTGCATGCCGGGAATCACCCTCTTTCTCCTCCTTTGCTTTTCCTCCAGCCCCTGCTCTCTTCTACTCGATCCTTTTATTCGCGGTGTGTATCTCGGTACCTCTGACCACGTACATACAGACTCACACACGTACACGCATGTACACAGGCATCCGCGTTCTCCATATTATTTACAGCCTCGTCCCCCGTGTTATTTCGCAATAAATTGAGGAGACCGGCTGCCTACGACGCGGCTCAGTGTCACCAAATTGGTGGAAACCGAGAACGTCGTAACCCGCCTCGCTGCCTGACATCCCTGAGTGATGTACTATCGCGCGGAACCGACGGCTGCGACGGATACATCCCCGCAACCACACGGATAAACCGGAATCGATACGCGTGACCGCCAGTGACGATATTTTTATTGTCGACCCGCTCGGGAAAAAAACAGAATTCGACTCCAACGAGCTTCGTCGAAACACCGTTTTCCTGGCCAACACGATTTTTCCTATTTCCGCGTTGCGATTTCGCAATTTCCTGCAACCCCTTGACATCATACAACCCCGTTAACCACTATCATAAAAATCTAATCGTTTGAAGCTCAGACAAAAGTTATGATGAAATATTCAGCGTGTATGTGAATCGTATGAATCGACAAAAATGTATTTTTTATTGTTGATAAAACAAACTTCACCATTTTCTTCGTCATTTCAAGGTGACGAAGTGAATAATTGCAAGAATTTCTGCGATTTAGCTAAATCTGTTGGGGTTAGAAAAATTGACAGAAATTTTCTAAATTTGTGTATACAATTTCACCAATCTAGTTTGTATTTTCTGTTGTGTTAGTCGATTTAGTGGCGGTTCGGAACTCATCGTAATAAACAGTAGGTCCCGCTGAAAAGTAGGCTGAAGTAGGCTGAACAGTGGCGTTAGGTGAGAGTGGGCAAAGTGGAAGAAGGGGGAGAGTGGAAGAAGAGGGAGAATGGTAAAATGGATTCGAAACCCTGAGGGGACCAAATATCAGTACCTATCCTATCCTAGTCGATTCAATATACCAATGGTTCAATAATCCTTTGGGTATGGTCTTGCCAAATCTGGATTTGAAAAATTCAGAAAACTTTAAATTTGAATGTACAATATTTCGTTTTATTTTGTATTGAGACAATGGATTAAACAAATGAACGGTTCAATTATCCTATGTCCCTCGTTCAGCAAAATGTACGGTAGAAAAGAAAAATTTTCGCTTCAGCACCAGTGGTATTAATTAACTATGAATTGCAAATTGGCTCCAACCAAGATCCAAATATATCTACCTCATCCTCTGTTACAAACAGCATAAAAATCGCTTCCCGATAACAGAGCTGGGCATTATTTCAGATACAATATTTTAAAACTTATTTGAAATATTATTTGTAATAAAAAGTTATTTCACAAAAATGTTTCACTATTTGAAATAAATTATGTTATATTCTGTCCAACAAAATAATTTTAGGAAATGATTATCTATTCTTTTATTTCGTGAAATACATCAGTTCAAATAATAAAATAACAAATTATTTTCTTATTTGAGATAAGTATTTCAAATGTCAAATAACATGTTATTTTATTTTTTCATACAATAAATATTAAAAATATATTATAAATGAAAATATGGTTCGAGTTCTTTTAAATCTTTATTGCTACTCATCAATCATTTATTTTCCAAACTAAACATAAATAAGGCAAAATTTCAACTTACAATTAGTATCATACATTTCTCTTAATTATTTCAAATAAGTTCATTTCAAATGACTACGCCGAAATAAATTATAATAAAGTTGTTATTTAAAATAAATGTACTCAAATAAATTCCTCTCAAATAGTTATTTCATAGAATTTATTTGAGATAATGTTATTTTCAATAATTAACTTATTATCTTCATTTGAAATAAAATTTGCCCAGCTCTGCCCGATAATAAGTTCCTTTACCAAGCTACAACAATTTAGCAAATGGACATACAGAAAATCAATAATCATTTTCCATGAACAAAAGTCCAGATACTTCCCGTGTCACGAGCGCAACGAACGACGTCAACGAGGAAGATTCCGTGCGCACCTGTCCGTGGAAGATGAACAAGCCCGATAAATCTGGCGTTGCTACTCCGCTCGGTAATCACGTCATTATTCGAACAAATAAACGCCGCCGGCTCGTGCTATTTAATAATGAGACGCTCTCTATTACTCAATGGCCATTAGAGAGGGTGGAGATAGGAGCGGGGATTGGACCGAAAGGGGGGGAGGGGGTGGACGGGATTCGGTTCCACTCGGTTCACGGTGCAATCGGTTAATCACCGCTCTCTCATCCCCATTCCTGAGACACGATTTAAGCGGCAGCGTGCCCGCCACCCCCGCGACTCCCCATATCAATTAATCTTACCCAGAATGCAATAACTGTCCAATCTGCCCCCGTGGCTGCGTCATGGTGTCGTGCAGTCAGTGCCGTAACGCTTCTCTCTCTCTCTCTCTCTTGCTCTCTCTAACCGTTTTCCACCGTCCTCGTCCAACTCGTTCGTCTTTCTCTCGTCTCTCCGTCGTTTTTCCTCCACCCACCGAGGATGTCCTCTCTCGAGGACGTCCTCGCGAGGTCCTTGAAGCGAGGCAAGCCGGGAAATCTCACGTCGAGACCCTGCCATACCCGGCTCTCGCCGAAATAATGAGAACTGCACGGAATACCCTGAGACCGAGAGGGAAAATCGTGCCGGGGGTGGTCTAGACGAACGAAACTCGCCCCGGAAAACATATTGGACCGTTAAGGGGTTCGCCGTTAAGGGTAGTCCGCTTAATTGGCACGGCAGTTTAACCCTGAATTATACCGAGAGCCACGGAGGAGTAGAATGATCTGATACGATGCTACCAGATTCCGTGTCGATGATTAATCGCGTGTAACGCGCCGCTGTCCGTCGCGACGACGGTGATTCGGTGACCGTGGTAATTGAGAAAACAGTGACCTTGACAGCGATGATGATTATTATCCTCTGACATGCCTTGAATGTCAAGGGGAAAGTATTGTTTGGTTGGATGGCTGGAGGAGGAGTGGGGATCACTGTTTTTCGGATCGATGAAGCTTAGAAAGAAATATTGAGGAAAGAAATTAATTATGCACGATTCTAAAATATTATGAATTGAAAATCTTGGGAACACACTGTACTTGTGATAAAAAAATTAAATTTGCGGACGTTTTGTGGAATTGTTAATTGATGAAACTTGCACCCCCTAAATAAGAAAATAAGAACGAAGAATGAGGGAATTAGTTTGTGAAATTCTGTAGAATTTTAAATTGAAAATATTCAGACCTGCAAACCCAATAGAACAAAGTACCAAAGAAGAATAAGGGAATTAGGTTTGCGAAATTTTGTAGAATTTTAAATCGAAGATACTGAAACCAGCAGCCCCTAAAACAAGAAAATACTAAAGAGGACAAAAGAAATAAAGTTTGTAAATTTTAGAAGAATAGTGAGTTGAAGATTAGGATGTCAGGGCCACCCGAAAAGAGAAGATGGTGCATTCCCGTATTAACCCGTTGCGCTCGGAAGAATTTTAACTCCATAACCAAACATTTTTTTCAATTAAGAATATTTCCATTCTATATGATTTTTATCATTTTCAAAAAATGAAACTGATATAATACCTCATAGAATACTTAAATGTTTGGTAACTAATTCATTGAATATAAATTTAATAATGTAAACCATATTTTGAATAATGGTATAACAATTTTTAGTGGTGCCTCAGAGTCACCACTCCAGTGATAAGGGTTAAGATAAAATTTGCAGAATTTTATAAAACTCTGACTAGAAAAATATTGAAATAAATGTCCCCAGTGAAAGATAAATATTCAATGTGTAAAAAAGAAACCAAGTGTGTGAAGTATTGTAGAATTATGAATCGAATCGAAATCAAATGAACGTGAATGAAGAAATTATGTTTGTACAGTTTTATAAGAGTAAATGAACGAAAATTGATTTGGATAGTTGGACGAACGTGTGACAAGGAGATTGTGAGGCGCCGCCATTGAAAAGTCGAGGTTAGAGGATTGAAATAAATTCTTTTTTATTCAAATAACGATTATATATAAACTCCGACGAATTGACCCGCGGCTCGATCTGTTATGCATCCCGAAAGAAAGGGTGTGTTGTTGATCGTGCGTCACTGAGAGATGGTTACAAATGGTAACAGCATTTATTAATAATAATAATAATTAATAATGACAATAATATTAATAGCGAGTCTCTAATTACAATAATTACAATAATGATAGTAAATGGTACAACAATAAAAACATTTCGATTAGCGAGAAAGAGAGGAAGAATACAATTATTTGGCGAGACATACGGGGGTGGATTGTCGGCACACCCTCGTTAGAACAAATCGATCCTCTAACGCGTGTATCGTCTCTATTTATAATATTTATAGCCTCGACTTGATTTTTTTTCCAGTGGAATTATTTATACTCGTATTTATATTATGTATATATTTATACGCTTAGGCTAGGCGAGATACAGTCTATGTGCTATTTATTTACAAGATTTCATTTTTGGTCACAGTTGCAACTTTGGAGTGAGTGATGCCCTTTCCTGAACGATAGGTGCGCGAGATATGCAAAATACAGTACGCTCCTCGTACTTCCTCACACGAGGAACATCTTCAACAACGATCGAGAAACTTCCAGAATTCACAACGAAACAAAAATTTACTACAAACATTCACAATGAAAGGCCAAAAAACAATGCGCCAATTCGATTAAGTACAATTTCGAAACAACTCGGATCGATCGCCGCTAAAGAGCCTCGCATAGTCGTCTACTTAATAAGAGAAGTACAGTGATTATCGATATTTAATAGGGGTATGCGGGATTCCCGAAAATGTTCCGGATTCCTGTAAAATATTCGGGATTCCGGAGTATGTGCGGGATCCCGAGATGATTCGGGATTCCCGAGAATATCCGGGATTCCTGAGAATATTCGGGATTCCTAAGTATGTGCGGTATCCCGAGATGATTCGTGATTTCCGAAAATATATGGGACCCCGCAATGATTCGGGATTCCTGAGAACATTCGGGATTCCTGAATCTGTGCGGGATCCTGAGATGATTCGGGATTCCCGAGAATATCCGGGATTCCTGAGAATATTCGGAATTCCTGAGAATATTCGGGATTCCTGAGTATGTGCGGGATCGTGAGATGATTCGGGATTCCCGGAAATATATAGGATCCCGCGAAGATTCGGGATTCCCGAGAATATTCGGGATCGCAATATTTATATATTTGGGATTCCCGAAAGTGTCGTTATTCTCGACAATTTCAGCAATCCGAATGCCTTTGTATTCTTCGAGCTTTCTGATCGCTTAGCTAAGTTGGCAGATCTTGTATACATTGCATAGTATACATTATTGAAAGTATGGAGAAATTTCAAAATGTCGGGAATCACAGATATATTCGGGAATCCCGAACATTTCCAGGATCCCTAAATTTTCGGGAATCCCGAATGGATTCGGGATCCTTAAATTCTCGGGAATCCCGAATGAATTCGGGATCCCTAAATTCTCGGGAATCCCGAATAGATTCGGGATCCCTAAATTCTCGGGAGTCCCGAACATTTCCGGGATTCCGAAATCTTCGGGATCCCGTCCCGATTCCGAAAAAAATTCCCGTCGCGACCGGGATCCCGCACACCCCTAATATTTAACCAACGATCCAACACGGAGAGTAGCGTCACGGAAATAAAGAAATCCCTTCGATCGTGAACGCCCCTTGCCTCGTCGCCTAATCAACAAGCTTTGAGTATTCAAATCAGTATACACACAGAGTACACATCGATCGTCTGCTCCATTCGCGTTACAAAACAGCCACAGTACAAAAAGAAAAAAGAAAACAAAGAAAACTAGGGTGAAACACGTCAATCAAAAATGACGGAAACAACGTCGCCGAGCATGAGCGCTTCGTTATACTTTCCCGTGGAATGTACAGTCCCTATATAACAATCGCGCGCAACCGTTTCGCAGTCGTGAACCATTCTGGAAAGGAAAAGTGTCGGAATGTTCGGTTTCGCTCGAACGAGAGTCATTAAATAATAAATACAGAGTCCGTGCACGATTCCGAGAGATCGCTAATCGGTTCAGCGATCTGCTAACGATGTCTCCCAACTCGGAGGAGACGTTCACCAGGTCCTAGATAGATCGCTCGAGGATCATCGCGTTCGTTGTTCACTGCATAATCGTCGGATTGCCGTTCGGTAAGGAGTTCTGTCCCGGGATCGTGCCGATCGGCGCTCGTTGAGACGCGTTCAAATCCGCGTGCTGCGTTTCACGGTGCCTTCTCAAGTCCACCTTGCGTTGGAAAGCTCGGCCGCAAAGCTCGCAGGCGAACGGTTTGAAGCCGGTGTGCTTTCTCGAGTGCGTGATCAGGTTACTGCTCTGGGAGAACGCCTTGCCGCACACCTGACACTTGTGCGGCTTCTCGCCTGAAACAGAAACGAGGAATCCTTTGTCAGATTTGTGGAAATTGCGAATTTTTCTAATAACCTACTATGGTTTGCACTAAAATTCATTGGATAGTCGAAGACGCGGATTTCGTACACTCATGGGCAAAATGGGTGGGTGCGATTTAAAACAATCAAACGATTACAAGAATGGATAGGTACTGATATTTGGTCCCCGCAGGGTTTCAAATTCATTTTACTAACGCCAATGTTCAGCCTATTTCAGCCTACTTTTCAGGGGGGTGTCCCACTTGGACGCCATCCGATTGGACGCGTCCCGATTGGACGCGTTCCTTTTGGACGCCGTGCCGATTGGACTCGTCGTTTGGACGCCATGCCGTATGGATTTGTGACATTTGGACGATTTGTGCCGTAAATTTTCTAATCATTGCTTTTCGAATTCTACATATGATGATATTTTATTGTGAAATATATGGTTAGTTCTGGGTTAGTTCTGGGTTAGTTTTGGGTTAGGTCTGGGTTAGGTCTGGGTTAGGTCCAACCAGTACGGCAGCTCCGGGGAAGGGGGGACACGGTGTCTGTCGTCACCGAGTCCCAAATAGGTTGACTGGAGGGGAGCTTCTCTCCCCTCCCATGTGTGCATGATAGGGCGGTCCATTCCGGTAGCAATGCAATATGCAGATCCCGGAATGGACCTTAAAAGCCCAGGGCACGGCAGAATGTGGGGTTTAGTTGGTAGGCCTGACCTCTGGGTCAGGAGAGCCCAACATAACCCTCTCGCCTTTACAGGCGTACGGAGAGGGTATCCATAAGGCGGATTCCCCACATTTCCAAAAAAAAAAAAAAAGAAGAAAAGGTCTAACCGGTACGGAGTCCAATCGGCACGGAGTCCAAACGGCACGGCGTTAAAACGACACGGGTCCAATCGGCACGGAGTCCAAAAGGAACGCGTCCAATCGGATGGCGTCCAAACGGGGGTGTCCCCTTTTCAGCGGGACCTACTGTTTATTACGGTGGGTTCCAAACCACCATGGTCAACGACGCAGTATAATATCACATAGAAGAATATTTCCATTGGTGGCAGCGGTGGGATTTGAACTCACGACCACATTGTTTGTAGTCGCGCGCTTATCCACTGAGTCACTGCGCGCCCCAGATTACAAGAATATAAAGGTATCAATACATTCCTTAACACTTTCGGTACGGAGGAGTTGACCGCGGTTATACATTCGTGGGACGGGAAAGTTTTCCACGCGACAGTCATCGGTGACTGATGCGGCATTTAACGTGTTTAACCCTTTCGTTACGGCAGTCCGCTCCGCCGGGGCGACGCCACTGAATGGGGCACCGCCACGAAAAGTGTGCACAATGCACGTTGGTAGTCTTCGGTGTTCGCAATTACGTCGGTAATTATATAGAAAAGGTCTGCGTACTCCGATTTTGATGAAATTTTAATATATTATAGATTTCGACATTTTGAACAACTTTTTCCTTTTCCAATATAGTGGGGTCGCTTTTAGTTTCCGAGATATTTGCAAAAAACTATCGGTAATGTTAATTTCATAACGGAAACCTTCCTTTTAGAAACACTGGGTGCGTGTGAAACACTGGGTGGGTGTGTGTGGTATTGTCGCTTCTCATCTCTACAACGTGTTTACAAACAAAAAATAAACAGATGCGACCCGAAAATCCAGGAAATGTTTTTGAAAATTGAAAGCTCAGCCTATCTATGTATGATCAGAGTTATCTGCAGGAGTTAATTCTGCTTGTTCCTTCTGTTATTCCATTTCCTGGATTTTCGGGGCGCATCTGTTTATTTTTTGTTTGTAAACACGTTGTAGAGATGAGAAGCGACAATACCACACACACACCCAGTGTTTCTAAAAAGGTTTCCGTTAAGAAATTAACATTACCGATAGTTTTTTTCAAACATCTCGAAAACTAAAAGCGACCCCCCTATATTGGAAAAGGAAAAAGTTGTTCAGAATGTGTTGCTCCATAACATATTAAAATTTCATCAAAATCGGAGTACGCAGACCTTTTCTATATAATTACCATTACGTCTTTCAACGCTACCTTGAAATTTTCTTATATGTACACTTTTTATGCAAGTCGCCGGATACAGACGGCACCCGTACACACAGGTCGTAGCGTGGATGCCGGATATATACGGCACCCGTAACGAAAGGGTTAAAACTTAATAAATCCACTAAATTGAGAAATAAATTCCTATTGGGTTCCCATCTCCTGCAACGACTGCACGCGATTTTTATTTTGCGTAAAGATCCGCGATCATCAACTATCACACCAACAAAAACTCAACCAACACCGAGTCAATACCAGTAACTCCACCAAACAGAACAAACCGCTAAAACTACCCCCGGAATAATAAATAATCTTTCATCTCAGCCCCTAGCCGCGATAAAACCCGTCCGAGCGGACTGCACGCTATCGGCCCGCCGCGCTCCGCGCCGCTCCCATAAACAAACGATCCTCGGGCATGGTGCAGGCCCCATGACATTGGATCGAAATCTCTCCAACGACAGGCGAGCAATTCTCTCGCCTCAGGCTCGGCATTCTGGCGGTCAGGAGCGTTAATTCGGGGGCATCGGGGTGCTTAGCTGGCATCCTGACGATAGCAGTCGCGAGTGGTACATCGCTCGAACCTCGGATCCAGGTGTTGGTGTACGATGTAGGAAAAGGGGGATGAAGAGAAGAGAAGGGGTTGGTAGCAAAGCCGGGGGTGGTATCAGGGATGCGAGGCACGCCCGGTCAAGATTTCCTCCCAAGCGAGAATCTCAGCCTCCCCGGCGGCGAGGCAGAGAGAAGAGATCGCGTGGGTGTAGAGCGCTGTAGAGGGTGCATCTGTGGGTGGTTCTAGGGGTTCGAGGGGGATAAGGGCGGCAGGGAAGAGTGGGGGGGTGGCAGTTCGTTTCTCTGTGTCCCGATTGGCGGACGGGGGCGGCTCCAACCCCGCGTTACCATGACGACCGACGGGATAACCCGGCGGTCGGCAGTGAAAGAAAGAGAAAGAGGGCGCCCGCGGGGGTGTGGGATCCAATGGAGAACGGGGTCGGTGGGGAGCTGAAGTTGGGGCTGGAAATGATTTTCCAGGGTGGAGCGGCCGAGACAGTCAATCGGATAGCCGACGGGAAAAAGCGAGACAAAAAGGCAGCCCCCAGGAAGAATTTCGTGAACGAGCGAGATAGAACCCGATTAGGGTGGAACGAAAGAGGAGTGGAGGAGCTTCAGCAATGCGAACTATGTTACCGGGAGGGCCACGGAGGCCCGTTAATGGACTCCCCTGGTCGGTAGATACGTTTGTCCGAGAGTTTCCACGCAGACACCAACTACCTGCACGTTTTCTCCGATACTAACACGCCAACGAGATCACCGGCGGGCGGTGGGTGGATCCATAAACAACTCGTTAGCCGAGCCTTCAATCTCGCCCCGCCGATACTACCGGCGATCGCCTTTGCGATTATACTCGATCGTTATCTTGATTTCTTTTCGGATAAACTGGTCCGCGTTTTGATTTTTTTCTCCGGACGTTGGGAAAAGTCCGAGGAAATTGGGTCTGCAGATGGGAACAGTGCGATTTTTAAGCTGCGCTTCGCCCTTTGCGACTTGGATTTGTTTTATCGGTGGTTCTTAATCTTGATTTATTGCTCAGGTACTTGGAGATCTTACGAGTATTGTCCGTAATCACTGAGACGTCGTTAAATAGTGTTTTCAGCTCTGAGGAGTGGACGGCAGATTTTATACTGTTTCTAGTTTAAACCTTCATGATCCGAATTATTTTATTGTTACTTCTCGACCTCGATTTATTATCTTGTTACTCGCAGATGATGTAGGTTACGTGCATTTTTCGCAATCGTTGAGACATGATTGAACACTGTGTTTATTTAGGAAAATTGAACAAAGATTTTTGTACTCTTTTTGTATTCTTTTAAACCCTTTATAATTTGAATTATTTCAGTGGTACTTTCTAACCTCAACTTCTATTCTAGATATGTGAATATAATACGTATATCTAACATGTATTTTAGAGTGGATATATTTTTTCACAACCATTAAGTCATCATTAGATACTATTTTTATTTCAGGAGTACTGATTGTTAACCTATTTCTCATTTAATCCTTTATAGCGATTACAAAGCACTGTCAGGATTTAAAAGAACATTAACACAAGTTAATTTTGTACATTCTCAATTTTTACCAGAATTTTTGTTGAGCGTAATTTTTTGACAAAATTGGACTCGGAGGTATTCAGAATTTTTCCTCACGATGGAAATTTCGCTATAAGTTAGGGGGGTTGGAAAGAGGACACGGGGGTTGTAGAAAGAACCTGAATTCCACAGCTCGGCACCGGAAACCAACTATGGCGTATAGCCGGGATACGGCATCGAGCAATTTGAATTTCGGACGGAGAACAACCGCAACGATTTCGGAACATTTCAAATCGAGATTCAAGGGAGAATTCAGGGTTAAGGGTGAGTCGCCAAGGGCGCGCGGCTGGAATTCGTTTGGGGCCAGCGCTCAATGAAATTCCACGGAGTTCTCTCTCTCCCTCTCTCTCGCTTTCTGTGCACTGTGGATGAAACGGCAGAATGAATAGAATTTTCACCAGCGTTTAAACCCCGGAGAACCCTGGAAAACCCATGGAGAAATGAGAGCCGGGTAAGGTGTAGGCGGAGCTGTTCGAAATTTACGCGGCCGTAAAATCAAAAGTTCCACGACCGAGGTTGCCTTCGATCTGAATCGGTTCGCCTAAAAAAATCTGTACTTTTATACCTGCGAACTTTATGTTGGCAGAAACTCGCTGAAAGTGGAATTATGAACATCCGAAAAATATTGGGCATCGTGGAGGGATTAAAATTTTAACCTATCCATTTTTTAAGCAATTTTTCAGGACCGTTTATTCCGAGATTAGAATTTACAATCAATCAAGATCCACAGTAGTGATGAACCTATTTGATTTATTGAACCTGTCTATTTTTAAATCAATTTTTAAGGGTCGTTTATTCCGAGCTTAAAATTCACACTCAACCAGGGACCAGTGTACTATTTATAAATACACAGTCCAATTATGAAAATTTCAAAAACGTCATTATTAAAAGCGTTATTACTAGGGGTGTGCGAGAACTCGAAATTTCGGGTTCGGGTCAGGTCGGGAAATTTGTTAGGAATCGGGTCGGGATCCCGAAAGTTCATAAACTTCGGGTACCCAAAAAGGTAATCGGGTCGGGGTCCCGAAAGTTTGCAATATTCGGGTACTCGAAGTTAAAGTTGGGGCAAGTCTGTGGTCAAATCAGCAATAAATAACTCTGTGACTCTGTGTATATTAAGACGTCCAATCATCGGTTGTAATAATATTTCGATTTGTAGTAAACACTATTTACGAAACAGTGCTCTTATCCGAACAGTGTGCGGACGAAGAGTCCTTGTCTTGCAAGAACAGTGTTTACTAGAAACAGAAACGTCCTTTCGTACATTCTTTCACATAATGTATTCTAAAATATTTTTTTCCTCTCGAAGTTTGATAACCGATTGCACTAAAAACACAAAAATCATTCTGAACCTGCTATTGAAAATAAAAGATTGAACTGAAAATCATAAAACAGCATTATGCTTATATAAATACAACTTTAACTTCGAGTACCCGAATATTGCAAACTTTCGGGACCTCGACCCGACCCAACCCGACCAACATTTCGGGTACCCGAAATCGCGGGTACCCGAAGTTTACAAACTTTCGGGATCCCGACCCGATCCGACCCGAGTCTTGGGTACCCGCACACCCATAGTTATTACTAAACATTATTCACTTCCTTGACGATCAAATATAAAACTCTTTCGTTCCTAAAAAGCTGTAACCTTCGTGTTTAAGGAAAAACAATACTGATGTACCCTAGCTTTTAGTTTGTAGAGGTTACTTTCTCTGTACACTTTGCTTTTGTTTGTACCTAATACTGCAATAAATCTCTTATGAGATTTTCTGAATAAAAAAAATATATAAAACTCCTCAGAATATAAATTCAACATGTGTGTCCAGGAACCGTAAAATATCTCACCAAATCCTGTTTGTGTTGCAAGCACTTCTCTACAACTTCACACAATAAAAATAACTAGTTATTTCAAAGAACAAGAAAAGAATAAATTGACTATTAGTCCCTGAATTCTTCAAGCAACCATTTCGAAGGAACATTCCCACAATCCTCCACAAAACCCAGCGAAAGCCATTCGAAAAGCCCGAGTCTCGAGCTGTTTAAATAATCAGCGAAGCGAATTTCAGTTCGCGTAAGGACATCGAACGGAAGCAAAATTTTCGCATCACGAGATCTCATGGGGTTGAAGATGCGAGGCTGGAGAGGGTTGGGACGTCTCCGGGAATTTACGTGCTCGTAAAAATCAAGAACCGTTGGACCTCTCGCACCGAGGTTGCCCTTTCCGTCTTTATCTCCTTGCGAAACCCAGCCACCGTGGCTCCCGAGGTGTCTGCGAGAGATGCAGTCGGTTGCATTCCTCGGGACGTGGGTGCGCGCAGGTCCACGAAACGGGGGATGCACGTAAGCACGGAAGACGACCGGCGTCGTTCGCGCAACTACGTGGTTCCAAAGCGAGAGGAGATCTGGTCAAAGATTTAACCAGCTGCAGTACAGATTCCGTGCTCTCAATTTTTTAACGGCGGGACCAGTCGGATAAGAAACAACGAACAACCCCCGGAGCCCCGGGATGAGCGTCCCTGAGGTTTAAGACGCCATTACACCCCTGCTGTCGGCCGACGCCCCTAAAACTATATTAAACTCCCGGAAATCTTGCGAGAGGATCCTCTCCGTCTTTCTGTCTTTCTCTCTCTCTCTCTCTCTCTGCTCTTCGCTAATTCCCTCCCTTCTTTCTCGAGCACACTGCAAACATCATCCCCCGTGATCCTTCAACCCTCTTCCTAGCCGGCGACTCTCGAGAGCGGAAAACCAAGACGGTAGTTTGATCACTTCCGCCGTCGGGACCGACCCGCCACCGTCTCCATGTCGATCGAGCTGGTACGCCACTTTTCTTCCAGCCTGGATCCTCCTCGATGGTTATGGGAATGTTATTGGGGGGTTGAAAGAACGTTCTTCCATGATTAACCGGCGAGGACCCGGGCGGAAAACAATGAAGCGTTTTTCCAGTGCGTATATTTCTTTGGGGAAAATTGTAGTGGTACTGTGGTTTTTCACTGTGGATATATCTGCGATTTCTGTTTTATCATTCCGGATGTTTAAGAAGCTTCTTTTCGTTTATCTTTTATCTATACCGTTGACCAAACTCTTTTGATAGAATAACTCTTGGAACTTTCATTTTCTAAATTAACTTTCATGATGCAAAGTAAAAGGTTTCTGCATCGACTGTATGAAACAGGAGTGAAATAGAAATGTATTTCTTCGTTTAGTTGTTTGAATGAAGTGAAAACAATGCAACAATATTCTTAAACTCTTCTGATATCTTCTCTGCTTGGTCATTTATCGATTATCTCTGTCATTTATCGATTTTTGTTATAAATGCATAATATCGACAGTGTAATGATTGTTGCAACGTTTGTGGAGGTTCCTGCTTCTTCTGGTTTCAGTTATGTCCACCATTTTGTTTGCGTATTATTGTACTGTTATTTATATGCTGAACAATCTGTCTAGAAGATGTGTTTGTGCTGTAGTAAAAATAGTAAACGATAACAAACAGTTAACATTGATTACCGAGCACTGGAGGTGACTAGTTCGTATTGCCTTCTAAAAATAACAAGATTGCATTTATCGAGGCATTGCACTTTTGATAGTACAGGGTACGGCTAAATGAACAAATGTGTCCAGTGGATGTCCACATTTTTTTGACCAAGAGTATCAAAATCGTCATTCAATTACTCAGTTTCTGATGAATTAATTAAATGAACTGGTCCACAAGGCAAGACAGATCTCCAAAAATATATTTTCAAAAAATTGATAAAAGTGACCAAACATCATCAATAAATCAGTTGCAAGACTGATCGGCCATCCGGGAGTTAAATATAAATAGCCTGCGGAGTTCTTGTATTTATGTCAAAAAATGGGTAAATCAAATGTAAAATAGTAAAAACATTTAAAAATTCTAAAGTCACTCTTACATTAATATTAACTCAACAGTATTATTAACACTTTATTTACCAGAAGCCTATTAATAGGCTTTTCTATAGTTATGCTATACCAAATGGAGTCTCAAAAATCCTCTACACAATAATTCCAAACGAAATGATTAGATTATTATTCTGTTCAAGGATCTATTAAAAAATCCTCACCCACGCGCCTTGGACGTCCAAAAATTATGGAATAACCGCCGGTAGATAATGTGTTAAAAGAAGCAACAAATCTCTACGTAGCTCCTGTGTCTTTGTAATTAACGCAGATAATTTTTATTTTTCATAAAAATCCGCATGTGAGCATGTTCATTCGAGATTCGTGACAGAAAAAGATAAATGACTAGTGTAATAATTTTTATTTTTCATGAAAATCCGCATGTAAGCATATTCATTCGAGAATCGTGAAAAAGAGCTAAATAACTAGTGCAATAATTTTTATTTTACATAAAAATCCGCATGTAGGCACGTTCATTCGAGAAACGCGAAAGAAAAAGCTAAATAACTACTGCAATAATTTTTATTTTTCATAAAAATGCGCATTTAAGCATATTCATTCGAGAATCGTGAAAAGAGCTAAATAACTAGTGCAATAATTTTTATTTTACATAAAAATCCGCATGTATGCACGTTCAATCAAAAATCATGAAAGAAAAATCTAAATAATTAGTGTAATAATTTTTATTTTACATAAAAAAAGACATGTAAGCATTCTCATTCGAGAATCGTGAAAAAAGCTAAATAACTAGTGCAATAATTTTTATTTTACATAAAAATCGGCATGTAAGCATGTTCATTCGAGAATCGTGAAAGAAAAAGCTAAATAACTAGTGATTCGAGCATCGGTTTCTTCGAGTAAATTTTTCGGGTACGTGAAAGATCAAGTGAAAGATTAAGGGTGGTAGGTTTTCGCAAAGCCTGGAAGAGGAATTACCATGCCGCGATATTTCCAGAGGAGGAGTGGCCCAAGGAGAGGGAGAAGAAGAAGGTGAGCCGGACTCTGGCTGAGGCATTGATTTCCTCTCGTCTTCATCGACCACGTTCCGACCCTCTGGGGGCATCCCTACCCTGAAACTGAAATCCTCGCGAGAGAGACCGGAGAAAAGAGAAAATCGAAGTAGAGAGAACCGTATCTCATATTTCATATCGGTGGAGGAAGGAAGGAGGGGCTAGCATGGATTTTCTTGCGCGTCTGCAAAGCTTCGCGTAAGCGTAACCCGCCGCGCCGATGTCAAGCGGATCTTTCCCAGCGAGCTCTCTTCGTATTCTGTCACATGAAACAGAAACAGGAATCCAGGCACTTCCAGTCGAAATCCATTAAAACGTTCTTCCCTTCGATCGACGAATCCCGATCCACTTGAGAATTCGCTGGAAATCGTGATCGATCTCTATGTTGCCCGAAATATGTATGTCAATTCCTTTTACACGATTTTCTTATTTGCGTTACTTTCTTTCTTTTTTTTTGTTAGAGGATCTTGAGACTTGCAGGATCGTTTTAACACTAGAACCACCGAGCCCTAAACGAGACTGATGCATATTCCCTTATGATAATAACAGCATTAAATTTATTTAGACTTCGTAGAATTGTTACGGTAACATGTACTTGAATGAAGAAGTATACTAAAAGATTTCTCGAGAATATATTCTTATAACTTCACAAATTGTAAAAGCAAAAATCTGAAATCCGTCATTTTGATCAGTTATAATTGATGGCACATTGTCTTAACACGTTGCTCACCCACTCGACAATCATAAAAATTACACAAAATCAAAGCAATATATTTAACAAAACAAAAGCTAAGAAGTTTACTTCTGTGATATTAACTACCGTTTCAAACAACTTCTATTCCTCATATCGTAAGGAAATTTTGTTCCCTCAGTCCACCAACGTAAAAATTAATTTTCAATTCTGCAGAAATAATTCCGTCACCCATATATGGGTGACATGGCGATCAAAGTGTTAAATTCCTTAGAGTCTTTCAAGCAATGCTGTTTTATTAAAGTGTAATATCGATGTTCTTACGATTGCGGATCTTGTGAGATCTCCGTTCAATATTGTTTGTTGTTAAGTAGATTATAATCTTAATTTTCTGAAAGAGAAAGAAAACAGGTCGACAATCTATAGAGGAATTTATCAAATGAACATCATCCCCTAACGAACAAAAATCTCATGAAACCCCCATACCTCTTCAAATATAAATATCGAGTGCATTGCTAAAAGAAAAATTGTAATAAAAGACCACTGAATAATTGTTCATGGAGGTTGCTTCGAGCCAGGAAAAATCAGAGCAGTCTTCCCAGTCGAACATAAGCGTCAGTGTCGAGAAACACAAGAAAACCAAATGAATATCATCCCCTACCGAACAAAAATCTCATAAATCCCCATACTTCTCCAAATAAAAATATCAAGTGCTTTGCTAAAAGAAAAATTCTAATAAAATACCACTGAATAATTGTTCATGGATGTTGCTTCGAGCCAGGAAAAATCAGGGCAGACTTCCGAGTCGAACAGAAGCATCAACGTCGAGAAACATAAGAAAACCAAATGAATATCATCCCCTAACGAACAAAAATCAAATAAATCCCAATACCTCTCCAAATAAAAATGTCAAGTGCTTTGCTAAGAGAAAAATTCTAAAAAAGGCCACTGAATAATTGTTTATGGAGGTTGTTTGGAGTCAGGAAAAATCAGGGCAGACTTCAAAGTTGAACAGAGAGCGACAGGTCGATCAGATACGTCATCGTCGAAAAACACTTTCGATTCCTTGTCGTCGATGGACGAGCGTAGCAGCGTGGTCCGGCCAACGGTTGTTACCAGTCCCGCGGGTCCGTTCGGTCCAACAACGCGGTTGTATTTACTATTTCACGGGTACACGGGTACATTGGATGCGTACCCTAACACTGGCACATCGTATGTGAAGTGGCCAGGCTGAAAGGCCAACACGAGGGATGAGTTGTCGACACACATCGACAACGAACCGTGTAAGCGTTTTACATGCCGCCGCGTAACGACACGGTTACATCGTTTCCACCGCCGATACCGTTAGAAGGGTGGATCGACGATGGCGTGGGTGGATACCGTGGATAGGTGGATACGGGGGCCGTCGACGACGGGAGCACAGCCCTGGGAATTTGCGGCAGTCCACGCTGCAACTGGAAATGTTTTGCTCTCGGTACTGATATTCCGTACTGACGACGACGGAACGCCTGGTAAACATGGAAAAATCGGGGGTGGCGTGGCTGGGGGATGGAAAATATTCGATGGAAAATGTTTGAAGAACGTTTCTCACTATTGCAGAATCTATAGATTCAGATAAGCACCGTGAACGAGTTTTAAACAGTTGAACAATCAGTCCACGGTTAGTTGCTTGAACCAGTTTTTAAAAATTTTAAACTCTGAATTGACGATGGAATCGCTAGTAGACAGGGAAAAATCGGGGGTGACGTCGCCAGGGAATGGAAAATATTTGGAGAACAATTTTCCCTTCTGCTAAATCCATATCTTGAAATAAACAAGGTGCATGAATTTTATACAAGTTGCATTATTAGCACAGAGTTGGTATCATTGGTTTAGATCATTTTTTTAAATTGCAGTGCGAGAAAAATTTCATTCTGATTGTTAGAAAATTCCTGCAGAGTGAGTTTAATTTTTAGGGAGTGGCCGGGGGATGGAAAGTATTCGATGGAAAATATAGTTTTAGACAAGCACCGTGAACGAGTTTTAAACAGTTGAACAATTAGTCCACGGTTAGATGCTTGAACCAGTTTTTAAAAATTTTAGATTCTGGACTGACGATGGAATCATCGGTAGAAAGGGAAAAATCGGGGGTGGCGTGGCTGGGGGGTGGAAATTATTCGATGGAAAATGTTTGGAGAACGTTTCTCCCTATTGCAAAATTTATAGATTTAAATAAACAACGTGGACAAATTTTAAACAGTTGAACAATTAATGCACGGTTAGACCGAGTTGCTTGAACCAGTTTTTAAAAAATTTAGATTCTGGACTGACGGTGGAATCGCTGGCAGACAGGGAAAAATCGGGGGTGGCGTGACCCGGGGATGAAAAATATTTGGAGAATGGTTATCGCTTCTGCTAAACCCATATTTTGAAATAAACAAGGTGCATGAATTTTATAGAAGTTGCATTATCAGCACAAAGTTGGTATCATTGGTTCAGATAATTTTTTAAAAATTGCAGTACGAGAAAAATTTTATTTTGATTGTTAGAAAATTCGTGCAGAGTGAGTTTAATTTTTAGAAAATTTATTTCATCCATTAAAAACTTGCGTTTGTGTCTGAATGAGTCATTTATAAATAATTAATGCAATACATTGTTAATTCCATTTTGTTTGACCATTTGGTAAAAAGTGGACTAAAAAATTTACTTCGTCTATTGAATGATTCGTTTCAGTAAAAGGGGCAAAATGTTGTTTGAACAAAAATAAATGATTAGTGCAACGTTGATATCCTTTTGATATGATATTTTCGTAAAAATTGTTTCAACTATTGAAAAATTCTTTTCGCTAAAAAATGGAGTGTTATTTATTATTGAAATGTCGATGTATGTTATTAAGAAAGCACACCTGCGATCCAGACGGGTGTCCTTACTACAGCAATTACTAACGTCCAATCGATAAAAAACCAATCAATTGAAGTCCCGGTGCTGGGTTTCACTACATCGAGATAACATGAATAAGTGAGAGCAATAAAGATTAGGCAAGTCAATAAAAAATCCGTGGTCACTTACAGCATTTATTTAACAAGTAGAAAAGAATCAGAGATAGCAGATAGCCATGGTTTATGATTTCACCGGAGCAATATCGACTCTATCAACGTTCGAAAGATGATCCATTTGTAATCTTTCGATTAATCCGAGGACAACATCCAATCTAAGCTGCGAGTATCTAACAAGTTCTCCCGTACATCCACGTAGTTGGTCACAATTAACTAAAACCTTCGCACATTGACATGGATTATCGTCCGATAGCATTCCAACATTCTACATTGTCTTATTAACACGATGAGCATGAAAATAAAGGAATAAATAGGGACAAGTAGGTGATGGAAGAGCGCCAAATTCAAATTCAATATGCGCTGAACGTTGTGATGCGAAGCATGGCAAACATGACTACAATACTATCATTGAGAACAAGACATTTCATATAATCTTGATCAAATGACGTTCCTCAAAAGATTCCACAGCTTCAAAGCAGTTTAGTTACGGAAATTAACCCTTTGCACTCGGAGCTATTTCAACTAAAAAATCAAACATTTCTTCTAATCTAAAATATTTCCATCGTACATAAGTTTTTTTCATTATATGCGTACGAAACTGATATAGTACCTCATACAATATTTAAATATTTAGTAATTTATTACAAATGAACAAATTTAATCATGTAAACAATATTCTGAATAATGGTGTAGCAATTTGTAGTGGCGCCTCAGAGTCACCATTAGATTCCTAAGGGTTAATACTGAAAAATCCAAATCGATCGAAGCAATTGTTTTATTAATCCTTCCGAATCCTCCAAGTCTTAATAAAGTTTTTGAAGTTTTCAGACAGCAGATTTTCATGCAAAATAAAAATTTTTCGAGTCACTTATAAGACTTAGAAACTAAATAGAAATGTGGTTTGCCTTTTGAGAATCTTAAGAGAACGAAAATATTACGGGATCCTTAAATTCGATCGAAGCAATTGATTTATTAATCCTTCCGAATCCTCCAAGTCTTAATAAAGTTTTTGAAGTTTTCAGACAGCAGATTTTCATTCAAAATAAAAATTTTCCGACTCATTTATAAGACCTAGAAACTAAATAGAAATGTGGTTTGTCTTTTGAGAATCTTAAGAGAACGAAAATATAACGGGATCCTTAAATTCGATCGAAGCAATTGATTTATTAATCCTTCCGAATCCTCCAAGTCTTAATTAAGTTTTTGAAGTTTTTAGACAGCAGATTTTCATGCAAAATAAAAATTTTCTGAGTCAATTATAACACCTAGAAACTAAATAGAAATGCGGTTTGTCTTTTGAGAATCTTAAGAGGCCGAAAATATTACGAGATCCTTAAATTATAATGTCTTTGCAGTATTTCCCATTAAATCTACGCATATTATCTTAAATGTATAAAATCCGCAGTTTAATCAACACAAATTTGTTTTTGAATTTAATCAGAGAATGACGAAGTGGAAAATGGTCACTGTATAGTAATTGGCAAAATTTCATTTGTGAGCTGGTCAGCGAAAATCAGACAATGTGCATGGACGATGCATCGACACAGATGCATTTGTAATTTCATATAGCCGGCAAGAGAGAGAGAGAGAGAGAGAGAGAGAGAGAGAGAGAGAGAGAGAGCAAGAAGGGCGATATCAGGCGAACGAGGATATAGGAAGAAACACGATACTCGAGCTAAGTCTGTTAGCTCCTTAGTGCTCTCGGTATACCGCAGGGATCCGCAGCAATAATCCTCTCCCGGACGATCACGGCGGATGTATGGCTATTAAATTATTACGGCGTCGATCAACATTAGGAATCGTGACAAATCCGATCTTCTCTGTCCGCGCGAAGGGCCCTCGGGCCACAACGGTTTCCGTTCTCCGTGTGTGCGCGCACCTTAATTGACAATTGTGACTCAGACGACTTTGTCTTATCCGTCTATTGAGATTGCCCGATAGAAGCCATTAATAACGAGACCCCTTATCGATACGAATTACGAGACCGGCTCTCTGAAATTGCGCTCCGATGAAATCGGATCGTCGTCGTCGTTGTCGTCGTCTAACCGTCATGCTTCAGATAAAATAGATACGGGCTCGATCTCAACTTTAGAGAAAAACCTGCCAAACGATCGAGATAACGGAAATCAAGACTCCTAATACTTTAAGCTAATATTCAATCCAATGACGCGTATATATCAAATGGAAAAACAAACAGATTATTGTGAAATACAACGAATTTGGTCTGCACGATAAATCGACGCATCAGATTAAACTTTGCGCAATTCTTGTTTGCGAACTACCTGTCGAGAGACATTAGGTGGTCCTATCTACTCGTAGGTGTATCAACTGTGTGCTAGATCCAAAGTATAATTAATGGGTAGACTGAGAAGCTTTAGTCAAATTTTCATCTTTGTGCTAGGGTTTGCGAAATCTGGAAGTAGGGGAAATTTTTTGAGCATTAGTTCGAAGATTCCTTCGTAGTAAATATGATATATGTAATACTATTAATTACTATCAACCTTTTAGTGATATATATGGACTGCCACGACCCTATTCAAATTTATGTTGATCATTATTTTATGTACATTGATCTCTAATTGTCAAGAATTGATATTAACCCTTGGCACTCGAGTGGTGACTCTGAGACACCACTAGAAGTTGCAATACCATTATTCAAAATGTTGTTTACATTACAAAATTTATATTTAATAAATTAGGTACTAAACAGTTAAGTATTGTACGAGGTATTATATCAGTTTTATATCAGTGAAATTAAAAAAATCATATAGTATGGAAATATTCTTGGGCGGAGAAAAATATTTAGTTTTGTAGTTAAACTAGCTCCGAGTGCAAGGGATTAACACACCTGTTCGGTAGACATGTATATTAATTGCATTAATTGAGCTGTTGCAATATTCCAAAATCAACTGGACTAATAGTTTTAGGAGACTACTTAAAGACTATCATACACGTGACCTCTCCTATCCCACAACAGAATTAGTCAATCTCAAATTTCAGAACCCAAGAGTCACAATTTCACTGTTTATCTACACTAAGATCTTCATCCTCCTTAGATTGACCTTGGAGGATGAAATAAATTAAATAAAAATCAAGGGCAAGTTTCAAAATTCCACGGAACAATTTAAGGGTTGAACTGTCTCCGGGAGAATCTTTTTTCACCTGTCTAGGCGTTCCCATCGAAGCTCGCTGATTAAAACCGAGCAAAAAGATTTGACGTCGCGACGACTCGTTGCTGTTGGTTTTCTTTTTGCGCGGCATGAATGTGCCGATGCAACGGGGGATCCGGCTGCAGTTAATTTCAAGCCCCTACCCCTACGAGGCGTGGGCTGCTAAAGCAGGGTGGTTACGCGGATAGGTGGAGAAGCGAAAAAGGAGGATACAGAGGGATGAGTGGCGAGATATGGCGGGTAGAAGAGAAAGAGGGGTGGTTCGTCGGACGAACAGGGAAGGGGTTGACGTGCTTCTGGCATGTCGATATCCCTGGAAATTTAATCATACCGCTTCACTATGAACAGTATGCGCCGCGCTCGCCGCTATATGGATATGATGCCTTCGCTACCCGTGGAACGTTATACCGACGAATTTGCATGTTTAATGCCGTATCGGTTGCTTATGCCGCTCACCGGCGTGACATTAAATATAACGCCGCATAGTCTAACGAACAAGGAGGATATCCACCCTATTTACATCTCCGGGGGCGGTTCGCGTTTGCATCCAGCCCACGCTGATGGATCGCTTCGTCGAACTCTCTTCCTCTCTTTCCCTCTTTCTCTTCCTCTCTCCTCGCTCTTGTCAATTCATTTTGACTATTTTCTTTCTTCGCCGCGCGCCGCGGCGCACCGAGTATCAAATTTGCTTGAATAATCATTTTTCTTTATTCTGCACGATGGAAATAGATCGAGGAAACGGGTAATATTAAACTGCAAGATAACCATAATATTTTTTAATTCGATTTTCTCGAAAACGAGGCGTCAAAAGAAAAAAATTCGATTTATTTTCTCATTATGACTCCGTCGAATAAAATTCACGCTATTTTGAGAATTCTTCAAATAAAATACGGTATTTATTACGGAAAGGTCATTACACTCCGATTTTGATGAAATTTAAATATGTTAAGCAGCAACACATTTTGAACAACTTTTTCCTTTTCCGATATAGGGGGGTCGCTTTTAGTTTTCGAGATATTTGCAAAAAAGTATTGCTAATACTATATTGAATTTTCTGTATTCTTTATACTACCATTTTGATGAAATTTAAATATGTTATATAGGGGACTCGCTTTTAGTTTTCGAGATATTTGCAAAAAACTATTGATAATACTATATTGAATTTTCTATATTCTTTATACTCCCATTTTGATGAAATTTAAATATGTTATATAGGGGGCTCGCTTTTAGTTTTCCAGATATTTGCAAAAAACTATTACTAGTAAAAACTGTACTTACTACTAAATACTAATACTACTAAAAACTGTATTGAATTTTCTGTATTCTTTATACTCCGATTTTGATGAAATGTAAATATGTTATGCAGCAACACATTTTGAACAACTTTTTCCGTTTCCGATATCGGGGGGTCGCTTTTAGTTTCCGAGACATTTGCAAAAAACTGTTGCTAATACTATATTCAATTTTCTGTATTCTTTATACTCCGATTTTGATGAAATTTAAATATGTTATATACGGGGTCGCTTTTAGTTTTCCAGATATTTGCAAAAATCTATTGTTAATACTATATTGATTTTCCCGTATTCTCGCACGAAAAATCATGCGAGTGGAATGAGTTGTGGTTATACGCATGCAAGTATCGAAGAACTTTCAAAATTGAAAGCTCACCCTATACATATAGAGATAAACCTTGTTTTTCTCTCATTTCCACGACGTGTTTACAATAAAAAGTAAACTGACGCCGCACCGGAGCAGCCTTACGTCGACACGGAGCGTGCAACAATACGTTAAATTTAATACAATATTAACAATAGTTTTCTGCAAATATTTCAAAAACCAAAAGCGACCCTCCTATATTAGAAAAGGAAAAAGTTATTAAAAATGACGAAATCTCTAACATATTTAAATTTCATCAAAATCGAAGTATAATGACCTTTTCGCAATAATTACCTAAAATACTATTTTAAAACTTCTAACAAATATTCTATTTCGTAAAGTGTACGCATAATTTTAAATAAAATAGACTATTCAATATTTACTATTTGAAATAGTATTTTACCCAATTCTAGTAAAGATCGAACAATGTTCCCGAGTAACAACGTCCGGCAGAATGTCGGGCTAGGATTTGTGATTAAAGGGAAATGTTATCGATCAAAACCGACGTCTTTCTGTCGCGTGTGTGTCACGACCGTGCTGCACAGGCTGCACACGCCCTTAAACACACATACGAGTCCTCGTACACGAGCGAACGAACGGACAACAGCGGCCACCGGTGTTTTCAGGATAAACACAACCTGTCCATTGTCGGTGCGACGAAGTAACCGTCGATGGGGGTTGAAGACCGTACAGGGGGGTTGTCTGTATACTTTTCGATCTCATCACGTAGAGACGAGCCCATATAGGCTGTGGATGTTTACGTTGCCGTGTATAGATGCTGCGCGGTACCAACGAGATGGTTCGCCTTTTTAGTGGTTCAATCACGCTCGTCGTAAATCGTCATCGATTTGCCCGTACGCGATTTCTTCGGGCGTTCGTACCACGTTCCGGCGTTTTATTCCGATCGAACGGACGAACCTGCGCGATTCGAAGATACGAAACTCTGGAAAACATCGGCAATCCAATTCCACGGAATTCCTGGACACGCCACGAACACGTATTCTGTCGCTGCTGCAAAATAATGCTACTATTCTAAATCGACGAAAGACTTTCGAGTGTAAGTGACCGGCATGCTCGTGACCGATTTTCTTTAGCCGAATAATAATTAAATAATTTTAGTATGATAAAATAAAGTAATTGTGATTTCTATCGATCGAATTTTGAATTATGTTAGAGCAGATGTTATTGGCGCAAGGTTCGATCTTTTTCAAATTCAACAACAAATTTGCAATTTAATTAATACCCATCGTTTCGATCCAGGTGTGGATCATTATCAAGGGAATATGCGTTCGCTGTGCACAATTTTTAATAAAGCCGGAAAATAGAATTATTTTAAAATATAACTGAGTAAGAGTTGCGTTGGCAACGTGTTTGTGCCATCGTGGCACATGGCTCAGTTACGTTTGGTTTCGATCCAGGTGTGGATCATTATCAAGGGAATATTGCGTTTACTGTGCACAATTTTTAATAAAGCCAGAAAATAGAATTATTTTTAAATATAACTGAGTAAGAGTTGCGTTGGCAACGTGTTTGTGCCATCGTGGTACATGGCTCAGTTAGATTTGGCCACGATGGCACAAACACGTTGCCAACGCAACTCTTACTCAGTTATATTTTAAAATAATTCTATTTTCCGGCTTTATTAAAAATTGTGCACAGCAAACGCAATGTTCCCTTGATAATGATCCACACCTGGATCGAAACGATGGGTATTAATTAAATTGCAAATTTGTTGTTGAATTTCAAAAAGATCGAACCTTGCGCCGATAAAATAAAATAATTGGCATATAATTTCAGCGTCGCCTGTACAAGACCGATGTAACATTCTTCGACGTTATTATGTTTTATAGAATTTTTACCGAGTCCCTCATTATTAGACTGCGGATCGTTATGCAAAATCACAAAATTGTCTGCGTCAATTTCAAGAGACTGAAGCCAAACAGACATGTTATTCTTACTTTAATCATTTTAACACCTAACCTACCACCACCGGTCATTTAGACCGTTTTAACATTAGTTATTTCACAATACTTAACCCTTTGCACTCGGAGCTATTTTAACTAATAAAACAAACAGTTCTTCTAACCTAGAATATTTCCATTGTACATAATTTGTTTCATTATATGCGTACGAAACTGATATAGTACCTCATAGAATATTTAAATAATTGGTAATTTATTGCATATAAACAAATTTAATCATGTAAACAATATTCTCAACAATGGTGGAGCAATTTGTAGTGGCGCCTTAGACTTTAGGGTTAAAATTATAAAAACGCTTTCGTGGGAAATGATGAAATAAATATATTCAGTAGTGCAGATATCATAATACGAACGGCGCGAAATCCAAATAAATTCAATATTGCCAATTTTATGACATACAGTTCCGACCGCTATCGATTTTCGTGTTTCATGAAATTTTATATATTCCATTTGGAGTGATGGGAAAAACTCGAATTATCTTCATCGCTTAGAGAATTCAATGATCTTAACAAGCCGAAAATAATAAATTGGCATTCCTGAATCATTTTATCCTTTCCCCTATTCCAGTTTGCACCCACTCGTTTTATTTTTCTTGTAAATGCACTAAATTTGCAGCTCGGCATGACCAGAACCGAGAACCTCACATTCGATATCGAGATTCGCTGGGATCGGAGGATGTTTGACGAGCGTTCCGTCGAAGATAGACCGTTCGCCAGCGTTGCGGTTTGCTAGAGGGACAATGCGGGACAGCTCTACAAACAGGAAAGAGATATTGTACGGTACAAGCACCGTCAGCGTATTATGAATTTAGCGGTGGCTCTAATGTAGAGATACCTGGTCGAACGTCTCCCTCAAACTCACCTCGAGGGTGCGGTTATCATATACCCGGCGAGATACAACCGTGCAACCTATACAGCCACCTTTGCGGCCGCGTTCGCAGCCTGTGGACTCTATTCTACGTCTGTCTCTGTTTGCCTTTCGGTCGCCGTGGCCTCTCCCTCCTTTTGTATGTAGACGAGACAGGGCTATTAGAGGTTTCCGGCTGACTTGGCGCCCCGAGCATCGGGGGCGCCGCAACATCCCTCTAAGCTGTTTAAACTTCGCGACATGCTCACAGGACCGCCCGTTCTCTCTCTCTCTCTCTCTCTGTCTCTCTCTCTCTCTCTCTCTCTCTCTGTCTCTCTCTCTTTCTCTCACTCTCAGTCTCATACTCTTTCTATCCTCTCCGTTTCGTCCCGCTTGCGTCTTTACGGCTCGTTAGCGACGACGACGCGACCCTACCGATGTCGAAATGATAGTTCGCGGGCAGACGCTCGCGGACGAGGCTTTTTTATGGTGGACCCTCCTGCAACACTTCAAGACGACACATAGTAGTCAGATCTTTAGGTTTTGGGTTATAGAAGTTTGTTGAACTTTTTGTAGGAGGCAGGAAACATTTTATTCAAATACTAGAATTCCTGAAGTATATTGGATTTTGTTATCTAATTTGAAACAAATACACTGTGGTCACTAATAACCTGAGAAGTGGGCATGTGACCTAAAAAATTCAATTAAAAAAAAAGAAAAACATTTTATTCAATCCTGTAGAGGAAGAATTCTGTGATGTATTGTAACCTTTTAATTACGGCGCACTCTCGGAGAGAACCACCAAGACGGATGGCGTGGTATTCTTCTTCTTGACTGAAGAATATTGAAATAATTGCCGATATTCAGTTGCTGTGTTATATAACAAAAAAAAAATCGAGGTTGAATCAATTGATCAAACAGTGAAGGTGTTACAGTAAGAAAAATGTAGAGAGCGTATATTTACGTCTGACGTTGATAGACTTGTGAGAACGTGTATATTGTATATTTTAATTTCTGTTACAGTTGAAATCTGAAATGTCGCTGAAAGTAAGTTCTGCATTAATTAGGAAATTTTAGAGTTCACGGTCATTTCAAGGTCGTGCTATTAAACATGGATGAATGCACAATAATGTTTGCTATAACATACATTAACAAAAAATGTGTGTATATATGTAAAAAAAAACGAGTGACCTTGAAAAAACGATTAAAAAATTACAATTTATAAAAAACGATTTTTCCATCTGATTCGTCTTTTGAAACCATTTAGATTACGTTAGAAACATTTTTTGTATTTTCAGAGGTAGAGGAGATATTTAGGTGTCTTGTTTTAGACGAGACACCCTGTATAGTTACGTTGCTCGCAAAAAACAGTATTACTTTTTCCTCTTTCATTTTTTTCTAATATTTATTGTTTGCAAGAAAAACGCTGGCTAGTAATAGCGTGAACACCCTGTATATGTATACGCCTTTCGTAGTCAAAGGGGTAAATATGTAAAATAAAAACTTTCGACCTCAATTGCAACAAGTTGGAGTGAAATGAAAGCCGGAAGTAGATTAAAAGAATTGAAGAGGTTCAATGCATTATTTCCTGCTTATCAAAATTATTAAAAGAAGTAATACTAAAAAAAGATTAAAAGAAGTAAGGACAACATTTATTTTGCAATAAATTCAACAGTCTATTTATCACACAAAATCTGGAAGTAGATTAAAAGAATTGAAGAGGTTCAATGCATTATTCCCTGCTTATCAAAATTATTAAAAGAAGTAATACTAAAAAAAGATGAAAAGAACTAAGGACAACATTTATTTTGCAATAAATTCAACAGTCTATTCATCACGCAAAATCCTACCAACATCTCGAACTTCACAGAACACAGAACCACCCCCTGAGCACCCTCAGCAAAACATCCCCAAAAATCCTTAAAAAATCCGTGTTCCCACCAAATTCGAGTTCGAAACCCACACACCTCCCCCCTCACGATATCTCACAGTCAACTAGTTCAATTAAAATCGTGGATGATCAGGCGCGCCCCCAGCATCCCCCTGACGTCCCGAAATCCCCGAGCTAGTAAATGGCGTGCGTACGTGCGTCAAGCAGTAAACCGAGGCGAGGGTGTTCTGGGACTGTGCTGCTAATGATAATCAGTCCTCTCTCTTTTCCGTTCTCTCCTCGACCCCCGGGTGTGCTCTCTGTTCCCTTGGATCGTGAGCGCGGGCCATGTGCAATAAGGGTGCGGCACCGTCGGATTCCCCGGGGACCGGCATGGCGTAACGTAAAATCATTATTAGGTAGGTAGCTAGGTGGTTGCTGGTGCACACGAGGGGGTGGTGGCGCGGCCAACCGGGGGGAGGTTGAAGCGGCGCTTACGGGGTTGGCAAGTGCGGGAATAAGAGCTCTGCAAATATTGTTCGTGCGCGAGCCAGCAGCCGGAATAGCTCTGCGAGGGGGACGAGGCGTTATACTTCGTGTTACCTTTGCAGTTAGCTGCGCCTTTCGGGGGTGCGTTTCCAACCGGCGATCGAGTCAAGTGCACGCTTTCGGTGCAAGGGGTTGACAAGCCGCGATGTGACGTTGCGGATGAACTTTTGTCGACAGACCGATAAGTGGACCGCTGTCTCTCTCTCTCTCTCTCTCTCTCTCTCTCTCTCTCTCTCTCTCTCTCTCTCTCTCTCTCTCTCTCTCTCTCTCTTCCTGAACTTTCCCCCCTTTTAGGTCGCGCGATGAGAAAACATTGGACTTATCTGTTTCTGATCCGCCCGAGAAAATATTACTCTTTCTAGTTTGACGAGGGCACAGACAAATGGGCATTTTCGAGAGATGGGAGAGAACGGCTTTGGTGTTGCTCTTGCTGGTTTCTGGCTCGGCAGCTTCATCGTTGATCAATGGGGAACTCGGTTTTAGGACAGCAGTCGCTTGGTGAGATAGGTTTAAGCCGTAAGTGCACGATGTAACACAATCGTTAATTTAAATTCTGTGCAATTTTCAGTTGAAGCTATTGGAGTAAGAATATAAGATTTCCAGTTCTGTGGTCCTACCGAGAATAATTTTTCATTTGTCTACTTGGATTTACGAATCTCACTCTAAATCAATATAATTCAACAGTATACCTAGTGTCTTATGTGTAAAACAATCTTTTGACCAACGGGGTTCAACCAGTGTGTTTCCCACTTGCTGGTTGCTGGCTCGGCAGCTTCATCGTTGATCAATGGGGAACTCGGTTTTAGGACAGCAATCGCTTGGCGAGATAGGTTTAACCCCTCAGTGCACGATGTAACACAATCTTTAATTTCAATTTTGTGCAATTTTTAGTAGGAATTAGTAAGAATATAAGATTTCCAGTTCTGTGGACCTACGGAGAAGAATTTTTCATTTGTCTGCTTGGATTTACGAACCTCACTCTGAATCAATGTAATTCATCAGTATACCTAGCGTCTTATGTGTAAAACAATCTTTTGACGTAGACCAGCGGGGTTCGACCAGTGTGTTTCCGAAACCTAGACCCCCTAGCATCCAAAAGGAGATTGAGAAGCTAATAATGAATTTCCCCTCGAGCCAAATCAATGGCATAGCTTCCCAGGGAAATGAAGCTTGATGAAGGACGAAACACCGTGGTTTCCGTGAAAAAAAGAGTCCAAAAGGGAAATCAAAAAGGTAAAAAAGGTAGAGTCTCGTCCTCATTCAATGCAAGCATCGTCGCAAGCGTATATTGAACAGGAACGGTCGCCGGGTCTCCCTGAATTTTTCATCCCTCTGAATAATGAATTAAATGTTCCGTGGCGACCCTCTCGTGGGTTGGTGTGTGAAGGTGGACACAGAGGATCGTGGGTCCCATAGGTTGTTAGAGAAGCCTACGGAAGTGACCATCGCTTTGTATCCTCTTTCGCCGGCTGCTTCTTCGGTTGTTTCCACCACCGGAGAGAGAAAGGAGGGTGAAAACGAAGGGGTGGCGAATGGCAGTCGGAGAGACCAAGAGAGAAGAGCACAACCGGGAGGAGCATGGGGGAGGACAAGGTGATAATTTGATAAGACATTGGGAGGGTTGCCATGGTGACGATACAAAACCCAGACCCCTGACTAGAAACGCTACGGGGAAAGCTTCTTCGGGTGTTCCTCTACGGAACCTGCCTCCTGAAGGAGCCTAGGATCCTCAGGACCCATCAGCCCGGAGACACCTAAGTGTCAAGCGTCCCAACAACGTTCATTCAGCCTCGGACACCTAGGGGATGACGCCTCGGACTGCTCGCATAACAGGGGAAACGTTGGTGAGGACTTCTTGATTCTCTGTTATTAAAATCTTCGATGGCTTTCAGGACTTTTGCGTTTGTTAACTCTGCAATGGCCTGCCATTCATTCTGTTGTTTACAATGAAAATACTAATATTTGTGTTGTCCTTGCATTTCTGAAGATCATTCATTTTTAAAGACAGAAATGTTCAATACGACGTGTTTGGTTTCAAACGACAGTTCCAGGGTTAATATTCTATTGAGAATGTTCAGGAAAAATAAAAATTGTCTGCATCCAGGAAACCTGATTAAATTAACCATTATTATTTCCGTAGAAAATTGATATTTATACATGGTGTCCCACGTAACAGTTTTTACGATTTTTTAAGTATTTGCGATAATCTGACAAAAAATATTTTCAACAAAAGTGATCAGTTTTCGATTGGCTATATATTGCAATAAAAAAGTTCGAGAAACATTTTTTTTATAGTATTGTCAAGGTCACCTTCATTTTTTTAAATGGCACTTTGTATTTTTGACTTAACAGTATTATAGCCCGTGTCAAGACGAATTCAACGACCTAGTACACCATGACCTTGGGATGACCTTGAAGGCGAAGAAATGAAAATTTCAACAAAACATGACAATCTGCGTAATTTCGAGTCTTAATAATAAACCCATGTTATTATCACCCATTCAAGCAGAGTGTCATGTTTTGTAGAAATTTTCATTTCCTCGCCTTCAAGGTCATCCCAAGGTCATGGTGTACTAGGTCGTTGAATTCGTCCTGACACGGGCTATGATATTGTTACGTCAAAAATACAAGGTGCCATTAGGGAAATGAAGGTGACCTTGACAATACTATAAAAAGAAATGTTTTTCGAACTTTTTTACTGCAATATATAGCCAATCGAAAACTGATCAACTTTGGTTGAAAATATTTTTTGTCAGATTATCGCAAGTACTTAAAAAATCGTGAAAACTGTTACATGGGACACCCTGTATATCTTTTTCTATTGCATTAAATCCTCGCACGTTTAAGAATTTGACCAATAAATTCTCTGTTAACGATTAAAATTTATTCTTTGTGATCTGTGACGAGGGATGATAATAGACACCGTTTGTGTTAGGATTATTAATCAATTAATACGAGAAAGTATGAATTAACGGAACGACGTAAAAGTCGTTTCACTCCGTCAGCGATTAAGCAATTCGAGATCCTCGTTCCCATTTATCCACAGAAATGCCGTGGATCAATTAGCAGAGCAACTTCCTACGATAAATAATGCAGTTAACCGTCTGGACGGAGTCTTGTCGAGGATCCAGTTGGATCGTGGCACATGTGGCCAGTGCATTTTAGGGGTGGCGAGCCCCTCATTGCGAGCTTCACTCGGTAATAATCGTAATGTCTTTCGGGGTGGTCAACGCTCTGTCCTCGTCTGTTGTTCGAGTTTCTCATTCTCACTTTCGACGAACTGACACAGTGGAGTCCCAATCTTCGAATGGAATTTATCTTTGACGAAAATTGTACGTGGGAAACGTGGGACAGTTTTCCCTACCCCTAATAAATATCTTGCGTATGGATTTCAGTTTTCTCCAGAAGTGCATCGTCTCGAGTTACCTCGAGTGATTTGCGATTATGGGAACTCTTGGCATGATCGTGGGAAGATTTCACAGTCTCGTATAAATCAGAAAACGAGTCTCTCTAACGTACGACTAGACTGCAAATGTTTTATGCGCAATAAAAATTGTCTACATTAATCGCAAAGTACAGGAGCTGAGATATTTATTTCTTTTTTCAAACATTTTAATATGTTACGAGTAACTCAATAGTATTTTCCAAATCCTTAATTGTTTTCATTGTTTTGTATTTCGTGTACTTATTTTTGTAATAAATGCATGAAATCCGCGGTCTGCAAGTGGCTCGCACTATGACTAAAATTCTGCAGAATTCATTTTTCGGAATTTTTATTTTTTTTTTATTTATTTTGTTATTTAACGTCGCTTCAACTGCAATTAAAATTCTGTTTTCACATATATAACTTTCGGCAGGTAATTTTAATAAATATGTGAGAAATATATATTTTAATAAATATGAGCTAACAAATCATCGTGAAACATGGTTAACTTTAGTTTGATTCTTCATTTGGTTTTAGTAAGATTTTACCGAAAATTGGGGAGAAATATAAATGATTTTTTATGTGGAACTTTACTCACCGGTGTGAATGTAGGTGTGCTTTTTCATGTCGCTCTTCTGATGGAATCTCTTCCCACAAAACTGACACGGGTACGGTCTCGTGTCCGAGTGTATTAGCAGATGAGTTGTCAGAGTGCTGGAACGCTTGAACCCCTTGCCACATTGCTTGCATTCGAACACCTTCTCCGCGGAATGCACTGCTCTGTGTTGCGTAAGGCTAATTTCGTGGCCGAAGGTTTTGTTGCAGAGCTCGCAGGCGAACGGTCTTTTACCGTTGTGGGATCTCCTTGCGTGCACCTGAAACAGAAAATTTAATAACTTAACGTCTATTTCAAAATAAGAACTTCCTCCACCGAGTGTGTCAGAGCTGGGTACACACAAATAATTCTAACATTTTTATACATAGGTCGTTCTGACTGAAAAAGTTATCTTTAATTACTTCAATAGTGTAACAAGATAGCCCTAAAACTTCAAAAACATTGGTTCAACCAATTAATTACAATAAATTCGCAATATCCCTTCCTTTGAACTGTATACATCAGGCTCTCCTCTTACCGACAAAACATGAATTTTGGAAATTTGCTGTAACTAATTGGTTCAACTAATCTCTTTCAAATTACAGGGACATTTTACTACACTATTGTAGTATCAAAAAAAAATATTGACTGTAAGAAAGAATGAATAACTATGCTGTAGTAGCTTATAAGAACAATCAGTCCTGATGGGCCATCTTTTACTTGAGTGGTGCAACGAACTACCCCTAGAATCCTAAAAATAATGTTCCAACCTATCAGTTACATCAGTTACAACAACAATAAATTCCTCAACAACCCACATCTCAGATTTCAATAATTGAAAATTGAATCCTGACCATCCTTTCAAGAACCAGCTATGCCCTATTATTAATTCCAAAAGTGGTGGTTCGGTCCATAAGTCACAATAAATTCCTCAACAATAACCATCTCAGTACCCAATCACTAAAAACAAAACTCTGTTCAACTCCTGAAGAACCAGGTAAGGTTCACTGTGCATACCTCGAGGCCATGAGGCGTGCTGAACATCTTGTCGCACTTGACGCAGCTGTAGACATCGCCGAGGGGATGAGTATGATGCAGTCCATGACCGGTGTGGGTAGAGTGGAGGGCAGGGTGACCCGGATGAACGCCTCTTAGTAGCGGGTGCAAGTGCGGAGGTAACAAATGATGAGGCAGCAGCTGAGGATGCAGGTACGTTAGGGGATGATGAGGATGGGGCGGCAGAAGACCGCCTTGGAGATGAAGGGGCGGATAGAGGATCGAGGAACCGGGAGGGGGTGGATGTGCACCGATCGACGCGGTGTCCCGATGAGGAGAGGCGTTCTGCAGGTGTGCGGATGGTGGATCAGGCCTCAGCAGAGCGGAAACGCTGAACGTGTCGCCGGATTTCTTCGGCGGGTTCGAGGCCGGTGAGGTCGCCACGCTCGTCGGCGACGGGGTCGTCGACGATCTTGGTGGACTCGACGCAGGATCCCGATCGTCCTCGTCGCCGACCTCTTCGACGTCCACGTCGACCTCCTCCTCTTCGACGTCAACGTCTACTTCGTTGTCTCGTCGATCCGACGGAGGCGAATCGGGACAAGGAGAATGCGATGGTGATGGACTCCTGGTCGCTGGAGAACCTACCAGGCGACCCACTCCGAAAGACAGTCGTTCTGCAACGTGATAAATTCATCTTTCACGTACTCGCTGTGTCTAGAAACCGTAGTGATTGTTGTTCATCTAACAAAACACCTGGAGGTTGTTGGACACTTTCGTTCAGATTCGAGCGAAATTAGATTAACACTAAACCTACCACGGTCAAATAACCGGTTCTCTATTTCACAATTATTGAAATAATAAACACACTTTCATAGGAAATGATTCAACTGACTTCTTTATTTAAACACAGATTATAATGAAAACCGTAAAAAGTTAAAGTAAATTAAATCTTTTCACTTTGATAGGGCATTTCACTTTTATATGTTTTATATGCTTGGTAGGTTTAGTGTTAACCCTTAGCGGTAGGGAATTATTTTTGGCATATTTTTTTATGGGTCGAATATATTTTCCTTGTGAAAAAAATTGTGTACTGAAGAGTTAAGTATATGGATTAAATGAAAGAAAACCTGTTGTGTTCAGTACAAATTTGTTTGATATTTTTTGAGAGTAGTAATTTCTTTAAAAATTATTCGCAGTCGTAGAACGGTCAAAAAACTTGGGCGACTGTCAGCAGACACGCGTCCGCAAAGGGTTAAAGGGGATTTTAATAGATAATGTGAGTGAAGACGTTCTTGTGAATGAATGTAGTCAATCTATTGATCCTTGTATTTCTTTTTACAGTGTCTAGACTGTGAATCTCTGTGGGGAATTTTATACCTCAACTGCAACAAACAGGGGTTGAATAGAAGTTTGGTGACAGGGTGCTGCATCAATATTCATATGTCCAATTTTGTTGCACCTTTCTCAATGCAAAAATTGGTATGTGTTCCTCAAACGTGAGACAAATATCATAAAAATTTCAAAAACGACAACTTCACGGTTTCTTAATAAAAAATTGTTAACGATCATCGACCATCTTCGACATGGTCAGTACAGGAATTCCAACAAAATTCTAACGGTGTAGAAACCAAGTAAAATAGTAATAGAAATAACAGGATGTAATTGAAAGTAATAAAACGCTTTAGCAAAAGCGTATCGTTTTAAACATTCTATACATATTTTCTGATAATGCGCAGTAACCAGGATTACGCGCTTATTTGATTATATTCTGTTATTCTTGGAAGAGGATTATCAAAATCTGAGAGTCGAGGAGCTCAACGATCGAACGAAAATAAACATCAATGCGACGATTTTCGGCTGTAAAAGGAAGTGGGAAAGAAGAGAGCGAGGTAGAAGCAGGTTGACAAGTCACGTGTAAAGGACACGTGAAGCAGGAGACACCGTAGAGGAAGGATGCAGGATAAGGTAAATTAGGTTTCCACCGTCGGAAGAGCCGAATGAGATTTGAGTCACGTACTGGCGGCTGGCTCCGTTTTTCTGACTGATCTGACGGAAGAGTACGGGGTTAACGAGCCATCGCGATGAAAAATCGAAGCCTGTTAGGTTCGTTTTTCCGAGACACTTCCTTCAATTTGCCCATCGAAAACCGTCGAAATTTCAACGGAGAAAAAGGCGCCTATTTCGAAAGATCTCAAAGATTTCGCGTGAGGCGAGATTATTTTGCGAATTCTTGAAACTCGAGGCACTCGATCACCCTTGAAATGTATCAACAAAATTTCCGAGCAGAGACGCGTAATCGAAGCGAAATCACTTCCTCGATCACTCGAGGAACACGTATTAACAATAACAATATACAGGGTGGCCCACATAACTCTTAACAGCTCAATATCTCGAAAACTATGCCATCGATTTTAAAGTTCTTGGTCTTAACCCTTTGCACTCGGAGCTATTTCAACTAAAAAACCAAACATTTCTTCTAACCTAAAATATTTCCATCGTACATAAGTTTTTTTCATTATATGCGTACGAATCTGATATAGTACCTCATACAATATTTAAATGTTTAGTAATTTATCACATATGAACAAATTTAATCATGCAAATAATATTTTGAATAATGGTGTAGCAATTTGTAGTGGCGCCTCAGAGTCGCCATTCGAGAGCCAAGGGTTAAATTGCATTTATCTGAAGGGCCTTTCTAACTACATACACGTGAAGTGCCCCCCCCCTTTCCTCTTTAAGGAGGGCGGGGGTTCTTTTATAATTTTAAATGGAACCCCCTATAAAACGTTACATATTCAGATTCTACAGGAAAAAACGAGTAAATTTTGTCTGTAACATTTTTTTGTCAGATATTTCCATGATGTGATATAACAGTTTAAAGTTTCGACTTGTACGTAGGTACTTACTTGGGGGGTGTCCCACTTGGACGCCATCCGATTGGACGCGTTCCTTTTGGACGCCGTGCCGATTGGACTCGTCGTTTGGACGCCATGCCGTTTGGATTTGTGACATTTGAACGCCGGGCCGTTTGGATTCGTGACATTTGGGTGCCGTAAATTTTATAATCATTGCTTTTCGAATTCTACATATGGTGATATTTTATTGTGAAATATATGGTTAGTTCTGGGTTAGGTCCAACCGATACAAAGTCCAATCGGCACGGAGTCCAAACGACACGGAGTTCAAATGACACAAGTCCAATCGGCACGGAGTCCAAAAAGAACGCGTCCAATCGGAATGGGTCCAATCGGAACGCGTCCAATCGGAACGCGTCCAATCGGAACGCGTCCAATCGGAACGCGTCCAATCGGATGGCGTCCAAACGGGGGTGTCCCCTTACTTGAAGCGCTCGGAAATAGCGTTATAATTCTCAAGCGCTTCAAGTAAGTACCTATGTACATGTCGATACTTTAAACTTTTATATCACATCATGGAAATATCTGACAAAAAAATGTTTCAGACAAAATTTACTTGTTTTTCCCTGTAGAATCTAAATATGTAACGTTTTATAGGGGGTTCCATTTAAAATTATCAAGGTACCCCCTCCCCCTTAAAGAGGTGGGGGGGGGGGCACTTCACGTGTATGTAGTTAGAAAGGCCCTTCAGATCCATGAAATTTAACCCTTAGCACTCGAATGGTGACTCTGAGGCGCCACTACAAATGGCTACACCATTATTCAGAATATTGTTTGCATGATTAAATTTGTTCATATGTAATAAATTACTAAACATTTAAATATTGTATGAGGTACTATATCAGTTTCGTACCCACATAATGAAAAAAAACTTACGTACGATGGAAATATTTTAGGTTAGAAGAAATGTTTGGTTTTTTAGATGAAATAGCTCCGAGTGCAATGGGTTAAGACCAAGAACTTTAAAATCGATGGCATAGTTTTCGAGATATTGAGCTGTTAAGAGTTATGTGGGCCACCCTGTATAAATAAGTGGACAGACACTCGAATACGACGAGAGAGCAGAGAAACCGAGCGTGGAATTTAAATCAGAACAATAGTCGCGATCGCTCATCGATCATCGGGCCCGATAATGGGAGTCGAGCGTCGACGGTCAGTTTTATTGACGAACCTAACGTATAATCGACGAGGTCCGACGGTTCAACGTCGACGAATTGCGACCGGTATTTCTAATAATCGTGGACGACCAAGCCGGTCGTGATTTACGACGTTCGTCGGCGAATTTCGGACGAGCCTCCGGGAAGACAGTGAATGGGGGGCCCTGGAAATGGGGGCGAGCACCCTCGAATAAGCGATATCAATCGAAAGATCACGGGATGCATAGAGTACCAGCCCTGTATATTATATTTATAATCCGTGCGCGTGACACGCGGTCACGTGCCCGGCTATATAATGCACCGGTGCCGGTTAATCGCATTTAAAGCTCGCCACGATCCCCGACGCCGGGGCCCCGATTATTATCGCGTCTCCTGGTGGCTTTGCAATCGAATCAAAATACGACAGAAGTCTCGGCAGAGTGCTCTAATGTAATGAGAAACGCCCGCGAACACGTCCGGAAAAAAAGAACCACGACAGAAGTTATGGCCCTCCAGAAATGTAATTGTTAATTGAAGGGATACGATCGGAAATTTTAATCTTTGGGGTTGGCAGCAAATTTTCGACCCTCTTGCATTCCCGACTATGTAAGAAATAGTATATTTAGTGAAAAGAATTTATCTGTGGAAAATTTTAATCTGTGGATATGATGAACATTCTTTATGCACTGCACATATTTTAAAAAAACAGTCACAATTTTATTTCTAATATTTTAGACATCGGGAAGACAGACACCAAAACGGACACAATTTTGTTTTTGTTGTTTTGTACAACAGGAAGACATTTTAAAAAGCATTTGCTGGATTATAAATTTTGCTAGCCGATTAATGTCTGCTTTTTCCGAGTTGTTTATTTTGTAAGCAGAAAACTCAGAAGTGAAAGAATTTTTATCTTTGGGAAATGAAAATCAAATTTTCCTTTATCTTTTATTTGTGACAGAGAATTTTGATGTAATGAAGTTTCGAGCTTGTGGAGGTGGGAGCGTGGAAGAAAATTTTAATGTTGTGTTTCCTGCTATGCATTTTATGTAAGGTGCGTTTATGCTAACATTCGGATGACTGATGGATAATTGTCAGGATCTGCGTACTCATAAGAGAGCATGATGTCAATGCAGTTTTCGAGGCTTTCGACATGTCGGTTATCAATAATACAAAGTCACGCGAACTGTGCACAACTTTTCTTTTTCCAAGATGCGGTATAGATTAAAGATTGTAGCACGTGACGATTAGATGCGCGTCGATCATTTGAAGTATAAATCAGTCAAGAGCGATCGTTGTGTTTTATCGTTTGTAGATATGAGCAATAAATGGTAATCGGTAATCGGTGCTAATACTCTACTTCCTTGATAGATCGAATTATAAATTGTACCTTGAACTATAATGTTTCAATAGAATTATTCTAAACTATAATGTTTTAATAGAATTATTCCGAACAATGATCCGAAACTGACTTTGTTTTAATTACTGAGTAAGATCGTTAAAAATGATAAGACTCGGTGATAACGGTGCGCGATTCTATCTGGTAAAAAATCAGAGTGGAACACACTGTTTCTTTGTAACGCGTTCACATTACAATTATGATAAAGAGCTCTCGATCAGATTCCTCGAGTGTTCAAATACTTGTAGTGCAAATAAGGAAATCAAAGGCTGACGTGTGTAACTGTCGAGTAACTGTTTACTGCATGAAGTGGTACAAGATAATTAAACGTGGATGCACAAACAGATATTATTTTCATTAAATTTCCACATTAAAGCAATCTCTTAACACTTCGAAAATGAATAGTGTGTACAGCCAACGGTACCTAAGTGTATTTCGACACTTCTAATCAATATTTCTATCCATATCTTTTAATTTACTTCTCGAAGACGCGTCAAATTTTTTCTGGATGAAATGCAAACAACTGCCAATCTAAATTTGAGTCAAACAAGATGTTCAACAGAGCCAAATATTAACAAACTATGCACAAATCAAATATCTACACGTATCAATTGCATATTTAACCCTCATCATCGTGTTCACGATTTAATTTTCCTCTTGTTGCCAAATTGACTCAATGGTCAAAAAATCGATGTAACAATGATAAATATCGATGTGAGAGATAAATAAATCACCTATGTCGATTCCTGCTTAAAATAAAATTATCCTCAGCATTTTTAGCTGATTAAATGAAACGTACTATTTACCGCGAATCAGTGAAAAATGGGTTAAACAAACGAGTGATGAAAATTGCGGAAGATTGACAACAGAAAAATAATTATTTATCGGTGCAGCGATTAAAGAACAGAGGAGCCGATTTCAGTGTGAAATGGAGGGGCGACGGAGCCGTGAATGAAACTGGAGGTTAAGGAGGAGCGCAAAAATGGCGTGATGACGAAGCGGAGGTGATAAGAAGCAAATTATTCACTGGTAAATCAGTGAAAATGAACGTCAAGTAGATACGAGGACCGAACGAAGGCTGGAAATTGCTGAAGATTGACAGCAGAAAAATAAATACTTCTCGGTGCAGCGATTAAATAACGGAGGAGCAAATTTCAATGTAAAATGGAGGAGCAAAGGAGCCATGAATGAAACTGGAGGTTAAGGAGGGGTGCAAAGATGGCGTGATGGCGAAACGGAAGTGATAAGAAGCAAATTATTCACTGGTAAATCAATGAAAATGAACGTCAAGTAGATAGGAAGACCGAACGAAGGCTAAAAATTGCTGAAGATTGACAGCAGAAAAATAAATATTTGTCGGTGCAGCGATTAAATAACGGAGGAGCAAATTTCAATGTAGAATGGAGGAGTGAAGGAGCCGTGAATGAAACTGGAGGTTAAGGAGGTGCGCAAAAATGGCGTGATGTCGAAACGGAAGTGATAAGAAGCAAATTATTCAGTGGTAAATCAGTGAAAATGAACGTCAAGTAGATACTAGGACCGAACGAAGGCTGAAAATTGCTAAAGATTGACAGCAGAAAAATAAATATTTATCAGAGCAGCGATTAAATAACGGAGGAGCAGATTTCAGTGTGAAATGAGGGAGCGAAGGAGCCGTGAATGAAACTGTAGGTTAAGGAGGATCGAAAAGGTGGCGTGGTGCGAAACAGAAAAGAAAAAGGTGAAGGAAGTCCGGACAGATGTGTGACTCGGAGCGACATAGGAAGAACTGCTTACGCAAATGCCACGTCTGGCCCCGGTGGAATGCGGTAAAAACCGTCGTTGGTGCAAACCGTGGAGAAAAAGCATCGCCATTCGGTTGCCGACCGTCCGGCAGATGGGTTACTTTGGTCCGGGTTCGGCAGAGCTTGCACACGACTGCTTCTCGTTCCGTTCGTACACACGCATCTAAGTTCACGTGAGCGTACATCTGGAGAGCCTCATGGATGATTCGCTTCACGTTTCCAAACGGCCGTTCGTATCGCGAACCCGAAGAAACTCGCGAAAAAATATCGCTGCGAACCGACGCGTCTCTCGGGGTTGTTATTTTATGAGAACGGAAGCCATCGATGTTTTGTTATGCGACCAGCCTGCTTTGAAAACCCTTCACTGCTCGAATTTTAATCTACCAGTCGAAATAAATCCTATTTCCTCGCCGAACACCTGTTTTTTATAGTACTTGGTTAGGTTTTCGGAATTTTTGCACACTTAACCCCTTGCCCACCATTTTCTTTACGCTTACAGTGATTAGAACAACTTTATCCCCAAAAATTACACAGATGATGAAAGAAAATCTGTATTTTTCGTATGGCTACATTTGTTTTAATGCTTACATATTGAGTACAAAAAATAGAATTGTATTTCGTCTTAAAAGAAAGGCATAACATTCATAATTGTTTGATTTTTTTTTAAATCTTCGTCACGAGTCTGACTCGTTAAAATACGGCAAGGGGTTAAAGTGGTTGGTATGTAGCTCAACCCTTATACTCTAATAACAAGTCTGAACTTTAGTAGAAATTCTAAACTTTATTGAATAAAAGAAATACGATCGATGTTTAATACACTGCGATTCAGTCTATTATTATACTAGGGCAAGTTTAGGAATTCTTGCACACTTAAAATGGTTGGTCTATAGTTCACCCCTCCCCCCCTAACTATTATAATGACCCTGAACTTTATTAGAAAGTTCAAACTTCATTAAATAAAAGAAATATAATCGATGTTTCTGTCACTAGAATTTTAATCTCTAATTTGAGCAAAACATCATTTGTTAAATGGTTACCTTTCCTCGATGATACTAGGAATTATTTTAGAGACTTTTATAACTTGAAGTTGTTCGTAGTTTAATATCAAGCTTAAATCATACTAAAAATGTCGCTCCCTATTGAATAAAAAATATAATACTGTCTCGTCTAGTCTCATATCCATATTCAAATTTCTCCTCGTGATTTCCTCAGCTGAATCAAAAATAGTCAAATGAGTTTAGTAGTACTATATTTAATAGTACTATGAAGAAAAATGTAATATGAAGAAAAATCGTCGTAGCCGCCTTCAAAGATAAGTTTTAGATTCTTTTGAGATTAAAATCGCACAGCAAATCGCAACTGTGTGCACCAAACAGCAGTTGATTATAGGAAAAATTGAGTAAATAGTGAGATTATTAATTCGCGATTGTTTTAGTAATGGCACAAAACAATTTTGAAGCAGCCAACAGCGTAATGTACACTGCAATTCGCCGAACGACGCGAGCCGGATTTGCCTGGAAGTAGCAAGACAATTTACCGAGACGCAACGATGGATCCGCAAGTAGCATCAAGGAGGCGACTCGTGACAAGGGATGACAATGACGGCGATGCCGAAGATGCTTGTGGACGTGGATTAATAAAGGAAGGCCAAGCCGGGGGAACAATTAGATCGAGTTAACGGGCAACTTTAATCTTCTGTCGTCCGTCAGTCGTTTACTGCGTAGCGATCTGCCGCTATTAAAGCCGTTACACGCTTCACCGTTCTGGACCCCTTCCGTCTTGCTTCTTGGACGAAAGAAATGCTGACAACTTGTATCTCAAAGGCGGTACCGACCACGATATGTGGGTGTGTTTTCAAAAACAGATTTTTCATCCATCCGTCACTACCTATTTAGACAATCCCTAACCCGACATTCCTTGAAAAGAACGCGACTGAAACGGTGGATCCTCCATCGATCGAAGATGAAGATTATGGCTGATGGACCACCATGTTTACATCACTTTCACCGGGGTACTATCGATCACTGTCCGATCATTGTCCTCTTTACAAAGGCAATTTGTAACTGAAGACAGATCTATTAGCAGACTGTGGATTTTTATGCAAAGCAAAAATTGTACAAGTTTGTTGTGGGAAACTGAAATTACATGAAAGTGCATTTCCTGTTTGAATAATTTTAATGAGTAGCAACATCATTCAATTCTTCTATGAATTTACAGTATTTTATTTGGCCAAGCCATTTTGGTCATAAATTGCATAAAATCCGCAGTCTATTTATTAATAATTGCAGTTCGTACAAACCAGCTGACATTAATAATTTAATTGGGAATATTCAACACACAGGTACCACGAATGAGAAACTAGACTGTAGACAAACTGTACACCCAATTGTAGATTTTATGGATTTATGACAAAAATGATCCATTAAACTATGGCCAGTTAAACAGACTCTGAGACGCCACTAAAAATTGCTATATCTTTATTCAAAATATTGTTTGCATTATTAAATTTGTTCTTATTTAGTAAGTTACTAAACATTCACGTATTGTACGATGCAGTATTAATTTCATATGCGGAACATGAAAAAAATCATGAGAAATAGAAATATTCTAGGTTGAAAGAAATATTTGGTTACTTTATTAAAATCACTCCGAGTGCAAAGGGTTAAGAAAGAAAATAAATTTCCATTTCAGTCCAGTTTGTTGCAATTCTTGTAGAAAATTTTTAGTTTGCATAAAGCTCTGCTGTCAGATTATAAAATTGCCTAGAGCATTTCGTGCTGAAAAAATCATAGCAATTTCGGGACCCAGAGAAATTAGGATAGGTCTGATCCCACCTGAATAATAAGTTGTTAGCTCCGAGTGCAAGTCATCGTGATAAATCCTCTTCAAAAACTTGAACAACAATAAAACTGCCTAGAACGCTTCCTGCCAAAAAAAACCGTCACGATTTCATGTATTCTGAAGAAATTATGTCAGGTTCGAGCCCACCTGAGTAGTAAAGAGTAGGGGTGTGCGGGTACCCAAGCCTCGGGTCAAGTCGGACAATGATCGGGTCGGGTCGGGTCGGGATCCCGAAAGTTTACAAACTTCGGGTATCCGAAATGGTAGTCGGGTCGGGGTCCTGAAAGTTTGCAATATTCGGGTACTCGAAGTTAAAGTTGTATTTATATAAGAACAATGCTGTTTTATGATTTTTCAGTTCAATCTTTTATTTTCAATGGCAGGCTCAGAATAATTTTTGTATTTTTAGTATAATCTGTTATCAAACTTCGCGAGGAAAAAAATCTTTTAGAATACATTATGTGAAAGAATGTACGTAAAGGACGATTTAAATATCAACCCAGACTTCACGCGCACCGAACAAACTATAATAACCAGAATTAGATCAGGACACACAAAGTTAACTCATGTACACCTACTGGGAAACAATTCTCCTCCCATATGTGTTTTTTGTAACACAAGACTATCAATAATCCACATAATCACAGAATGTCCACACTACAACGTAGAGAGGAAAAAACACGGTCCATATGGAAACCTGAATAATATTCTTACTTCAGCCCCAATTCAACGAAGCATACTCAATTTCTGTAAGGACATCAACATATCTAAGACACTGTAATCCAGTTCCTCCACTGACAATTGAGATAGTCGCTAATAACCTTGGTAGTTGAAGCGACTTCAAATACAAAATAAAAAAAAAAATGTACGTAAAGGACGTTTCTGTTTCTAGTAAACACTGTTCTTACAAGGCAAGGACTCTTCGTCCGCACACTGTTCGTGTAAGAGCACTGTTTCGTAAACAGTGTTTACTACAAATCGAAATATTATTACAACCGATGATTGGACGTCTTAATATGCACAGAGTCACAGAGTTATTTATTGCTGATTTGACCACAGACTTGCCTCAACTTCAACTTCGAGTACCCGAATATTGCAAGCTTTCGGGACCCCAACCCGACTACCTTTTCGGGTATCCGAAATCGCGGGTACCCGAAGTTTATAAACTTTCGGAATCCCGACCCGATCCCGAACAAATGTCACGACCCGACCCGACTACCTTTTCGGGTACCCGAAATCGCGGGTACCCGAAGTTTATAAACTTTCGGAATCCCGACCCGATCCCGAACAAATGTCCCGACCCGACCCGACTACCTTTTCGGGTACCCGAAGTTTATAAACTTTCTGGATCCCAACCCGATCCCGAATAAAATTTCCCGACCCGACCCGAACCCGAAATTTCGAGAACTCGCACACCCCTAGTAAAGGGTTAATTCCGAGTGGAAGTCGTCGTAATAAATCCTCTTCGACAACTTGAACAACTGTATAAAATTGCCTGGAATCGTTCCTGCCGAAATAACCATCGCGATTTCATGATCTGAAGAAATTGAGGCAGGTCCGGGCCCACCTGAGTAAAGAGTTAGCTCCGAGAGAGCAAGTGATCGTGATTCGAGCCCGAGGAGTCCAGGAACGTCTGGTAGGACGTTAGGGGAGTGCTTAGCCTCGCTATAGGTGGACGCGACAGCAAATGAATGGCCACGTGCACATGGGAAGGAGTTGGAAGAGGTCGGTGTGTATGCGCGACCGTTTAACATGACAAGATGTTACTAATTCAGGGTAGGTAGAACTGAAGAGGCCGACCGTCGTGCACAAAGGGGCCGACGGTCCGAATCCCTGTACAGCGCCTCTAATCTGCTCCAATTGGGACGGTAGGAGTTAGAAGGGCCGATGTCCCTCCGCGGTGTATGACGCGTGCTACCATTTATCCCAATCATCGGCCGACCGGTCGTTCTTAACGATCGACAAATAAAAACTGCTCGTCATCCGGGCCGGAGGAGGAAGCCGAACGTCGCGTCGCGCGAGATTGGCCTCGTCTACACCTTTCGTCCGACCGGTTCGACTTTGACGTTATTAAAACACCATTACCGCGCGGAATTCGTAATTTCCTGCACCGGATCACGCACCAGCTAATTTTCTTTTATTCCATCGGGATTAATCGGGCAGACTACTGCTATCTAATTGATGATCGCTGCCGGAGACTTTCGGGCTAATAGGCTAAAAGTCTTTGACCTTAATCAGTCCGCTTCTTTTTCTGAGACCGAGCTTAAGATTGTAATTTACGGTGCCGACTGTTAGTCACTTTGTTTTTCCTGGACACTCGAGATTGTAATTCACGACGCCTCGACATTTTTATATGCCCTACTCGAAAAGAATTAATATGTGTGCATTCGAGAATCAAAATATTGACAGTCTCGACTGACTAGACTGCATGGAAAGCGAACATTTTGCAAATTTAACCCTCTGTCTACCAAGCGGGTCCATTGGACCCGATTGTATGTAGATGCTGCGGTTATTTAAACTTTTAAAATTCTTGAGATCTTGTCGTTGCATAACTTTGTTACTTTTCTTATTTTTATTATTCAAAGCTAAAAGTTTTTTTATATTTACTACGTTTTGTGGTATAAATTTTCTATCGCATAATGAAAGTTCTTTTTACTGTAGACAGAGAGTTAAGAATACTTGAATTTTAATATTTTTTACTGTTTCGTGTCTCATTCGCTCATTTTTATCATATTTACATGAAATTCGCAGTCTATCGACGACGAGACCGGTTCCATATTTGTTTGATGAATGATTTGGGTGAAATTGCAAACAACCGGGACTCACCTGAGTGACTCTTGGGCAAAGATGGCAGGCTGGTGATGTCCGCGGCGTTCCCGAAAGGAGCCCACAGTCTGGGGAACATTAAACGAACATTGCATCCACCTGGAACAAGAGACAGTGCATTTGTTAAATGATGGAATGAGACCATGCTGTCAAGTTACGCTGGCTACAAGACGTAGAACGAACCGAGTATATTTCCGAATCGTTCATGCGTCATTATTCGCGTCGCCGGAGCAGCCGCTAACGTGAAAGCGACGTCTCAAGCTCGCGTCGAAAATTTGGTATTCCCGTTCCGTAGGAGAGATCAACCCCTCGACAAGAGCGTCTTTATTAGAAAGAAGGGAGCCCTTCTCGATTTATCAACCTTGGCCCGGCCATTACTCGCTCTCTTTCTGCCCGTGCATTCCTATCGACGGCATCCGCCATTCGTTTCCCGCTGCCTCTTTGATCGGCACGGAATTCGAGCTGACTGGAATCTCGCGAAGAAAGCGAATCAGAGTGTGCGTCGACCTGAACTTTCCTTGGTACCGGCGCGTCCGGCTCATTCCGAAGGAGATGGAAGAACGGAATAATAGTAGAATTCATTCTGAGCATGAGGAGCATGCTCCGTTTGTCCTAGAAACCAGAAGAATTGCTTTCCAGGAGCGACGATTTCAAGCAAATGACAGCAGAGAAGAAGATACCATTTCTCTCTATAGAATGATATGGGTAGGCGTGGCCTGGCTGCTCTTGACTTTAACGGGGGCCTCGGCAGTGCTCTAAGGGGCAATTTTTCCTCATGCACCACCGAGGCTCTCGTATCTTTTTAGCTCTGAAAACCATAATTACATTTCACTTTGCATTTTTCGGGTATTGAGGCAATGAACGCTCTGAGTAGGCGTGGCCTCGCTGCTCCGACATTTAATCGAGTGAGGGTAGTGCTCTATGCGGCAATCTATGCTCATGTATTGCTCAGACTCTTGTATCCCCTCCAAATCTACCTATGAATATCATAATGGCTCTCCAATTGCAATTTTTGAATTTCTGACACAATAAGAGAGCTGGGTAGGCGTGGCCTCGCTACTGGTACTTTTAATAGCGTGAGGGTAGTGCTCTATAGGGCAATCTATGCTCATGTATCGCACAGACTTTTGTATCCCCCCCAAATCTAGCTGTGAATGTCATAATGGCTCATCAATTAGAATTTTTAAATTTCTGACAGAATAAGAGAGCTGAGTAGGCGTGGCCTCGCTGCTCCTGCTTTTAATCGAGTGGGGGTAGTGCCCTATAGGGCAATCTATGCTCATGTATCGCACAGACTTTTGTGCCCCCTCCAAATCTAGCTGTGAATATCATAATGGCTCTTCAATTTGAATTTTTAAATTTCTGACAGAATAAGAGAGCTGAGTAGGCGTGGCCTCGCTGCTCCTGCTTTTAATCGAGTGGGGGTAGTGCTCTATAGGGCAATCTATGCTCATGTATCGCTCAGACTCTTGTATACCCTCCAAATCTAGCTGTGAATATCATAATGGCTCTTCAATTTGAATTTTTGAATTTCTGACGGAATAAGAGAGCTGGGTAGGCGTGGCCTCGCTGCTCCTGCTTTTAATCGAGTGGGGGTAGTGCCCTATAGGGCAATCTATGCTCATGTATCGCACAGACTTTTGTACCCCCTCCAAATCTAGCTGTGAATATCATAATGGCTCTTCAATTAGAATTTTTGAATTTCTGACAGAATAAGAGAGCTGAGTAGGCGTGGCCTCGCTGCTCCTGCTTTTAATCGAGTGAGAGTAGTGCCCTATAGGGCAATCTATACTCATGTATCGCTCAGACTCTTGTATACCCTCCAAATCTAGCTGTGAATATCATAATGGCTCTTCAATTTGAATTTTTGAATTTCTGACGGAATAAGAGAGCTGGGTAGGCGTGGCCTCTCGGCTCCCACTTTTAATCGAGTGAGAGTAGTGCCCTATAAGGCAATCTATACTCATGTATCGCTCAGACTCTTGTATACCCTCCAAATCTAGCTGTGAACATCATATTGGCTCTTCAATTCGAATTTTTGAACTTCTGACAGAATAAGTGGCCTGAGTAGGCGTGGCCTCGTTGCTCCTGCTGTTAGTCAAGCGAGGGTAGTGTCCTATACAGCAAAAACTTTCACCATTTTCCTATATCCTCTAAAAATCGAGCTCTGATGACTCTAATAGCTCCCACACTGAATATTTCAGTCACCAATAGGGAATCGATCTCTAATCAGGCAATAAACAAAAATCAGATGTAACATCCCTACATTGACTCCAATTTCCCTCACGAACAACACTCGGGAGCAAATAATAACCAAGAAACAGCCACAAGATTATTTATCTTAATATCTTCCTGTACAACGCTCCGAGTACTCGTGGCCCCGCAGCTCCGGCTCACGCCGAGTCCAGGGCAACGCTCGTCGGGTCAAATCGAGCCCCCAGAACCCACAACTGATCTAAAAGACACGCGTTGACGTTTCTTCGATCGAGTTCACGTTATCGGATTCCTCAGTTACGTTTTTGTCAGTATCGACGCGGTCCGATGGCCACGACCGATTAAAATCGATCGTACCGAGCGATTTCTTTAAAAAAAAAAGAAAAAAGAAACAGGAGACGAAGAAAAAGGAATGTAGAAATGAAATCCGTAATCCGGGCAATATAGGACCGGCCGGGATAATCTGAGATAGCGGACGGAGATTAGAGCGCCACGCCGCAAAGGCTATCTCATTCTCGCAGGATTATCAGAAATAAATCATATTTTCCTATAAAGCGAGCACACCACGCGGCTGAGATAAGATGACCAGGCGGTTCGGTATAACAACATCGATACCGGACGTGTGTACACACTGCAGGTAATGCGTGTTTGTTGCCGTGGAACATCGACGATATCGGCGCTCGCCCGCTTATCCTGGACTCGTCCCTTTCTCTCTTTCTATCTCGCTCTTTCGCAGCTATCTTTCGGTCGTAAATCTATAAACGGTAAATCCTACAGCGTGATTTCCGCTAGTAACATCCTGGCCAATTTCCCAGGACACCTGCCAGGTAACCGTGACGCGTTACATCGTCCTGGACACCCGGTATACAAGCTTGAGATCAACTTCTCTTCCGTTATCGATATTGCGAAGTTAATCCGCTAGCTCGTTGCGAAAAATTACCGGGAGAAACCAACCCCCGTTGTTGACAAACGACCGCAAAGCAAAGAAGAGAAATGATCGAAACAGTGGTAGAAAATAAAATCCTAATCCCAATCGTAATAACTTGGATCAATATTTAATGCTTATTTACCCTGCGATCTGGTCTGCACCTTGAGGCGCTTGCGTGTGAAAAATGTGTATAGGCTACTTGATATTAAAAGATTTATAATCTGGATTCTAGAAACTTCAGCTTTCTAGGTAAAATGTTTTGTGATAATGTCAGTGTTGTGACAGAAATGAGTAGATCAAATGCAATACGGTGAAAAAACGTTTAGAGAATTTAAAAATACTGTTGTAATAATTTCAGATAAAATTATTCAGAAGAGAAATAAACGTCTATGTAACTTTTGTATTTTGCAAGTAGTGCGGACAAATTTTATTTTGCGTATAAATCCGCAGTTTAGTCACGAGAGTTGAATAAGTATGAAATATTGAATTTGTTAGGATGACCTGTTGTTTTTCTTTTCAGTATAATGATGATACTAGTTGTAAAAATAAATGTTATGGATAGATAGAATATCGTTAATAAAATATCTTATCGAAGAATAGTATCAGCGACTAAAGTGAACAATGTTTCATCTTTAATTTAATCCTGACTTTATTTTGATTTAATGTTTTTCACTTTCTCACTTTTTACCAGCTAAATGTATTTTTTTTAAATACTAGCTGAGAATCAAACCACCTGCGGAAACGTCAATCAAATGAAATATGAAGCACGAGGAGCGACGTTATTGTTGCGTAGAATTTTAATCATTAATAGAATGCACCCTACACTATTGTGGCAGAAAATATCCTCGTGACAAAAATGAATTATAATATTCTTCGAAATTCTAGCCTCAAGCGGAAACGTCAATCAGAAATTAAATGAAAAATTTATGTTTTCATTGTTCCTCTGAATTTCAATTATTTGGTGGACTCCACATTGAAATATCGTTGTTACTCCAAAGAATACATGGAAATGTAACTAAACTAAATCATCGAGTTATAGAGTTGTTGAATTCTGAGATATCTGCGAAGTCAATAAATCTAAAGTACATTTATCGCGAAACTTGAGACTTCCGAGATATTTGACTTGATTTATCTTATTATTTTTGTTGCAAGACGCGTTTGTAGTGAAGTTAAATATTTTAGGAACGATAAATTTTGCCGTAAACATACCTTACCATTTTTATACTTAGAATCTACTGGTCTAGAGAAATCAGTCATAAAATGATACAACTTTTTACTCTATTTAATGGGATAATATTAATCTTTGTATGTCCTCCGTGCATTTACCTGTCGAGGAATCATTACACTTCTCTAAATTCTACAACTTGCATTAATAAACTGAGTTTATGCATTCACGACAAAAGTGGCTGGCTGCAATTTGAAACAGCGAAGGGAATTGTTCGTACACATGTTTGTTAAACGCGGAACAATTTGGTCTCGCTATCCATTTCATTTTATATTTAACTTCAAATACAAAAACACGACTGTGCCTAACACTTGCTTACCCCAGTTCCGTTTAATCTGCATTAATGAAATCTATTAGAATAGTGTGATGAACATTTTTTTATATCATATGGATTATATATCATACGTATTATTCTGTAACTTCGATATCGTCCGTCCCTAAATACTGACATAGCGTTTAAGTGTTAAAAGAATTTGAGTATATCGATACTAATTAAAGGGAGAAATAAATTCCTGTTTGGTCTCCGCGTGCTGCAATTGTCGGGAACAATTTTTATTTTGTATAAAAATTCGGACTGTATTTATTAGTAATATTTAAGACATTTCTGGTGGACATGTTTCATGGACCACACTAATTCTTGCGGTGAAGACATCAAAGTGATAAAGCGTTAACAGAATTTGAGTATATCGATACTAATTGAAGGTAGAAATAAATTCCTATTTGGTTTCCGCGTGCTGCAATTGTCGGGAACAATTTTTATTTTGTATAAAAATTCGGACTGTATTTATTAGTAATATTTAAGACATTTCTGGTGGACATGTTTCATGGACCACACTAATTCTTGCGGTGAAGACATCAAAGTGATAAAGCGTTAACAGAATTTGAGTATATCGATGCTAATTAAAGGTAAAAATAAATTCCTATTTGGTCTCCGTGTCCTGCAATTGTCGGAAACAATTTTTATTTCGCATAAAAATTCGCACTGTATTTATTAGTAATATTTAAAACATTTCTGATGGATATGTTTCGTGGACTAATTCTTGCGGTGAAGACATAAAAGTGTTAAAAGCGTTAAAAGAATTTGAGTATATCAATGCTAATTATAGAGAGAAATAAATTCCTATTTGGTCTCCGTGTCCTGCAATTGTCGGAAACAATTTTTATTTCGCATAAAAATTCGCACTGCATTTATTAGTAATATTTAAGACGTTTCTGGTGGACATGTTTCTTGGACCACACTAATTCTTGCGGTGAAGACATCAAAGTGATAAAGCGTTAACAGAATTTGAGTATATCGATGCTAATTAAAGGTAAAAATAAATTCCTATTTGGTCTCCGTGTCCTGCAATTGTCGGAAACAATTTTTATTTCGCATAAAAATTCGCACTGTATTTATTAGTAATATTTAAAACATTTCTGATGGATATGTTTCGTGGACTAATTCTTGCGGCGAATACATCAAAGTGTTGATAGAAGGGATCGCGATAGTGAATCGAGCAGTTTCATCGTAGTCACCCTCGGAACCGGGCGCAAAGTACACGGGTCCTAAGGAGACACCCTTTAACCCTCTCCTGCCCATCACCTGGCAATTACCGGTTAAATCATTTAGGCCGATTCCGGTCGACAGACGCGTCGGGTTGATATTATTGCGTTAGCTATTAGCCCGATTAGCAGTATTAGTATAGGCAGCCGTCTAATACCGTTTCATCCCCTCTCACCTGTTGAACGGCAGTGGTCGTGCGCCGTTTACGCACCTGCACGCACCCACGCGAACACACGCGAGCAAGAGGAACGACTCGGTTCACAACTGTGCGCTGTTGCGTGGCTGTGTGGTGCGCACTCACGCGCTCGACACGGAGGATCAATGGTGGCTCGTGTTCAGCACCGATTGCAACGCGGAGACAACGAGCGCATACACGCGAGTGCACACGCACACAAAGGACCACGCAGGTGTCGGCGCGAGATTCAAGGGCGTGAACGGTGCAAGCGCGATGCAGGGATAATAGCCAGGTAATAGATAGCATGATGACAGGCGACAACGGGATGAATGTCAGGGGGATGCAGAAACGATCGGGTTTGACGCGGTTGGGGAAATGGGATTCTGCAACGGTGCATTTCTGCCTTGCATCGGGCGGATCGGAACCACCTTTTTCTTTCTCACCACTTGCACTGTGATATCGAATTAGGCTAGTCATTTTAACCCCTTGCCGTACCATTTCCTTTGCGCATACAGTGATTAAAATGTCTATACTTCCAAAAATATCACAGAAGAGAATAGAAAATGTATAGTTTATGTATGGCTACATGTACTTCAATGCTTACGTATTAATTACAAACGAATAAAATTTTATTTTGTCCAAAAAGAAAGGCATACTATTCATATTTGTTAGACTTTGTTTAAAATGTTCATCACGAGTTCTGACTCGTTAAAATACGGCAAGGGGTTAATCAGGATTTACTAAATATGTATATCACGGAGGTAGAAACGGTTTAATAAATTGTTATAAATAGACTGCGGATTTTCTGCATGCATGACGAAAAAAAATAGGCCAAATACAAAACTGGAAAGACATTGGAGGAATTTGAAGATGCTGATGCATTATTTTCGACTGATTCCGAAAGACAAAATATATTTTTATTTTACTTGTGTTTCTTACAATCGGTTTGGACAATTTTTATTTGGCATAAAAATCCGCAGTGTAGTTATAAGCTTTTTATTTTATGTACAGTAGAATCGCATGTCTAAATTACTCCATAAAAATTGTAATGTCTATGCGAAGGAATGCAGTCTTCTAAAAATGAGTGTACACCTTCAAAATATTTGTATTCGTTACAAATATTGTGTATTTCTATTTCATCTGACTAACAGTGTACCTGAAGGGATGATGATTCCCTAACTTGAAAGAGTCTGCACATTTTTACAGTAAAATCTGATCCATAAACGCTGTAACTACCGGAAGCTTATTAACAACATTCCTATTGTTTCTGTTACGTCTACAAGAAACTTAATAATTTTCTAAACAATAATAGCAGAAATAATCAAATTATATACCCCGAGATAATTTTTTGGTTTACGATTAAAATTATTATCGCCACGGAAAAATTTATAAAGACCGATTGCATGGACTGTTACTAACAATAGATAAAGTATTAAAATTGACGATAACACTTCAGACGTCACAAACATTGATCAAAATCCCAACTAAACAAGAGTCAACATCCAACCATCTAAAATTCCCTAACTCACAGAATATCCTCCAAAAAGAATTGAACCCGACTCCCAACCGTAATCGATACTGTCATTAAAGGGTAGTTATTCTGTCCCGCTAATCGCCAAGTGAAATTACCGATGCTTTGTGCGCGTTCCACTGACAGACATTCAAATCCCAGCGTAGCGTTTGACAGGTGCTCTCATTGACGTAACTGCGATTTCAAATCACACGATCTAATTTGCCGCCGCCGCGTGACAAAACGATAACCCAATAACGCTTGACCTACGATAGATCTCATCATCCTTACCTTCGGTTTCAACGGGCAACTGAGGACTCTCCTGCAGGTTCTCGTTGTTATTCGCTTCCGGGGACATGGTCTGCTGATGCACTTGCTGTTTCGGCTTGACGACGCGAAAAGCGGACGCCTCGGCGACACCCCTGCGCGAAAAGTCCAGAGGACCCACCCCCACAGGCGAGTGCTGCTGCTGCACTTCCATCATCGTGCCAAGTCCTCTCGCGAATTCACTATTCTCAAAACAATCCCGCGCTCACTGTGCACGACATCCGCCCCCGCGATCCGAGAGCGTCCCTTCACCACCGCGTCTGTCGAGTGTCAGTAGAAAACCATTCACCTCTACCAACCAGGGAACGAGAACAACTATACACGTCCTCCTCGAGTCTGTCACTGACACTGGTCCTCCTCAATGCCAGCTCTTCATCCCTTTCCATGAAGATGTCCGCACGGGTTCGCTTACGGTTCCGCTTCAACCCTCGCAAGATGACACCTCGACGACGACTCGAACGATCTCAGGATTGCTATCCTTGCTAATCACGAAAGTCTGCACGCGTGTCTGTCGTGGAATTCGGATCCGGTGGACACTGATTTCCGTGCGGGCCATCGGCCGGACAGGTCAGGAACGGCGAGCACCGTCACCCTGGGATGTGAGAGACGTTATAGCGGGTGCCTCGACGCCGACTGCTGTTAACGGGTCTGATAGTGGAGGAACTCCCATGCGATGACGGCCGAAAGCCGCGGGTTAGGCTAGCGGGAAAGAGAGAGGGGGGGGGAGCCGAACGCACATACACACGCACAGGATTGGTGCCGGTGCGAGCTGCTCGTCGCCGAAGAGCCCCGGGAACGTCGGAGCGAGACCGAGCGAGCGCCGAACACCCACACAGACGCTCGGTGCACGCCGGGATTTTCGAAGGAGGCTCCGCCCCCGTACGCCACGCCTCCCAGTCCCTACTCCACCCCCACGAATCCACTCACCATGGCACTGGAACACCGACGCTCGCTCCTCGATGCCGCCGAGACCCACACAAACCGAACGGACGATCCTCGACGCTGGCTAGATGGTGTTGTCGGTTGTGTGGGTGGATGCTCGTAGATAGAGGATGTGTTTATCCCTTTACCAGGTGGCGCGGAACTGTGTGCGAGAACTGCACAGACACCCTGTGCAACGCTCGCACCCTTGCTCACCTCCGGTTGCAGCATTATGTGGAACCACTCGGCCACCCTGATTCTACTCTTGACTCCACTGATTGATATTTGTGCACCGCGACCCCTGTTCTGCTAGGTGAACAGGAAATAAATGTAGATCACACTTTGATTCCGGTTTGCTGGACTCGCGAGGGCAGGTGTGATGGACAGATCTGAGGAGCGAAGCGATCTATACCATCCCCGAGTTGATGAGGAAGTGACAATGTTGGAGGAGAAACTGTTCTTGAGACCTGGGGAGGACCTTGATCTTTGCTTTCTGGAGTTTTGGCTGATCTAGTGGAGGTTTGGTCGTTTTTCAAGTGACAGCACTTGAACACACTTGAACTCTACGATTTTTAGTAATTATATTGTGATTAATACTTGATTTCCCCGAGACTCACCCTCGTAGGATCTGCAGAAAAGAGTTTTAGTAACACTAGGGTTACACTAGGTTTATTTATTATTTAATTAAATTCTAAGCTCTCATAAGAAGCTTTAATGGAACACATATTACAATAAGAACTGCACAAAATCTAAATAAATTTAACTTTGTCATTTTTCTAAGGCAATATCTACCAGTTAGTTTTATGGTTCGTTAGATTTAGTGTTAGATGTGACTATTTTACTTCATAAAAATAACAAGAATACATTTATCCAGATTTGTAGCAATTTGTAACATATGCGTGAGGAAATAAATTTGTTGAATAATTTCTCGCGAGTGAATATCTTTACAATCTCAATAATCGTAAATTAAAAAATTTAGAAGTCGTCGAAATGATGGTTTGTGTAAATCTAGTGTTAAAGTCGTTATTTCCTTTACAACGTGATACAATCCGCAATGAAATTAGGTGAATTAAATATGGTGTAAATTCTATCGAACAATGTTAAATTGAATACCTGTTTGAATTAATACGAATGTAATATTATGTATCTGGCGTCGCTATTCGGAAAAATAACGTAAATCGAATGTAAAGACCAAGAATGTCTGGTACATTGGGAATAATGATTGATCGCGCAAGTTAATTTCTTTCTATTCCTCTCGACTGATTTCTTCCGCTCAAGGTTTCCAGCCTAAGTGAGTTTTTCTATTTTCCCCAGTAAAAGCATGAGCAATTTTCCCGCGAAGATAGAGCGGACTAGCAGAGACAGTAGCAGTAGCACCCCTCTCGGTTAGTCTACACCCTTGTAAGACGACGATGCGAGTGAGTGAGTATGATTGATGCGGTTTGTCGTTCTCTCCTGACACCTAACATCTCGTCCTGCCTTGTAACTACACTCCTGACGACACTTCTTTCGTCTTTGGGCTTACCTCCTTCGTGGGAGCACGTTTTACCTGGGATCTACTCGCTGACAATATTCTGATGAACGAGATACCCCCTAAAATGATTTTTTAACAATTCTAAATGAAGAACCTAATTCTATCTTAGCAAGTTTTTAATCAACAAGTATTTTATTCGTTGGAGAGCTCCAAAAGAAATTCTAGAAAATGTAGGAAATCAATCTAAAATGATTTTTTAACCATTGTGAATGAAGAATCTAATTCTAGCTTTTTAAGCAAGTGTTTGATCAACAAAGATTTTATTCGCGGATGGAGAGTTCGAGAAGGAATTGAAGAAAGATCATAGAAATCATTTTTGGACGATTTTGTACCAAGAATTTAATACTAATCTTTTTGGAGAGTGTTCGATTGGTACAGCTTTAATTTGTGGAGGTTGGACTCGATGAAAAATATAAGAAAACTCTCTAAAATGGTTTTTTAACCATTTTTAATGAAGAATCTAATTCTAGCTTTTTAAGCAAGTGTTTAATCAACAAAGATTTTATTCGTGGTTGGAGAGTACGAGAAGGAATTGAAGAAAGCTCATAGAAATCATTTTTGGACGATTTTGTACCAAAAATTTAATACTAATCTTTTTGGAGAGTGTTCAATCGGTACAGCTTTAATTTGTGAAGGGTAGACTTGATGAAAAATTTAGCGAAACCCTCTAAAATAATTTTTTAATCATTTTGAATGAAGAATCTAATTCTAGCTTTTTAAGCAAGTGTTTGATCAAGAAAAATTTTATTCGTGGATGGAGAGTTCGAGAAGGAAATTTGGAAATTTGTCTATTTTACGCAAAGCATTTAATACTAATCTGTTTGGAGAGTGTTCAATCAGTATAGCTTTAATTTGTGGATTGTGGGGTGGAAGAAAAATTGCGGAATATCTTCTGACATTATTTTCAACCATATTAAAACAAGTGTTTAATGCTAATCTACTTGGTAAGTGTGTAATTAGCAACCCTCTTATTCATTTAAGGTGGGTTCAAAAAGGAATTGATGAGGACCCTCTAAAATTATGATTTAACCATTTTAAATGAAGCATCTAATGCTGACTGACTTACAAAGTGTTCTATCAGTAAACCCCCCACCCTTTTACAACTCCTCCCACTAAAATAGTCAATCAGTATCACGATTAATATTCTTTAACTGCAGATAAGTAAAGCGGACGAAAATATTTTCTTCTAGCAATTTACTGATATTTATTATCAAAAAACTATGTGAAGAATAAAATATATAATTCTCCTTTCCTGTGGAAACTAATTTAAGAAAGCCTGGAGAAATCAGTTATCAAAAGTCACGAAATTGACAATTTAACAGTACTGCTAAAGAACTCAAAAAAGATGGTAAATAAATAAATTGAAGATAAATAAACTTATTATTAACCCTTTGTAGACTCGTGTCTGTTGACTGCAAATTATTACTCTCGGAAAATATCAAACAAATAAACACATCACGTTTCCCTTTATTTAATTCAAACACTTAACTCTTCTATATACAATTTTGTTTCACAAGTAAAATTTATTCGACCTCTCAAAAAGTATGCTAAAAATTATTCCCATTCACTAAAGGTTAAATTTCACTTTTTGGCCCCATATATTATAAGAGTTATAAGGGTGACATAACATGAACAATATATACATAAATTATATATATGGTGGCGAAGTCTGTCGAATTACAGTTTACAATATACACATAGATAAAAATTGAATTGTTATAAAATTTTGATTGTAATTGAAATTATTAGTTTTGTGTATAGTTAAATTGTTGTATACCTATACCCCATCAGAATATCTTTGTTACAAATAACAGCTGCAAACAAATGCAATTAATCAAACCAAAGAGAACAAAACGATAATGCCGCCGCCAGGACGTTAATCCTATACGTCCAAAAAGATTTCTTCCGTCGTGTTTACCAGAAGAACGATCGAGGTGGAAAATCCTCATCGATGATAACCCGCGACGACTGCAAGCGGCATGCAATAAACAGTTAATCGCTTGAGCCGTAGATTGCTCGGATGACAGTCGTTCGACTGGACGTCGTCATAGATCCCGATTCGCAATAGTTTGTAATTGGCGCTCGGTAAGTCCAAAAATCTCGAAGGGGACTCGGTGTTATCGTGACGAATTGCCGTACAGCGAAAAACTCGAACGCCAGTGGCCGAGAGGTGGGAATCACGTGAGCGGCAATGACAACTGCGCACTCGCTTCCAAATTCCTTTTCCCGAGAAAATCGATGCATTCTTCAGACGCTCCGAATCCTCGAATCATCGATAATCTCGCTTCCACTTTGTGAGGTTCTCTCCGTTTTCCACGTCGAAGAAAAGAGAGGACATCGTCACCGAATTAATGCGGTGTGATTGATGCAACGGCTTCATGCGATTTCCACATACCTCGAAGCGAATATCCGCTGATAATGCTTCTGCAAAAATTCTATGGTCCCCGATACATATTCCACGCGAAAACAAAGAGTCATATTTATTCCATAATATAACATTCAACCCCCGTGGATCGTTTCGAACATTTCGTGGCTACTTTCCATCGAATTACCTTAAACATATGATAATCAACCATCGAAATGTTCGAAAAATGTTGCACCATCGAAATGCATCGCAAAAATGGAATAAATAATATTTAATTTCTGATAGCTAGGTAATATATTTTTCCCCCATTACACCAGACGATTGAATAATCTGTTAATCCAAATTGCAGCAGAAAATGATAAAAGAGTACCGCGCAAGATTGTAAGAAGAGAACTAAATAAAATCGATAGTGTTTCACTCGCGAAATTATTTGCTTTGAGATAGTGATCACGGTGAGATAATGCTCTAGAGAAAAAATATGAAAAGAAGTGGTTGTATAGAGAAAAATCAGATCGACGACCGCTAAGGTAAAAATTGTCTACAAATCCAAGCTGACATTAAACCGCAATCATTTCCAGGGAAACGACGAGCGTTATCGGTCTTCTTATTCACGGGTTCGTATTAATGTACAGATCGACACCGAACCTGCCCATGTTTGTTTGCACAAGTATATACCGGACGTGATTTACAGGCAGCAAGATAACTTTAATCCATCGGCACACAGATGGACATCCACGAGCGGTGTGTAACGGTCGTTAAAGTACGTCTCACACCGTCGCGACAGTTGTTCGCCGAGTCGTCGGGCATTGTCTGTGATAGCATAGTCTCTCCGATCCATCATGCTCACTGTACAAAACATGAACCTGCTGGGAATCTCTACGGACAAAGAAAATATGAAATCATGCTCTTAACTGCACCCGGATAAGGATCAATCAAATTTTTCTTACATTTTATTCGACAATGCCATTTTGTGTAAACAATTTTTAATTCCATCAAACTTGCAGCAGGAAATGTTTTATCTTTCGTATCCTTGTTTAAAGTCCTCTAAATTTTAAATATTCGAAACAATGCAGTAAAACATTAACCCTTTGCGCTCGGAAGTATTTTAACTCCATAACCAAACTTTCTTTTTCGATCAAGAATATTTCCATTCTATATGATTATTTGATTTTGAAGAAATGAAACTGATATAATACCTCATAGAATACTTAAATGTTTGGTAACTAATTTATTGAATATCAATTTAATAATGTAAACAATATTTTGAATAATGGCATAGCAATTTTTAGTGCTGCCTCAGAGTCACCACTCGAGTGCAAAGGGTTAAATTGTGGAAAGTATATGGATTATGTTAAAGTCTAGTACGCAGTGTTTCGATCTTAAAAGTCGGTTTTTAATTTTTCTTTTTTGAAATTTGGAGAATCTAAAATTTTATGGGAGGATACTCAATGCCATTTTGTGTAAACAATTTTTAATTCCATCAAACTTGCAGCAGATTAAGAAATGTTTTATCTTTCGTATCCTTGTTTAAAGTCCTTTAGATTTTAAATATTCGAAATAATGCAGTAAAACATTAAATTGTGGAAAGTATATGGATTATGTTGAATTCCAGTACACAGTGTTTCGATCTTAAAAATCGGTTTTTAATTTTTTTTTTTTTAAATTTAGAAAATCTCAAATTTTATGGGAGGATACCCTATATACAATACGTTCATGTTAAATGTATACAACATTGGAAAAATTGATTGTACAGTTTCTTTTGCTTGAAATTCATTCTTCCAATTTGAATTGGAATATATTGTTCTTTTGAGAGTCCTTCGTCCTTAAAGATAATTTTTTTAAATTGCTTTTGAGGCTTGAAATAATTATAATGTTGCTGGAGGATACTCTGCATATTTGTGGCGTACATATATTGGCAATTTCTACTAGCAGATTTTTAGAATCAAAGTCCTGTCTTCTAATTATGGTTCTATAGAGGTTGAATTGTTTAAAAAATAATATAGGAATGCAATCTCCATTGCATATATTGAGTACAGTCTTATGTACCTAATATCTTTATCTACATATAAAACTCCTAGCTTCCAAGTATTGTTCCTGGAGGGTTGGAATATTTAAAATAATATAAAAAGACAATGAATATTAGAATACATTAAACATACATACAAGGAAAGGTTAGAGTCTGTTAAAAATCCTGTTTTCCAGTGATAATTTTGTAACTTAAAGTATCAAAAACAATACCAGAATACACTTAACATCCCCTAAATACTGTAGCACACCTTCCAGTTAAAAACGGTAAACTAAAATAGTCTGTTCTGGAGTATTTAATCCTAAAAATCCTGTCTTCCATTTTTTAACTTAACCCTTAGCGGACGGGAATTATTTTTGTCATACTTTTTGATGGGTTGAATATATTTTCCTCGTGAAAAAAAATTATGTACCGAAGAGTTAACTATATGGATTAAATGAAAGAAAACCTGTTGTGTTCAGTGTAAATTTGTTTAATACTTTTTTGAGAGTAGTAATTTCTTTAAAAATTATTCGCAGTTGTAGAACGGTCAAAAAGCTTGCGCGACTATCAGCAGACACGCGTCCGCAAAAGGGTTAAAGTATCAAAAACAATATAAGAAAACACTAAGCATCCCCTAAATACTGTATCACATTTTCCAATTAAAAACAGTAAACTAAAATGAGTAATATTTTAAATACAACTGTCGAAGTCCCAAGTGTTATCTGCACGATTTCCGTGCATTTTCCTGTAAAATGATTTCGGGAAATGGTCCAGCCGAAAAGATTCGTTTGCGAGCGAGTCAAGGTCCATGCTCGCGAATCGCGTCCACCTTGACAAAGTAGTTCAATGTGCCGGATACAGGGGACGAGCGGCTGGCGCCACGAATTTAACACTTGATTGTCCCGTCGAACAATTGTTTCGCCGGTATTATACCAGGCTGTGGTCTCCTCTGTCGAGCAGACGGTAGCAGAGTACACGCTCTCGAGTGACTCACTCCTCCATCGTGTAGAGAAGAAAAAAAAGAGAACCGTATTACCCGATTGTCTTTCACCAATTGGCCGATGTGGGTGATGGCTATCACCGGATAGGAAACGTGTGTGGAACTGTACAATAATTCGTCGGTATTACACGTTCGTGGAACGAACTGCTCCGGCATGTGGGCAGAGTAGCAACGACTCGCTGACAACCCGAAGATTACGTATCAAACGCAGATGGACCCCTGCGGGTAGGCGAACCGATCTCGCGTTTGAAAGTAAACGTGCTATCTGAAAACAGATAGTAATTGGAATGAATTGCTTCGAATTGGGACCGATTAATCCGGGATCTTGACGAATCTAGCGCGGCCGTTCGTATCGAGTGATCGGTGATTTACCGATGACCGGCCGATGCGATGACCAGACGATTTCGTCAGACGATACCACGAAAGACGGTAGCGCTGATAAACGTGTTCGACGCAGCCGAAATTACGCGTGCCAATGAATCAGACGAATTTCATGAACGATTTCGCTAAAAATTGAGCGCGCGACTCATCGTAACTAATCCGGTTCCAGGTAATGTTCCGGATTATTGGTCAGATATCGATACATTAGGATACTTGCAATACCCAATTTCGCAAACATTGGTAATTGCTAGAACATTGTAAAATTGTCTTTATTGCTTTTACAGAACGAAAGTCAGAGATTTGTTCTTTTTCTTAACAATTTTAATAAATAGAAAGCAATCTGGCAGAATTGTTCATGACAAAATTATTTCTTTCTGTAGTTTGTGTTGAATTCTGCAAATTTTGTATATTCGAATAAAGAGATGTGAAAGGAATGTGTAATATTTTATATTACAAAATCGATAAATGTAATATTCCATGGGAATTTTTTTTCTTACCGCCTGCACGGTCCCCCATCAATTTTAATATTTCCTGCCCGTGCGCCATCAAACGTGAAAGAAAATTGATGCATGTTTAACATATTTCCAAATATTTTATTCAAGTAATGGCCGCCTCTATTCTTTCGACGGTTCTTGCAATATTCAAAATGTCCGAGCGAAATATATTTCGTCGCGTGAATAACAATGAGAGGCGAGTTTCACGAGTCGATATGCAGCAAATATGTCGAAATGCATAATTCCATCGGCGCGTAACGGGACAAACAGCGACAACAGCGTTACGAGTGCATTTAATGCAGTTTCTCCGAATCGCTGTTGCTTATCTAATCGTCTGACGAGGGAAGGAAACCGGCGTACGATTTTGAATCCGCGAAGATCGATGGATCGTGGACGAGCAGACGAAAGCGTGTGCGCGAGGATCAATTAAATCATTGATCAACGGCGGCGGGGCCGTTGTTCGGACGAAAACATTTCGAACAGCTTTTGCGCGGTTGATTCGCGATGGGAACAAAGCTTGCAACGTGTCATCGTTGATCCGTATCTTTCGCGTGACTCGAGGAATCTTTATTATCGACCCGCTGGGTTACTGTAACAGGTAAACAAATGAGATGTTGCAATCATCGGAACTTCTCCACGGAAAACAGACTTTATCCCAAGGTTCAGAAAGCTTTTTGTATTTTCATTTCGGCTGGATCAATCATTCGGCGAATTTTGAATGGTTTAACGTCAGATTCGTTTATTTGGTGGTGATTTTTAACGAATCGACACGTGGAAATTAATTTTGTGTTTGTTATGTTGGAAGTTTACTGAGACGGTGGGGGATTATCTGCATTCTCAGACTGTTGTAGTGATGATTATTAGTAGACTACGAATTTTATGCGTTTATGACAAAACCGAGTAGGTGTAATTTAAAATAGTAAAAATATTAGAAGAATTTATATTATTATCAACCTACAGGGTGTTCAGGCTATTACTAGCCAGCATTTTTTTTGTAAATAGTAAATATTAGAAAAAAATGATAGAGGAGAAAGTAGTATTGTTTATTATACGCAACAAATTGACATATGCATTTTTGTTGTATTTACATTATTTTGGTAGAAACGAAGGTGACCTTCAATTTTTTAAATGGAATGCTATATATTTTTTTATGTCGTATGAAAGCGTTTGTCAAGACGAATTCATTCATCTAGTACAGAATGACCTTCAAGGTCATGCAAGGTCAGAAATGGAAGAAATGAAAGAAACAATTTGAATATTGTTTGCATTGTATTCTACGCGTCATGGTGATAGAAAGTGTCAAAACTCGAGAGTTCTCATAAAAAATAACAGCAAAGTCTCATTATTAGTACTACTTATTTTCTCAAAAATTGTTTACATTTCTAATAAAGCAGGTATTTAGTGTTATTGTTTATATGATGTTTATCAGAAGTCTAACATAATTAATCATAATCAATATTACGTTCTAAGTCTTGAAAGATGATCATCTTCTATTAACACTAAACAATTGTCGGAATTATAAAAATTCGTTTATGAAAATTAATGGAATAAACATCCTTGTCCAAGCATCTATTATATTCGAAATTGCGGACAATCTGAATAAATCTAGTGTTGCCATTTTTATAAGGTAACATTCGCTGAGAGTTTTAATGCTTGGTAGGTTTAGTGTTAAGAAATATTAGGACAATGGATCGGTTCTTTGGCATAGAAGAAAAAATTGAAGGTGAACATTTTTCAAAAAGATAATATTGATTACGTAAGACTTCTGATAAGCACATAAATAACAACAGTAAATACTTGCTTTATTAGAAATGTAAACATTTTTTAAGAATATAAGTAGTACTAATAATGTGACTTTGCTATAATTTTTTATGAGAACTGTTGAGTTTTGACGCATGGTTCCTTTCACAATTTCTGTCACCATGACGCGTAGAATACAATGCAATAAAAAATAAGTTGACCTTGAAATTCAAGGTCAAAGACAATTTTGCGGCAACTTTCTTTTACAGATCTTCATCGATCCGAAGATGTCCAAAACCAAACAATTCTTTACACCCTGTACAAATAAAAGATGTCTAAAGTTCGCACAGCAGGGAACGTGCTAAAGAATTTTGGAGTACAACAGAGGCGCTAGAAGTTCGATTACAGAGAGCACAAACAAACAGCCGGGCGATTATGTCTTAACAGAAGCACCGAGCCATGAAGCGGTCGCCAATTTTCGATTAGATTTTCATGGAAAAGGTCTTTCTGCGTACGCCTTGACTCCCGTATGATGGGAGCTGGCATATGGTACGGACCGCTGTACCCTAACTGCGCAAGCACGAGAAAGAAACACTACGGCTCGTTGTAAACAGGAAAGAGAAGAGAAATATGCCTTAACGCGGGACAAACGAGCGTGACCAGGGTCGGGGGCACACGTATGGGGGACGTTCACGGTGAGTTTCCACGGGGTATGTAATCCCCCATAATATACAGACATATGCACCGGCGAAATACAGCCACCCTCGTGGATCCCCGCGGACTGATATTTAGGGCCGATATTCATTAGCAGTTTCACGCCAGCCGGAGAGGGTGCGAACGATTGCCAGAGAGAAACGGAAGTCGGGAGTTGACCTGACTGACGTTCTCGATGATAACCGTTCAAAAGGGTACTTCGATGCCCCATAACGTCACTCCCCCCGAGCCGTGATCTATGGTTTCGTCCGAGCACAAAGGAGAGAGCAGCCAGATTGAGATATTTCGCTGGCCGGCGATCGGGGGATGCAAAAATCCGAATTCATTGGCCACTTCCATGGACACTTCACTTTGAACCCATCTCATCGGCAAAAGACATCTTCTCGAAGACACTAAGAATTTTTTTTCGTTGCTTCCTAGACTGTGGATTTTATGTATTCATAAGAAAAATTGACAGGTGAAAACCAGACGGTGAAAACATCAGAAGAATTTGAGTAAACGACTTTATCGTGTTCATGTTATTAAAATTATTCAGGGAAAAAATAAATTTCTTGTTAGTCCTTCTTCCTAACCCTATACTCTACAGCAGTGGTTGCCTCAATTGAGGCAAAAACGTCCACACCGTAGCGCCCTCTGTCCCCTTCCATCAAGCGCGGTACAATGGGGCAACGAAGACACGAGACATCAGCGTACGCAACGAATGTGCGCGCTGCATGAAAGAGAGGTTGGTGGGAGAAGCAGGCGTTTGAGGGGCACCACCCGTGCCCACCACTGCTCTACAGGTTCAATTAAATTATTTGTAATTTTGTGTAAGGTTGTTTCTGGACGATTTATTTCGTTGTACATTTATGAGAGATTTCGATGAAACACAAAACCGTGGAATCATGAGAAGAATTTAAGGAGATTCTTATATTGTCCTAAAAATTATTAAGAATGCTTTGATTTACTAAATATTGTATGGAGATTCTGTCCTACCTTTGTCATTTTAAATAATCCAGAACTGATCCCCTCATAGGATCGGTGAACTTAAATAAAATTATTCATGGAGAATATGGCATTTTCTTATTGCAGATACAATAGTCGCAAAATAGCATATCTAAATAGAGCTCAGAATTCCGAATCGGTGGAATCTATCAGTACCGATGAAAAATCGATAGCCACTCCCCAGTCAAAAGAAAGTATGCAAAATTATTCAGAGTAATAACAGCGGCGCTAAACATAATTTTCTAAGCAGTAAAACAATCGAAGGGCGCACTCGTCCTCCCATTCCATTTTCGATATTTTTCAACCGACGGCCGTGGCTCCCTTCGAACAATTTTTGACAGTGGCCACCAGTTCACAATTGGCGAGAGGGGTCCTCCTCCGCTCCTAAACTTCGGGATTACGTCAGTGGCTGAACGAGGCAGACGAGAGAGGCATATCCGGTTGGCTTAGATTGACTTGGCGCCAAGCGCTGCGCGTACGACTGCCGGAATTAAATGATTATTGGGTTATACACGACAGTCGGAACGAACCGAAGAACGAGAGGAGGCGACGAGCGCCTCTAACTCAGACGGAGAACAATGAAAACGAAAAGAAATAATCGAGAGAGACCGAGAAAGAAAAAGAGAGAAATTGTTCGCCGAGGGTTAGCCGCTCGGTAGGAAGCCCGGAGAGAGCGAAACCCGCATGAACAGCTCTGTCACCTAAAGACCCAGTTCGACTGTTCAACCGTCCAGCCACGAGCAATGTCCATACAAACCAATTGGTCGACTGTGTGACCCCCGTTGCGGCAAGAATTAGGAAACCGGGCGAAACGATTAATTTTTATAGAAGACTGCGAGAAACCGTCGCGACACAACGCTGCGTGAGCCTCGTGGAAACTTGACATCCCGGAAAAGGCAATAATCGACAAACTATGGAAACCGTCCTGCTGGGAGGAGAATTGAGATGATAAAAGTTTGTTAAATCATCGCCACACTGATAGCCATCGAGCGTCGCCATCGCGGAGTGTTTCAAACAATTTTGATACAGACGTTTTCAAGACGATGTCTTAGCGAGGCAATGAAATTGCTGGTCAGCCATTTTTTACGACAGACAGGAAATAAAAATAAACAAATGTCCCTTAAGACCTGTATTATAAATTCTATATCCTAAATTTTCTCTTCGCCCTTGTTATTTTATAGAAAAAAAATTTAGTAACAGAACATATCTGGTTTTTTCCTGATTTAAACCGAAGAGGTCACTCGGATTGGTGCTACATTAAAAAATCATAAGCCAGCCATTTTTTACGACAGATAAAAAAGAAAAATACACAAATGTCCTTAAGACCTGTATTATAAATTCTATATTCTAAATTTTCGCTTCGCCCTTGTTGTTTTATAGAAATAAATTTAGTAACGGAACATATCTAGTTTTTTCCTGATTTAAACCGAAAAAGGTCACTCGGATTGGTGCTACATTAAAAAATCATAAGCCAGCCATTTTTTACGACAGACAAAAAAGAAAAATACACAAATGTCCCTTGAGACCTGTATTATAAATTCTATATTCTAAATTTCTCCTTGGCCCTCGTCGTTTTATAGAAAAAAAATTTAGTAACGGAACATATCTGTTTTTTTCCTGATTTAAACCGAAGATCACTCGGATTGGTGCTACATTAAAAAATCATAAACCAGCCATTTTTTACGACAGACAAAAAAGAAAAATACACAAATGGCCCTTGAGACCTGTATTATAAATTCTATATTCTAAATTTTTACTTGGCCCTTGTTGTTTTATAGAAAAAAATTTAGTAACGGAACATATCTGTTTTTTTCCTGATTTAAACCGAAGAGGTCACTCGGATTGGTCCTACATTAAAAAATCACAAGCCAGCCATTTTGTACAACAGAAGAAAAAGAAAAATATAGAAAGGTTCCTCAAGGCTTGTACAATAAAGGCCACTTTTCAAATTTTCAGATTACTGATGTACATAAGGTTTCTCACAACAATTTCATAATTTTCGTTTTCTTGGACAATCAATAGGACACAGTTCGGATTATAATTTCGGGATCAATTCGATAAAATTATGTTGTTGGATCTGTTGTTATTGTTGGCTACAGAAATTTCGAAATCTTTGTTGTATTCTTGGGACAACCACGATAGAGTCAATCTCGAATCTTTCGGTCGCGTTATGGTCGTGTCGGGACCAACGCTTTTAGCGGCTCAGGTGGCACAGTCGCTCGATAATATAACATTATTTTAGTGGAAGCGTTCTGCCAGCTAGGTAGCAGAGATTCTAACATCCGATTCTGCAGAGGCCGACGCAGGGAAACTTGGATGAACGACAACCCTCTTACCTGACTCTCCTAGACGCATCCGGATCTCATGAATTTTTGATCGTGGACGCGGTGAATCATTCGCAAACTTCGTGATATCGACGTATTTCTTTGCCGGAACGTAAGAACAATTTAGTGAAATCAGCTGAGCTCTTCAACAACGTCCACAACAACTTTTCTCGAGAGTGGATCATCCTATGAATTATTCTTTTGTGCCAGTGAACAGAATGCTGCAGCACCTAATGTCATTTCATAGTCATATGTGATTAAAATTCATATTATTCATATGTGAATAAATTGAAAATAATATATCGATGCTCTATATTAATTTCTTTACACTTTTAAATTGCACCAACTCGTTTTTGCCACAATACATATACAGGGTGTCCCAGCTAACTTGACCACCTTGAATATCTCGCTTAGTGTTAGCAATAGAAAAGAACGTTAGAGGACAATATTAACCTAACCGAAGGGGCAATATAATGATTCGGAAAAAACTTTTTTCAAGGTCATTTTTTTCTAGACATCAAGGTCATCAATTTTTTTTTAATGGAATTATATATTGTTTTATCGCGATGTAATAGTAGGTGTCCTCATCAATGACATATTATACAATGACTCGGGTATGAAAAATCCAAAAAGCATTACTGGTATTATCAGTGAGTATTTTACTACACTAATTGGTTTGATTGAACTAATTGTATTTCAATAAATGTTCGAAATACAATACAACAATGTATTGAAAACAATGGTCATCATCGCGAACATTTATTGAAATGCAAGTAGTTCAATCAAATCAATAGGTGTAGTAAATTAATCACTGATAATACCTGTAATGCTTTTTAGATTTTTCATACCCGAGGTCACACGAAGGTCATTGCATAATATGTCAATGATAAGGTCCCCACCCCTAGTACTATAACGCGATAAAAAAATATATAATTCCATTAAAAAAAAAAATTCATGACCTTGATATCTAGAAAAAAATGACCTTGAGAAAAGTTTTTTCCGAATCATTATATTGCCCCTTCGGTTAGGTTAATATTATCCTATAACGTTTTTTTCTATTACCAACACTAAGCGAGATATTCAAGGAGGTCAAGTTAGCTGGGACACCCTGTATATATCTGTAACCATAGTGATTATTTTCCAACAACAATCTAAACAAAAATTCGCATTTTCCGTAGAATATTAACACGTTAAACGCGGAGCAATTTTATCTCCGCTTTACTATTTCTTTAAGTTCTCACCAAATTTCTGTTTGATCTGTTTTAATTAAACCTATTAAGACAGTGTGCAAATTTCTTAATACTGTATGAATTATATATTATATATTGTTTTGTGAATTCGAGATACCGTCAGTCTCCCGGGACTAGCGTTTAGCGTGTTAAAGAACAGTACGGATATTCGCAAACAGCATGTCGCTGGCTATCGAACCATGTGCCCGAATCCTCGTCGAATTTACTGAACGGGAAACAACTCTGCATAGGCCCCAGGACGCGGGATGCCCCTGTTCCCACAGGTTCTGTCCTCGGCATCTTATTTGAATCCAGCGAATCCTCTTTCCGTTTCTTTGCCGTTGTCTTTCGTTTTAAACACGGTGAACAGAGCTTCCGCCGCGTTGAATTCTGCTGCATAGGTGGCGGAAGACGCGCGCGCGCCAGGGTTTAGACGATCCCTGGCACAGGGTCGTGGTCTTTGATATGCTGACGTCGATATTATCAATTCAAATGAGGCAGGGAGGCGCAGTCGTTTGGTAAAACTGCGTTTGATCTGGTTCATTCGGCGCGCATGTGTGCGTGAATTCATGTGACCGGTCCGGAGCCATAGTCTGAGGCTGCCTTGGGCATTTCGGTTTCAGAGGATACGGCTCTCTACGACTAACTATTATCATATTCCGCGTATCTCGTCAAATCTGCTTTGCATCCTCCGTCGGGCAAATTTTTAAACGCTTCGGGAAACTCGACGTCGTCCCCCGGTTGTATCGATTGACCTCGTGCGGGGCTGGGTCGGTTCTGACCCGGGGAGAAATTATAATAGATTCTCTGTCATATCGTAAAATTGACAAATACGACCATCGATTACCGGTTTGATTCTGTATGATCGACGCTATACAGGCTGCCTCAAAAGTGTTGTAAACCCTTAAACTGGAGGGTTCCTGAGGTTGTTTAAATTAACTTTATTCTTTTGAAAAAATTTCCACCACGCATCGTTCTGCTTGCAGAGAAAAAAGATAAAAAAGTGGCCGGCAATAACAACTGCAACACGAATGGAGGAATTGCACGAGCGCACTCGGATAATTTCCGACGACGACACATCGCGCATGTTAAACGTTCAACCGCTAATAAATCACTCGTGACTTAGCTGATCAGTCGCGAGGAATTAGCATTGAACCGAATATATGCTCGTAGCGAATCTTCGGTCGCGCATGGTCTTCGGGATGCAGTTAACTCAACTGTCGCAACGCGAATTGAATTTCTTACGGGGGGGGCTGCGCAACGATTCGCCTGCAGCCGCGAAAAATGGCGACCGTTCGAAACGTAGCGTCAATGAATCCGATTGATCGCAGATCAATGGGTCGTTGCCGCCGGGCGATCGACTAATCTCGAGGGTCAAACGACGCCGGTCAAGTCGGACTTCCTTCGCCAGTTAACCCCGACGCTATTCTCAATCTCGACTCTGACTCATCCTCGTCATCATCATCAACATCGTCGTCGTCGTCGTCGTTGTCGTCGACGATGTCGTTTGTTGTTCATATTCGCTCTTGTCTCTCCTACTACATCAAGCATCCGAAAGACTGTCTCCGGCGGACGATATCGCAGGGAAAAGAGGCGCGTGTACGCCATAACGTCACGATGATGTAATGCTCTCTAACCTGACCCTGGATCTCTCAATTCCTGCACCGGGGAACCTAATGTCTTCATTCGCTTTCGTCTATAATGCTACGGCTTTTAAAAAATGTTCTGCAATCGTGATATAATATTGTAGTATTATACGCTTCAATTATTTGATCGATACACGCACACTGAAGCTGGATCTTTGGTTTCCATATTGAGGGATTGGTAATGTCATCATTTGTTTCTATCGTTCTATAACATCTTCGAGAAAATGTGTAAGAAATGCTAAGATACTTTGCCTTCATTCATTTAAGAGAACATTATCGTGCTTCGATTTACTATTTATTTTCTACAAGAAGAATTTCGTAGTACCATTTTTACTAGACATAATTATTGAAATTCCTCATTTTAAATGAATAAGAAGAACATTAAACATTAACCCTTAGCACTCGAGTAGCGACTCCGAAGCGCCACTAAAAATCGCTATATCAACGCTAAATATTTTATACATTATTAAATTTGTTCATATTTAATAAATTACTAAACGTTTGAATATTGTATGAGTAATTTTCATATGCATAAAATTAAAAGAATTATATACAGGGTGTTCGGGCTGTTACTAGCCAGCATTTTTTTTGTAAATAGTAAATATTAGAAAAAAAATGGTAGAGGAAAAAGTTGTACTGTTTTTTATACGCAACAAATTGACATATGCATTTTTGTTGTGTTTACATTATTTTGATAGAAACGAAGATGATCTCCAATTTTTTAAATGGAATGCTGTATTTTTTTTATGTCGTATGAAAGCGTGTGTCAATGTCAAATCTACTACACAATGACCTTCAAGGTCATGCAAGGTCACAAATGGTAGAAATGGAAGAAACAATTTGAATATTGCGTACCAATGTGTTTACAAGTATTCCTTATTGATACGAATCGGATGATGTTGTCAACAATTGTCGGAGTGTTTACTTCTAATTTCCACCATAACGAGTCCATAACAAATTCCCACCATTTTGAACATTTGTTGTAGCCCCATTAATAAAGAATACTTGTAAACACATTAGTACGCAATATTCAAATTGTTTCTTCCATTCCTGACCTTGCATGACCTTGAAGGTCATTGTGTAGTAGATGAATGAATTCGTCTTGATAAACATTTTCATACGACATTAAAAAATATATAGCATTCCATTTAAAAACGGAAGACCTCCATTTGAGGTCACCTTCGTTTCTACCAAAATAATGTAAATACAACAAAAATGCGTATGTCAATTTGTTGCGTATAAAAAACAGTACTACTTTTTCCTCCATCATTTTTTTCTAAAATTTACTATTTACGAAAAAAATGCTGGTTAGTAATAGCCTGACCACCCTGTATAGAATGGAAACATTCTGTGTCTGAAGAAATGTTTGAGTGCAAAGGGTTAATAAGCATGTCACTCTAATTAGACCACGGCAGGTTCTAATTCGGCAACGTCCACTACAACTACTCTAAAAATATATCTTCCTACACTCTTCTCAAACTCACAAACAAATCTACAACTGAAAGATACACTATTCAAACAGACAAACGAAGAACAACTGCTTATGCAAGTTATAGATGCAATTCAGGGTGGCGAACCTACCAGAGAAAGTCGCAACACTCTCTTCTGGACATCATCGACCGATTCTCAACGGTTTCAGCCGATGCATAGAGAAACTCGATATTAACAGTCGACGATACGAGACCCCCTTTATCCCGTAGACCGATACGCGTTATAGAATCAACGGAGCCGGAGTCGTAAACGACGTTAAAGGGGGTGCGGAACAAAGGGGGGAGGTGATTCGAGGCTCGCCTATGTTTGACGAGCAATCAAGCCGAATCATTAACCCCGTGGAAGCAGGATCGGGATCGAACGTGTGTGGGCACACGTTATATGAATAAACTCTGGCCACGGCGAGAGACCAGCGTTCAGGTTCTGTTCGACGTTACGAAGGAATCGTTGCGACGACTCGTGGACAGGAAGTCCAGCTAATCAGGGGTAGTGAGTGGCAAACAGGGGTGCGGTTATGCCCATCGGGCCTACCTAGCGTTGCACACCAGGGATTCGAGGACGAATCGCCGACGAAGACGGAAAACGGCTCGTTTACCCGCGGACGTCTGCTTTTCCAACCCCCTCCGAACGATCGGCTAATTAAATTAGCCGTCAGTCTCTGATTAGCTCGAAAGAAAAAGAGGAAGGGCGGGAGTGGTTTGGTACGAAGGTTATTCCTTCGTTGGAAGGAAGGAAGGAAGGAAGGAAGGACTGGCTTACTTTTGTCATCCGCCTCGTATCCATTTAATCTCTCGTCCTCGCGGTGCTCGCTACCTTTCTGCTTTGGTTTTAATTAAATTTTTTTGCAACCCCCGTGGCCCCCGCTTGATAAACTGCAAGATAAAGAAATCCTCCAGAGGAATATATGCAAGGTATTTTCATCCTCTCCGCTTAAGAGCACGTCCCGCTTACGTCTTCGATGTAATTTATTGAGAAAATTGTGTTCAACTGGTCGCTCGTAATTAATTTCTTTTTCTACCGGTCTGTTCTCTTTGTCTCTCCCACTCTCGTTATCTTTTCTCTCTCGCGTTCCTTCTTTTGGTTTTTAACGACCGAGGAAAGAGAAGAGGAATGAACGAGCGTAAGTGGAAAACGATTGTTCACTGAAAACGGGTCGCGATAAATAATACCAGCAGTTTCATGGCTCCGGGTTACCGTTGAGCAAATGGAAGGGCGCAAGTTATTATCCGGAGGGCACTTCTACTCGTTCTTCTTTTTCTCCTGGCCGGGTGCCGCGTCGCGCAGGAAGGAAGAAAAAGTGCTGTGTTAAAACCGCGGTCGATAATAATAAGGCTGGTAATTCGCAGTTTGACGAGCCCTTCCCGCAACCCCCGACTTTAACTTTTCGAGTTTTCTTGCTCATCGCGCGCCCCGATGTCTCCCCAGCGTGCTCGGGATCGTCTCAATTAAAAAGCAACCACCTGGACAGAGCAGGGAAAGGGGCTCCGCGACTCGAGAAGAAAAATCATGGCACTGATTAGCATCAAGTACCACCACTTCGCGAGCCTCTTAGCATAGATTAATTTTCGTTGGTGGCCTCGTTTTTCAAGATGTGGCACTTCGATCCTTGGAATCGGTCACGATCGTGTCATTAACACGTTAAACGCTGTGTCTGGGTTAGTCCTAGGTTAGGTCTGCAATTCAATATATGTATATATAATTATAATAATAATTAATATTATAATAAAATGATTAGGTAATTATTTACATTAGGGGCTTCCTCACCCATTTTGATGACGTTGAAATATGTTGTCAAGGTGATCATTCTGAACAACATATGTCAACGTCACATCCGATCCCTGGAATCGGTCACGATCGTGTCATTAACACGTTAAACGCTGTGTCTGGGTTAGTTCTAGGTTAGATTTGCAATACAATATATGTATATATATAACTATAATAATAATTATTATTATAATAAAATGATTGGGTAATTATTTACATTAGGGGCTTCCTCACCGATTTTGATGACGTTGAAATATGTTGTCAAGGTCATCATTCTGAACAACATATGTCAACGTCATCAAAATCGGTTAGGAAGCCCCTAATGTAAATATTTAGCAATTATTATAATAATAATTATAATATATAATTCATATGAGATTAAAAAATCTGTCACCCTGTCTGAATAGACATTCGATTTCAAAAGAAGTTGTTAGATCCAATTGATTCTAAAAATTTGTTAAATTAGGGATGAAATTACTGTCGCTTTAAAATAATTTATTGAGTAATTCTCAACTGCTGATGAAAACATTTAGTTAGTTGAGAATAAAATAAAATTCGAACGAGTCAGGTGTCAACAAATCAGTTTAGTGTAATTGTCCCAGAATAATAGACTATTTATAACAAGTGCAGGGCAAATAATAAGCACAAGGGGAAGATGAACAGAAACAAGTTTAGAAAAGGAGGCTTGTGTCCAGGAAAGTTTGGCTATCAGTATGCGCGTGTGGGAGGATCGGCACCGAGGAGGATCGGCTCCAGAAAACCATAATTGCGCTAATCCCAGGTTAATCGTGCCGGAAAGTCGGTTCTTACGGGATTAACTGAGCGTTCGCGAGGCCCCGGCATGCATATCCGTCGTTTTACAATTTTAATTGAAGCAGCTCGGCGCGGAAACAGAGTGGATTTTGCAGGAGCAGGGGCATGCCGGGTAATTTACGAATCTGGATGATTACTCACGGGAACAGAAAAGAGGGGAGTACGTGTGAACCGGTCGGCGTCGACGTAAAAACGGCCGCGTTCAGCTAATTTAAACGAAATTGTCGGAATAAACGGAACTGCATGCATCCCGTCGCTCCAGATGTTTCGTAAATGAATCCTGCCTACTAGTCTGCCATGGCTGGGCTGCTAATTACTCGGTTCTTCGCGGGAGAAGACCCGGCCCCCAGCCCTGTCTAATTGAGAAAAAAGATCCACCATGAAAAGTATTACGATTACGATCGTTCTTTCTCACCCTCGCACTCTCTTTCTTTCTTTCGTGGGCTCCTCTTATCAAATTCACGTGATGGTGGTTTTCGCTGCGCAGAAAACGGAAATATCTTTTCTTCGTATCTACTACGTACCACCATCCTCTGCACACCCCATGAGAAGATGAGAAATTCGTATCCGTCCAAATACATGCATATTTCTCCAGACCTCAACCGGGAATCAATAGCAACATCTGTAAAATATATCGTCGGCCAACCCCGTGAACGGTTCACGCTTGTACAAGGCGAAACTGTTTTTTGAGGAAGAGAATGTTCGACGGATTAACCGTCGATCCGCTGAGAGGAGCCGACGGTGTTATAATAAATCAACTGCTGGCAACAACGGGAAATTCTTATGAAAAATATATCGAATGAATGAAATATAATTATCCTAGCCCCTCGAAGAAACAAAGAAGCAATTGACTTTTAACCCTTTCCACTCAAAACTTGCCATATCGTTATTCAAAATATTTGGCATACGAAGTCAGTGTCGTCAGATCGCTGAAATCGAGGGGAATACCATTTACCACCTCTCTGATGACCAAAGTAATATGTAACACGTCACGTGACCAGTCTACGGTCTTAGTGGGGGACGTTGGAGTGTGCGCAGGAGTGGAATGGGATGGTGGAAGGGGAAAAGGAGGAAAGGAAAATCAACCCAGTTTTGGCGACACTGTCCGAAGTGCAAGTCGTAGATTTAATTAGTTTTATTTATAATCAAAATAAAGTTAGGAGTAATAAGCTGTAAATAGTTATAGTTTTAACAGTTAGGATTTAAGGTGTACGGCACGAATGAGTTGTGTGTGGAACAGCATGATATGAATGTTTGAAGTTAAGAAAAAATTAATTGTGAACCTAGTCCTTTTCATGGCCGGAAGGCTGAAGAATAAACATATCTACCGGAAGTCTATTAATTTTCAATAGTTGTGCTGTACTATAAGGAATATTGAAAAATCTTCTTTTACATTATAATCCCAAACGGAATGATTAGATCACGCTACTGAGGGTGACTCGTTGGTTCACGATTGAAATCCATGAAATCTCGATCGTTCTCACAGGAACGTCGACATTACCTGAAAAATGGAACAAAATGATTAGAATGCAGCCTCGAGTCCCCTAAGTTTCCCCATCTCGCGATCAGCACAACGATTTCCAGCGGTCCCGATTACGCGAGCGGAATAAAAACCAAGTTCTTCCGAAATTTCATTAGAACACGCGCGCGCGCGGCCTGGTTATCTTGTTCCAAGCTGGCAACTTAATTAAACTCTGCGAGGATGTCTAGTTGACATTGACTCAGCTGCTCGCTGACTGGCGGATCGCGTAAAAACCTTGCGCCTCAATTCCGCGCGTGCCAGACGCGCTGACAACAACAACAACAACAACAAAAAAGGGAAAGAAAGGTTGGAAGCAAGTTCAACTGGAGAATCTTGAGGATTCTCGAAGGTTGTGGTTCCTGCTCGGGAACAGGACACCGCGCGGAAAGGATTCATTCGCTCGAGGAACAGTCTCCCGGAGAATTCATGGTGCTCGTGCATCCTTGGGTCACGGGAACGAGTACCGGCGATATCTTGTTGCGGGGAACGAGTGGTCGGGGCTTAATTAAAACGAGGAACGAGGCGGTTGCGTTATCATCGAGCCGGGCCGCATCGTATAACCGGCGTGTTTCCATAATTCGGCCGAAAACCCAACCAGACACGGTGGTCAGCAACGGGCGCGGCTTGGTCGGCAAAGCGTTGGTGGACCATGGATCCCCGACCACGGTTATTAACTGACCAGGATGAACGAGACACCGGGGACCACGGGCCGGACCTCGAACACAAACTGCTAGATATAGATGCAGCCTCCTCGAATTCTGTTGCCGGAAAGGATTGATGAGAGTGGCCGGACCGCCGAACGAAACACGCTCTCGCGTCTGTAGACAAATGAACGTGCAATTGAATTATCGACGCCGCTGACCGTTCCTACGCATTTCGACGCCATTGCTCTATTGACGTCGGTCGTCTCGCACTGCAAAAGTTGAATGCCAAACCGGGGATCTTCGTCGGCTTGTGCTGGAGTCCCTGATTTTGGATTTACACTGAAGGGATACGTGTACGTGGAATCCATGAACTGTCTATTCGCGAATCAAGTATCCGCGTACTCAATATCATCCGTGAAAAGAGATCCATCGATTTTTGTACACATTCGGCACATTCGAGTCCGAGAACTGATGCGTTTTTGCATTCTGATCAGATTCTTTTGTTGATGTCAGAAGCGAGACATCAATAAATTCAAGTAGATTAGTTCGAAGCGCTAGGTATGTTCTCGCAGCTTAATTAAGGGTCGGAAGAAACTGTGCCAGCGCGGATCGATGGTCACGTGGAAATCACACGTCGGTGGAACTGCGTCACCAGTTAATTAGGCGGAGCGACGTGTTTACGTGCGATCAGATTTTAAACAATTAGCCGATGGGTGTGTACCGGAGCATCTCGTGGGACCGGTCGCACCCATCCTCGGCCCCGTTGTCTCGCGGGACGAGCGTGACTTTCCTTGCGGACTTAATACTCGCATGCAGCACCACGTGCCACGACCGAACCGGGTGCTTTATATCCTCGTCCTTTGTGCTCGTTACACCCAGCAACAGAGTCTCCGATGGTCCCGGTTACGTACGTATGCGGAACAAATATCCTTGGACGAACTGCCTGCGAACACGCTAGCGCCGTTGGTCCAATTCGATTCAATTCCACCGTCCTCGCTCTCGTTCTCTCTTTCTGTCTTCCGTCGGATCTCTTTCTCTCTGTTTCTATTTCTCTCTTCTGGTCTCTCCTTGTCCCGTTCGTACCCGTACTTTTTTCACTCGGTCTCTATCTCCGACCTGCACGATCCAGTTACTCCCCGGAGAACGATAGATCCTTGGTTGACTTTGCTCGGGGTGGTTTCTCTCGACTAGTCTTGCTTCTCTTTCTCGAACGTTTTACGCTGCTCTTCTTTTTTCCTACCCGGCTCCTTTTGTGTAGCCTGATGAGGGGTCGTGATGATCTCGAATACAATTTCAAGCCCCCCGGAATTATCATTGATTCCCATCCTTCTGAAAATTTCACAGGATCCTGGGGCGGAGATGATGCTCGGTTTACGAATCTCTCCTTCGAAGTTGGTTCTTTTCAGACTGTAGCGAAGACTTTGATAGGTTCTGATGTATTTGTTTATTCAGTGTATTTGGAATTGTGTTGTACATTTCCGTGAACCGCGTATTCGCGAATCAAGTATCCGCGTACTCAATATCGTCCGTGAACACATAATCGGTTTGCGAATCTCTCCTTCGAAGTTGGATCTTTTCAGACTGTAGCGAAGACATTGATAGGTTCTGGTGTATTTGTTTATTCAGTGTATTTAGAATTGTGTTGTACATTTCCGTGAACCGCGTATTCGCGAATCAAGTATCCGCGTACTCAATATCGTCCGTGAACACATACTCGGTTTGCGAATCTCTCCTGCGAAGTAGGTTCATTTCAGACTGTAGCGAAGACTTTGATAGGTTCTGGTGTATTTGTTTATTCAGTGTATTTAAAATTGTGTTGTAAATTTGTAATTTTAGGAGATAGTTGAGGTGGAGGAGGGAGGATTGCTGTTAGCAAGATCTTGTGGGTTGGGGACGTTTAATGATTTAGACAACGAAGGTAAAGGTGTTTTGTTTGTAAATGAAGTGGATACGAGTGAATGGAACTTTGATAAAATTGTAGTTAGCACTACGAAAGCATATATCGTGATGATTACCATCTTTTCCTTATTTCAGATCGCCTTTATTAGAATATGAATTTTTGTGCATTTATTAGACTATGAATTTTTGTGCATCTGTACGAAATTCTCCTCCATGGAGTCCAGAACAAATAAAGCTTGAATAAGTACGGTGGATTTAATCGTTAGCATTTCAAACATTTGTTTTATGTATTCAGCACTCTTTTATAGTGAATTCATGAATCTATAGTGAAGCTCTTGAAACCTGTGATGGTCATTTTTTACCACGAAGCCTTTTAAGTAACTATGTTTGTTTCGTGAAAATGATACGCGTTTTGGAAAACATTTTTCCATGTCAATTCCTCAGAAACGGAAATCAGCTTATGTCCTGAAATTCGAAGTAAAATGTCTATCAATGTGTACAACAAAAAATTTAGTCAGTTAGAAATTACAAAAAGACTGCATGAGGGTTCAACCTCTGTGATGACACAGACAGGAAAAAATAATGTCGTGCTAAGAGATCAAGGCTTGATTCTCCAAAAAATTGAAGAACGATTCTTACGCATCCACATCTCTAATCTGCCAAATATCTGGTCATTGCCCGACCTACTTCGTCCGGTCCGTCAACGAATATTAATCATAGTAGTTCAATAAGGTCGGCAGTGATTGTCCGGTTCAATCGAGAGTGAGTCGACCCTCTTGCCCATCCGCAGCCATACAAACTCAAGTGCAGACCTTTAACGAAATCGTCTGGAACAACTCGTGACACGGTCGAGACGGTCGCGAGATCGATCCTGCAACAGTGCAATTGAAAAGCCGACATTCAATACCGCGAAATACTTTTCATCGAGGATTGGGAGGGGGCCTCTCTCTCTCTCTCTCTCTCTCTCTCTCTCGCCTTTGATTTATTCTCCGACCATTTGCGAGCCGGCGGACGATCGTGGGGGCTCGATGAAGCTTCAACGATATCGTTCTCCCGCGGCAAGGGTAGTAGAAACGCGATGAAAATGGGATTGAAAACCACCAGACTAATCTCCTTCCTCCGGCGTGTAGTCGGTAATATCTACAACCACGAGAACTGTCTCACACATACACACATATAGCGATCGTCCACCTGCACGATTCTCTCTCTCCGCACAGTATTTTTCCGTGCCAGAACCTCCGGTGTGTTAGACCGTAGTGAGACAGAGAGAGAGAGAGAGAGAGAGAGAGAGAGAGAGAGAGAGCAGAAAGGAACATATATTAAATGCGTGTGTAGGTAGTTGACGGTATGCGTGCTAGTCGCGAGAGCGCCGAACCGGCTGCCATTTAAATAAATGTTTAATCTCGCCCACACCCGAGGATCCTCCGCAACAGCCTCCCCAGGTAATATCGTCTCTCTGTCCCACCGGTTTCTTCCCTGGCCCCGGCGTTCTCCTCTTTTTTCAGCGAAAAAGCCCGGCCGATGAAGTGGAAAAAGAGGTAACCTCGGATAGAGGATGGTAGGGAGAAGGTTGATGTGTCGAGGAGAGAGGGAGTTTCCCAGAGAGTGAAAGAAAGAGAGACAGCAAGAGAGAAAGAGAGAGAAAAGGAGAGAGGGTGGGTCGGAAGCAGTGTAGCTCGAGAGGCAAGTAAAAAACCAATCGAGTCTGTGCAGTGGCTGCGTGCTATCTTCTCCCTGTAACGCTGCCATCCCCCCCCTCCCTGCAGCCCCTGTTTCCGTCCTGTACCAACCCCCGCAGCCATTTAACCTCTGCATTGCAAATGCCACCCCCTTTTTGCCACGGCCATCGGGCTGTATAAGGGCGAGAATCGAGGAAGAGGGGAGGAGGCAGAGAGAGGGCAGAGAGAGCGCACTCAGTCGAGCCGAGACTGTTATTTTAACGAAATATCTTTAAACGCTGAGAAAGAGAGAAATAGAGAACGCGAGAGAACCCCGGGTAGAGTCAAGCCTGGAGGGAAGTGAGCATACCACCACCACCACCACCGCCACCACCACCATCACCAGCATCGGGCTGTTAGGGGGTGAGTTGCGGGGGTGGTGAAGGAGGATAGCTCTGGCCTCGGACGAGCTCCAAGCCAGAGATGAAAGGATACCTAGTTACGGGATGAGGGCCCAACGGTTTAAAGGATTACCGGCCTGCCCATTATTCAAATGTATGCTAAACGCGCGGGGCGATGTGCGCGATAGCCTTATCAACCCTCTTACGAGCCATCCTCGCTGGAACCACACCGAGAGCTGGCACCATGCGTGTATCTCACGGTGGCACGCCGCAATACCGGGACCAACCCCTGGCACACCTGGAACATCGATACTGCGGAGACCAGAACGGAGTATTTGTGCTGCCATTCATACCTTGTTCCACTTTTCGACGGACTTGAAGGTGTGAATTTCGTGCACCGTAAGGCTACCGTCTCTTGGTCTTGATGGGTCAAATGTTTCCAACCCTATTTTTACCCTGCAATAAAGGGGAAACTAATTGTTTTAAACGGAAAAGTAGCTTAATCTGAAGTAGCACCATAAGTAACCAACGGATTTTTATGTAAAATAAAACTTGCCCAAATAATTGTAAGAAACAAGAACTAAGTATGAATTTCCCGTTTTTTTCTCGAATGACTTCCACAACCCAAAACTAATACATGCTTATCTTTAAATTGTTTTAACCCCTTGCACTATAATAACGAGTCAGACTCGTGATAAGAATTTCGAACAACATTGACGGCTGAAAAGTGTGTGAGAGGAGGAAAAAGGAGAAGGAAGCGTTTCGTCCTAGGCTCGCTAGAGGACTCATCGGTAAGGCTATCTAGCGGACCCGTACCTTAGACGCGGGATGTCTTAAGGACAGTTTAGGGACGGTATATATACAAACAGCGGAAGATTCAGGTAGTAGCGAGAAAGGTGTTGTCGTAATGTCCCTCTGTTGACGAGCATAGGAAGTAGCCGCCACAACATCTACTAAACATGTAAATTATTAATTTTCTTTGAAGCGAAATAAAATTTTATTTTGTTACTATCGATATATAGTCATTGGGGAATATACAACCATATAATAAATTTAGATTTTCTTTTTGTTCTAAGAAATGATGGAGGACAATCAAATTCTAATCGCTGTAAGCGTAAAATAAATCATAGTGCAAGGGGTTAAGCTTGCTGTTCTTTCAAATTCAATCTACCGATTTTTGTCATAAATGCATAAAATCCGCAGTCTTAATCATAAGGCTATTTTAGACTCGATAAGTCAACTGTCTTCAACCCCGTTTTCAAAATGTTAGTGTCTCCACTGATTGGTGTACGTTTATAAGAGCTTCTAAGAGCATACTACAATCGATTTGTATTTGAGAGCCAGGTATGTTCTCCCATTCCACCTTCAATTTGAAAACGTTTGTGTCTCTATCGGTTGGTCTATGTTGGAATTAAAACCGTAAAAGTCAGTAGAAGTGTGGAATTGAATCTTACGAGACCACTGGTTGGTGTACGTTTGTAAGAGATTGTAAGAGCATACTACAATCGATTTGTATTTGAGAGCCAGGTATGTCCTACCCATTCCACCTTCAATTTGAAAACGTTTGTGTCTCTATCGGTTGGTCTATGTTGGAATTAAAACCGTAAAAGTCAGTAGAAGTGTGGAATTGAATCTTACGAGATTCCTGGGCATCAAGTGCTGAACTAGCTAGCACTTCAAAATTGCATTTGCCGACGCGGGCGTTGAAGAGTGAGTTTACGGTCGTTTGACAGCGTTGGTGCGGGTTGTACGGGAAAAAAAATTTGCTAGAAAAATTCCCCAGCGTGGCTTCCCCAATAACGATACTTTGATGGGAGGAAGCGACGCCATAAATGATAATTAAGACATCGTTAAACGGCGAGCCCGTTCCACCACCCCGTGGAACGTGGGAAGAAGTGGCGACTGCTTTCCTCGAAGATCGTGTGCGTTGGCAAAAAAAAAGGTGAGAGCATGGTGCCCCTTCTGGACGACGACTCTCGGCGCGTCGTTGTACGCCATTAGAAAAGGTGGTGGGGAAAGAGGGGTGGTGGGAGAGGGAGGGAGAAAGAAAAAATTAGATCAGTCATTAAGCGGAGAACGATTTAATGAAGATGACCTCATACTCTCCGCAGCGGAGTTTGTACGGCCGTCTAAGCGGATTCTCACGTCAATCGCTGGCCGCGAGTCAAGTGGCGAGAATTGTCGGCAATTGTTTCCGAAATCCCGCGCAGATGCGCTCGCGCTACGGCCCGTGTTTTTGCGCGCGCGCGTGTGTGCGTATATGCGTGCGCGAATATCGTGGCGCGGACCGACGACGATTCCCCGGGCACGCAAGCAAGCACGGGCGGAGTGGCCGCGCCGATCCTGATGTGTGAATCACTCGGCACAATTACGACAATTACCGGACCGGTCGCAAGTCACCACACTATCCGCGTCCGCGGCCACTTCGCCGTTTCCCACGCCCTCTTCCATTCACGCTTCGCGCAAATCTCGAGCCGACTTTCCTACACCGACGGACCAACCGAACTTCCAAACAATCCGCACTGGAAAAAATCTGCTCTCCTCTGCGGTCTAGTTCTATCGACTTCCATAGTACTCTAGAATACGTTGTTTTGGTGCTTTAGCAGTCACGGAGGTCGTCATTAGAGACTACAGTAAACAAACATCTCTCACTACTCTCTATTCTGCTGATTTGAGGTGACTTTCAAAGCTTGACTTCAAGGTGACCTCTGTTGTGAGTTATCTTGGTGCATCTGCGTTCACAGAGACTACACTACCCTCTAGTCTAGTCCTGTTAAGTTAGTCTGTTTTTCAAAGGTTGACTTCATGGGACTCTCTGCAATAAGTTTTCTTAGTGCTTTAGCACTCACAGAGATCACCTTATTACGGGCTATAGTAGTTAACATGTTGACTGCCATGGGCGTCACCGGTGACCGGCACTCGACTTGGCTACAGCGCGTTGGGACCCATCGGTGACCGGCGACGCAGATAATAATAAAAGTACATAATTAGAGTAAATATGGATACTGATAAATTTTTCAATATTACCATTGTTACTATAATGGTTTGAAGAAAAAATGCTTCGAGCATGATTTTATAACTCACTTTATTTGCTGCAAATAATATTTCAACATAATATGCATCGCATAATGAAAAATTCACGTTGGCGCCTTGGGCAAACCATGGAAAATGCGCCAGGCAGTCAACGTGTTAAATAGCTTATACATCTGTGTACATATAGAGAGGGAAGGTAGGGATATGAGATACCTATTTTAATTTTTCAATCTAGAAATTCTCAGAATACATATTGATATGTATATTGTAGACTGTTTAAATTGCGCGCGTCGCTAATTGAAAATGCGTAGCGGCGCTGATAACAGATCTGTAAGTCCTCGGATTTGGCATTACGGAGTCTTCCCGCAACCGGCACGAAATAAAGACGTAATAATAAGCAATATAAACCTGTAGTACTTTTGAGGATCCAACCATCCTGTTAAGAACCCAAAAACCCAACAGCTGGCGACGATGATGGGATCATTATTATTAATAATTATTATTTAAAAATGTTCGTACTATATTGTTCTTCTTTTCGTGCGGCAAATTGCCGGAAATACGAACAAGTAAAAACGCCACGTGGCAGTCGGAACGTGGCTGAGAAAAATATAAAATTTTTTTTTCTCTCCCTCTCTCCTTCAAGAAGTAAAAGAAAACATTTAAGTGTGTAAAATGCCTTTACCGAGTCCAGTGGAACAAAATACACCGGGAACGAGTGCGGAGCAAAAAGTAACAATTGCAAATCCGTTACAAGTCGAGGTATTCGATCCAGCACGGCAGCCATTAAGACGATGGCTACAGCGGTTGGACGATGCATTTAGAGTATTTCAAATTCGAGAAGATAGTGGGCGAGTAGCTTACTTACTACATTTTGTAGGTGTAGAAGCTTTTGGAATATTATGTGATCGGTTGGATCCGTATACGGAGTCTTCCCGCAACCGGAACGAAATAAAGACGTAGTAATAAGCAATAAACCTGAAGTACTTCCGAGGATCCAACCAACCTGTTAAGAACCCAAAAACCCAACACATATCAATGAAAAAAATCAAACATGAAAATTTAAGGAATTTCATATGGAATATGCTGCATAAACATGAAAAATGTTTTAGTCGACATAACATGTGATGTACAATCACTCCAAAAAGTATCACCATAGTGTGCAGGTTAAAACCATGGTGTCTCATATTTCTAACCTCTCCTCTGCCCCTCTCGACACTATACAAACTCTACCCACAAACCATCCAACCATTCCAACCACCGATCAACGGTACAAACACAATATCCTCTCTCGGTTCAACTACCATAAGCATCGAACCGGAGCAAACCTAAAATCCCACCCCTTTCCTCGACCGGGAGTGCAGGATCAATTATTTGGATTACTTTTAAATCACTCGCGCTCCGTCACGGAAAATATTTAAACGCGGCTGGGTGAAAAGGGTGATTACTTTCGGCCCGTCGGAATTGCACGCCATAATTTAAAACATCCCCCGGCGGGGCGCGGGCTACACGCACCGTTGTCAGCGTCGGCGTCGGCCGTCGAGCATCCTCTGTTAACGAACGAGTTTTTCGAGCCGTCACGAGAGAACCGAAACCCGGGGCCGGGATTTTCATTCGTGCCGTGGGCGAATGCCCAGTGGAATCGCGTGTAATCGCCATACGCGGGGTGTGCACGCGTGCACGAAAATTGGGGTCGCGGCTCGTGAACGCGCGCACAAAGAGCGACAGACACGGTGAAACAGAAACGGAGAGCAACAGACCCACGTACACATGTAGAATATATATAGAGAGAGAGATGGGAGGCGGTGCTGTTTGCTTTAGAGCTCGGCAATCACGTCGAGGGTGGTCCACCGGACTGCGCGATCCGGATTAGCGAGATCATAATCAGCCAATCACTGGCAGCAAGCCGGCAAGGTGTCAAATGTCGCCTCTCCAGGGACACGGATTGATTTCTTTCGTTGGAAACAGGCGTCGCTCGGTTCTCCTCGCGAGATACATAACGTATTCTACAGACATCCGATTCTAATGGGATTCCACGGTTCGAAAGGGAAAGGACATATTCAATTTGCCCGGATAGCTCGAAGCTGTCAGCGTTTCAGAACAACCGTCACGCCCAGGGAACGAGGAAGTTCGGCCCTCCAGCCTCCGACGAGCATTAAGTCTGCGGAAGCGGATGTGGAGGCAAAGTGGCTCCGCGAGTTACCATTATGGCGCCGCAATACCGAGGCTCGCTGAGACTTCGTGTACATAGAATATAGAGGGAACATCGTTGTGTGCCCGCCGGTATCTCTATTAGAACGGATATACCTTGCCAGCCTACCGTACCTTCGACTTTATAATACCATACGCCGCGAGCACGGAAAAATACGCTTTATCGTTTGACTAAATGCACTGGATGTGGCTAGAAAATGGGGCCAGATTCTAACTTTGATTGCGCTGTAGATAAGAAAAATTGCGTTGGGCAGTTTTGTATTGTTCATCGTCCTCGTCGTGAAGTTTGATTTTTTAATGAAGTGTGACTTCGTGCCAACTTTCTGGCATCTTTTATACACCATTATGATGAAAATATGAAAACATTTTTTTTTGAAAAATTCTACCTTTCAGGGATGTTTGATACAGACCTTCTACACAAGGTTCCAGAACTCTTTCAATCTCTTATAAATTTCTTAAAATATGTTACTAGATTGTCAACTGAATTGCATAAAAATCCACATTGTCTACGTAACTGGAATGGAATAGAAATTTATTTTCTCTAATGTTTTTACTGTTTGAAATTACATCTATTCATTTTCTGTGTCCCACGTAACAGTTTTCACGATTTTTTAAGTACTTGCGATAATCTGACAAAAAATATTTTCAATAAAAGTTGACCAGTTCTCGATTGGCTATATATTGCAATAAAAAAGTTCGAAAAACATTTTTTTTTGTAGTATTGTCAAGGTCACCTTTTTTTTAATGATACTTTGTATTTTTGACTTAACAGTATTATAGCCCGTGTCAAGACGAATTCTACGACCTAGTATACCAGGACCTTGGGATGACCTTGAAGGCGAAGAAACGAAAATTTCAACAAACCATAACAATCTGCTTGAATGAGTGATAATAACTTGTGTTTATTATTAACATACAGCATCGTAAGAGCAACCAATGCAAATTTACTACGAAGAACGGAATTGTGCCTACAACCAAACGGATTTCAATTCGAACATTTAATGTAACTTTTTTACAAAATCGTTTGCGTTCATTTAGTCAAGGTTTCTGAATTGAATGCAATTTCGAGTCATAATAATAATCACAAGTTATTATCACCCATTCAAGCAGATTGTCTGTTTTGTTGAAATTTTCATTTCTTCGGCTTCAAGGTCATCCCAAGGTCATAGTATACTAGTTCGTTGAACTCGTCTTAACACGGGCTATAATACTGTTAAGTCAAAAATACAAAGTGCCATTAAAAAAAATGAAGGTGACCTTGACAATACTATAAAAAAAATATTTATAGAACTTTTTTTATTGCAATCAATTCATCAGATCATCGCAAGTACTTCAAAAATTGTGAAAACTGTTACGTGGGACACCCTGTATACATCAAATCCGTTGTCTACGAATAACAGTTTCGTCTCGAGTCTTTAAAAATTATAAAAGCAAATTTACATTACCCGTGAAATAATACAAGAAATAATGTTTATTCATTTTGATACAGGCAATGAAAATACACGTTTTATTTCTGGACCGCTTGTATAGATTTTCGGGTGTATCTTTTGCAGCCTCCAGTGAACGGTGAATAACAATGTCAAGTTTGTCTTCAGGGTTCCAGAGTAGGTTCGCGGTGAAACGAGCAGGCTCCGAAGCGAAGAGGCGCTAAGTGAAAGACTCCTCAGCCGCAATCAAAATGCTAATCGCCACGAACAAGGTGTAAGTCCATAGAAATTGGATGTAAGGGACTTAATATTACTCCGTGGATCGCTAAAGAGTATTACGGGGGATTATCGGGGTAAAGTGACACCCTTGCCCCCGGGGCTGCGGCAGCGTGCGGTGTGCAGTCTTAACAAAACACGGGGGGTTGGCCGAGCCTTCTGTAAATATTGTTACTACCACCCTGCCGGCAATTTCGCCAGCCATATGTTAGACTGCCGATGCCCTTTTTACCATTTCGCTCGCTCTGTTCGTTTTGCTTTAACCTGTCGGTGGAAAAACCAACGAAGATAAAAGAACAAGTGGATTTTTACCTCAACCGACATTAATTTTAAACAACATCCACCTGAGCCAAACGAGTAAAACCCTTTTAATCCTTTCTGAAAAATATCCACCAAAATATTTGAAGCTTGTAATTCTATAAAAATAATGCTGTAGATGTAAGCTCTGAATATGTGTTGAAATTTTATTCATCCTGTTTCCATACGAGATCAAATATCTTTGTTAAATGAAACAGATTCAATTCTAGTCATGTTTCTAGTTAACGTTGGCATTTCGTCGAATGTTTAATATTAACAAGACGTAAAAAAATGCAATTATCACTCTTCCTTTAACAACTACAATTAGATGAAAATGCTGCATCAATATAGTAAAATTCTTTTACTATTTCTTTCTCTTCTTTCGTTTACTTATTTTCCGCAGTCTACCGACCGCGTCACCCACATGTATAGCTTAATTAACCAAGATTGAAATAATTGAAGGTATTTGCACAGCAGAACTGCCCACGGACCACTGGCCATTTCCTTCTCAAAAAATAATTTCAATGTAACATCGAATATATTGAAAAATGTCCGTCCCGTATGTTTGAGTTCGTGTTACTCACTGATTAGCCGAATCGTCGACTGACTCGTCTACTATTTTAAGAAATGAGGTATAAGTGATTGGAACCGTACCGATCGATGTTCGTTATGCTAATATTACCGGGAATATAGAACAATAAGTGGCGGGTCAAAGAGGGTGAATCCTAAATTAGAAAGCGGAGAGAGCGGTGGGCAACGAATTAGCATCGCTTTCAAGTCGCTTTCTAATCTCGGTAAATGGACAAATTGGTATTGAATGACGAGTAACGAACGAGTGGCATGGACCGTGCGCCACGCTGCGCTGGTTCAAGTGGGTTTTGCGGGCTACAGAAAAGACGTCGGGTGATTCGAGGGGCATTGAACGACGCCCGGTCGCCTCGGGTTCTTTCTGTCGCTGAGGACACGTGCCGCGGATTACGCACATGTTACAGGGCCAATTTCGGACGTCCGGTCGATACAATGCATCCAAAACGTTGCGTAATTGGTAAATCAGGTCCCCAGCACCGTGATTGCTCCCGGAATACCTCCTTTGAAGCACGCCGAACCCCCAAATCCGCGAATAATCAAACCTTTCTCCATAGTAACACAAATAAAATATAATTAACACTGTAAGGGTAGAGAAAAGGAAGGAGAGAGAAGATGCTTGAATGTATTATATGCATATATAATGTAAACTGTAATTCGACAGTCAGCGCCACCATATATATAATTTATATATATTGTTCATGGTATGTCACCTGACATATATTATTCTTATATTCATGTTATTGAAAAACAATTCCTTGCCAACGAGAGGTGAATGTCAAAAAACGACAAAAGAGCAGTCTCGCCGGGTCCGATGTCGGGAAAAGACGTATTTAACGTGTGAATAAAGCTATTGATTCTTATCAGCATCTTCCGATTTCGTTTGCGCCTCAATCCCGGCATTACCTTACAATAAGCCTTTTTGTTTGTTACTCCGTCGAGACACTGCAAACTCGAAAGGCAAGCGGATTAAAATTCTATTCTATTCTATTCTATTGTACTAAGTGTTAATATTAGGAAAATTATCTTACTATAGCGCGTAAGATTTTCAGAATACAGTAATTCCTCGATCTAAGTCCATTTTCGGTTCCCTGCCGGGACTTAGATCGAGAAGAGACACTATTCTTTTGTGACCGCGTCGACCGCGCCGAACGTAGAAAAGGACAGCATGCAAACACGGACCGCGCGGCCGAAGGCGCAACAAAAAATAGCGTATCGGTGAGACAATACTACTGCAATACTAAAACTTCTTTATTTTTTATTATTTTTTTATGGAACTTTCACGAAAATATTCGTGGCATTTTTCTAATGAAAATGATACCAAATATAATATAATTCCGATGATATTTACTTGTGTAATAAACGATAAAAGTTTTGGACGTAAAGAGGAACAGCGTATAGGAAAGAAAGAGACGACAAGAGTTGCAGCCACCGGCACAGTTCTAAGGTCTGCGTGTCCGTACAATGTAATGCAAATAAAAAACTTCTATCGTTCATTCCATAATAAATTTTCATTAGAAAGGTATCATTTTCATTCGAAAAATGGCACGAATATGTTGGTGAAAGTTCCATGAAAAAATAATAAAAAATAAAGAAGTTTTGTAATTGGATTAGTGTGATTCACACCGATATACCCGACCCAGGATCAGATTACGCGGCATGTTTACACTGCTCGGCAACCGAGGCAACTTGAGCTCCACACTGTAAGGAGTAACCAAGGGACATAGATCGAGACGTTCCCTTGGACTTAGATCGCGAAATTACTGTACATCCTTTGCTTAAATATCACGATAATGTGAAAGTAATAATGTTAGCTTCGTGAACGAAACCAATTTTGGAATAACTGGAAAATGAATTTGTTTTAACAGAAGCTTCACGAAAATTTCGAGCGTAATATAAGACACAAGGAATCTCTCTTGGAGTCTGAAGATTCTGCTATCAAAATCGTCTCTTCACAATTATGGCAAGTTGAAGCTGAAATTGCAAAAAGCCATTGCAATTATTTCTTGGTAATTATTTCAGATGAGCCCAAACATAAAAATATTCCGCACATTTCCAGGGTTACGAGAGATTTCGGATCAGCCGGCCCTCTCCGTAGAGGAAAGCAGCGGACACGGCTTTGGCAAACATAAATTCACCGTACATCCGGTAGCCAGGATTTATTACCCATGAATCGAGTCGAAGAGGGGCGGTTTACAATGGGCTAGCAAATTGCGGACCGTTTATATCGATGGAGACGTTATAGCGTTCGTTCTCCGGGCTTCGCGCCGGTGCGAACGAACGAGTGTGAAATCAGGTGCATCCATAATGCAAAGGGGTGGATCGAGGCCCGAGAGCTCACCCCCGGCATATCGCAGCATCACCCTCCTCTGCGAAGAAAATCAATTAGACACGGGACGGAACGTTACATTAATGTTCGACGTGTCGAAAGACGAAGCGTTTCGAAAGGCAATCGACGCCTAATTGCCTCCATGAAAAACAACGCTGTTCGCTTTCGCACCCGCGGAAATGGTTTTCGCTCGGACGATGGAAAACGACGAACACGATAATCGACCGTTTTCAATTGTCTTTCGAAAACGAAATATAGATACAGAAACGTAGAACTCGAATCGAGAAGGAACGAGCTTAACAAAGAGCTGAGTCGAACAGGAGGGGGTGACTCTAACTTGCTAAGAATTAAAGTGAACCGCCCGGGGGTGGCTAAGGGTCGTAGCCTCCAGCGATTATACTAATAGTCGGGGCGTAGACAAGCTGATAGAGGCAGCAGGGGGACGGCTTAGCTACTAATTGTTTTACACGACGGCAACTTCGTTTGGATAATTCTCCTGCAACTTAACGCGTTTAAGCTCGCTCGAGAAAAAAAAAATCGAACGAATTCAAACATCGCTTGATACCCAGAAAACTGCGATATCTCGCTGCAAATGTTCCCGGAACGGTTGGCAAACATTCTGGATTCGTTTCATCCAGATTGGAGGGGTGGTTGCGTGCCTTTCAATTTTAACCTGAATATTGAAAGCATTTTTCAATTTACTATAGGGTACAAGAGACTTAATCTTTTGGCTAGATTTTTATTTACGAGATAAGTAATTTATGAGATAATTAATTTTTATTTATAGGATAGATTTTATCATGCGATAAAATAAATTTCTCTTGCATTACTTCTTCACCAGAACTAGGTGACTTTCAGCTTTTTACTTTAGAAGCGAACAAAAATTTCAAAAAACTTATTCGAATTTGTTACAATCATATCCGGATAAAGATTGCAGTGATGAAGCTGATAATCTGGCATTTATTTCCTACCAAAGCCGAAAATGAAAGAAAATGCCTAGGAGCTGTTGAGAAACTTGGAAACAGTCAAGGGGTCGCAGAAGAATGTGATTTTTAAGCTTCTGCTTTAGAAGTGAATAAAAAATGAATAAAACACATTAGAATTAGTTGCAGTTATCTGCAAATAGGGCAATGATGAAGCTGAAAATCTAACGGGGTTGCTGTTTTATTTCTACAACAGTTGAAAGTGAAAGAAAAATTTCTATGAACTATTTCGAAACTTGGAAACGGCAGAGGAGAAAAATAATTTTGCAACCAATGCCCTGCGAAGATCAGTACAAATCCTGGGAAGGATTAATTCCGTCATCGTGCGAATTTCATCGAATTGTCGGGGGTGTAATGGTACAGTTTCTCATCCACCCTTATGGTTGAACAGCACGGGACATTTGACACGTTTCAGTGTGGTGAAAATATGCCTTGTCTCCGAATGGCCGAACGTCGAGGATCCGGTGTATACCGTCGGAGCGGAAGGAAACTCGAGGGCGAACAATGGCCTCTTTCCTGGCAGGTTGATCCTGTTTGAGTAATGTTGAAATCTGGGGCGTTCCTGGGAAAGGCCACCTGACCTCGTCCTCGTCCCTTCATCAACGGTGCCGGACCCTCTTGGTCGAGTCATTCCCGTTCACGCAGAGCTAGGATCCACCGGCGGATTAATGACAGCAGGACACAACTCTACAAGGTATCCAATATCTAGACAACTACTCAAAGGCAATCGAAAGGGTGTTCACCCTTTTTAAACGTCCTCGAGACGATCAACGACCGAGACACTCTTTGCCGGTCGTTAAATCCATCGTTCGTCTCTTTATTTTCCAGACAAAACAGATTAGGCCGGTGATCTACGAGCGATCAATTAAACGGGATATCTTGCGGAAGGTGATAAGTGTACGGCGGCAGCATTAAAGTATTTTCCTTGTCGCGGCGCGTTAAGTATGACACGTTGCGAAACTGCAAGAAAACGCAGCTTTCAAAACGTTTCGACAATCGTTTGACTTCTGCACAACTTTTTTACGAACCGTTTAAGACGACGGTTTTTGAAAATATTAATTTTTTCTAAAACCCCAACGTACTTCTTCAGGCATTGTAATGTAGATTCGGAAGAAATTATTTTCTTGTTCCAGGTCAAAAAATGGGGACGCTGGATGTCAGGCGTCGAAGCACCTCCGAAAAAGACGTATTAGGTTCCGTGAGCGGTAGCGCCGCCATTTTGAATCGAAAAAGTACAGCAAAAATTTTGTTAAGTGCCTTAAGATATGTTGCAAACAATGCTTCAATCCAATTATCCATGAAACTATTTTTTCACACTGAAAACAATGTTTTAATTTATTAATATTCTTAGGCCCCTTACTGTGGCCATACCCCTCAAGCTTCCAACAATTGATGGTCATAACTCGTGGTCATACATGCGGACAGTGATGTGGCCATACATCCAAACATCACAGTAATTAGCAAGTCCAGTAATTTCCTAACTCGTACCACTATGCATACTACGCAACCAGTCCAAATTCGTCAGGAACGGCAAAATCGTTGGACGCAGTTTGCATTCCCCGGATGCTTCGGAGGAAACAATGTAGATAAATTGAATGAGGGAGGCTAAAATAAATCATGTTTATTTTCGGGACATGCAAGAAGCCAACAAGAACGGTGTTATCCATATTCAAAACTGCTGGTCTCGAGACACCGTTCGAGGCCGCCCCCGCATCGTTTCCGAAAAATTGAAGGATGGCGGCTTCGACTGCGCCGTAACCCCCGTTCACGGCGGCCGTCGATCAATCGATATCATCCTCTCCCGTCCTTTCTGCGGTTGGTCCCTCGATGGCGGTCCCATTACCGCGCAAAACGTTCAGATATTCAAAGTCGGGGAATAGTTTATTCATGGCCGGCTCGGAGAACTTAGAAAGATATTGGAAGCGGCCCAGGAGAGGGTGAAAAATAGAAAAAGAAACGGGAGAAGCTGGAGAAACCGGGATCGAGACAGAGAGAGAGAGAGAAGGAGGGATAGAAGGAGGGAGGGACGAAAGAGGAGAGAGAGGAAGCGATATTGGTCGGACGGAAGTGTCCCCTCGGGGAAACGAGAAAACGGGAGGAGCGTCGTCTCTCCCCCGATCCGATAAAGCGAAAGAGGGACCCCCTTGTGGCACGACCACCACTCCTACGCGTTGACCCACGTGACAGCGAGCCCGCCAATAAAATTCAAATAAACTCCGCCGTGCATACTAAATTATCACATCTTCCATTACCCGACCGCGTGCCCATCCCCGAACGACCCTCCGCCGTGCTCCCGAAGAGACATTTCCCGACATCGCCGGGTCGAAATTCCAATAATTTTGACTTCTAGCTCCCGACAACCACCGCATCGCGACATACTTACAAACTTTTGTCAGAAAAACGACAAAGCCATACCTATTACAGTAAATCTACGAGAAATTCTCGCGAGTAGCGTTTTTTGCATTCTAGCATTACTCTTTCCTTATCTGCTGAGATAAGTCTCCGCTGAGCTAGAGCCAGTAAGTGATAGGGGAATTGTGGGGTGGGTTTTGAGCATTTCACCGAGCGAATTTCAGTGAAATTTAACCGTGGAGTACTGTACCAGTTTTTTATAACCCTTCAGAAACGACGTAAGTCAATCACACTGACTCCAAAAAATACTTCTAACTTTCTTACATTAGATCAAACTATTAACACATTATCTACCGGAGATCATTTCCATATTAGTTATTCACATATTATGACTATACTGCGGATCTTTACGAAGAATAAAAATTTCCCGAGTCAACTGTACAAATCAACTGAATCATATTCTAAGATCATTCAATTCGTCCAATGTATTTACAGTCTTGTATTTGACCAATCCATTTTTGTCAGAAATGCATGAAACCCGCGGTTTAGGGATGATTTAGTATAGACGATGATGACACCTGGCCATAAACATCAGTGAAACCGTGCGGATCTTCTCTCGCCGATCAGAGGACGATTAGTTTTTCGTGTCGGTGACGGTGATGAAATCAAGCAGTCAGCATAATGAGTAGCGTTGTCTGCGACGCAATTCATCGGATGTCGCGAAACGAGATGCGAGGGTGGAGGGTATTGCGGGGACGTGGAAGGACGGCGCGGGGTTATTAATATTCAGGACGAAGAACGGGAGTCGAGAGCAGTGCTGAGTGACAAATACCTCGCGCCCCGTCCCAACCCCAGAACGGCTCAACTCTGTAATTAACGCTAATCTCCCGGCCGTTCCTCCGACACCGTGCCACCCACTTCGTCTTCTCTCCCGCCTCTATACTTACGGAGCCAGAGGGTGGCCTTAAACAGCCTCTCGAGTCGATTCCCGGCTGAAGAGGATCTATGATTCCTTCTGGGAGAAAATGGCGGCTCGAGGAGCAGTCAACCAAAATGATCAAATGTTTTATAAAAACATCAAAAAATGGTCCTCGTTTTGGTACGAAGAATTTTTTTTATCTGCAGTCATGTTATTCCCTCGGTCATTGCTCCAAAGAAAAAGGCCGACAGAGGTGAAAGATAATTCACGTTGGTCCACGCGTATATTTTTGCAAACATTAGCCCGGCGGCGCGTTGTGTACATTTGAATTTACAAAACTGGAAGCTGAATTACTGCCTTCGCGTGGACGTAAATGGATGACGCAGGGATGGGTGTCCTCCTCGAAACGCTTCAACAATGACTTATTCTACACATTGCGGATTTTCTGCGTTTGTGTAGCAGACGAATAGAAATTTCATTCTTCGTTTAAACATTTTCATCAATTGAGAATCGATATGCATAATGCACAGCACAATGTGATCAGTCTATTCCTTACATCCAATGTATAGCTTTATGTCCTTAAAAAAGGCTTAAGATGGCCGATTAATTGAACAATTGTCGTATTAATTTTTATCATAAATGTATTAAATCTACTTTGACTTTAAATGACGAATCGCATGAAATTAATTTGATCCTTTTCTGGTGAAATATGTAATCGTGATCGTCATGACTTTTAGCGAGTGCGTTAAAGGAGGTTGGAAAATAGTTTGGAGGATGCAGAGCTCGGAAAAGCTTTGGAGAACGTGAAATATGGCTAGGTGCGTCCCTGCGAGGTCAAAGGACGAAGATTCCTTCATCCACTTCCTGCGATATGGTCGTCGCTGGTGGTTGCGCGCCTCGGTTAGCACTTGGTGGACTAAAATAGCGAGTCAGCCGACCGCGAATATCCTTGATTAAACGCAAAAAAGCTCCGAGAGACCTACGCTTTTCTCCTCGTGCTCTGGCTGCGTTTTTTCGCCACCCTCTCCGCCATCAGTATGGTCGGGTTTGAGCGTGGAATTGGATTGGCCGTCTTTCCTCTCGTTCTCTTCTACCTTGCAGTTCTTTCTCTCTTCGGCTAGAAGAAAGAAACGCTGTTTCAAAGCTTCCGCGGACTCGATTAGAACCAGCCCACGACATCAGAAGCACGTGAGGACATTCGTCCCTTCCGGTTAAATGGTTACACCACTTGTACAGCTGTTCAATCATTCTACCACTGTATAAATCACATTTCACTTTACACTGTCGAACAACTAAGAAAGTTCATGCCACCTCCAGGTCTTAGTATTATTAATGGCGAACGTTAGGCAAGAACCATAGCATGCACCGAAGTCCTAAGCAACCTAATTAATTCTTTTGTTCAACGCTCTGATAACTGAGCAGTCAAGATTTATTAGAATCACTAGATAGCGGATTTTTAGGCAAAATAAAAATTTTCTGCGTTTGTTATAAAATATAGGAGCCACTTAAGTTTGCCTTCTTTTAATAATTTTAATAGATCGAAAGTAATATATTGATGCTTATCAATTATTTCAATATTTGCACTGTATCAAATTACGGCTACTCATTTTTTTCATAAATGCATAAAATCCGCAGTCTAATGATCACTGCTGTTTTATCGTTCCGTTTTATCTGCATTCAATTAACATTGAAACTTTGCTAAAAAATTGTATCGGTCATACATACGTGACTGATGCAACAGTCAGAGGATTGGACAGTGAATGCACATATACATTAACAAAGAACTTGTGTATGCTTAACAGAAAGTTTGTTTAACGGAGAACTTAATTAGCAGTTATACCGTTTGAAAATCGAACTGCTTCCGATGCAATTAACACGGTGATACAGAAGAGAATGCTGTTCAATGATTGGAAATCCTAATCTGGTAAGTGAAACGTTGAAAATGTAGACTTATATCCCTTCAGGAGTCTATAACAACCGTCAGGACCATTAACATGTCCTCCGCAACAAAACACCCAGGTTTCTTCATAACGTCGATGACTTGGCAACTGCTCGGAATTCGTAGGCGTGCTGTTGTCAAGTTTTACGAAGTGTCAACATTATTTGCCATTAAACTGTCGCGAAAGGGGTTGTAACAGTTTACATCCGTTGTAACTATTGCTTCGTATTATAAGTTACAAATTCCAAGGGACCCGTGCTTAGAAAGTAGCGATAATCGAGGATGACGTTCGTCGAAACAATGCGCTCTAAGCACGAGGAGCGAGTTTGCTGCGACGTCAGAACAGAGTGATATATGGTTGCAGCGAGTACGGTAAATGCCACGTGCCTGGTTCCCTTGTACGCAGTTCTGGAAAGATTATGGGTATATTGAGTCAACGATCAATCGAAACCCCCTCAAAAAGCTTCTAAGCTATAAACCGTTTTTCTCTACAATGTTTAAATAAAAAAAAATCCTGGAAAAATTACTGTAGTATTTCTAGATGATTTCGAATTGCCTGCAGAAGGGAATGCCCTCCAACTATGCACACAGCACTCCATCTTCCAGCTGAAGGGTAGCTTCAACGTCGGCAAACGAAATTTCTTTGTTCCCGACGGTGGAGAAAGTTTCTGCACAGACTTAATTACCGACTTTGTAGAAAATGTCCTAGTACGATAGCGGACTCTATCGAAATGGAACGGTCAGGTGGTGAACTACATGAGGTTGCAACACATAAAGTATGTGTCCGAGGAGGCTCGATTTTACAGCGTTGTCAGCTTTAAAACGCAATTGTATTCGTACAAAAATACTCCACGTATTATTCACTTGTGCCGCCTATTTTTTTACAGGACTTCGAACCCGCTGGTAAAAATTTGGCGTGCATGATAAAGAAGTTTGTATCCGACAAGGACGAACTTATGCACATTTAAGAAGAGAAAGAAAGACAGACACAGAGCTGCTGAATACTGTGCACACTCGACAGAAAATTTATTAGTAACACAATTGCGAGGAATTGTTTACAAATATTTGCAGTTCGGAAATATAGAATAGTCCTTCAGCTACTTTCACATATAGTTTATCGTCACATTTTATTTCAGACTAAATAGTTATAAACAATTATTCTAAGTCTCGTTCTAAAATAAACTCAAATAATTTAACAGATCTCTGGTAAAAAATAACCTTCCTTGTGATCGGAGGATCTAGAATGATGTCTCAGCTACATTTCTGTTGCAGTTTTATGTAGATTCGACGCCTAGTTAATTAGTTATTTACGATTTTCAGAGAGGTGACACAACGATTTGTGTGTTTACCTTTGACGAATACTCGGACTCTCCTTGTCTTACTCATTGCGGGCATAGAAGATAGAAGTTACCTCCACAAAAATTGTTGATAAATTACATCAGGTAATTTTTATAAATATTAGCTCTGAAAGAATATAGAATGGATCTTCGGCAACATTCATGTATAATTTTCAATTCGATTCTAGAAGAGGTTAATTAGTTATAAATAATTTTTGTTACTCTTGTTCTAATGAAACTGTGCATACTAGTGAGAATTGAATATCTTGTATACTCCAAATGTTTATGCATAAAAGTTAATCTGTATCTCGAGTACTATTAGCTATTTTTACTAAAAAATTGGGTGGTGAGGTAACCAAACATATAATCGTTGTAATCGTTAAACAAACAGAAATAACAAATTCATTAATTACATTTTTACAATATAATTATGCTTAGTAATATTCATGTATCATAAATTATGCTGGATCTCGAGTTTTATTACTTACTTCTACTAAAAAATTAGATGGCAAGGTGGTCAACGGAGTGCTCGTCGACATCATCGACAAAAGGAATTGTTTCAAATATTAACCAGCTAGAGATGATAAATTTATCAGTGAATTGTGTTCGATAAATTAATGCACGCTAATATTCATGTGTCAGAAGATATTCAATATCTCGAGTTCCATTACATATTTTTACTGAAAAATTAGATGGTCAGATAGTCGAGGGAGTGCTTATCGACATAATTAGCAACAGGAATTGTTATACACATTAAACAGCCAGAGATAGTAACTTTATTAATTACATTTGCTCGATATAATATTGTTTGGTAATATTCATGGTTTAAAAGTTGTTCTGTACCTCGAGTACGATTAGCAATTTTTACTAAAAAATTAGTTGGTAGATAGACAAGGGGATGCTTGTCGACATCGTTGGCAAAAGGAATTGTTATTAACATTAAACAGCCAGAAATAATAGATTTATCAATAATTATTATCACGGCAATCGAGATCTACCGAAATTAGTTGGGGTAGGGAGCGTTGCGCTTCGCTGCGCGCTGCGCATCACTGGCTACCTAAGCTCGCGGAGCGCGCTCAGTCAATCAGTCGGGCCGGGCCCTCCGGCAGGAGTGGATGGGCTCCGGGACCAGGAGGGTCTTCCAGCGGTACCCTGGCCTCTCCTGCCTACCTTGGGGATGACCAGTGGTCCTCCAGAGCTACCCTTGCCTACCTTCAGCTGGCTTAGGGTGGACCAAGGGTCCTCCATCAGTGGTCATCCAGAGCTACTCTGGCCTGCCCTTGTCTACCCTGAGGGTGACCAGTGGTCCTCCAGAGCTACCCTTGCCTACCTTCAGCTGGCTTAGGGTGGACCAAGGGTCCTCCATCAGTGGTCATCCAGAGCTACTCTGGCCTGCCCTTGTCTACCCTGAGGGTGACCAGTGGTCCTCCAGAGCCACCCTTGCCTACCTTCAGCTGGCTTAGGGTGGACCAAGGGTCTTCCAACAGTGGTCTACCCTGTGGTTGACCAGTGGTCATCGAGAGCTACTCTGGCCTACCTGTGCTTACCTTGAGGCTGACCAGTGGTCTTCCAGAGCTACCCTTGTCTACCTTCAGCTGGCTTAAGCTTAACCAAGGGTCATCCACCAATGGCGTACCCATTGTCCACCATGGTCCACCTTTAGCTAGCTTAGGGTAGTCCAAGGGTTATTTAAAACTTCCTTGGACTACTTTAAGCTAGCTCCGGGGGGGCCATGGACTCTTCAATACTTCCTTCGTTTACCTTGGGTTCTGAGCCGGTCCAGTTTCGGTATCCGGCATGCAGTCATTACCGTGCTGATCGACTCAGAAAGGGCATTCATTGCTATGACTTCGCATCTACGAGTGAGTCATTTTGTTACTACCTAGTTACTATATTCGTCTGTAGAAGTAGTAGTATACCGTAGTAGTAAAGTGTAAAAGTAGTTAGTTGCATGCATGGGCCGGCCTCGCCGCCCCAACGATCAGCCGAGATGGGAACGTCCGCGATTTGCACTAGCGTTGCGACAAAACCACGCGTTGCATTTAGTCGATTTTGAACAGAGATTAAAGTTAATGTTACGAAAAATTTTGTTTAGAGCGTAGCGTTGCGAATCACAAATAGTCGCGGTTCAAAATTACATTTCAATTTGATAACTGCGCTTTTAAAGTTCATATTGTTGTTGTTTTACATATAATCTAAAGTAATCGTTTTTTGGATCTCTGTTCGTTGAATTAGCGTTGCGCACAAAATGTTCGCGTTTGCTTTCGAGTCTTTCGACTTTTCAGGCTCCCATGCTCGAGCTGCAACGATCAACTGTGAGATGGGCACATCCGCGATTTCAACTAGTGTTGCGAAACAAATTGTTACACGCGTTGTACTAGTATCAATTTTTAAAGTTGATGAAATGTCTAGTTAATGTTGCAAATAAATAGTCGTAATTTAAAGTAGTTCTAAAGATACCTGTTTAGAATTTTAGACGTTAGAGTTTTAAATTTCTTATTTAAATAGCATTTGAAATTCGATTTGTTGAATTAGCGTTGCGCATCAAAAGAATCGCGTTTGCAATAGAATCTTTCGATATTTCAGGCGCCCATGCTCCAGTTGCAACGATCAACTGTGAGATGGGTACTTCCGCAATATCGAGTAGCGGTGCGAAACAAATTGTCGGGATGGGCCGGAGGAGCAGACGAGGTTTCATGCCAAAGATGCCGGACAAACTGTCATTCAAAAGGACAATCAGTGCAACGTCTTCGCATCTTCGAGTGAGTCATTTTATCACTACCTTGTCGTTATACTCGTCTGTAGAAATAGAGTTGTAGTAGAATGTAAAAGTAGTTAGTTGCATGCATGGGCAGGCCTCGCCGCCCCAACGATCAGCCGAGATGGGAACGTCCGCGATTTGCACTAGCGTTGCGAAAAAAGTACGCGTTGCGTTAGTCGATTTTGAACAGAGATCAAAGTTAGCCTTTCTTCTAAATATAATAGTAGTCTCTATCAGCGATATAGCTTGTTTAAACTATAGCGTTGCGAAACAAATAGTCGCGATTCGTTTTGCAGAAACTGTAGAGTAATCTTTTTTGGATCTCTGTTCATTGAATTAGCGTTGCGTACCAAAAGTTCGCGTTTGCTTTCGAGTCTTTCGACTTTTCAGGCTCCCATGCTCGAGCTGCAACGATCAGCTGTGAGATGGGCACATCCGCGATTTCGAGTAGTGTTGCGAAACAAATTGTCACACGCGTTGCAATACTATCAATTTTAAAACTTGATTAAATGTGTAGTAAATTTTGCGAATAAATATTTGCGATTTAAAGTAAATCTAGACATACATATGGACAATTTTAAACGTTGGAATTTTAAATTTCTTATTTAAATAGCAATTTGAATTTCGATTTGTTGAATTAGCGTAATCTTTTTTGGATCTCTGTTCGTTGAATTAGCGTTGCGCACCAAAAGTTCGCGTTTGCTTTCGAGTCTTTCGACATTTCAGGCGCCCATGCTCAAGCTGCAACGATCAACTGTGAGATGGGCTCATCCGCGATTTCGAATTGTCACACGCGTTGTACTATTATCAATTTTTAAAGTTGATCAAATGCCTAGTTAATGTTGCGAATAAATAGTCGCGATTTAAAGTAATTTTAGAGACACCGATATAGAATTTTATTCGTCAGAGTTCTTTTCTTATTTAAATAGTATTTTGAATTTCGATTTGTTGAATTAGCGTTGCGCATCAAAGGGATTGCGTTTGTATTAGAATGATTCGATATTTCAGGCGCCCATGCTCCAGTTGCAACCATCAACTGTAAGATAAGAACATTCGCGATTTTAAGTAGCGTTGCGAAACAAATTGTAACACGCGTTGTAATAGTATAAATTTTCAAAGTTGACTTAATGTCTAGTTAATGTTGCGAATAAATAGCCGCGATTTAAAGTAGTTTTAGAAGTACCGATCTAGAATTTTAGACCTTAGAGTTTTAAATTTCTTATGTAATTTGTAAGAATGGTAATACTTAATTTTGTAAGACTTTCAAAGTTCAACTTTACCAAATTGATACAATATTTCTGTCTAGAAATTGATATTTTTCAGGAAATTGATATTTCTCAAGAAATTGATATATTTGTCTTGAAATTGATATATTTGTCTTGAAATTGATATATTTGTCTTTGAATTAATATTTATTTCAGGAAATTGATATTTATTTCAGGAAATTGTTATTTATTTCAGGAAATTGTTATTTATTTCAGGAAATTGTTATTTATTTCAGGAAATTGTTATTTACTTCAGGAAATTGTTATTTATTTCAGGAAATTGTTATTTATTTCAGGAAATTGTTATTTATTTCAGGAAATTGTTATTTATTTCAGGAAATTATTATTTATTTCAGAAAATTGATATTTATTTCAGGAAATTGATATTTATTTCAGGAAATTGATATTTAATTCTGGAAATTGATATTTATTTCAGGAAATTGATATTTATTTCAGGAAATTGATATTTATTTCAGGAAATTGTTATTTATTTCAGGAAATTGTTATTTATTTCAGGAAATTGTTATTTATTTCAGGAAATTGTTATTTATTTCAGGAAATTGTTATTTACTTCAGGAAATTGTTATTTATTTCAGGAAATTAGTATTTATTTCAGGAAATTGATATTTATTTCAGGAAATTGTTATTTATTTCAGGAAATTGTTATTTATTTCAGAAAATTGTTATTTATTTCAGGAAATTGATATTTATTTCAGGAAATTGATATTTAATTCTGGAAATTGATATTTATTTCAGGAAATTGATATTTATTTCAGGAAATTGTTATTTATTTCAGGAAATTGTTATTTATTTCAGAAAATTGTTATTTATTTCAGGAATTTATTATTTATTTCAGAAAATTGTTATTTATTTCGGGAAATTGTTATTTATTTCAGGAAGTTGTTATTTATTTCAGGAAATTGTTATTTATTTCAGGAAATTGTTATTTATTTCTGGAAATTGATATTTTTGTTTGAAATTGATATTCCTGCGGTCGGCTCCCTCAGGGGCTCACTCACGGGATGGGGCCCGTGAGTGGGTACGGGGACTCGCGTCCCCGGGGCCACCCGAATCGCCTATAGATCGTTGCATCCACAAATCATTAGATTTGGGCTCGACATGGTTTCGATTCGGTTTCGACTGGTTTTTCATTTGGTGTCGATTTCGTATCAACTGGTTTTCGATTCTGTTTCGATTCTATTTCGATTTTTTTTCAACAGCTTTGCCATTTGGAGTCAATTTTGTTTCAGCTGGTTATGGATTCTGTTCAAGAAAATTCATCTTGCGAAGAAAATCCTTCGTGCGAAGAAAATTCATCGTACGAAGAAAATTCATGGAACGAAGAAAATTCATCGAAAGAAGAGGATTCGTCGAACGAAGAGTCCAGATTATTTATAAATTAGTTTTAGTGCGTGCGTTAGTTTTTAAGATTGTATATCGTCGTTGTAATTATGTCGAGTAATTATTGCCGTAACTTAACTTTGCTCGCTCCGTTTTCCGACTCCGACACAGCCTTCTGCTGTGTCGGCCTTGCTTGCAGGTTCTGAGCCGGTCCAGTTTCGGTATCCGGCATGAAGTCATTGAGAGGGATGTCTAAGAGACTCGTTCACTCGTCTTCTGACGATCCTCTGTGTTAACGTAATCCTGGACACGCCATGTTCTCATGTCACCCAGTAGCGCCAGAAACCGTTTGAGCGCATCTCTTTGCCATCTTTCTTGGTGATGGAGTGACGGGTATCGGGCTGGTCGGCTCAGGACTTGTAAGCACTGAACGCGTCGCGTCACCCTTGAACCAGAGCCTTCTGCTCTGGTTCGATCTTGTTTGTCTCTTTGAAAGAATCAGAGCCTTCTGCCTGATTCGCCTTTGGTCCCTCGTGGATCGGAGACTTCTTCTCCGATTCACACTTTGCCCCGCAATAATTACTCGACGTACGCTAAATGGAAAAGAAGTCTTTTCCATGAAAAAGACTACTTTTCCATTTAGCGACCTGCGAACATAATTTTTAAGTATCGTCGTTGTAAGAAAGAGAGTCAGAACGAAGGGAGATTTCGTTCTGACTCCCTTTCGGGTCTCTTGTGCAGCAACCTCCTCGTGGTGAGACCTGGGCAATCGGTATTATCCACAATTTGCAAAATGCTATAACTTATAAATTATAGCATCTCGCATGTAGTGGATAATATCGAGCTAATAGCTGCACATTTAGAATTTTCGTTAATATGTATTTTATATTAGAATGTAAGACTTAACAACCTTCTTCGTTTTCCATTATCTCATCTTCAGCATTTCTTTTCAATTAATAATTGAAGTATGGAGTTTCTATTTCAGAATACATGTACCTTAAACAAACACCTGCAATATTAATTTTTGTGTTTGTAATTGGTATGTGCTCTTGTACTTTCAAAGTTCAAGTTTTCCAAATTGATATGTTTGTTTGAAATTGATATTCCTGCGGTCGGCTCCCTCAGGGGCTCACTTACGGGATGGGGCCCGTGAGTGGGTACGGGGACTCGCGTCCCCGGGGGCACCCGAATCGCCTATAGGTCGTTGCGTCCACAAATCATTAGATTTGGGCTAGATGTGGTTTCGATTTTGTTTCGACTTTGTTTCGACTGGTTTTCGATTTTCTTTCAATTGGTTTTCGATTCTGTTTCGATTTGGGTCGTTCATCTTGCTCTTGTTAGTCAGAACGACCGAAGAAAATTCATCAAAAGAAGAAAATTCATCGAAAGAAAAATATTCATCGAAAGAAGAAAGTTCATCGAAGGAAGCAAATTCATCGAAAGAAGAAAATTCATCGAAAGAAGAAAATTCATCGACAGAAAAAAATTTATTGAAAGAAGAAAATTCATCGATCGAAGAGGAATCATCGAACGAAGACTCCAGATTATTTATAAATTAATTTTAGTGTGTGCGTTAGTTATTAAGAATGTATATCGTCGTTGTAATTATGTCGAGTAATTATTGCCGTAACTTGACTTTGCTCGCTCCGTTTTCTGACTCCGACACAGCCTTTTGCTTTGTCGGCCTTGCTTGCAGGTTCTGAGCCGGTCCAGTTTCGGTATCCGGCGTGAAGTCATTGAGAGGGATGTCTAAGAGACTCGTTCACTCGTCTTCTGACGATCCTCTGTGTTAACGTAATCCTGGACACGCCATGTTCTCATGTCACCCAGTAGCGCCAGAAACCGTTTGAGCGCATCTCTTTGCCATCTTTCTTGGTGATGGAGTGACGGGTATCGGGCTGGTCGGCTCAGGACTTGTAAGCACTGAACGCGTCGCGTCACCCTTGAACCAGAGCCTTCTGCTCTGGTTCGATCTTGTTTGTCTTTTTGAAAGAATCAGAGCCTTCTGCCTGATTCGCCTTTGATCCCTCGTGGATCGGAGACTTCTTCTCCGATTCACACTTTGCCCCGCAATAATTACTCGACGTACGCTAAATGGAAAAGAAGTCTTTTCCATGAAAAAGACTACTTTTTCATTTAGTGACCTGCGAACATAATTTTTAAGTATCGTCGTTGTAAGAAAGGGAGACAGAACGAAGGGAGAATTCGTTCTGACTCCTTTTCGGGTCTCTTGTGCAGCAACCTCCTCGTGGTGAGACCTGGGCAATCGATATTATCCACAATTCGCAAGATATTATAACTTATAAATTGTAGTATCTTGCATGTAGTGGATAATATCGAGCTAATAGCTGCACATTTAGAATTTTCGTAAATATGTATTTCATAGTAGAATGTAAGACTTTTAATACTTTCTTCCTTTTCCGATGTCCCAGCTTCAACAATTATTTTCAATTAATAATCCAAATACAAAGTTTTCGTTTCAGAATACATGTAACTCTTGCTCTCGTGAGCGAGTGTTAAATAGATTTGCACTCCTACAGTAGATTGTAGGTTCTGATGTAGTCTAAATATGATGTTTGTACTGAGATGTACGCTACATATCGCATATTATTTCGATATTGAAACATTATTTTATATTCAAATTAAATAATTGGTTGAAACTAGTTCTTATCCAGACTAAAAGTTAGTTCTGATTCATGTGTTAGAGGGGGTAAAAAGATGAGTCAGGGTCTGTTCCATGTTGCCGCATTACCGTAAAGAAAGTAAACTATTGGTTTAAAGTGTATAAAACTATTATAATATACATTCATTAGTGACACGAGTAATAAAAATAATATTACGTATAGAAACCAACTTATTTTACTACAATTCGTATTTTTGTAATACATTCTTCATAAATATTATTTTCACCGTTCAAATACACGCGCCGTATGCATTAGTAGCCTCCAAAACACCCGTAGTAAAAATAAAGTATACGGAATATTCAGTTCTTGCTAATACGGCTAAATTCGTGAACTATCGGTAACATTGAGCGCGACACCGAAATGGTACGGGGGCCACTGTGGCCCCCCGAGGCCTAGACAGAAAAGCCCATTAGATGCAATGTCTGTAGTAGTCTTAAGTCTGTGGTTTCTGTCATGTTTCCACTAGATGGCACTGTCAACCGATGACCTTGAAGTGATCTAAAGGCGGCATCTTCAATGGGGAATATATGTTTGTAATTCCCCGCTCCAATCAGAAGCAACTACATAATCATATCGTCGCTCATTCAAAAATGAGACTTTAATCCAACATGACGCCATACATTTTTGACAAATCTGCAGTCCTGTGATACACAGTGTAGCGATGACTACGTCAAGCTATAGGTCGTCAAGTATCTTCCTTCTGTTTCTATTCGCATTTATAAATGCTGCACAAAATTACCGAGCCGTGGTCGTCATCCATGGGGTTCTCACGGGAAGCGATAGCATGGAACTCATCAGCAACAGGATCAAGGAGGCGAGTATAATTCATTGGATAAACATTGTGACCTCAGATGTCGCGCATGCTTGAACTTGGCGGGTAAACTTGATGCAATAGAAGATTCGAAATTGATATTTCAGATGCATCCTGGGACACAGATTTATAACACTCCGAGATACGCGGGATGGAGTAGCTTGGAGTCTATGTGGCGACAAGTGGAGGAGATAGGCATGGATGTTATTTCTATTGGTGCTGCGTTTCCCGAGGGAATTAATTTAGTCGGTTACAGCCAAGGAGGATTGTTAGCCAGAGCAATTTTACAGAAATATCCTGAACACAATGTCAGGAACTTTATCTCGCTGAGTTCACCGCAGGCGGGACAATACGGAAGTAAGCAACGCCATCTTTGATGGTAAACAATGGAGATTCAAACATGACGATTCAAATCTGATGATTCACATGGTTGTTTTGATTGCAGCGAAGTTTTTACACTTGTTTTTCCCTAATCTGGTCTGCGAGACCGCTTACGAACTATTTTATTCGAAAATCGGGCAATCCATTAGCGTTGCGAATTATTGGAACGATCCTTATCATCAGGTTTGTATTATTATTTTTAATTTCGAAATTATAATTTATAATTATAATAATATAATATTCAAATGTAGAATAAACTGACGCACAGTTTTAATGCATGATTAGAGAATAATATCGTCTATCCGACAATAATAACACTGTCTAGAAGACAATATCTGCACAAAGTAATTATAAAACTGACCTGTTCTATTTCTACTCCACAGAAATTGTACTACAAATACAGTGACTTCCTCCCATACGTAAACAACGAGAGAAATATGTCGAAAGCAGTAGCATTCAAACAAGGTATCACTAAATTGAAGCGTATGGTACTCGTAGGAGGTCCCGACGACGGAGTGATCACCCCATGGCAGAGCAGCCATTTTGGATATTACAATGCTAACTTAACTGTGATACAAATGCGTGATAGATCTATTTACCAGGACGATTTGATCGGACTGAAGACGCTAGACGAAAGCAACAGGCTTACTCTGATCACAGTACCGAACGTTCCGCATTTCGAATGGCACAAAAACGTGTCTATCGTAGACGATTTTCTACTGCCATATTTAGATTAACCCACTTAGCCAAATCTTTTTCGAGCAAATTTTGCCCTTTTGCATACAAATGTAGAAAATTTTGCATTTTGGTGCCAGATCTTGCTTGGAGCAGAATTTGGTCCCTAGTTGCTATGGATTTGCCACCAAAACTTCTCGACAAATTCCGAGCCTAACTGGGAATGTTTATGAATTGATCAAAATTAATCATTGCAATGCAATGTGCTGGAAAGCATGCCAAACGACGAGATCTTTATTGATCATGACAATTTACGCTAAGATACTTTTGATTCACACGAACATAGTACCTATGTAAAGACAAACGAATACCTCTTACGTGCACAACACGAACGAAGGAGCAGCTCAATGATAAAACGCTTATGTATATACTTTTATTATCAATAAACATTTACTAATTTATCAAATACAAAATCGAGTATAATGCGTCGTCATGGTTCTTCGAATATTCGTTGAATCATCAAAATACTTGAACACTGAACACAAATATAAATTTTTCAGTGTAGAGTGTTCAAATACTTTCTCGAATCAATGTATACGACTACCTCGTTCGTTTTATCTTACGTCTACATTCAGTGTTACTTAAATCGTTTATTCATAACCAGTGTAGGAAGATTATCACATGTTTTTATTAAAATACTGTGGTATAAATCCTTAAAAACTTTTCTTATGCGTAAAACGAGTGATGAGATCGAGAGCCCACAAGGGCTGATCTGAAGGAACCATGTGCCCAGCATTTCGCACCAGGACTTCTGTTAAGTTGTCGACTGTTTTCGTATAACCAGCTAATTCTTTGCCCACCCACCATAACTTTCTCGGCGCTGTTTTATATTTTTCAGCGCCGGACCATTGAAGATTGCGCAAATAATTTTCGGTGAGGGGGTACGCAACGATAATATCGAGCTGGCCGTTGTATATCAAAACTCTATAATGCTTAGTGAGATCGGTAATTAAAATTGCGAGAGACTGCATAACATCCCCCTTCAAATGCTCCTCCACTTTTTTATTTTCTACATTGAAGGAGCAATTGCCAACATGTATAGCTTTTCTCACATCTGCTTTCTGAATCCACTCTGCCATCGCATCAGCATCAGAAGGATCTAGGTTGTAAAGATAATTGAAATAGAAATCGAATCCAGTTAGATTTTTAAACAATGATGGGCTGCCAATTAAGTCACCATCAAGCAGCATGTCAAAGAGATTGAAAGCATCCACAAACTTTTTCTGTTTAATTAGATTCCTCCCTTTCTCCTCATACATATGGAACAAATCTCTTCCATTCGAATCAATTAATCCTAATTGGTATAAATAGTCTCCATACACTAACTGGTTCTCTGGATCAGTCAAACCATTCCCAATTGCCAAACCCTTCAAATTTATTTTCTTGTCAGCTTTGATATTGAAATCTTTGATAGCATGCGACACTGCAGGCACATATTTCCCAGCATAGGATTCACCGGTCACATAAAAATCATTGTCCCGAAGTTCTGGGAACAGTGTAAAGAACTGAACCAGCACTGTATGAACATCCCTCCCCACGTGTGTCTCATTAGTGGCATATCCCTTATCGTTATCAGTGAAACTGAACCCAGTACCAACCGGATTATCAATGTACAATAAATTATGCGATTGGTGCCAAGAGTATTTGCGTTTCTGCAGAGTTTTGTTTGTATTGATGAAGAATGGACCATTCTCCATGAACAACCCAAACATGGAGGTTGCCCCTGGACCCCCTTGCAGCCACAGCACCACAGGTGCAGTCTTAGGATTGTGCTATGAAAAATAAAAAATCTCGTTTACACTCACGTGAAATTTTTCTTAATTTAATTCATCAATTTATGGAAGATTTAAATTGAAATAAAATTTGAATTTCTCGATCACTCACCGCCGCGGGGAAGAACCAGAAGAACATGTTGGAGTTGTACTCTTTATTCACGGTGAAATAGCCAGCATAACTGCTGACATCATCCATTTCCTTGTGTTGTACGACAGCTTTGTTCCGGGCATCATCTATCTTGCCGCTTTCAATTAAAGGCGTCAAGAACAGAGGATTACCAACGTCAATATCATCGGGGAGTGGGTAGCTCTTCAGTTTCGGGTACACATTTGTGAATCCCTTCGTGTTTTCAATAATTGTAGCAACGAAGAACAGTTGTACAATAAGTACAATCCCTTTCGCCATTCTTTACATCAGCGGCCACGGCAAATTGTGACAGAAACTTTCGCTTTCGATGTTGGACGAAAACTGCGTTTAATTGCGGTTGATCATGACCCCCTTATCATGACCCGGCAAGAAAACCGGCGTATCAATGTTGCCAATGTAAGATTTGCACGGACTATATTTCCCCAAGTTGGTTTTGTAGAACTAAATTCTTTGTAGGTTTTCTTCTATATTTTCAAACGAACAACGCAAACGCCGCTACATACAAGGAACAAGACACGTAATTTCTATAAAATCGGACATAAATTTAATCAATATATTGGACAAACTTTGTGACTAATTATATAATTACCGTATAGTAGGGGCGCTGAGGATTGTAAAGAACAATTGATTTCAACCATATTACTAGAAAATCGTATATGCGTGTCATATTTTCAAACAAACGTCCTGTTGTTATATATTTAACCACTACGCAATAGGGAAACGCAGTATTCATAGTGTTTAAGGTGTTAAAGTTGTATGTAAATATAACTAATTTGTTAAACAGTTATTATGTTAGTAGTTTTTGCGTAATAGGGGCGTTGGGGATTGTAAAAATCAATTTTCGATCAACTACTGTCGGCTTTTAGGTTATATACAGCATGGTTTCTTCCTATGCGCAAGCACTTGAAGATAAATAATTGTCAGCTAAGAATAGTTAACAATTAATAGCAGTTTTTGGTTGCCTAATAAAAGAACAAGATTGTGATTAATATATAATTAACATGTGCTTCGATTTACAGTACGTGCAGTTATTGAACTTATAGATGGCATAGGTGTAGCCACAGCATTTTCACTCCTGAACATACATTTGCAGTGAACAATGCGCAATACGGGTAGACTTTTGTGAATACATTTAACTTTTAGAATATCTGTTTACCTCGGCTCTGTCCACAGAAAAGCCCTGTTTCATACGTCTGGTCTAATGTGCATAAATAAACATAAATTACATGCGGTGTCATTAGTGTAGTACGACACCTGGAAAACATCGAAAGTGGAAGTTATTGGTTAGAAATATCAGCGGTTGTTTTTGAAAATGGAAGTGATCCTCGGCCGCGGTAACAGGCTTATCAGCACCCTGGGTTTCGGCCCGACTATACTAACGAAAAATTTTTTGGAATCGGTGCGTTTCATACGATGCACCGATCCAAAACGCTGGAAGTTCAAGCTTTCTGGTAGGTTATTTGCGGTTCCGAGCTCAAAGCACGTTTGCAACTGGATTAAATGCTCTTATTATCGTTGTGTAAACTATTTCAGAACGATACCCGCATTACGAAAACTTCTCGTGTAACCCTGTCCCACTTTTTAATCGTATTACCACAAATCAACTGCCCTATAGTTGTAATATCGCTAAATGTAGTATTCCGGTCACCCATTATTGTGGTTTTAAACAAAATGGTACAGATGTCCACTCAGGTCAACAACAAAAAGTGTCAGTATTCTCGAAGATGAAACAGATGACCAAGGACTATTGGCATATTCTGGTGCCAGTGCATCTACTCACTTCTGCCGTTTGGGTTGCTATATTTTATGGAACAATTAAAAAGTACGCACATAAACATTATACACACGTGACGATTGTTTCGTAATTTTTGCATTGTCCCGTACTGTTTCAGCGGCGTGGACATAATCAAAGTAATGGAATTCCTAAAGTTTAGTGAAAAGTACTTAGATATGGTACGAAATTCCAGTGCAGGGAACTGGGCATTAACATATGCTTTATATAAAATATTCACACCTCTTAGGTACACTGTGACTGTAGGTAATTAAACGAAAATAATCAAACTCGTTGCACTTACAGGAACCTAATAATATCGAAATAATAATGATTTATATATCGTATAGGGCTGACAACAATGACTATTAGGCAGCTGAGCAAATCGGGACTAGTGAAACCTCTGCCATTCGGTAAACAGGCTCAAATCATACCCAAGGTAATACCTTCACGAAGTGCACTATGCACAAATTGAGATGTACTGAAATTGTTATTTATCTGAACTATTTGTGTTCTCCTGTTCTTACATGCATACATGATATAGCCTGCGTGCGATGCTCTATGTAGGTTTTGATTACATCGCTAGAAATTAATTTTTTTTTATCCTATATCGTGTATCTTTTCTAGATTAGTTGACTAAACGAAGTCACATCTGTTAAAATTTATGATACTTTTGATTTGTTATAGACGAGAGAATCAAATAAAGCGCTGAAAGCTACGGCGAAAACGGAACCCCCGAAAACGTAGCAACGTATGAAAACCAAAGCTGACCTAATTTTAATTCGAACTTTAGGTTTTCGGGTATGGTTCGCCACGAATCGTAAATATGCGAACGGATGTATATTGCCTGTTGTAAATGTATAATTTTACTGTGTTACAATAAAAATCGATTAGAAAAACCTACGCTACCTTCCTTCTCATCCTGACCAGAACGATAGCAATTTAACGTTGGCAGGTATACTCTTCTTTATTGAACGGTTGTCTCCTTTTACATACCGTGCATACATTTTAAATAACATTGTACTTTTTATCTACAATACTCGCAGCTTACGGCTAGACGCAAAGATATTGAATATTCGTGAAACGTAGCAAATTTTTTGGCAGCACGAGTTGTGCGTTGTAAAGTTAGTCAACGATAATGCACCAAATCTAGATGCCCCCATGCTCAAAGAGACACACGGGGGTCCTAGAATTTTGAGCTTCGGCTATTTTCCGTTAATTCCTGAGCAGTATCGCTAATAAAAAATCTCAAGAGTATTCCGTCGTATAATGATCTAGTTCGAATAGATCGGTGTAGAACGTATTGTCGTCATAAATACTGTTAGCAAAACGCGAAGCATCAACCACGACGTTCTGCACTGTCGTAGAAGTCTTGACAATCGGACGTATCCAAAAATCTTAGGTCTCGATTGTTCTGAGATCCGTGTACTACCGTCGATCCTCAGCATAGCGGACACGTCGCAATTAATATGATTACGTATATATTATATACATGAACTAAATAAAGGAATTGTTACTCAACGACATCTTGTTATTATGCTAATATATCACAGTTGCCTGCGCAACTCGCTCATCCTAAATGAGACCACTGCACCCGCGGTGCAGTACCTTTCGACGAATAAATAAAGACCACATATATTAAATATAACCACTTACCTATATTATTAGTAGCTGTCAATGGAAAAAAAAGAGAGAATCGTCCGCCCGATATCGCGGCCCGATCTATATCGTCTAACGAATTACATAGACAGATCATCGATACGTTTATATTAATTAGACCTGAATAAATCTAGAATCTAGGTGATCGCGTTGGGCATTGTAAGTATTTCGATTCTGTAAATAGCCAGTCTTGGGTACGTGATCCAGTTCTCCTCGGAGGAACAATGTAAAGCTAGTATACTTTTGATAATCGATGCGTGTGTCTAGTTTACTATGGATTGAAACCATCGTGTGGACCGATAGGTAAGCTACTTTCACCATTGGACACTCTCTTGTGTGTGTTTCAGTCGCTCGACGGACTGGCACGCGCGCGGTACGATGAAATGCATAGTCGCGGAATTCATTTAACTTATCCCATAAATTGATAACTAGCTGATACTGGTTGCGGTGCTCTCGGCTGCGTGTGGGATATGCGTTGGATGTGGCACGCACGACACATGAGCCTGCCGTCGAGTGGGTAGCATCGCTTGTCCGGCTCGTCCGTCAGTTGCATGCCGCAATCCTCGCAGACGTAGCAGTCCACGTGGAAATCTTTGTCCATTGAGACGACCCGCACGGTCTCCTCGGTCCCCTGGAAGATGCACATCGCACATCATTATGGGAGACGTTCGAAACACTTGCCTGCACGCGTTCGGCAACGCTGAATACCTCTACAGGGGTGATGCCCTTCCCGCACGAAGCACACTTGGGCGCAAACATTCTGTGATAGTCGTTTACACAGTAAATCTTATTCTCTACGTCGACCGTAAAAGGAACACCGTCGAGGCACTCGTTGCATACGCAGCATCTAAAGCACCCTGGGTGGTACGACTTCCCCATTGCTTGCAGAATCTGTGGCAAAGACCACGGTTTTATTGTGGTTCGATTAAAAACCAAAGGGGAATTTTCGTGTAGTGCTTTCTGGAATTAGTAACACGAGAATCCCCCCTTAATGTTCTCCATTTAATTACCATCTCCATAATAAGGTGTCCACAGATAGCGCACTTCTCGGCCGTCTGTTGGAAGCCGGAATACTGCGAAGGTAATATTGAGTGAGCTTCGATGGTTCTTTCGTTGGTGGGTTCTATGATTGTCTTACGTACCAGATAATCCTCCTCGCAGTACACCCTCCCGTGGACGTTATAGAACGCTTTGCCGCGCAACGCTCTTCCACAGGAGCAGCATATAAAGCAATTGGTGTGGTATAGGTTGCCCATGGCCTGGCAGGCCTGGCCGGCCCCGGTTACTTTTTCGCCGCACGTGTGGCATATACCTATAAAAAGGTACCTCGAGTACTCATCGGCAGTTGTAGGTTCATTACAATCTTTATAGCCGGGTTGCGCAATAAGCGGATTCTTTGCTGATCACGGTTGCAAACGGTACACGATCGTGACAGGTTTATCGGCGGGTGTTTAAAAATACCCTCGACCGTTCGACAATGCATTCCATCGGCCGGGATCATCGTTGTTGGGATTATGGGTACACACAGGGTCGATTAGCCAGTGCAAACGAACTCACAACTCTCTATGGGTAACACGGACTCAGCCATCCCTTCGAAAGGAATCTCCGGTACTTCATTCGCGTTGACCGCGACACTTGTAGTTTCGATTTAACGACTTGGTCTCGCCGCGCCAGTCCTGTTCGAACTAGAAGCCGCCAACGAGTCCGACTGGTCTATCTATAACGAGATTAGTTACCGTGGCGAGCGCGACGTGGCCGCCGCTGTTTGCCGTGTACAGGACGTTACACGAAGAATAGAACTCGTGCAGAAAAACCAAGAGGAACACTAGGCTCGCCTAAACGCCAGCCACTTATCGACTGACACCGACTCGCTCGGCTGAAGTTCCTGTCCCACTCGTGCGGGCTTTAAGCGGCCGCGACTACCAGCGGAGACTATTTCATTCCAGCGAAATATTTATTTGCGGAATTGTGCATTAATGACGCTTACAAGGTCGACAGTAGCACGTTTTCTTTGCTGATAGCAGAACTGGAATTCGTTTTCTAAAGGAACTTCTTCAAGTTCTTTTCGTGCGAGACATCTAGTTTAGGAATAGCTAGAATGCCAGGTGGGTCATCCTAATTGGATAACCGAGTATTGGCCAAAGCGTACCTCAACGAAAAACACTTTTCGTGTTTCGGATCGTGAAAGGTCAGAATTGTCCGCAGATAGAGGAGTCATTTGCATCGAATACTTTCATTGGAATTGAAAATCAGCGTTGCGCAATGTTGTGTACTTTGCGGGACAATTTAAATGACAAACAAGTCTGACACACTTAAGTGGCTTTCGCGTCAATACAAGTCGCTTTCAGCACGTGTAGCGGGCTTGATGATCCCATTCTTCCGTCGACAGCCGGCAAAATCTAATCGACATTGATACTGTCCAATGTGAACACCACCTTACGGTGTTCGGACACAAGGGACGTACCACATATCTGTGACTGTGTGCGCATGTGTTCTCACTTGTGCACCGAGAACGAATGCATGTAACGCGCGCGCACACTTGTAGCGCTTCAAGTAGGTGCGAAGACATGTAGGTGGAAACGAATGGGCCGAGAGTGAATGTCAACGAAACGCCGCGTTAAAAAGTTTCGCGACACATTGAGACCCGACTCCATTTTCCAAAACCGGTCTACCGGGAACTTGTGCCGTGGGAATTGGCACGGTACCCCGTCGCTTTTTATTTCCTCCCAGAAGTATTTCGAATTACGGGCCGGAATGCGTCGTCGGATGAAATAACGATCCGCCCGGGCGACGTTATTGGACTTTAATCTGCTTAAACAGATTACGAAGAATCAAGGAAGACGGATTCGGTCTACGAGGGCTACGTACACACTGACTAATAAAGTACGGTGTAACCGTGCAACCGGAAGTCACCGCGTATCAGCAACCACTAGGGACGTCTTCATTAATTGCCCGACGATTCTTTACCGAAGTACTCGCCTTCCTCTTCTTGCTTCTCCATTTCCTCTTCCAGTTGTCTCGTCAGCTCCTCTATTTTCCTTTCCGCCTCGGTGGGCCCCTAGAAGCCATAAATCACATCCCATATTGGCTATCAATAATGACTAAATTGTAGATCTTTATGCAAATCTTCTGCGCTAACTGGATTTCTCGTGGCAAAAATAAAGTGGAAGTACTGTTAAACCTTTGTGAACGAATATCAAATTTCTTAAGTTGCAAATCAGTTAATGATTACAAGTAACAAAAATATTTAAGACTTTGCTATTTGAAAAGTATCCTTTTTCGCAAAGGATAAATTTTTGTTTAATGATCACATAAAGATCTACAGCTTAACAATGACAAACGGTGTCGTGATGGGATTTCGTCGCAGGAAAGCATACAAACGTGCAGGATGTATGTACATAGACGCAGTTACAATTAACATTGACAAAAGAAGGAAGTACATAGAGGATTACATGCTTTTGTAAAGACGCGTACAGTCGATGAATAAAATATTGTGCGGCAACTATACAACGGTTGTGAGGAGGAAACAATTTACAGGCCGTGATTCAGCGTGAGTTCGGAGAAAGAGCTCGTCACGAATCGTAAGATATTCTGAAATCCAAGCGTGCGTATTTTTTTTTTCGTTCGCCATAGCCGATGGTTTACGAAATTTCTGGCGGATTAAGGAGGCCGTTTATCGGATTGTGGGAGCAACATTTTCGCTGGAATATCCACTAATCTTATCGTCACATGGGTCATTCGTTATGTAAAATATCAGCGATAGCGGTTGACATTCGTGAGATCATCGCTGGAAAGCGACAAACATCGCGCAGGCCTCTCCTTAATTTCGCATTAAACTCTGACATGATTTTTTGTTGTTACAGAAAAGCAGAATGTAAGAATATTGCGATGTTAGAGAAGTTTTGGTATAATGTATTTAGGGGACCGTCGCGTGTACCGGCGGTCACGATTTTATATGAAATCGGCATGCAAATGAGCCGGCGATTGGTGATTTACCAAGGTAAATCGAAAGCATCACCGCGTTCCCTTAACCCAATTAAGACAAGCGTAGCGTTCTACAGCTATCTTTGACAAAGACGAGAGAAAGTGAGAGGTCAGAGACAGTGGTTAGAGATTTCAAATGATTTTCATCTCACTGAGCGGTTTCTTACTGATTTTCTGGGTGGTATGACATTGTAGGGCAGCAGCCCCTTGCCAGCCGTGGGTTTGATCGGTGGGCTGACCGACTTCCTTTCTTCGAGTCCTGGTTCGGACGGCCTTTGCAACACAGGTACCCCAGCGTTCAGAAAAACTGGACCAGCCACCCCACTAGTCACCCCTGGAGGCAGACTAGTGATCCTGGGCCCATGGATATTTAAATCGGACTCAGTGGTGGTGGTTGTAGCACTGGTTACCGGTGCTTGTACTTGGCCGCGAATAGGACTTCCAATGGCGTTGTTTGACGAAGACGAGGCCACGTGTCTCGGCGAATTTATCATATTGTGCGCAACCGTGTCCGACGACACCTGGTTGTACATTGGAGTTGCTTTTGGAGAACCTCTGGCGATACTGTTGTTAGCAATGATTCTGGACGCATCAGCACAACTTGTGGTGTACACTGGTGTCTTTGTTTCAGAAGGGTCAGGTACATCCTGAATGAAGTTTCTATCATTCTGTACATTACTTAATCTTAAATGTTCTGTTGACCTATTGGAAGAATAGATTGGAGAATTCCTAGCTGGAAATTCTGATCTAGGCTCCTGATGATAGTAGCTCCTTTCAAGCGGTGGTAACACCTTTGGTGGAGAGTAGCAGGGGGAATTTCTGCAGGCAGACTGTTCCCCCTGCCTTGCACCATAGACTGGAGAATTTCTGGCCTGAGTATCCCCAGAGATTGTAGCACTGGCAGTTTTTGTGCTGGATTCTAGGTACGGTTTGTAACTTTGAGGACTGTCCTGCCGGTACTGAGACTGTTGTGCACTTTCAATATGATTTGTTGCTCTGAACCCATGCTGTCCACTCAATGTACTGTCCACAGATCCACGGTAGTGGTGAGGTTCTGGTGGCAAACGAATTGGTGGAGATTCACTATGGTACGGCAATCCAGTTCTAGGAGAATGTTGCTGTTGCTGTTCAGCACTATAACTAAAATTCCTGGTCGGTGTTTGTAATTCAGACGGTGGAACGTAAGCACTTCTGCCTGCCTGGTGGTCCAGCGAAGAAGAAGATCCTTGTAAGTACCTTGACGTGGAAGAGTCTACGGAACGCTGCAAACTCGAGCCATCGTAGCTCTGCCCCCGTATATTGCTTCCCCTTTGTTGCGTATAAGACAAACTCTGCGTCATACCACGTTGATTTTGTGCTTGACCCACTTTTCCAGTCATGACAACATAATCACCCCCGTTAATAGTAGCAGGATGATAATAATTAGGTGGAACCTGAGGGCCTGGCTTGTTCTGTGCGTTTTCTGGGAAGTGCACCTCCTGTATGTTCTCATAAACAGGCGGTGCCTCGTATGGAGGCAGCTCTTTCGCAGGCGATACAGATTGATACCTGTTTCCGGTGGGCACTTGCGGCTGGGCTTTCCTAAAAGTAGGCTCGTAGGACTCGCTGGCTAAAGAGCCTCTGGGACTGCTCTTAGGACTCTTCCTAGTCTCCACAGGATGATAGTACGGTGGATGAGGTTGACTCTGCTGCGGATAATAATCAATATTTTCATAAACCGGAGCCTGTTGGTGAGTCAATCGACTCTGACACTGTTGCTGTTGAGCGCTGATCTGCTCCACAGGCTTTGGTGTGGCAAACCTGGACGCAGCTATGATGTTCTCCCTCTCGTACATCTTATAGTCAGCTGGTGGGACTTGCCTGGCATCGGAGTTGCCTTCGATGAAGCTCTCAATGGCTCCAACAGGTCTGCCAGGCCCTCTGGCGTCGTTCCTGCCAGCGATGCTCCTCGACACGGGTACCTGGGCCTCGGGCTTCGACCCTGTGACCCTACCGATACCCGCAGCGGCGCCGGAGTCGCCGGGCTCATCTCCGAGGTGCAGATAACCTAGCTTTTGCACGTACGAAGCGTCGGCCGAGTTGCACATTGGCAGCGATTCGTGTCCGGCCGATGTACGGATAAGAAAAACGTCCACTCGCCGCTCGCAGGTCCCGAAGATGACCGTTCAGATCCAGGTGGCCGTGGTACCGTGGGAAATTGTTACAAAGCGATCCGACATCGTAGGATCTCGGCTTAGCTGCGAATCGGCTTGGCGGACGCCGTCAAATCGATCCTTCTTTCAATTTTCACACGCACCCTCGCAACACGCAACCGCGTTCTCACTCGCACCGATTCTCCTCTCTGTTCACTTGGCGATTCTCTCACGGAATGCGAGAAAACACACGACACACACTATATCCGCGAAATTCGCCTGACCGAATCAGGGCCGTTTCTCCCCCACGATTTTGGGATACGCCCCGCGATCACCAGCGCCTCGGGACACCTCGCGTCTCCTCTTTTTCGACTGCCGTCCGCTCAGCCGGCGATTTTCTCCGTGTCCTGTCCAGCACCGAAAATCACCACCTGTGAAAATTCACACAACACGCACACACATGCACACCGCACGCATCGTGGTTCGTCAAACCAGATACCTGCGAGACATTTTCCCCTGCTACGAGTCCGCCGAACTTTGCCCGAGTTTGCACGATGACGCCGTTGTGTGGCGCCACCGAATCCTTTTCGAATCCGGCCGGTAGGTAAGGAAACATTAGGTCCCTGCCGTACGTGGGAAAGGTCTCTTCGATTTCAAGAGGATTTCATGTTCTTTGCGCTTGAATTAATTGGGAAATGGACGTATTTGTGGCAATAGTCGAGCGATGAACGCTTGGTATGTGTTTAGATTAAGCATTTCATTAATGTCTTACCTGGCGATTGTTATATAATAGTTTTTCGAAATTTATATTTTGCGGCTGTAAGGAACTTAATCAATCTTTCGATAACGATGGAAATATTGCTTTTGAATGTATAAATTATCTGTAGTAATATGGTCTAATCACTTTTTGGAGGATTATTATTGAATAGAAAATTTTAAGTAACATTCAGATATAAATATCACTGAGAACCTTTGAACTAAGCTTCCGGAAACTGAAGGGGTTGATAGTAGGATTTCAGACATGGCAGATGTCTGGGATCCATCTAGGTGTATTAAGTAACAACCTATACCAATTTTGCGTTTTAATAACTAGTGGACAACTATTATAATTTAATATTAATAATTGAATATTTTCTGCTGTAACTATAAGAGCTGTACAAATAATTTTTACCTAGAATGATCTTATAGACTCACCTAAAGTAACAGTGTATATTTCATTAACATTACAAACATTTAAACATGTTTAAACAATATTTAAAAAAAGACGCCAAGAATTCTACAATTTACTCTGATCATTAATGGTGTGAGACAAACTTGAACTACATCAAGCAATAGAGCAGACATTTTACCTTCGAAAACCATTAGGAACAATTAAAACATATATTTCGTTTTACCTGGAAAAAATAAAATAGTATCAACAGACAGTCTTAGTTAGCATGTACTAATATAAGAAATATGAAGATGTACTTCAACTTGTACTTCAAAGCAGGGCTAAATTAAATTGTCACTTTCTTAAAGCCCATTTTGCTAGCCCACATAAGAGTTAGTCTGTTTTACATAGGGCCAACGAGCTTTTACAACAAATTTTCTACTTCAAATTAATATTTCAGTGTTTAACATTGAAAGCACAATATTTATTTATAAAACACGAATTGCATACTCCGGGGTTAACCGCATAGCAAATACTATTAATCTAGCTCTCCTATCCTGTTAGATTATCTTTGGAGTTTCCCCTGTACTCGCATAACTCGATTGTTTTGCTAGAGCGAGAGACAATATAATCGCAAGGTGGGAACTTCGCACTCGTTCTCCCCATCCCCCCCTCTGGTGAACAGAAAAATGCATACGATGTTGGCCGAAACAGGTTTTTTTTTCAGGACCTGGCTAGGAAGAGAATGGACGACGGGCCCGACAGGTAAAGATGCAGGACCTTGTCTCGCGCGCCATCATGCATTCACGAGCACCGTGTTCGGCATAATAATGCAATGTAATTCCAATACACCGTCCGTGTTTTACACTTACAGTAGCCAACGGAAGTGGAATTATCTATTAGGATCATCTATAGCATACTTGGGTTTCCTGAAGCGTATTCGCCGATCAGAAAATATTAACCGTGCGTTTCATTTGCTTTCAAAACTCGCATCAAAACTTCGCTCTCCAAGTTTCTCTTTATTCCCTACTTGTCGACAAAATAATATACTTAACAAGTCAGATGCATACAAACAAAAGGGACCTAGAACATTTATTGTTAGTTTTATATGTGATCCGATAGGGGTAGAACTATTTGATGCTGCTTATTAAAATCTTGCAAAGTCCCGCAATTATATGAAAAAATGACTAAATAGGCCCTAAAAACAGCTTTACAGAAAATAACAAGGAAACAGACCTAACACATCTAGCTTTCCACATAATTCGTCAGAGGAAGAACTCTTTAGTGCTGTTTATTCTTATCTTTCGCAATAAGAAGGGATCGATGAAGTTCTCAGCAGCTTCACAGTGTATTCTCAAGAGGATTCTCAAAGAGAATTTGCGATCTAGACAGCTCGCAAAGTCTTTCATTGCGTTTCAAAGGCACAATTTTTGCGATCTGGCCCACGGTTCTTGCACGTGTCGCGATAACGCGAGTCCCGCGGTCTTCCTACGCGGGAAAGGGACCAAGTTTTCATTGGTCGTGTCCCGCAGCTGTTCACCGTTCGCGGGGAACGTGGGCGACGCGATCTCACTCAACGAAAACTTTATATTTTCGAAAGGTGAGCAAAAATCCGGGATTTCATGCCTCCGAGCCACCCACGAGCCGGCGGCACCCACGTTTACCGAGGCACCTGCGCGGCACGTCAATGTGCTGTTGGTCAATACCTGTTGATCGATCGGTGAATACCGGTGACGCAATCCTAGCTGGACTTATCTTTTCATTAGCCGATCGCCCAATAGTTTAAACAACGAACCGGTTCAAACTTCTGACAATTAATACATTTTTCGGAATTTATTTCGACCATTGCGTTGAGCCAACCTTCTTGAAATCGCAGGGATATTATTTAGCATCATTGAGGAAGCTGAAAATATTTTTTTTCATTCAGAAGAGTTATAGTGACTTATGTCTCTTATGTCTAAAAATTTGAAAATATTTGGACATGAGTGTGACTACAGGACCAATCTATATTTAAGTTGGAATATTGAAAATTGAAGACATTTTTAAGTACATACTACATATAATTCATACAACGTCTCTGGTAGAGTATGTTCACAGCCCTATGAAGTATAATTCTATACTTAATGTACCTATACCCGTATATGGGTACCTATCTGCGAAATTAGGTAAAATTATCGAGCAAATTAACCCCAATTTTTCGAATTTCGTTAAACATCTTCCGGAGCATATTGTCATAGGGTTACTCTATCGATTTATGTAAAAGACATATCAACCCGCTCCAGTGGACTGCTGAGTTTTATCATTTCCTATCAACCTTGGTCGGAATGCTGCTCCCATCGATTTGAAACATATTTTTACCAACCGTGCAGGAACAGTGCCATTTTTCTTTGCCATAAACGCGGTATGACATAATAAATTATCGCGCTCGAAGTCAGCTATCGCGCTACGAACACGCGGATGGACACAATGGGTAGCGCGAGCGGAAGTGCAGTGGCCGCCGTGCCGGTGCGCATAGTTCATTTCTGTCGAAGCCGCGGCGCAATATGACATCAGGTTCTCATGTACCCGTCACGTCGGCCCGACAATAAACACTAGCTTTTACGGTGGTAAGACCGCACATGTGTTCATGCGCACTCGCGTTTGCGTACGCGTAAAGAGCTCGGCTGGCGTGAGTACACAGGAAACGCGGGCCCGTGTTACCCGCATGGCTCGGAATGCACGAGAATAGAACAGCGTTTAAGTGTGTGCATCTCCGTTTACAATAGAATGACATCCACACACATACAGGACTCCATGCAATACCGCGAACCCATGAACACACAGAGATAAGCGTATGATAGTGGACGCTATCGTATTAACCTTTCCAACATTCCCAATTGATTTACAAGTCATATAGGAGTTTCAAAATATCCGAGTAATTTGAATAGTATGACGGACTCGTTCATTAGGCCGGAAGTGCCAACTAACTTAATTTTTGTATAGTTGAATACAATGCGATCGTTGTTTATTTCAGAATGTATTTATTTCTCTAAAGAGTCGTCCTCTTCAATCCTAATCTCCATTGAATATAATACACTTTTGTCAGTGATTCTTTTAATTTTGTAAACATTTTTAGAATGCAACTTCATCTACATGATCTATACTGGGCTCACCAAAAGCGTTCTGCATATAACATTTCCAGAACAACACATTATTGAAACGGAAGTGAAGCAAAAATTTCTTATTTTAATTTCGTATTTCTTTTTATAATAATTTTAATGAATGGAAAATAATGCAAAAATATTTTTAAATTCTTCTGATGTCTTCACTACACGTCAACTTGTCTATTTTTGCCATATGTGCATAACATTCGCTTTAATAATAACAGTTCATCATGAAATCATTGAGCACATAGTAAGTTCAACAATTGGCTGTAAAGTATAATGTAGGCACGCGATATCGTTGAAAGGCACAGACGTCTAGGATAAGTGTGCCAACAATACCTAAACAAAATTTTCTTTATCGAATGTTTCTATCGTCACAATTATACTAATTTATCTTGCATAAGGTTTCTTTGTCTGAATCCGCAACAAACAAATACAAATGGGTCTCCACGACCGTGAACAGAGTAGCCTGTATCAGATCAAGATATTATAAGATCAATGTATGATTATCAAGATTAGATTGCACGAGTGTCGCATGCAAATTACAATCCACTTGTGAATGTACCTGTCCACGAATACTTGTGTACAATAGCACTACGCGGTAGTACAAGATTGTTTCACGACCCCCGACGGTGGTTCTCGGCGGAAAGACGATTTCTTCGCGGAAAAGATGCGAGACTGATATCCTGGTTCATCTAATTAGCCGGCCGCGTAATTAGATGCCTTCTGTCTACCGATTTATATTGCCACAGATCGTCGGTATTGTTAATTCACCTTCTTCGGGGGATTCTCAGCTTTCTAAAAAGAAAATTTCGGAATTAATCGTGTGATCTTGGAAAAGAACGACGACTGTACGGTCACGGCAATTAACATAAGAGAGCCCGTGTGATCTTCGCCCCGGAAATTAGGAGATCAATTCGAACGATCGACTAAATTTAGACTTTTTCTTTCCTCCTGTGCAATCTGTTTCTCGATTTACGCTGTCGTCGCATTCCTCGGGCTCTTTTTGTGCCGCCGCAATCGAATTCCTATATTTCCTGGCCCTCCAGCCACGGATGTTACCCTGTTTAGCTTCTGTACACGAACATGTGTGTTTCTACATATGTATGTATATGTTGCACGTGTTCCGATCGTGTATATAATGCTATATTAGTAGCTCGGCTGTTACCTTGCCTGGAATTCGGACGGAACACAGGGCGATGGCCACTGATTAGCGCCGAGTCAGACGAAATTCTTTTGGTGGAGTGCTTAATGTGACTGCTGATTTTTATGACTGAATTATTAATTAGAAACCTCCGAAGATTGTACTTCAATTTATTCTATTCGAAACTGCTTAATTCCGAGTAAAATAATTAATAACTTACTACCATCGATGAAATGACTGGTTCCATATATTTTATTCCACAATTAGTGAGATTACAAAGATTTTTCCGTTAATTCAATTTTGTCGTTTTTATAAGGCAACACCTTCGCGTGTTAAATATTAAATTGCTTGATTCGGTGAATTAACTCTGCAGAGTTAACTAGCGTGAAAGAAATTGGAGGGTTGTTACAGAGACTCTGCACAAGTAGTTGATGATGGAAAAAAAGATTGATGAGTCTCTATGCAGCTAAGACAATACAATAGAAAAGTTCAGGACTAGTGTTGTCCATAAAAAATGTGTTCTTTGTATCGATCGTAATGTTCTTAATAAGAAATGTTTGGTTTTTCGGCGCTACGGTTCGATCGTTTATTAATTAATGTTACCAAGCAATTTGGTAACATTAATTAATAAACTATCGAACCGTAGCGCCGAAAAACCAAACATTTCTTGTTGTCCATAAAATTTCGAAAAATCTCTACTATCCTCTACTATCCTCAATTGATCGAAGAGTTATTGAACTGTTATAACAGACCAAGAACTACTCAATTGATTTAGTTGCGATGACTATCAAAGATCCACGTCGTATTAAAACATTTAAAACCATAAACGCGCAAGACCGGTACGCTATCGTGCGTACCCCACACAATAATTTATCGAAAGTGGCACGAAATAATGTCTTCATTTGCAATGTAGATTATCGCGTTCGTCCCGCCTATAAGACCACATACATCGATAATGAAAATCGATCGTTCCACATAGATCTGCACCTAAGATTTTAGTATCTCCTCTTCTTAGTATCTCCTCCAGGGTTGGGCGGCCATACCCACTTTTCCACAAATAGATCGCAATCTAGTTTTAAGGAGATTCGTCGTCAGGTGGTTCTTGTATTATCGCGAAAGTGCATCTTTATTGTCGAACGCGACAGACTCTGAAGAAATAATGTCGGGACAACCGCCATAGCACCAGCAGCGGTTCCCATCCATCCCGAGGAGACAATAGGCTCCTCGACAAAGAGAGAAGGCTGCCGATTTCCTTTCTCAAGAGCTCGCAAACTAAGAACGACGACCGCTGAAGCAGGCTCGCTTGTGAGACAAGAGCCTGAAAGCAAGAGGAACGCCTCGGATCGCTAGACTCTAATTGATAACCCTAATTATTCCGTTGCTGGCTTCTTCTACGATACGCTTATTAGACAAATCTTATGGTTTACGAGCCCGGAAGCCGCATTTTTATGTCAGGGAAAGTGATTGCTGATCGTTTTAGTGAAATGCTATTCAATTAGACAAGTATCGTGAAAATAACGAGTATTGGAATCCTGTAGTATCAGATGATCCACATTCGTTGAAGATTAGGCTCGCTCTGAATGCTTCAATTATTAAATTCCAGACGACGTGTAACTTTTGGTAAGAAGATAAGACATTCTTCTTGTGAAATAAAAAGTAGGCATTTCTAAGTGGTTTTAATTGATGTCGTCACTTTTACAAATGATTAGTAATAATTGGATTGCAGATTTTCATGTAAGATGAAAATTTTGTGTATCTCTTGCAAGAAACAGGAGTACTCTTAGGAAATTTCTTCTTCCTTTAATAATTTTAATAGGTCAAATACCAGCTAACCATTATTTTCGTAAATTCGGAAAATTTATATTGTAGTAATAACGTTACTCACATGACGACTTAATTATCAAGTGTTAAAATTGTAATCTTTTTAAGTTAGTATCTACTGTTCGCTCCTCAAATATTTTCAAATCATTTGTATTGACTTAACCTCACCCCCCCCCCCCCCCGCCCCTGTGGTCCATGGTGAAACTCAATATTTTAAGTAATCAGTGTAATTTCTTTCGATCGAAATGAATTATATTGATAAATCTGATTTCGGCGCAAGGTTCGATCCTTTTTAAGAAAGAGTTTTCTGTTACTTATCTTAGTTATAGACAATTTCGTCTTAGGACTGGTCTTACACGAAATTGTCTATAGCTAAGATAAGTAACAGAAAACTCTTTCTTAAAAAGGATCGAACCTTGCGCCAAAATCAGATTTATCAATATTTTAAGTAATGTTGGGAAAAAGATAAGGGGTTTATATTAAGAACCAAAAACGTGAGTGTGTCGCGAAAGATCCAAAGAAAGCATCAGAAATAAAAGTTCTGAAAACATCAGGCTTAAAATTCATTTTTTGCCAAATTCTATAAGAGTATCTCCATCGTATAGCATAATCAATTGATTCAATTACAATAAGGCTTCCCGCAACTTTGTTTAGTAAAGCCAGACACACTACAGTTTGTGACAAGAGGAAAAGACTTTAGATCCTATTAATAAGTACGAACGAGTAAAGCAACGAGCATAATTGTAATACAATTGAGGAGCTTATTAGAAACAGGTTGGGGTAATGGTTTAACGGTAAGCATCGAAAGTGAAAAACCCGCGAACGGAACGAAAGAAACAGTTACAGAAACGCGAGCAGAGTCGTTCGAACCGGTGAACGTTAAGCTTTCGAGTTGCGTGATCTCGAAAGCAAAAGGCGATGCATACAACGTGCGCCGCGCGAGGAAAATGGACTAGAAACGCAGAAAATAAGGCGAACTCGAGTGTCCAGAACGGTGATCTAGAAGCGCACGGCAATGAATACATGTAACGAAGAGTTAATTTGGTTCTCTCACGCGATTCAGGAAGGCGAAGGACGCTTCCCACGTTAGCCGACGCCGGCAGATGCACGACGCCGGCCGTTCATTTCGTATGGGGCTGTGACGGTTCTGAATTATTTGGGAATCTGTCAGACACCGTGAAAACAGACCATTTAGTGCTCCTCTCTCACTGCGTTCCTTTTTCATTTGCGTCACCTATGATGGGAGCCACTTAACTCGGTCCTAATGGAACAAACTATCCAATTTATAAGAACAAATTTTTTTTTCAGAAAAGATTCAATAAAATGATCAATGGCTTTTGCTGATGGAGCTAGAGGTGTCTTTTCAACAATTTTAGGAAAATGCGATCATTTTTCCAGATAAATAGTTCTTGTATTTGGAAAGTGCTCACTTTTTTTAACACTATTTACGATTATTTTCACGGTGAAGTAAGGACAAATTAAAGTAATTAATGACCCTTGTTCTTTATTGAAACCATGACTTGCAATCTGTGAAACTTAATTTGAACCTAGTTGAACAAATTATTCAATCATTGCATGCAGATTCGAGGTTGTTGAGGATGATCAACGAAATTGCCAAAACTTTTCGAAAATCTCAATAAACTTGTCAGTAGCTATCATCATCGAACCTAGCTGCGTTTTAACACTAAACCTACCACGGTCAAATGACCGGTTCTCTTTTTCGCAATTATTGAAATTATAAAAACGCTTTCACAGGAAATGATTCAACTGATTTCGTTATTTAAACACAGATTATATTGAAAACCGTAAAATGTTAAAGTAAATTCAATCTTTTCACTTCTATAGGGCATTTTACTTTTATATGTTTTGTGCTTGGTAGGTTTAGTGTTAAAACAGTCTAACAGTAAATGTGGTAAAATTTTCCCATAAGAGGACCGCTTGTTCCCCGAAAGTCTTCCAATCAATGGCAGCTGTCTAATATTAATCAAGTAAAATTTCCACCGCTTGCCTTCACAAACCAACGACTAATTAACCCAGTGAACAGTCTTCGAGCATAGGATTGAAGAACCTGGGATGCAATGTGTCCGTCTCGGTTCACCGAGGTCACACGAGATGGTCACGCGCTGTCAATCCCAAGGTATGGGTGTCGAAACTGGCACTGCAGAAGTTCGGGTTTCCAGATTCCCCGTCACGCCTTGCATCTTGGAGATTTCCTTTTTCCAAGACCATCACTGCTTGAAAGCTCCTCAGAGATCCTCGTCACGATTTTTCTCTCATTATAATTATACTGCCATCCTTAGAATTTCTATCGCGACAGAGGCAAACTGTTTTCTCGTTGGCAGGACTAAAATGAAACGATATCGGGAATCCGTGACGGATATATGAAATTCTTGGGCAACGAAAGGATCTGGCGTTTTACTACGACCGCATACTTGATTCTGCCGGAAATGCGTAACGCGGCACGGTGAAAACTCGATCGCGCCTCCATCGTATCCTGAAATCAGCAATCGTGATTAAAGTTCCCAGCGGCCGGGAGAAAACGGGTTTCGTCGGTGGTTAGAATTCAGGCGATCACCTGCTTTTATATCATTCAATTCTTGATTATGGGGCCGACACGTTCAAGGAATTCTTTTACCGTCAGATTCGCTTTCAAATATTTTCTCACGTTCCGTCGTCGCTCGCGGTCCTCCAGGAATGAAGAACTTTCGACATTCGGTTCATTCCTCAGATCCAATTTATTGAATAACTTGTATGCGGTATACATTGCCTGAAGATAAATGTAATACATACATTTATTTCGTTTAATTTACTTGACCTGGCTTTTTATGTCAAAAGACGAGGAAACTTTAATTCTTCCAACTGGAAACACGCGTTAATAGTACTTCTTTAAAAGAAATTATAAAAATATTCAAAATGATTTTCCCATTCGTGATTGAACATGCTTGACTGTGAACCATAGATTTTTAAAAACTTCTGAACAATCCTTTTTCACCTAGGAAAATCAATTTAACAGTGGAATGTATTGAATCATGTCATATAATTATTCAAATGACAAGAAAATGAGAAAACACAGCGAACAAACTTTCTCAATTTCTACAAACAATCAACCCACAAACTGTACAAAATACTGCATGATTTGGGAGTTAAAACGTAGATAAAACGTTATGAAAAATTTATTCGCATCATTCAGATGGAATAGAAAGATCTCGTGAAAGATGGGGACGTAGGCCTCGACCTGATTCACGTGACTGCGAAAATCGAGTTCGAGTTACACGCGATCTCTTTAATTGAGGATCACCGGAAGCGTTCATTTCGTCCGGAGGGATCAACCTAACTCGGAGACCATCACCGCGGAAGTGAATGTTGTTCATGGAAAGATTAGCTGGCGAACCGTTCGCCGGAAACGTCAGTAGGTTTATCCACGAATGGATCGGACAGTGTCTCAATTTTGCAGAAGTTTTCCCTTGGAAACCGTGCCAGGTATAGTCGGCGACAATTTACGGGAACATAGACATAGTGGAACTGTGATTCATGGAACGATCGGCCCGGTTTTCTAAGTTTCCATTAGACGACAGCTTGTCGAAGTGACACGTGTAGCAAATCGTCCTACCTTATTTACCGTCGTCACTTATCGCGTACAGTTATCGTTGCTTTTGTGCGAGCTACGTACGCGACACGCTCGGATCAAAGATCAACAAATGAACTGTGATTTATTTGCTGTTGCAACGCTATTACCGCCTCGAGATTGCCGATGTTAAATCTGCGGTAGCTGCGATGTCAGGGACGTGACAGAAGACCGAAAGATCGATGAAATTATCATTAGAATAGCAGCGGATTATGAGTGGACTGCGGATGTTTATGCAAAGTAAATATTCTTTAATAACAAGGAACAGTAACCACACAGAAGACTCTTTAATAATCTCAACAAATTGGAAATATTATTAATCTCCTTTAAATCTCTCTATTACTTTAAATTGCAGCAGCTAATTTTTATCATTAACCCTTTGCACTCGGAGATATTTCAACTAAAAAACCAAACATTTCTTCTAACCTATAATATTTCCATTGTATATAATTTTTTTTTCGTTATGTGCGTACGAAAATGATATAGTACCTCATACAATATTCAAATGATTAGTAATTTATTACATTTAAACAAATTTAATCATGCAAACGATATTCTGAATATTGGTGTAGCAATTTGTAGTGGCGCCTCAGAGTCGCCATTCGAGTGCTAAGAGATAATGCATAAAATTCGCAATCCAGTTACGAGTCTAAGTGCATTTTTAGATCTTAACATTCTTATCTTATCTGCATTATAGTAATTTCTATAGAATAAAGTGCAATTTTGAAATATTCTCGTGTCAATCTGTTCCATTTAGTTTTTTAGAAGACATTAGTTTGCTCCTGAAGACATATATTTCCATAAAGTCTGAAAAAAATTGCAAATTTTCTTAAATATTCAGAAGAATATTTTACCTCAGAAGAGACTTCAGCATAAAGTGAAAATTCTCTAGAAAAATCAGTCCATTTATGAAAATTGGAAGATTTCCTGATTCTAAACTAGGTTCACTATTTTCGCATACAGTAATGACACCGCTAGCAATTTCCCGTGAAATTTCGTAGATTGCACAACGAAGCAGTAATAACATTGCATCGACATTAATTATGCGACTGCTGGGTCTCTGAAACTCGTCTTCGTTATTTCTGGCCGGTAGCAATTGCCTAACGTCGACTGTCGATCCTCGGTGTAGTGGTATAGTCTGTTGCATTTTGACACGACGAAACCATGTGGAATATTGCGCAAGGAAGTCTGTTGCGTGCGCACTACCGAAACGGGAGCAAGATTTCCGTCGATTTTCAGTAATCGGCATTGTTCCCGGCGACAACTCGCGGATTTTTGAGTTCATGGCTAACGGTAGTAAATCGGTGTAACGGGGTACCGTGCTTCAGAAAAATATAGTTGAACTGGAATCCTTAATTGAGGCTGGAATCCACGAAATGTAGTACGCTTTCCAACCTTTTAGTTTTTTCTGATTTATAAAAAGTAACATTTCTGATTCGACAAAATCAAAACGCGTAGCTACAAGTTATACTTTTGTTCCTCCAAAAAATTAGAATTTTTCATACAGTGAAAAAATTTTGAAAAAATTCGGGAACTTAAACCTTAAAAATTAAAAATTAGAACACGAAGCTACAACTTATACCTCTTTTTCTACAAAAAATTAGAATTTTTTATACAGTGAAAAAATTTTGAAAAAATTCGGGAACTTAAACCTTAAAAATTAAAAATTTAAACACGAAGCAACAACTTGTACCTCTTTTTCTACAAAAAATTAGAATTTTTCATACAGTGAAAAAATTTTGAAAAAATTCGGGAACTTAAACCTTAAAAATTAAAAATTAAAACACGAAGCTACAACTTATACCTTTTTTTCCTACAAAAAATTAGAATTTTTCATACAGTGAAAAAATTATGAAAAAATTCGGGAACTTAAAAATTAAAAATTCAAAATTAAAACACGAAGCAACAACTTATACCTTTTTTCCTATAAAAAAATTAGAATTTTTCATACAGTGAAAAAATTTTGTAAAAATTCGGGAACTTGACTATTCTGCACCGCTCCTCCGCGAGCTATAATTCCGGTGTTTATTTGTCACGGTTAGCTAGCTGGTTCCGGCGGAAGTGGAAGCGATTTAAGTGTTACAGTAGTGCCGGAAACAGTGGTAGGGAAGAGGTTCGCGAGACAAATCGAATTGAGCGCATTGTTCGCGGCGAGATGCGCTTGTATGCACCCGGAAGCACCGGATCGTTTCCGGAAGAAGGTGAGAATATCTGAAGAGGTAGAAAATAATATCGCAGTTCACTCCGCCAACTAAAATAGCTTCTTTCCATGTGATCGGTCACGGTAATTGTGTAATTCTATTGTGCACCGTATTGATTGCGAAAAGCGTGCATATCGTCAACCCTCCTGTCGATTCGATTAGATTCCGTCAGAATGATATACGAGCCGTTCCACGAAAGGCGTCTACGACTGATGGCAGGCTTCCTCTTTCATCGGAACGCTTTTACGTGTAATCATGTTAGAGTGCTTTATTACTTGGGAACACGGAATAACGATCCGTGTTTGCGTGCTTCAGAGGGTGGAAGGTGCAACGAACGAAGTCGGGCCGCACCTTTTTAAGGGCGCGGCCGACGAGGGTGTGGTGTTTGCCTGCATGACAATGCCACGCGACCCCTTATTCTTCATCCCCTTGTCACTGGCTTGCATTAATAGACCGCATCCCGTATAATTAGAAGACAAACAACCCCGAAATACAGCACACTAAACGCTCCTCTCCCCCTCGAAATTACTTTTGATTCAATTGTAGAGCGCCCACTGGCAATTATCTTCGAGCGTGCCATCACAATTTCCAATTCTTCCTCTGTTAATTATAGGAATACGTAGACTGATGATAACTATAGAAAATAAAAATGTTCTGCTCTAATTGCAAGAAGGTGGAGTCAAATAGAAATTGATCTACCATATCAATAATTCTAGTAAGTTCAATATCATAGAAGTATGTTCTTGAATTCTTGTAACATCTTCATTGCTTTGCATTTCACCTGCTGAATTTTTATCAATGCACAACATCTGCAGTTTATTAGTAAGGAATTTGCTTTACAATAAAGGAAGTGAAGGAATTTACTTTAAAATAAAGGAAGTGAAGGAGTTTACTTTCTAGTAACTAGGAATTGCTATATAGTTGAAATTCAATCTCGGAGACAATCTTTACACATTTTTGTAGATTCCAATGATTATTAGATTTGGACGCTTCCGGTGATTATTAAATTACACATTAAAACATATGTAAACTGCTACTAGAGTTTCACTCTTATCTTCGCAATTCCGACCAATAGGAATTTTCTCAAAATTTTGTTTTTGGTAACTAGGAATTGCTACACAGTTGAAGCTCAATCTCGGAGACAATCTTTACACATTTTTGCAGATTCCAATGATTATTAGATTTGGACGCTTCCGGTGCTTATTAAATTACACATTCAAACATATGTAAACTGCTACTAGAGTTTTACTCTTATCTTCGCAATTCCGACCAATAGGAATTTTCTCAAAATTTTGTTCTCCCGTTATTTAGTAAACTAATTCTTCTAACATGTCAACGAATCTTAACTCCTTTGGTTCAATTTTAAGAAAATCATGCAATTTTTAAATGTGGTCAAATACTTTTTGTTGGAGTGTACACCGAAATACACGAGTGCTGCGGAAGGAGGAAGGTCTTTCTTGACTGGCGTTTTATTGCACGATGCGCCATTTTTGTTTCAGCACTGAAAGGCCTAAGGGGGAATAGAGTGAGTCATCGTCAGTTGGTCCGAGCCAGTGTCGCCAGATCAACGCAAAACTGGGTTGATTTTTCTCTCCTCCTTTTCCCCTTCCACTATTCCATTCCACTCCTGCGCACACTCCAACGTCCCCCACTAAGACCGTAGACTGGTCACGTGGCGTGCCGCGCAACGTGTTACATATTACTCTGGTCATCAGAGAGGTGGTAAATTGTATTCCCCTCGATTTCAGCGATCTGGCGGCATTGGTCCGAGCTAATCTACCGAGCAGGTCAATTTTGAACAATCTGCACTCCATGTATTGTGTCAATTAAATAAACTAACATTTATTAAACGGGTTGTCACATTCATTCTCGCAATACATACCTAACCAACGATTTTGACCAAGGGTAATATAATGAAAAGCTAGAGAAATGGATGACGTCTTGAACAATAAATGAGAGGTTATCCAGAGACATTATCCTGTCAATTTGGAAATTGTTATTCCAGGTACAAATTGCTCGAAAACGAGAGAATCGGTATTCGAATTGGCTCTCGAAAGCGGGTGTAGCCTCAGAGAAACGGAAATGGGTTATTAAATCCACTGCGTATCTGGATTTTACACCTGTAGCATGACTGAACTAGTTTCATTCGTTCCGGATGACTTTCCATTTTCCCACATTTGAGATGCCTGGATACGTAGCAAGAATTTGCAAACTGAACGAAACATTATGCATGCTGGCTGGTTGGTCGAAGTATTTCGAGTTGCGTTTCGAAAGGATATGTTAATACTTCCTCTAGAATCTAGAAGAAACTATTCAAACGCACTAAACGATCTGTAGGCTACTTACAACTCTCTCGATTCGTTCCATTGAATAAACGGTGTGTTTATTTTATCATTATCGGGACAAATCTCCGAAACTGTTAAAAGAAACGTTGCCCAACCTACAATTTCATAAACCACATGAAAATTGCAGTTCGCACAAAAATCCTCCGTCTAATTAGAATGATTGACAGTGGAATCATTTGATCCAATAAATAGTGTCTTTATTTCCCCTTTACTATAGCAAATCTGCAGAATCGGTAAAAGAAATTCTGCTGAACCTATAATTTCATAAAACACTCCATGAAAATTGGAGTTTGCACAAAAATCTGCAATCTAGCTATAACGATATACAGTATTTCATCGTTAATTGTCCACAACACGGGTCTGCGGAGGGACAATTATGCCGGAGGAATATCATTGTTTGAGGTTTGCCGAACGTGGAGAAGGACAGCCGAGCTCGAGAGGCCTCGGTCACCGAGAAATGTAAACATACCTAATCCGAATTTCCAACTTCTTTATTAATCATTATTTTTTTATGGGACTTCGATGACCATATTTGTGGCATTTTTCTAATAAAAATGATACCAAATATGATATAATTCCGATGATATTTACTTGTGTAATCGACGATTAAAGTTTGGGGCGCGAGGAAGAATATCATCGGAATTATATCACATTTGGTATCATTTTTATTAGAAAAATGCCACAAATATGGTCATCGAAGTCCCATAAAAAAATAATGAATAATAAAGAAGTTGAAAATTCGGATTAGTGTGGTCTCACCGATATACCCGAGCCGCATGGTGTCATATTCCTCGGCGACCGAGGCCTCTCGAGCTTCACGGCCCCTCAAGGGGGTACACCCCGCACTAGTGGGGATATCTCAGGGACAATTCTGTCGGAGACATTTGGGACAATTACCGGTGAAATACTGTACTTTCGATTCGTTTGATCTAGTAAATTGTGACTTTATTTTGCCATTACCACAACAAATGTTCAGAACCAGTAACAGAAATTGAAAATTAGATTTCTGTTTAAAAATGAGTCTAGTTAGAATGACAGTCGATTGATCGACTTGTTTTTGCCAAAGGGGTAGCTGTGTGTAGAAAAATGTGATTACCACAAGCCAGACGTTTCATAGTTCTCTCCAAGCAAACAAGTATGAAGTGAGGAAGCCCGTTGTTCGCCGGCGGTGTTTTTCTTTCACCGGTTAATAAAGTTAGCCTGGAAATAGTGCGCGGCTCCAGCGATGAAAGCAACACTCATGGGAATGAAGAACTCATCGAAGAACTATCCCGTGAACTAGATGCCGCCGCCAGCGAATCTTGTTACAACAAGAGCGCCGCAAGGGATACGCAATCGAGAGATGTCTTCTCTCGATCCACTTCGAATTTTTTGGCTCTCGTCTTGACGGGATTTTCTTGCGCTGTTTGCTTCTCTCTGCAACACGCTACCGAGACTGCAGGATGAATGTAATCCTGTTCGGTCGACCATTATAAATCATGCACTTATTTGTTATTGCTCTTAAGCGGCGGAATTTGCTTAATGCGAAAGAGCGCCGCTCGGGTTCGAGTGTGAAACCTTTGACGCACGAATTCGTTACACGCGATTTTATACACTCTTAAGAAAACCCCGTAAATAAATTCGACATACCGATTTTGCAAGCTGTGAAGCATTGCACGAGATGCAGGAAATAAAGAGAATTTCTATGGAGAATTTTTTATATTTTTTTTTAGAAGAAGAAATAATCAATTTTTGTGAAGCTCAGGGAAACTGAAGAAGAACGCTTTTGCTGTTGGTCTGCAAAAGAGAATTCTTTGTCGTCCTTTTTTCAATTTGTTTAAAAGAGAAACCTCTGCAGCTCTTCAGTAATTATATTTAAAAAAATTAACGAGAACTGTGGCTGGTTAATTTCTAATTTCCGGTTCATGGATGTTTCTGTGGGCATCGTGTAATTTCCGTCGTCATACGTGAACAAATAAATGAATGGATCTTTTTAAAGGAAAATTTGTTAGTTCAGGGCAAAATCAATTTATTCAGGTAGAATAAATTCAACACACTGTTGCTTCAGTTTACAAAGCATTGCCCGAGGCACAGGAAAGAAACTGGCTTTCTTACTAGTCGCATATTAAGAATTGATTTAAAGCAGAAAAGATTTCCTGTTGCTCTTCCCACAAGTAAACTTTCGTTTCACAGAAATTGCCGCTCCAGTTTCTAATCCTCCATTTACGATGTTCACACTTTCCTCAGCACATTTCTCAAGATTCCATCGTCTGCGAACGAATTGATTAACGGAAGCCTATTAATCGTTTTTATTTCCAATAATTGTGCTGTACCTAATGGAATCTTAAAAATCTTCTATTACACAACAATCCCAAACTAAATTATTACATTATTGAGGGCCAGTTGTTAGTTTATGATTGAAGTTTCTATTGCTTTCTAAGCATCCATTAAAAAATTCTCGATCATGGGCCATAGACTTTTAAAAATTATGGTATAACCGCCGGTAGATAATGTGCTAAAAAGCTACCAAAGGAAACACCTTCGTTTCCAGTGGTTGTCAAATAAGATTAGATCGAGCTGGTTCTAACTTTAATTTCTAGAATGCAAATGCGTCGAGATCACAGTTCATTAACCATGTTAACGATCATCCCTTATCTCGTGGTCGTTACGCAATGAATTAACTGATCCCGAGGGGATAGGATTGGCGACTCGGGAGCGGCCGTGCACATTTAGGTCAGCCTCAACGATACTGCTCGAGGATTGGCTTTGGTTACACGGTTCGTGAGCCTCTCCCGATTTCTTAAGACAGTTGACAGAGGGCAATGAGGGGCAACGAACGAACAGATGATACGGTAATCCTGCTGGGGACCGGATAATATCGTTTCGTTCGGAAAATACCGTCTCGCTCGCAGTGCCGGGTCAAGAGCTTTGGAGGCCCTAAGCACATAACCCATTGACATACGAATTAAATGAAATTCTAGCGTTTATTGTTTAACTTATCATTCGTGTAAGCTTAATAATGATTTTCATATCAATTCAAAATTAATATACTCCTGGGATGATAACAGACATGTTTCTGGTAATATTTACTGTTAATATTGTGTAATATTTTACTTCAATGTGCACAATGCCATAAGAAATATATGACGTGTCTGAAACGTCTTTATACGTCAAGGGGTTAAAAGATTTTGAGGTGCCCTCATGCAAGATCACTTCAACGCAATTTGAGGTGAACCTGTACGATTTCTTAGCATTTTCGATAATTTCACTGAAAAGTGTTTTTCACAGAAGTTTGAGCTTTTCTCGGTCGCTATTGATTTTCATCTATGGCGGAAGGTTTTCGGAGTGTGAAAAGATGGAAAAAGGAGGAGGAAGCGTTTCGTCCTAGGCCTGCTAGAGGATCAGTGTCGCCAGATCGGTTAAATCGAGGGGAATACAGTTTACCACCTCTGTGTTAAAAAGAAAACTTTTTTAATATTAGATTATAAGACTTGGATATTTTTGAGAAGTTAGAACAATTAGTTTACTACACGAGGTGAATAGAAAATTTGGTGAAAATTGCAATTGATCTGAATTTTAAAGAAAATATTAAAAGTTGATTTTAACAATGTTTTATAGATCTGTGCTAATTATATACATTCTGAATAGTGATTGTATTCGATAGTTATAGTAGCCCTTTGGCCATTGGACACAGTGTCGCCAGATCGGTTAAATCGAGGAGAATACAATTTACCACCTCTTTGATGACCAGAGTAATATGTAACACGTTGCGCGGCACGTCACGTGACCAGTCTACGGTCTCAGTGGGGGGCGTTGGAGTGTGCGCAGGCGTGGCATGGGATAGTGGAAGGGGAAAAGGAGGAGAGGAAAATCAACCCAGTTTTGCGTTGATCTGAAGACACTGCGCGGGATGTCGTAACAGAGGAAGACTCAGGTAGTAGCGGGGAAGGTGTTGTCGTAATGTCCCTCTGTTGACGAGCATAGGAAGTAACCGCCACACATCTATCTATTATTCTTTCGTTCTTTCCAGTCACAGACATACACGCGCATTAACACTATAGTATTATTCCTAAGTAAAAAATGTAAAATTAAAAAAAATTGTTATAGTGTCCCCCTTCTCCCGATTGGTTAATCCAGTACTGCTCGCTCAAGGATGTATGTAGAGGTCTCTTCATCTCTAAGGTTCTCGGTACCCTTGCTATGTAAATACAAGGAAATTCAATTTTATCTCCGGGAACGTGGAGAGTCTGTAGTTCGACAAATATGATCGATGATTCGACTGAATTCACAAGCGTGTACCATTGTTAACACTTTTTATCACGGATACCGGGTCACGTTCACGACAAAGCGAAGCCCGGATGAATATCGCATGACGACGAAGTTATGACTAAGAGACCGAAGAGTAAGTCGTACAGTAAACAATCCTGATCGCCCACTGACAAACAGGCTCTGACAATAGACGTAACAGAGTATAAATCGTCTTCCCGCGAGGATCTATCCTGACCGGGGGATCGGCCGTTCATCACAGCGTCGTTTATACATCCTGCACACGGCGATAATGTTGTAACGTGATTTGTGCAAATTAAACGCTGGCTTTTTGCTTCGGGACAAATTACGTGAGTTATAGAGGCCACGGATCGTAATTTCATTGCGGGACAATATATTTATGCACGGTAAAAGATTGTGGCATCGATCTTAAATAGTAGGCGTCGAATAGAAACTTACGTTTGCATAAATCGTTCTGATAGATTCTTGAATTTTTACCGGTTCGTATGGGGTCTAAACAATTTTTTTATGCATGAAAAAAGTTCACAGTAGAGTTATAAATCAATTAAATGCAGGAGAAGTTCGTAATGGGCTATTCAAACATTAAAAAGAGAATTTAACCAGTTAAGTGTGTTTGACGAATATATCCGTCATTGAGAATTTGATATTTAAATTGTAATTTTGGCGGAAACTAAATTATATTCGTAAATTTTAATATGTTTAAAATGTTTAGAAGTGAAGACGAAATGAAACAAGCAAATAGAAATTATAAATAATTTGAGTTGGATTTATTACGTCATCGCTTGATTATCGCGACACAGACTAGTGCGCGCTTTGCAAAAAGATCGCCAGAAGCTCTCAGTCTATAAGATTTTAAAGAAATGGATTGTTAACTAACAAAAAAGCTTGTTCTCTTTGCAGACAAATTAAAAAAAACGGATAGTGAATAACACAATGTTCAAAATGATAAAATATCTACCATTATACTCTTCTTTCTAAACATTCCGAGATAAAAGACCGAACTTCGCTAACAATTAAAAAGAATTATGTACTTTGACTAAAGAATGCGATCTTTGGATAATTTATTTTCGCATATACTAGAACAAAGATCAGATTTAACTATGAATAGTGCGAAAGCAATTTTTGGAGACACTATAAGCTTGCCAGTCTAATTAATTGGACTCGTTAGGCGCACCTACGTCCAATTATGTATCGCTACAGGCGTGTCAACCATATCGCGTCGCAAAACAGCGCGGCTTTATCGGGATTAGTGTACTGTTACAGACGAAAACAACACCCATGGGAAACAAGTCGAACTCGCCGATGACCATGGGGAAAGAGACCACTCGATGTTGGGGTCCCATTGAATGCACGCGGCACGGAACGGTCCCGGAAATGGGTCCCGTCACGCAGACCGGAAGCTGGACCTTGCCACGATGGAGGATTGACATTAAATCCCATCCGATCGTCCTCTGTTGATTTCTCGTGAAACCAGAGGAACATCGATTGGTAGGCCGAATAATTTCTGAATTTTAATTAAAATCATGCAGGACGTCCGTGGCAGCTCCTTGTCGTCCGGTTGGGTTATCGAACGAGGAAGACCTTGATGAAAATAAAATATTGAAAAAGGCAACAATTTCTTTAATCCTTATTTATAAAGTCTCGTTGAGTATGCAGTTTTTCGGCTTCCAGATTTTATACAAATCAGGAAAAACTATATCGTGTCACGATCGTGATTCTGACAATAGCCACGCGTGATCCGAAGACGCACGCAAAACGTGAGTTCGATTGGTGCAGTCTCAAGAGAAATGCGTTTAACCGTTCACTTGCCGCTATCGCCAGTCTTTGATGCGTCGCACTAAACGAGCTATAATTTTGCCGTGTTTTTGGGTATGATTATCAAATTTTAGGAGGATATTTTCAGACTGTTGTACCATTGATTAAGCAAGAAAACTCCGACATTCTGGACCAGTACCACTAGAATACCCGTTTAACACTAGAACTACCGGACAAGTCAAAATGACTGGTTTCTAAATTTTTCTTTTCCAAATATTGAAATTATAAAAATGTTTTCCGGAGTAATGTTTTAGTCAAATTCTCTATTAGAATACATATTTAAACAAAAGTTGTACGGAAGTTGAATAAATGCATTCTTGTCGTTATTAGAATGCAATATACACCAGTCGCGTTTAGCGCTCGGTAGTTCTAGTGTTAACACTAAACCTACCACGGTCAAAATGACCGGTTTTCTATTTTACAATGATTGAAATTAGAAAAACGATTTCATAGGAAATGACTGAATTGACTTCTTTATTTAAGCACATATTCTTATGGAAACGGTAAAAAGTTTAAATAAATTCAATCTTCTCAATTCTGTAAGGCGTTTTATCTTTATATGTTTTGTGGTTGGTAGGTTTAGTGTTAAATGTCCTCGGACGAAAGAATAGTTCGGCCGGTGGAATTCTGGTTCTTTAGCGGTGCATCTCACGTAGCGCCGGCTTTCCAAATCTAATTGCCGATCGAGCGGCTTTGTCGAGCAGCTTCCTCCGTTCGGGCAGCCTGAAATTTAAAGATCCTCGGGGGTAACATTATTTCGCAGGTCGTAACACTCGGTTACGGCGATATTCCGTCCCGTTGCCGACGAACAGGTTCGCCTTGCAAGGTGAGATGCGTGCTTCCCTCCCCTTCATCTTTCATTCTGCATCTCCCCCGTTTTCGTCCCTGCTTTATCTCTCTCTCTCTCTCTCTCTCTCTCTCTCTTTCTCTCTCTCTGTCTCTGTCTCTTTCTCATGGTGTGCGTACCTGTGCAGGTGCACACACGGTGGGCGTGCGCCGTGCAGCCTCGAAAGAAACTGCACACACGAAGGAAGAGGCTCGCCTGTGGGAAAGTAACGCAACACCATGAGACCCGTCGTCAAGCCTGGACCGCCGCCTGCCAAACTCCCATAGCAAAGCACGCACACCGTGTACCAGAGCTCTCCATGCCATCGCCATGGTGCTCGCTCCGCGTGCACGAGGATAAAGTGGCTGACCACCGTGGTTCCGATTTGCCTGCTGCCTTCGCCTCGTTCTAGCCGAGCTCCCTTGTCGGCGAGAACCGTCATTCAATGGGACTTGGGAAGCTTTGTCGACCGCTGCAAACCCGCGATTTTTATTTTTTTCATTTGTTTCATTCGAAGGCTACTGTCTATCCGCGCCGGCGATACGAGGGACATCTCGAGATGCAGGATCTCCCATCGGAGAATGATCAGTACTAAATGTCTATCTGCCTGAAGTCTGAATTTGTCTCTATTAAATCTATTAAGAGACTGTGAACATTTTTTTAAAAATATTATATATTGTTTTTTCAATTCGATACCGTTAGTCCCCAGGGACTGACATAGATTTTAACAAGTGAAGCAATAATGAAATATTCATTTTGTAAGAGTGAGGAAAGTCGCATCACGTAATAATTCGAATTCACACAGAAATCGAATCCACACAGAAATTTGTCCACACAGGTTTTTATCCGCACAGGTTTCTATCCCACTCCTGAAAATTGTAGGACGTGAGAAAGGGCTTGACTTAATTAACGCGCTGGTAAAAGTAAAAAGATATATATATATATATATATATATATATATATATATATATATATATTATAATGCTACAATGGCGTTTCGACTGGCACTGACTCCAGCGGAGCCGCATCCGAACCTTATAGTCTAAAACATAAGACGATCGGACCACTGACGAGTGACGGAGAGACGTGATGCGACTCTCCTCACTCTTACAATTTGACTATGTTTAAATGAACTGTGATTAACCCTTAGCAGACGGGGATTATTTTTAGCATACTTTTTGATGGGTCGAATAAATTTTCTTTGTGAAACAAAATTGTTTGCTAAGGAGTTTGGTGTATGAATTAAATGAAGGGAAACGTGTTGTGTTCAGTAAAAATTTGTTTCATATTTTTCGGGAGTATTAACTGCTTTAAAAATTATTCACAGTCGCAGGACGGTAAAATTATTTGGGCGACTGTCAGCAGACACGCGTCCGCAAAGGGTTAATATATGTCTAAATTCATCTAGAACCTCACAGATCGATTTTAGTTTTATAAAGATCGTGTAACCACTGCATTCTAATGTGTCTCATTCAGTACTCGTTCAAGAATGAAAACATTTTAAGATGATTTAGAATTTCTCCTACAACAATCATCTAACAATATTTGAATAAATAAACCTCGTGGAAGATCACATGATCTATAGAACAAATAGCCACAGGATCCTGCATCTTTCATACCTCAAATACTTTGAACGAAGCTCTCAATTGCTAGATCCTCTAATTGTGAGAATCAAATTAACAGCACCTAGTTTCTCTTGAATACACACATCTGCACAACTATACCTAACAGAACATCGAGTTTCAAGGATCAAATAGCTGCAGGACACATTAGCCGTCCGATATTATCAGCGGTACTATAAGGAAGCAGTGTAGCGTCGTTCTAGCCCCAAAGAATCAACCACAGATTCAGAACGGTCCCTATCGCGACAATTTCGTATCGCACATCGTTTGCTCCGGAGCAACTTTATCTAAAGATTGCAGCTGGAACGCGGACGATCTAGTTGCCGAAGCTAATTGAATTTTCCCCTCGAGATCGCCGTGAACGGAGCCAGACTGCCGGCGGGTGAACACTTGACAGGGGTCTCGTTGTTAGCGACAAAAGGCACGCGTGTTGCACGAGCGAATCACGATATCACGCGTGGCTGATATTCCATGTTGCCCTCTGCACACTCGTTTCGCGTTTTTCGAGGGATTAACCACGCGTTTGAAGCTGCCGACGCTCTCGAACATCCCGGGAATCTGATTCGCGGGTCTTCGACCTCGTGAACGAAATCTTGGAAATAAGATTCCAGTCTATTAGTGTTAGAAACTAGCCTTGCGCTTCTGTACAATGAAAATGCTGCGCTAGAGATTCGATTTTGTAGAGAAGAAATCAAAGAGCGTGGTTCCAGTGTCGCCAGATCGTTGAAATCGAGGGGAATACAATTTACCACCTCTCTGATGACCAGAGTAATATGTACAGTAAGTTCGCGATCTAAGTCCTTTTTCGGTTCTCTGCCGGGACTTAGATCGAGACGAGAAACTCGTCTATGTCCAAAAGTCACTGTACATATCGTCAATTAAACCACTAAATACAGTTGAAATTATTTATTGTTTAGTGTCATTTTAATCAGAAAAATGTCAGAAACAAGTTGGTGAAAGTTTCATAAAAAAATAATGAAAAATAAATAAGTTTTGTAATTGGATTAGTACTAATTTACACCGATATAACGGACTCAGGCAGCTCGAGCTTCTTGCCCCCTCCGGGGATACACCGCAGTGGAAGGAGTAGACGAAAGGACATAGATCGCAATGTACCGTTGGACTTAGATCGCGGACTTACTGTAACACGTTGCGCGGCGCGGCACGTCACGTGACCAGTCTACGGTCTTAGTGGGGGACGTTGGAGTGTGCGCAGGAGTGGAAAGGGAAAAGGAGGAGAGGAAAATCAACCCAGTTTTGGGTTGATCTAGCGACAGTGCGCGGTTCTGGTGTTTCAAGCTTGGGTATTAGCTCGTCATGTGCGGATCAAAGACAAGCATTATTATTGAGAAATATGATCGAACCTGTGCGCCGAAATTTAAAACTCAATTAATCAATTTTCGATCGATAAACACATTTAATTTATTATTGAGAAATGTTGGGATTTACGGCGCTACGGTTCGATCGTTTGTTAATTAATGTTACCAAGCAATTTTGCTAATAATCAAATAATCGACGTTTCAATCCACGTTTGGATCATTATCAAGATTAATTTTGAAAAGCGTCGTAAATCCCAACATTTCTCATTAAGAACATTACGATCGATACAAAGGACATATTCAAGCATTATTATATTATATTTATATATTTGGGGACTAAAACCTTAATAAACAATAATTAGCAACAACCCGAGCGATTTTAACGATGATATTGTGGAAGCTGTGGAAGGCATCGCTTTCCGAGGTCCCGGTCGATATATTTCTGATGGATGCACCTGCATTATGATGCGCCTCGAATTACGCAGCCACCCCACGTTGCACAAAGCTACCCTCCGCGGGGATTCCAGGTATAATAGCTTCGACCTTTACACCCTACTACCTGGGGACCTATCGACAAGTGTACTTCCATCGTAGGTGGTGTAAACGGGGGAACAAGTCACTTTTGGAATGTTAAATGCACCAGTCTTCTCATTACTATTCCATGGGGAAGTACCAATAGGAATTTTTCAATATAGAACCCGGTAAAGGGTTCTTCGGAAAAATTCGCTTGAAAGGTTCGAAAGTAGAGGCTTCGCCCTTTAAGATGAGCTCGGTTAGATTATTCCACGATTTTTTTCCACGAAGCTACGGTAGTTTGAAGATAGATCAATTTTTGGTCCAAGTAATTTTTTAATAATGCAATAAAATACATATTTCTTCATTATTTTTTTATCTATCATTCTTCAATTTTCCACCAATTACTGGCCGCTAATCTAAAGTTGTCCTTAAATTTTTATCAAATGCCGTTAACTACTTTTTATTATTATACAATTTTTTTGCTTCTAAGACTGACCAATTTCCGATAAAAATTTAATCATGCAATAAATTGCATATTTATTGACCACCGTTTTACCCATCGTCTTGAAATTTTTTTACCGATTACAAGGCGCCTCGAATAGGTGACCTTCAAAATTTTGTCCACATCCGTCTCTTAGTTTCTTTATTATACAATCTTTAAAACAAAAGGAATTATAGTGGAGCGTTCAACGCGCAGCACGGAGGATTTTCATCTAACGCTCCGCTCGAGGAGTCCTTGTAATTTCAGACAGTCGCGGGAAGCCGCGATTCATCGTGGGAGAAATCAGTAAAAAGGATTATCACTGTAGGAAATAGTTCTCGTTCCTTCCGGAATGAAAGCAAATGCACAACTTTCGTTCATCTTTTTCTCGAGCGAAGATCGGATCTAGATCGGTATCCGAGCTAGGAAACGAAATATATTTTTCTGTTAACGCTCTCGAGCCGGTGCAATCTCTCGATCGGGGAAGCGGTTTTTCGCGCGTGTATGAATACTTCAGAACCATAACGGGCGCGTGAAATAAATCAGGTTCACTCCCACGCGAACCTCTTCTCCTTCGGACAAAACACCGTCGCGTGGAAACACACATTGAGGAACGATCGACGCCCATACAGAGTCGCGATCTGAGCGATCACGTAGGAAGTGATCCTCTCGTTTCTTTTTTTCCATCGTGGGCACCAGCGCATAAATAAAATATCGTCACCTCGGAGACGAACACGAAATTTCTGGGCCGATGATAAGCTTGTAGCTCCGGGATCGTCTTTATCGCGTGGGAGTTTATCAACCAATGGTTTTACGTTCTCCTTCGCTTCCTACGACGTACTTTAAGACTACACTTTCCATTTTATGTGCTCGTATTGTGAACACATTGCCACTAATACACGATAACATTTAATGTAGAAAATATTTTTAGGCAGCGTTCTGAAAACGACAACGATTTTTATGTGTGTCAGCAAAACATAAATGACTTAACAAGTTTTTGACTTTTAACATCTGCATCAGTGTCGCCAGATTGGTTAACACTAGATTTACGGGGCCCGTCAAAATGACGGATTCAAAAATTTTTAATTTACGATTATTAAGAGTGCGAGGAGGCATTCGTGAGGAATTATTAAATAGATTTATTTTTTTGTGTACATATTATAATAAAAATCGCTGAAGATCTAAGTAAATGCAATTTCATTATTTTTATAAAGCAATGTAAAATAATCAATTTTAGTGCTCCGTACACCTAGTGTTAAATCGAGGGGAATATAGTTTACCACTTCTCTGATGATCAGAGTAATATGTAACACGTTGCGCGCACGTCACGTGACCAGTCTACAATCGTAGTGGGGGAGTGTGCGCAGGAGTGGAATGGGATAGTGGAAGGGGAAAAGGAGGAGAAGAAAATCAACCCAGCTTTGAGTTGATCTGGTGACATTGGTCTGCATTGATGTGAATCTTATTAAACTTATTTAGAATCAAATGTAATTATTGGCAAAATCGTATCACAATTTTCTGCGACGCTCTATAAATTTTTGGTCATCAAGTTTAACATTTTTTAAAATTGCTTCTCATTAAGTAGAGGAGTCCAAAATAAGTTTACGACATTTTAAAATAGACAAATTTTTAAGTATATACAATTTGGAAGTAGGAATCTAGCTATTGACACAAAGTTTCACCATTTCATCATTAGGAAGTATAGCAATACTTTTTAGCAGAATTATGAATTAATGTATTGAGAATTGAAGTATGATAGTGTACGTGGTTTAAAAAATATGTGTTGGGATCGGAGCTGTCTCGAGTCGATTCCCTGTGCACGGAATAACTAATATAAAAGAATGTCGTACACATGTACCTTATCATAATGCATTGTCGTTTTCAGGTATGCAGAAAGTCTCTTGTGACGTTCATTAGTAGGTGAGACTTGTTCCTCCTTCGACATTGTAATTTACTCGCTTAGGAAGCTACTAGTTCCGTTGACAGAATTTCAATTCCGATTTAAAGTCTCCTGTCATCGAATAAATTATTTCCCTCGTGACAAACTGCTCACGGATAAATCGTCCACCTCAAGGATACCGCGGGACAATCCCAAATCCGAAGGACATCGATTTCCCATCTGTCCGAACATGCAATTTTAAATATCTTCTTTGAAATGCAATGAGGCCGAAAGTGATTCATCGAGTCTTAAGTATTACAGTAGACCAGTGTCGTCAGATAGCTGAAATCGAGGAGAATACAATTTACCACCTCTCTGATGACCAGAGTAATACGTAACACGTTGCGCGGTACGTCACGTGACCAGTCTACGGTCTTAGTGGGGGACGTTGGAGTCTGCGCAGGAGTGGAATGGGATAGTGGAAGGGGAAAAGGAGGAGAGGAAAATCAATTGCAAGATATTGGAAGTGAATGAATGTTTGTTTCTTTCTGTAATTATTTTAATAAGCTGATGATAATGTACCGAGACACTTAAATTTCTTTTAATCCTGTTATTTTATTTAATACTCATGTGTGGCATGAATGTATAAAATCTGCAGTGTATGAATACAAAATTAACACTTTGATACCCATATCTGGGTGACGAAATTATTTATATAGAATTGAAAATTAGTGTTTATGTTGGTAGATTGAGAATAGAAGAGTAATTAATATCACAAAACTAAACTTCTCAGTTTTCGTTTTGTTAAATAAGTTGCTTTGATTTTGTGTAATTTTTGTGATTGTTGGGTGGGTGATCAACGCGTTAAGAAATGCAGAAGTATATTAATGACATAGATAATCTAGCAATCAAGCAGCTACTTCCATATTTCACTATTATTAGAAAGTATACCTGAGAACTGTGAGAATATTATACCAATTAGTGCATTGTATGCACTCACAGAACATCGAATAGAAATTCAAAGAACTTCTTTACATTGTTCTATATAAGAAGTCATAAAATTGTCAGTGCGCAACGAATTATTTCAAAGTCACGTAAATGGCTTCATCCATTATTAGAAAGTACATACTTCACAATCTTGATACAATCTTCCGATCAATGCATTGTATGCGCACACAAAATGTAAAATAGAAATCCAGATAACCACGGTACAGCAAATTCTATACAAATCCTGACAGTGAGTATAGTAATTTCTCGATTTGCAATCCTGTTAGTGGAAAATAAAATACTGCAAACACATAAAATTATTTTTATATATTATTCGAAAACACTGTAGTACAATGTACCCATCGAGTGATGCATCAAATGCAATCGCAACATATAAAATAAAAATCCATACAACCATTGTACAACAAAATTGTATAATGATCCTGATAGAGCTAGTAATTGCAATATTATTAGTGCAGAATACAGTACTCCAAAATCATACAAATACTTCCATATATTAACCCTTAGGCGAAAGGAATTATTTTTCGCATACTTCTTGATGGGTCTGGATTAAATTTTCCTTTTGAAACAAAATTGCATACTGGAGAGTTAAGTGTATGAATTAAATGAAGGGAAACGGGTTGTGTTCAGTAACAATTTATTTCATATTTTTTGAGAGTAATAATTTCTATAAAAATTATTTGCAGTCGCAGAACAGTAAAATTGCTTGGTCGACTATCAACAGACACGCGTCCGCAAAGGGTTAATAGAAAATACTCCAGTACTGCGATGCAATGCACTTATTAAATAGTGCATTGTACCCCATCAGAAAATATACATTAAAAATCAGGATAAATATTTTACAAAAATTGTACAAAAATTCTAATAATGTAACCCCAACATTGTGCAGCTATTTTTACATATCATATTTATTACTTCAGTTCTTTGGCACAATGTTCCCATATGAATACATTCTATGCACTCCCAAATTACAAATTCTCCTACACAAAATTGTCTAAAAACTCCCAAGAATCAAACAAAAAGATTCTCGAACCCGACAATATTATTAACAATTATAAAATATACCCCAATTATTATTTTTTTTAACTTTATTAACACTAGGTTTACGGAGCAGTAAAAGTGACCACTTTACATTATTGTGTAAAAATAACATAAATGTGTATATCTAAATTTTTAGACATTCTTTTTATAATATGTACCCCAAAAAAATAAATGTATTGAATAATTCCTCATGGGTGCGTCTTTTCATTCTCGATAATCGTAAATTAAAGATATTACAACCCGCCATTTTGACGGGTCCCGTAAACCTAGTGTTAAATTTGTCTCTGCAAAACGAAACCCTCCAATTGGCGCACAATCAGGAACCATTGTCGCTCGGCCGATGCATCTCATAAAGTATGCACCCCGGTGCATTGGAAAGGAAGGGCGAAATCAGAAGGGAAACCGAATTAATCCGTGGACATCCTGAGTCTGTTGCTCGCCCACGCGGAATGTTGCTGAAAAGTTGCAAGCGTCGGGTCCTCGCAGCTCGTGTTGCGCGCCGCCCCCGCACGAACACACCGAAACCCGGTGGAGGAAACATTCACCGTGCGTTTCTCGGCGTCTCGTGCACTCGGCAGGAAGGTCGTTTTCTTTCCTCCACGCCGCTTACTATACGCGGCGTCGCTTACTATACTCGCCGCTCCGTTTCAGTCGTAGCGCAGCGCTCGTGGCGTGTGGAACGCGGTACACTCGCGTCACGAGTGATATCAACGCTTCCCAAACATACCGCGTACTATCATCACTATTATAGTTCTCGCTAACATCATTATTCAATTGTTAAACATTTCGAATAGGATCCGGAGACTGGAAGGATTTTTCTTTTTTTTTTCCTGTTTTGTGAACAAGTTTCTGGAAGGTGTATAGTGTTTAGGAACTGAGTACGTAGACTTTTGTTCTTGGTGACTTCTACGAACAGTGTTTCTCTGATTCATATTTTACGAGGATTTTTATGATAGTGATTGCAAGGTGTTATTTGGTCGCACTCAATGCCGCTTGTTCGCCAAGTGTAAACATGATTCCCGCGCATTGACGTGCGCGACAGACCGCGGGTGCGGACTGCGCTCAGCTGTGAATTTGTAAAAGTGAGTATTGTAGAATGTAGCTAGTGATAAGTAGTGTTATAAATTATTTTATTAAGTGACGATAGCGTTCTGCTGACTATTTCCTAATTTTGTTTGTTTATTGGTTTGGAAACCCTCTCGCAAATAGTCTGCTATCATTCAATTCAAAATTGTAGAGAAACTACCCCTTATTGACTGTCATTTTCTACATCGCTTTTTAACAATTTCTGATGTACTTTTGAAAGTACATCTGAATCATACAAGTTCGTCATTATTTTAGATATCGATGTTGCGTTTGTTTCAGTGACATTTTCTAAATAAAAATGTATGCAGAAAGTTTCAAACATCAAAGCTTCATTTTGAAAATTTGTCTATGCATACAAGGACTAATTAAGAAATATCGCCGGCATTTATTTTTTAATATTTTTCTCTAAGGGAATTTAACGGGGGTTGAAAATAGAATCTTTAATGTAGTTGTCCGTATACAGAAATCTTTTCTAAATTTTTTTTAATGCACCATCAAACAATCCATTTTGATAATTGCAGAGCACAGAAGATTTTAATAGGGGTTGTAAAAAAATAATCGCTTTGATAATCCACATAAAGATGAGTGTAAACAAAAAACTATTTTTTGCATCTTTCCTTTTAACTACTACTGGCATTTAATTCAACATTCCATTTTAACAATCGCGAATATTAAAAGGATTTAATGAGGGTTGAAAAAGATGTAATTGACATCAAGATTCATAAAACACAAATCTGAACATGTGAACGCACTGATGCCTTGTAAATTAATTTGAAATAACCAAGGGTTTGTTTACGGAAAGGTCAAGCAAAAATTCGGTTTGTAATAAACGCGCCAAGTCGGAATGGGTCTAAAAACGGTGGCAATTATCGAACGATACATGCCTTTTGCGTGCGAGGATCGTTTAAAAGCGGCGCGGTGCCCCGGCTAATTATTATTAATGAGGGGAGATACAGTTAACAGTGTGGGAATAGTTACCATTTTCTTGCGCTCCCTCGTTATGGAAATATTCAAACAATCGGGCCACGTAGAGGCTTCTGCGTAGCAGCGGTCCCGTCAGCATTGCGAATGTTTAAGCTTCCGAAGCTTCTGGCACGCAGCTGTGTTGCGATTCTGCTGTTTATGCGACTTAGGAGGGCTCTTCCCGACATGTTTCGCAAACGAAATCGCATCGATTCGCTGTATCCGTATATCTAAGACTGCCATTCGTCCGAGTTTCCCAATGTTTGCTTCCCTTGCCGTTCACTTGGTTCTAAATCAAGTCACAATTAAATTCAGACGCAGCTCATGACCAGGCTGTGTATTTTTATGCAAATTTTAAATTTCATGACTTACTTGATAAAAACCAGGATTGAGGACCAATTTTCAATTTATCTACTAGAAAATTCCTTATCGTAAGCAGAGATTAGAGATATTATTAATGTTTGTTACTACGCAAGTTTTCTTGTACTTAAAAACGTTCTCTACCACCGTTTGTTTCAATACTTGCCTTCATCGTTATAATGTTTGATTAACACTGAACCTACCGAGCATTAAAAGTGATTGGCATGTATTGATCTATAAAAATGAGAGAATTAAGTTTATGTAAACTTTTTCCTATTTTTACAATAGCATACGTTTGATTTAAGAAGTGTATTCAATCATTTCCTATGAAATAGTCTTTGTAATTTTAACAATTTTTAAATGAATAGTCGGGGACCTACATACAATTTGACGGGCGCTGGTAGGTTTAGTGTTAAATGCAATGTGTCTTCGTTACGAAATGTTAAAACAATTTAGCAAAGGAAACTCGTGGACTCTATCAATATTATACTTATTCTATGATTTTAAATGACAATGTACATAAAATGAATTTGACTAGTTTTATTTGTACTACGACATTGCGGATGGTGGCGCACATGTGCAACGTTGATGGCGAGCGTGTTAAAAATGTGTGCTGTAAATGCATAAAGATCTGCACTGCAATCGTCTACGTATAACTTGTTTAAGCTATCAATAAGAGGAATGAATTTTCCTCTGGTTCCTCTGTCTTACAATTAATGCGAGAAATTTTTATTTTGTATAAAATAATCTTCGGTGTAGTTTTTACTGAATTTAGAGGAGGTAGCTGTGTAAAGAATTTATCCTCGGTTATTTTCGCCGACTTTCCGCGTTTGTTCACCGCTCCGATCACTTCGATCATTCTCCAACGACCTTCGTCGATCATTTCTTCGTTTTGCAACCTTGCCGGGGGGCGGAGACGTTGCCATTCTATTTACAGTGGAAATAGCGCAATTACACCAACACCGGCGTCTCGTAAATCTGAAACTGAGGAACGGACGAAAATTGGAGCAAGAATTTCACCTTGGCTTCAACCTGTTCTCGAAGATTCTCGCTAGTCACGTCCTTTGCGTTCCCCGACGCGAACCAGTTCCTTTTTACAAAAAGCGAAACCATCGATTCAAACATTTCTAACTCTAGTTCAACGTCGATTCAAACACCTGTTTAATAGGCAACTTATTTATGAACAACGCGGTGCACTTTATAACGCATTCGTGTCCATTTTGCATTCATAGCTCTTCTAAGTTAGATGATGTATTTATCATGGAATTTGTGTTATAGCACCGTTTCTATTCAATTTTGTATAGAGAAACTTCGTAGAAAATATTTTTCTAATTATGTTACACGTGATCGTAATTAAAGACAATCATAATTATCTGCGAAGTAGTAGTTACTCTCGAGAGTATCTTATCATGAGAGGCTTGGATGAATTTCATTTTCATTGAAGCTGCAGAAAGGCTGTGAAACGATTTTCATTGAGATGTTTATTCTGTGTTTATCGCACGTGAATCATTTCTACTAACCATTTGAGACGAACACATTGTTTTGTTTGTTTATTATGTCTGGCATGAGAGAAATGATACAAAGTAAGGACTCGTATCATTTTTTGATGGTAATTGCAATTATTGCACCATGGTCTGATAAAAAAAAATATGTACAATCTTCAATGAAACCAAATTCTACCGACATGTATACAATCAATTTTTACATATTGTTATAAATCGTTTTCCCACGAAGAACAGGGCACGAGTACGACTTCCATGGCCCCTCGTACGATTTCCGCCCCCTCCACGACCTAACCACAACTCATTCTATTCAAATGATTTTTCCATTACTAGTTCAAATTCTGGATGACAGCTACAATGCAAAGATTATGCGAATAAAATTTAATTTTCTACAAAAAAAGTCTCTTGATATTTTGCCACATTTCGCATAGTTACCGAGATATTTGCAGATTTATGAAAAAAAGGAAATCTACTTTACCGGCTAAACCAGGACAATTTGACATCATGTTATATATACATTTTGAAATAGGCCTGAAATCAATATAAACTTGAGATCCTTGCAACCGGTGCAAAAGTTTCGTTATAATCTACTAGATATTCTTGGCTAAAGCCTTTTGCAACTAGACGAACTTTATATTTTAATGGGTTACCAAAAATCATATATTTTTGAGAATAAAATCGTTCCCTTAAAGATTGTTGGCAAAAAATACATTGTAGCACAGAGTTGAAATAAACAACATGAACCTCGCATTTTCAAATATATATAAACACATCAAATATGAAATAAAAATGTTGTTTGTAAGGAATAGAAGTAAAAGTCTCAAGACATGGTACTTAAAAGAGAAGCTCGGCTCTAAAGGGGTTGATCACCCCACGAAACACGTTCGAGTTCAGTAAAAGGAAGTAAAAGGGAACAAAAACGTTGATTACAGGTGAGACTAGAGGAATGCTGAAGCACGTGTCGGTCTCGCCATGGAGAGGCCGAGCAGACAGCGTGAGCCTCGCCTCGAGCGGGGGTGCGAGCAGTTGCGGAAGCGGAAGTCCGACTCCTGGTCATACTCCACCGCCCTCAAGGGCGTCATCATGCGCGTCTCTTGCACCCCTAACTGCTCTCTCCAGCTTCTCTCCTGCGGACGCCACACAACAACAGGTAAAACTACAAAAAATTCTACTCCCCAAAACCAATCTCACCCCCATCAGAAATTGCGCCACCAGAGACACAAAAGAAGATGATTTCACTTCTTCTTTAGAAAATTCAATCTTACCCAAGCAGCGAACAATACATTTTGATTATTAATTCAAAAAATCAATTTTACCTAAGCTGCGATCAATAAAACGTCGAGGAAGAAGAGTTTGCTTCTTCTTTCAAAAAAGCAATCTAACCTAATTGTAAGCTGCAACCACTGAAACTTCGAGGTAGAAGATATTGATTATTAATTTTACCCAAGCAGCGACCGATAGATTTTGATTATTCTTTCAAAAAATCAATTTTACCTAAGCTGCGATCAATAGAACGTCGCGGAAGAAGAGTTTGCTTCTTCTCTCAAAAAAGCAACCTAACCTATATAGCTGCAATCACTGAAACGTCGAGGAAGAAGATTTTGATTATTCTTTCAAAAAATAAATTTTACCTAAGCTGCGATCAATAGAACGTCGAGGAAGAAGAGTTTACTTCTTCTTTCAAAAAAGCAATCGAACCTAAGCTGCAACCACTGAAACGTTGAGGAAGAAGAAGATTTTGATTATTAATCTTACCCAAGCAGCGACCAATAGATTTTGATTATTCTTTCAAAAAATCAATCTTACCTAAGCTGCGATCAATAGAATGTCGAGGAAGAAGAGTTTGCTTCTTCTTTCAAAAAAGCAATCGAACCTAAGCTGCAATCACTGAAACGTCGAGGAGGAAGAGTTTGATTATTCCTTCAAAAAATCAATTTTACCTAAGCTGCCGCTAATAGAACGTGGAGGAAGAAGATTTTCCGTCTTCTTTAAAAAAACAATCAATCTCGCTTGGATCCAGAGCTACGACCAACGAATCTCGTGTCAGTAATAATCGAGTCAGGGTGGGAAGGGGCAAGAACCTTAATAGAATCGGTCGAAATGAAAAAAAGTTGCTCGAGAGAAAGGTCGAGAGCGACGTCGCGGGAGGGAACAAAAAGCAATGACGTGGTTGGTTAATAAAGCCAATGGGTAGAACAAAACGTTATCCGTGACCGTGCGGTGGAACGGTTTCGTGAAAACGAGAACAAAACGATTCCCCGCACTTATTAACAGCTGGGCCTGTGTCCTTGCTTGGCAACGCTAATGGGATCCATCGACGGGACGTGTGTTTAATCCATGATTATTTCTGACGCACTCTATACCGCCTGATTATACAGCACTGACAAAAATAGACGTGCTATCTGTTGTGCAAACAATCGAGCTCAAACAGAGCATTTTTTAATCGCTCGAGTGTGGAAAATTTTTGCAAAAAATTCGGTAAAATGTGCCTCGCGATTCACGAGAGTATTGTAAACTTTTAGTCATATATTGAGCATTGTGATCGAGATTGTAAATTTTTATGCATTTGCGGCTTGTGCGAGTATTTAGAAAATGGATAATTCATTAAAAATGATGATTTGAGCATTTTGATCTTTGATAGCTGTGATATCAGATTTGTTCCACTGTTGAAAATCGCCAGTTTCGTACACATTTGTGCACTTGTATATTTGTCCTGATACGCAGTGTGTAAATTGCAATAAATGCACCTTACGTCTATTAAGTAATGTTTGCATCGATTGCCAGATACAGAAGCCAAATAAATATATCTTTCGTCTTTTAATTATTTTATTAACACTAAAACTACTGAACGCGACTGGCGTATAAATTTATAAAATGATGACAAAATTGCATTCATTCAGATTTCGTTCAATTTTTGTTTAAATATGTACTTCAATAGAGAAATTTACTAAAAAATTACTCCTGAAAATACAGCTCTGTGTGTCCGAATAAAATTGTTTGCATCGTTTGTATATGAATGCGAATTTTATTTATTTATGACAAAAATGGGTACGTACAATTTAAAGCGGTTTTGAAATACTTGTAAAAGAAAATATTAGAAACCAGTTATTTTGACTCTGATGTCCTCAAAATCTTTTTAATATGTCCACCGCTTTAAATTGTACTTACCCATTTTTGTCATAAATACATAAAATTCGCATTCAGATACACAGAGGTGTCTTTCCTTAAATTCAACACGTTGGCTGCCATGTCAGCCATATGTGGCTGACGGAATTATTTATACAGCTTCCAAAATAAATTTTTACGTTACTATATATTCATTGCACCAAATTTTATTAATATCCAGAAAATGCAAGAAGGTTGACGGATCACTCAGTGTCATACATTTAATACTTTCAATTTTTATTTCATTAAATAAATGACTACGATCTTGTGAAATTTGCGACTCTCTGGCGCCATTAAAAATTGCTATGTTATAATTCAAAATATGTGTTACATTATTAAATTAATTTAAACTTAGTAAAGTACTAAACATTTATATATCGATAAAATGAAAAAATCATATAGAATGAAAATATTCTTCGTTGAAAGAAAAGTTTAGTTTTCGAGTTAAAATAGTTCCGAGTGCAAAGGGTTAATGAATGAATTTGCGGAATTATTTATTTGTCTTTTTAATACATTAATTGTCGTGTTGGCTTGATCCCAAGGATCAAATTAAAAGAGAATGCGGCACGAGGAAGATATCAATGGATGCATGATCTGTTGATTTGAATATTATTTGGAAGAGAGGCTGCTCGTCTATTCTAGTGGGAAGAAAGTCGGGTTTCGGGTTCGCGGAGGGTGAGTTTCTCACGACCAGTCCCGAGTGCCTCTACGACTGCACACCGTGCGGTTTCGCATCCCTTTTTGCACGGACAGAAACATGACTCTCCGGAGGCCCTTCATCCCGGACAAGATGTTTAGGGAGGTCACTTTTTCTCGACATCTGCGAGGAAACTGAACCGGGAACGGCCGAAAGGCCACATTCAAATACGAACATTTGCATTCAGGATTCTCAGCTTCCGAACAATCCTTAGAACTCGAGCAAACACAATACTCAACGAAATTATTCTAACAAACCATACTCGATACAAAACTCTACAATAAAAACTTCGCATTAAACTAGATTAACATTCAACCCTCCGATGGTGGTATCTGGGTCTACGTTGACCCAGAATATTGTCACAGATTGTTAGAAATCATTTTTTACATAATAATTTCCAGAAATTATTAGATTACGAAATTTCGATTGCATTTGAAGAATCTAGTAATCTATTAATCTAACCTAATACTTAGCCATGCATTATAGGCTTTTAAAAATTACAAAATAATCGCCGATAGATAATGTATTAAAATCATCCTTTAATTACACAGTTCCGACGATTTATTTTTAAACAGACACCTGTTGCTTTAAGAAACGTAAAAAAGATTAACGCATCTACGAGAAATATGTACCTTAAAAATATGTTTAAAAAAATTGATAAATAAAGCAGTGAATGGTCCTGAACATCGCTCATTATTTTGTAAAAATGGTCCGCTATTCGAAGGTTAATGCACGTAATGGATCATAGTTTTCGACAAGAATGAGCTGCGAAATCCTGTTCGAATTGTTTCGTAACTTACTGTATCTCATTATCAAGTATTCTGGCACAATTACGGGTGATAAATTTCCGTGAAAGGATTAGTAGAGAATGCATAAGATAATCTTTCACATACACCGTGACTAACAAATCACGAATCCCGGGCATTCTACGTGTGTTGTATTTATACGTAATAATATACCGAAGCGTGTTCGGTCCACTTCCATTAACAGAGCCCACTAGATTGAATTAAACCGAGATGTTTGCCCAATTATATTCACAATTAATCAACTCGAGAAGCTAGGCTCACCAGGCGTTTTCGACTGGTATATTATCCACACGAAGAGAATCGTATTTCGTTTAATTGTATCGCTAATCATGGGACGACCTCGCCAGTTTGGCTAATGGGAATTAAGGTCGCTGCGTTCGCGAGTAATGCATTATTTCGCTTGTATCCCAGTTTCTGGGGTTGCAGCCGTGGAATGGCCGTGGTCGTCGATATTGTACGAGTATATGTATGCTACGATGTTGTAAATTGTGTGCACGCATTTGAATTTGCTTGGCCCGCTTCACACGCGGCTGCGCAAACGACTGACTTCTTCCGTTATAGCTTCTTCTTCGAGGAGCCATCTGCTGCTCGTACATCCTGCCCGGTGGATTGAATATTTTCACAACCAGATTCCACACGAAAATCTTGTGAAACCTATATGCTGTCGTTTCACACCTCATCCTTTCAGCAATCGTAAAAAATTGTTGCTTAAACCATGCGGTCCCAGGACTTTTTAGAACTAACTGGTGCCTTTGTGAAAAACTGTTTGTGAACTTTAGAAAAACTGTTTGTGAACTCTAGAAAAATTCGAAGTCTTGCTTTTCAAAGCAATTTTTTAATCGAGAGTACATTTTATCTTTTATTTCTCCTTTTTAATCATTAACTTTCTTTTTGTTGTTTTTTAGTTCATCAAACTATAATTATTTTATATCTTTACTCTTTTGTCAATTTTAAGTGGTTTATGAAAGACAAGTTTTCGTTTACATTTGTTGTCGTATTTTAGTAAATAATTTTTCATTTTCTTTTTGGTTCAAGCGATAATTCTTAGCCATTATTGTGTCATGATGTTCATAGTACTGTAGTTACATTAATTGCAATAGGAGTTTTGGTCACAATCATTTACATAGCATCAATTTACTTTATTTCTTGCTCGTACGAAATATACTGCAGTTTCATTAATCGTGACAAAAATTTGGATTGTATCAATTTAATCTGGCTTGTGTTACGTCATTATAAGTGTTCAGAATTGAAGACTCACAAAATTAAGTGGTTGATAGTCTTCCAAAAATCAGGAACTAAAAGGCGACATTCTATAACCTCCTATTCAATTACTAGACTGCGGATGTTTATGCAATTTTCAATTTTTGTAGACCAATTTTAAGACAGTGGGGTCAAATAAAATCTTGTTTTCAGAGGTAATAGACTTTTTAGATCGAAAATAAATAAATATCCTAGTGACTTTTATCAAATTTTGAATTGCAGCATTTTTAAAAAATTTGCATAAACGCATAAAGATCCGCAGCCTATCAATTACTAATACCAGAAAACATCTTACAGAAAATATCTCGCACAGAAGAAAAATTTAAATACTAAAATAATTCCGTCTAAATTCGAGAGATCATCTAGTTTGTGTTCCCGTGAATAAATCTTGTATCTCCAGAAGATGCACGTTGCTACGGCAGCAGGGTCGTAGCGTGAAGAAATGTCCCACATGAAATATCTTTTTTTCCTCGGCTTAAGGGGGGATATAAAATAAATTTGGAAAAACTGTCGTCGACTGTGCGGAGTAAATAAGAGGGTCACTGAATTATTTTCTTCATTCCGTAGTGGTGAGTCTTGTCCGACTATCTGAAAGTTTCGTGGCTCTATAACGGAGTTTATCTTTGTCGGTCCCGCAGTTTTTGTCGGTGGAACCGAGAATTCTCTGTGAGAACCCCGCATGCCAGGACGTCGCACATTGCGGCGGACTCACAATGTGGATGAAAAAGCACGCTGGTGGTTCCACTTAATCGTTCCTCGTGGTTCCCCAAGTTTCGCCTGCAGATCGTTCTCTGAAAATCAGACTTTGCCTTCGGACTTCTATCTCAGCGGGGATCGACAGTGAAATTTTTCCAGTGGACGCTGCAAGACGTGTTCGAGATTAAGGAGTAAGTTGTAGGGGAGCGGAGGAATGAATTAGGTGTGGAATGCATTGAGAATTCGTTTTAATTGCGACACGATAGCGGTTCTATCGCTGCTTCGATTAGATAATGTACTGAAGCGCGTTTGTCTGGTTCTCGCGAGGATGCTGGAACCGGTACGGAATATAACGTATTCTGGTCGAGTATTTTTTTTTTTTTGGGCTCCGTTAACTGACGACTGTAGGAAGGGTCTTGCGGCTTCCAGGTTACCGCACAGCTTTACGTAAGTGACGGGAAAGACGAAAAATCCCCGTGCAATGATCCTTGTGATGTCAACGTCTTCCGATCGTGTTGCTACTGCGCGGATCGTGTTGAAACGTAGGGAGTTACGTAACACTGGACACTGGACACTTGCGTGAACTTGTGTGGTCGATGTTTCAAATTATAATGATTTAGCAGTAAATTTCCTGGGGTAAATACAAAGTTGCCGTGACGCGCAGTTGAATTTTCGTTGCGCGAAAGCGTCCAGGAAGAATTATAAAACAGGCCCAGATGAGTCAAAATGGCCGTGCACGGAATGCAGAGCATTCAATCCTCGGAAGGAAGACTTCCGAGGATTGAATGCTCTGCATTCCGTGCACGACCATTTTGACGAGATCACTTAGATTTTTTTTTTAAGTATTCTTTAGCAACACTTAACACGTTCATCGCTCACTCAACAATCACAAAAATGACACAAAATATAAGCATTTTATTTACCAAAGAAAAAGATTTAAAGTTCATTTTTTTTTATATTATTTATTATTTCAAAACCCTTCCATCTCGCAGATCGTAAACAATTTTGGTACACACAATCTGCCAACGTAAAAATTAATTTTCAATTCTGTATAAATAATTCCGTCACTCAGATATGGGCGACATGGCGATCAAAGTGTTAAAGAAATCTGCATCGCTCCCTTTGTAGATTTGATGAAACTACATATTAGGTAATGGGTTGGAAACTAAATAATTGCGGATTTTGTCGATAAATGTTCTAACACAGCCAGTTCCAACCAGTAGCTCCGGAGCTACTCGAGACACCTTCCCCACTTAGCTTCTTCCCCCACTCTTGGACTTCGTCGTTATAATGTATAGTAGTGGGATGCTCCCACCACGAGAGCCGCGCGGCTCGCGTAGCACTTACTAACTCTACGGTTGTACATAGTAGTGGGAAGAGGTTCGATGGTGGGGACCTTGCAGTTCTCGGAGGAGAATACGTTGGAAATCCCTGTTCTAGCACATGCTTTTGCTTTGTCAACGTGTTCAAAGCACCTAACCTATATTGTTTTCTTGTTGTTTGGACGTACGCCTTTAATTAGTGAGAAAATTGTATCGATTAGTTTCGTTTTTATCAAAAAAATGGAAGAACAAAACGCGCATTTCAGATATATTTTATTATTATTTCCGAAAAGGCAGAAATGCATCGCAAGCATACAAGAAGTTATGTGCTGTACATGGGGATGAAGCCTTGAAAGAAAGGCAGTGTCAAAAATTGGTTTGCCAAATTTTTTTTACTTTTTTATTTTTATGAACATGGAATTATGACATTGCCTGAAAGATGACAAAAGATCATCGACAAAAACGAACAAAACCTAATTTAATAATGTTATATTTTCAAGTAAAAATTTAGAATTTTCCTTTTTATTTAAAATCCGCAATCACTTAGTTGCCAACCCAATAGTAAGTGCATTTTATGCATTTACAACAGGAACGAGTAGGTGCAACTTAAATAGGTGCACCAGATAGATTAAAATAATTTAAGGATTTCGATCTGCTATTTCCAATTTGTTCAAATTATTGAAGATAGAATGAGATATGAATCTGATTCTCTAATCTAGTTTAATCAATGCAGAAAACTCTTATTGTGCATAAAGATCCGTAGATTTAGTTGCAACACAATTACGTTTGTTCGATTGCAGGTATAAATGTGAACGGAAAATGGAGTCCAGTCCTAGGATTAATGGGGTAGACCCACCATTTCAGAATTAATAGAATAACTTAGTAACTCGTTTGAATATCGCCAGATCTTTTTCTCGAATTTCTGAAGCGGAGACCCTACGTTTTGAACAATAGGCATTAAACTAGAAGGGAAGGGAATATTGGAATGATAATGGGGTGAAGGATGACGCAGATATCATCTCGACCTTGTATTCAGACCAGGAGACGATGATCATTCTCGAAGAATCTGACCTTCTTTGCGCCAAAGAAGGGAGAGAAGTGTCTTGTCGTGAGAATGATAGGACAAAGGATTTCGAAACGACATTCGAGGATGTTTCATTCTTTACGATGTAACCGAGGATCGCACAGATTTTCTAAAATCGTGCGTACAAACTATAGGATTTCATAGTTCGACAGTGTAGTCTATTTGATTTACAGCGATCTAAGCTGATCCATCAACTGCGTAAAATTATGCTTCAATTATTGTTAAGTGTACAAATATTAGCTGCCCAAACCAACATTAAGCCTTGTGGTTTCATTTTTAATTTCTTAAAAAATTTTAAACTACAAATTTAATTTGATTTAAGTCAATGTATGTAATGTATAGACTGCGGATTTTATGCGTTTATCACAAAAATGAGTAAGTGTAATTTGAAACAGCAAAACATTCGAAGAATTTAAAAGTACATACTATTATATTATTTTTAATCTATTAGACAAATTATCACTACAAAAACACGACTGTGCAAAAGCAAAAGACTTGCCCACTCTCCATATCTGTTTAACACGTTCATCGCCCACTCGAAAATTACGAAAATTACACAAAATCAAAACATTTTATTTACCAAAGCAAAAGCTGAGAAGTTTAGTTTTCTGATATTAATTATTGTTTCAAAACTTTTCCATCTCGCAGATCGTAAGCAATTTTCGTACACACAAGCTGCCAGCGTAAAAATTAATTTTCAATTCTGTGTAAATAATTCCGTCACCTAGATGTGGGAGACATGGCGATTAAAGTGTTAATGTTTATCAATTAAATCTATTAATACAGTGTGAACATTTTTTTAATATCATACGAATTATACATATATATAGTTTTGTAAATTGTCTTTCACTCCAGTTTGTTATAATTCAGTTAAAAAATCTTTATTTTGCATAAAGATTCGCAGTCCCCGTAATTTATATGTACTTCATCCTAGTGCAGCAGAAATGAATCTCATTTGAGACTAAAGATGCTTAATAAAAAAATGAGGGAAAAAACACTGTCGGCGAAACGTTCACTCAAGAAGGTCGCGATCAAACGGCATGCAGGTTGGAAAAGTTGAACGGTCCGATGGGATTAAGTATGTTTTATCAAGACCGGTTAGGATAGGAGTGCGTACACAAGAAAGCCGGAACCACGGGCCGCCGCGCCGGATGTTGCGACGTCCGAGAACCCGGGACAGGTCCCAAACTCAGAAGCGGAACGAAAACGTACGTGTCCCTACTGATCGCTGGCAAAAAGTTTTGTTAGACTGCGGTGGATCGAAATTTTCAACGCGAATCCTGCGGTCTCCGCAAAAAGTTGATGGAACCATACAATAGGGCACCTGTATCTGTTAAGCAACGAAAGGTGGGAGACATTTATCCTAGTTTCAATTTTCTATAATTGCAATGATATAAAAAAAAACAATCGGCCTGTGTTCCGGTTGATTTGTATTCAACTTTCTCGGCGAGGAATGGGAACACTATTTTATTCAATAAAAAACAGTGCAAGTAGAAGTTAGAGAATTCGACAGAGAGGTTTTTAAAAGCTTCCTACAATAGTTGACTTCATATTTGTTGTTTGCTACGATGGTTTTTGTGTTTTACAAGTCTGTTCACGGCATAAATGCACAATGATCCATTTATTTTTAATTGTTCAGTAAACCGTTCAGTAAAATTAGTAAATTCGTTCAGTTTTAACCGTTCAGTAAAATTGACCGGTCCTAGATCATTCATTCTAGATTTGTTGAATTTAGGAAGATTTTTTCGTAGGAAATGATTGAATAAATTTCTGAATTCGAACATATTCTACAATAAAAATAGCAGAAAATCTAGCTAACATTTTAGGCTCGGTACGTTTAGTATTAAATGGCATTAGGCATGTTTGTTTCACAGTGGTTGGATTCAAACAACTTTTCTACATCTTCGTGACAGTATTTTCGAACACCTTGTTGGACTGAGGTTCAGTCCATTGCCTCTGGAATTTTCTAGGCTTCCAAAATATCTAAAAAGATTCTGGAATACGTATTGAAGTCCCTGTTTTGATATACACATAATCGTTGGAGCGTTAAATGTTTAAAGCATTAACGAGGGAAAAAAGAATGATTAAAAAGAGAGAAATTCGAGAGTGAAATTTCGCTCCGGATGACATAAATGATCCAGATTGCGCACGGAGGATTAAAAATAGGAAAACCAGAGGAAAGTAGGAGAAGGAGAAGAAAATCGTCGAAAGTCTTCTCTCTTCCTGCTCCGTTTCCTTTGTCGGCAGAGTAGGAAGCGAGGGGGCGTAATAAACTGTGCGTCGCATTAATTAATACGTGCCGGCGCACCCGCATGACGACGACATTGGTCTCTTAAGGGGAGGGGAGGGGAGAGAAGGAGGAGAGCCATCGTGTTCGCGTCGAGGCTTTTCACGAAGGGCCAACAAACCTCGTACCACAATGCCCCGTAATCAGGATACAAGCGATCCAAGGATCCTCGACCAGGTTGATGGTTCCCCTATAAAATCCACACAGTATAATCGTCACAGTTGCGTCTCCCTTGACAGCATCCTTTTTTTTTTTTTTGATGCGTGGTTATTCTGTGGAACAGGATCTACGTTCCTAGGTAGTCGTTCGAGCAAACGTTATTAGGGCTTCAAGCGAGCTGTCCGCCATCTTATTATCATGCTAAACGGTCCACGGAATGTCTGATTGCGTAACTGCGTTAAGTAGCGCTTTCCTACGGCGGGGAATGCCATTATGTCATAGCAATGCACGAAGAAAGTCGGCTGGGCGAGATGCATAATCGACGATAAGACGCTCCTATCAACCCCCTAATTCAAAGACCGTCTGCGAGGATCATTGTCGCTCATGAGACTACTTCATGGCATCATCATACATTTTAAAACCATAAAGTTTCTTATTTGAAAAAGATTAAAAGACTACTTCATCGCATCATCATACATTTTAAAACCATAAAGTTTCTTATTTGAAAAAGATTAAAAGATTAAAAGACTACTTCATCGCATCATCATACATTTTAAAAACATAAAGCTTGTTACTTGAAAAAGATTAAAAATTGAGCTTTAGCATTGACACTACCAAGATGATTTTTTACTTCGTGATTTTTAAAAACGTAAAACGCTTTTGGTAAAAATTTATTCAGTACGTAAATTAATTCATTCGTACGTATACTACAATAGTAATAAATTGAAATCTCAATGAATGCATCTTTATAATTAATAAAATTGGTTTTTTCTGCTCGTTACGTCTGCTGTCAAAAATGTGATTCGACAACGACTATACATTTTGTTAAATGTAATGTAAATATTATAAACGTTGTTGGATTATTTTGCAATTTTACTGACATGATCTCGAGACTTCAGGCTTACTATCGTCACAACACTATCTCATAATTCAGTGTTACATTAAACTTATCGAGCATTAAATGCGACGCGCACGCGTCACTTCATAAAAATGACAAAATTAAATTTACTCGATGGCTGCACAATTTTTATCACAATGCATGCACACCAACAGAAAACAATTATTCAGTTCTTTCATTTACAATGAACAGAACTCTATAACTCCAATAATTGTCAAATAATTGTATATCACAGTTGATATACCCGTTTTGTATATTGATCTTCGCACAGGTTCGAACGCTTTCACAAGCATTTAGGGTGCGCCTCTGTTCGTTTACAGATAATTATAGGTTATTATCAGCCCCGAAAGAGAGTCACGAGATGAACTCTTCTGTTTGGAGACACACGTGATTTTTACCGGAGTGGTCGGCCTTAAATAAACACGAGCTGAATCTTACAAAAACAGGGTTGACGTTCCTGACGGAAGAAGCAGGGCTTTCGTGGACGGATTAGAGAAGCTCTCCCATTTTTTCTCTTCAAGTTTTTTTTCTCTTTCTTTTCACCCTGAAGCAGACTCTATCTGCTTGTTTTCGTAACCAGGCCAGCGTTAAAACAAACGCGGCGAAGCTTTCGGCAAAATCGTAGATCGCTGGACAAACAGATCCACAGATAAATCGGCTCGCGAAGGCGGAAGGAGAGTTTCAACGCGATTAGCTGCTCGGAATCTTGGGTAATCTGTTCTGGCAACAACGTCGAGCTTTCCAGATAATGTCCGTTTCATTCAGAACAACGAGACGATGATCGAGGGTCTTCCGGGATCGGCAATTAGTACCGAGAATACGTGATTCGGGCTTCCGTCGCGATAAAAACCGTATCGATCATCGGGGTATACATGTATAAATAAAACCGTCTTCTTTCGGTTTATCTGCGACGTCTCTCCGGGAGCGTTTTCTCCAGTTATCGGTGCCGTTCACCCGTTTTCCCCGAACTGATAGCGAGATCACGAAAAAAACATTGTCGAAACGATTGCCGACCGGCTGAAGAATTGATCTGTTCGAGTCACGCATCCAGTCACTGTGAAAAGCACTTTGTTTCAGTGATTTAATGGTTTGTATACTTGTCGATTGATTGTATACTAATTTTGGAACATTCCTAGTATGGTATTGCCTCGCTAGTTGTCACTGATCGATCGTATAACATAAACGCTAACTAAACGTGCCAGAATAAGATTTTTCGCTTTATTCTGCTGATGTTCGAATTCGACCAACACAAGGATTAAACTAATCAAGTTCGACTTTTCATTGTAAATATAATGCGTATATAATGGATCTATAAAATGAAAGAATTATTCGTCGAATTAAGGAGCAAATAAGAAACGTCTCCAAAAAGCCTGAAGTACAGTACAGCTTCACAAGTTGTCTTATCATCTAGTAAATGAATTTCATTAACCAACAAAATGAGAAAAAATTATGCGTCCAATTAAGAAACAAATGAGGAGCGTCCATAAATATCCCCAAGTGCAGTACAGCCTCGCAGCTTGTCTCTGAAACAATGATTCTCTTAAGGAGCAAATGAGAAGCGTCTCCAAAAAGCCTGAAGTGCAGTACAGCTTCACAAGTTGTCTTACCGCGTAATAAATGAATTTCATTAACCTACAAAATGAGAAAAAATTATGCGTCGAATTAAGAAGCAAATGAGGAACGTCCCTAAATATCGCCAAGTGCAGTACAGCCTCGCAGCTTGTCCCTGAAACAATGATTCTCTTAAGGAGCAAATGAGAAACGTCTCCAAAAAGCCTCAAGTACAGTACAGCTTCACAAGTTGTCTTATCATCTAGTAAATGAATTTCATTAACCAACAAAATGAGAAAAAATTATGCGTCCAATTAAGAAGCAAATGAGGAGCGTCCATAAATATCCCCAAGTGCAGTACAGCCTCGCAGCTTGTCTCTGAAACAATGATTCTCTTAAGGAGCAAATGAGAAGCGTCTCCAAAAAGCCTGAAGTGCAGTACAGCTTCACAAGTTGTCTTACCGCGTAATAAATGAATTTCATTAACCTACAAAATGAGAAAAAATTATGCGTCGAATTAAGAAGTAAATGAGGAACGTCCCTAAATATCGCCAAGTGCAGTACAGCCTCGCAGCTTGTCCCTGAAGCAATGATTCTCTTAAGGAGCAAATGAGAAACGTCTCCAAAAAGCCTCAAGTACAGTACAGCTTCACAAGTTGTCTTATCATCTAGTAAATGAATTTCATTAACCAACAAAATGAGAAAGAATTATGCGGCCAATTAAGAAGCAAACGAGAAACGTCCCTAAATATCTCCAAGTACAGTACAGCCTCGCAGCTTGTCCCTGAAACAATGATTCTCTTAAAATCTCCGGAACCGCGTGTTTCTTCCGGTCACGTCTCTCGTGCGACCGTGGTAATAATTTCATCTTAACTATTGCGCATACATAGTCGGCAACCGAGATAGTTAGCGTTGCATTACCGCGCTTGGAATTCAGATCGCGAGTCTATTAACGTAAACCGATCCGGTCGTTATACTGTTCCATCTGGTTAATCTTCACGGCTGATTCCGGTCCGGTTTGATCGTGTCTGTTCTTCGAACGACACTCGCTGCGAATTCGGAATGAAAACGCGTCGGCTCTCGTCGCTGGGGACGGTTTGGCCACATCCGCGATTAGACGATCGAGTTGCGAGCCGGAATCTGTTGCTTAACAGCGGTGACAATCGTCCATTGCGCAACCAGTGACGCACGTTCACCTTTCAAGTACGTTCTTCACGATTGCTGCGAGGGATTCCCACCTTGTTCTGATCCTCGTACACGATTCTAAGATCTAACTCGCGCAGAGATCGTTCGCGAGTGATCCGACCACGATTTAAAATCATAGACATTCTGAATTTTCTGTTTTCGTTTCATTAAGTACGTTGGTTTCCTTTTATTCGATTTATCTAAGACCGACGCACTTGGAGAACATTTTTGAATGATCTAACCATGTTGGGAGCCATAGAAACCCTAATTTTTCTGTCTTCGTTTCGTTAAGTACATTGGTTTCCTTTTATTCGATTTATGTAAGGCTGACGTGCTTGGAGAACATTTTTGAATGATCTAACAACGTTGGGAGCCATAGAAACCCTAATTTTTCTGTCTTCGTTTGATTAAGTACATTGGTTTCCTTTTATTCGATTTATGTAAGGCTGACGTGCTTGGAGAACTTTTTTGAATGATTTAATCTCGTTGTGAGCCATAGAAATCTTTATTTGAGATATCAATTTAAACTCTGTAATAATCAAGCATCATTTAGAAATTAAAGCAAAACATCGTCGAAATAATAAATGTTTAAATTAAAATAAACGATGTGCATCATGCACAAATCGTGTTAAACAGAGAATTCCTATGAATTGCTATTGACAGAAACAATTTTTATTTCGTAAAAAGATCCACAGTCTATCATCCATTACAAATGAATAGTTACTATGATGTAGCATTTACGTAGTAAATAATGATTTGCGACAGTCGCAAGCTTCAAAAGCGATTCCTGCGTGTTGGTTAGGTATTTATTGCGAGAATGAATGTGACAACCCTTTTAATAAATGTTAGTTTATTTAATTGACACAACACATGGAATACAAGTTGTTCAAATGGGAATAATATTTGCACGTAACACAATGTGCCTCTACTTTATGAAAAAGAACTGTATACGGACTAGCGATGCCAGAAACACCCAAAACTGGGCGGATTTTCCTCTCCTCCTTTTCCCCTTCCACTAGCCCATTCCACTCCTGCGCACACTCCAACGTCCCCCACTAAGACCTTAGACTGGTCACGTGACGTGCCGCGCACCTTGTCACATATTACTCCGGTCATCAGAGAGGTGGTAAATTGTATTCTCCTCGATTTAACCGATCTGGCATCACTGATACGGAGCAGTTCGCAGATCGATGAAATCGATGAAATTTACCACCTCTCTGATGACCGGAGTAATATGTGACAAGGTGCGCGGCACGTCACGTGACCACTCTACAGTCTTAGTAGGGGACGTCGGAGTGTGCGCAGGAGTGGAATGGGATAGTGGAAGGGGAAAAGGAGGAGAGGAAAATCAAATCAGTTTTGGATTGATCTGGTTACTCATTCCTCCTTAGGCCTCTTCTCAGTGCTGAAACAAAAATTGCGGCACTCGACGTGCAATAAAACGCAGGTCAAAAAAGACCTTCCTCTTTCCACAGCACTCGTGCATTTCGGTGTATACTCCAACACTTGGTTAGTCCAAATGATCCATGTTTTGATCCTCGACGGGATCGTAGTAAGTTGTAGATCGCAGCGTCGATTGGTGGCCCATTCAGGAAAATCGTCGCGTAAATTCCTTCTGCGTGAATTGGTCACCGCACCGGTGAAAGCACTCGCCACTGGCTTCTCACATGTGGCCGAGTACGCGAAACAACTCTTGAACAGTCATTCCTGTACCAGGAATCGCTGGCCAGCCTGTTTGTGACGCATGGCGGCCAATTAGAGTGTCATTCTACATATTTATTGGATCGTATTGCTCTTAAACGTTGTATTATTCCTGGCTCGGCCACTCGGTTATCTGCATTCGCAGCTGTAACTCATTCTCAAAGGCGGAACTATCGAGTTTTGTTCGCGCGGCATTCTTTCTTTAGGTGTTACGTACTTATCTAGGCGTTCTAATTGCTTCTTTTTATCACTGTCGCCGATCTGGATGCTTGGAAACCTCGGGATGCCCCGAGAAAAATTTCTGAACTCCAACAATAAGCTTGTGTAACAATTTGATCTCGTACGCTGCTGATCTCTGTGAAAATTCACATTTTTATTAATATTATTATATTTTATTATATTACTATATTACTATTATAGTACTTCTTTAACTTTTGATGATGAGTGCTCTCATCAACAATTTCGCAATTTCTTGGCTACTTCTTGTAACTAATGCACACAATTTCTATTTTGTCTGAAGCTTCACGATTTAACCCTTAGCGCTCGAGTGGTGACTCTGAGGCACCACTAAAAATTGCTATACCATTATTCAAAATATATAACAATAAATCAGTTACCAAACATTTAAGTATTCTATGAGTTATTATATCAGTTGCATTTCTTCAAAATGATAAAAATCATATAGAAAGGAAATATTCTTGATCGAAAAAAGAAAGTTTAGTTATGTAGTTAAAATACTTCCAAGTTCAAAGGGTTAAATTCCTATTGATGACTCTAAACGTCTCATAAACCAAACAAAATGAAATCGATACAAAAATTCCTTTTCAATCCAAAGTAACGAAGGATTCGTTATTTCCCAAGACGAGAAAATACAAAAGATCAATTTCACCGGAAAAAGTATTGATTAGCGTTGAAAAGAGGGTATCGCGGCCAGGAAATAGTATCAATAATCTCGAAGTATAAATTCGTGTTAGGATTAATGTATCCTCCTGGATCGTTCGTTTGCAAAGTCGTCTCGTAACTTGCTCGACACGTTTCACAACGGAAGACTTACTGCCTAGATAAACAGTCTCGGGCTACCGTGGTGTTTCTGCTTTGCATGCGATTACGCAGTGTTCACACCGCGAGCACGTGCTAATAAGCTGGCATTAGAGACATTCAACGATTTCTCTAGGCGCCGAAAGGTCTTCGAGGTATCTTTAACAATCGTTGCCACCGTGTGGGCCGTCCGATTGCATTCGTGGAATCCGGTGCAGCGTCCTTGATCGCCGCATGCAATTTGAAAGTGTTCGAATCCGGTTGGGCGAGTCGGTTTAAATCGTTTCCGCGAATTTTTTGCGCAAAACCGACGATTCGAGGAACCATAAAGAAATTCCCGTTGGCGTCACCGGTCCATTAAAACCGGCGTAAAGGCCCAAGTTTCCTGTCCAAACCGAGTTCTCTTTAAAACCCTTTCTTCGCGCTGTCATCGATCGACATCTGTTCGAATCGATCGCAACAATTGCGGTCTCCAGATGGCCGCGCTTTCGTGCTTGCATCCGCCGATTGATTGTATCGCGGTGTTTAACATTCTTCTCACACGGCCTCAAAAGGCCCTTATAGGATCTTCCCGCGATGCCCCAAACAACGCTGCTTTCACGGGGGAAAGTCGAGGAAGAAGGTGTTACCGCACTGCACCACATGTGGTGCAGTGTCGACACGCGCCTCGTTTCAGAATGAAACTTCCCGTGGCCATTTTCTCGGCACTTCTTGCGGTCGATTTTTCAGGAAATGTATTTTAACACTAGGTTTACGGAGCGCTAAAATTGATTATTTTACATTGCTTTATAAAAATAATAAAATGGTATTTACTTAGATCTTCAGTGAATTTTATTGTAATATGTACACAAAAAAATAAATCTATTTAATAATTCCTCACGAATGCCTCCTTACACTCTTAATAATCGTAAATTAAAAATTTTTGAATCCATCACTTTGACGGGTTCCGTAAATCTAGTGTTAACGAATGATCGTACCATACAGTGGATTATTATTGCTCCTGGGGTTGATACGCGATGATCCGATCGACGTCGAACCCATGAAAGCGCTCGTTCATGCTGGCTACACGTCTACGATCGATTCGGCGTTTTCTGTCACAATGGCCTGCTTTATAGACCATCGTATTTATCGGTTATGCTTTTTGGCAATTCCACGTGGTGTTTAAATATTTTTTTTAAGGACATTATCCCCCGAGCGCTTCTACTGTGAAAACTCGCTTTGTTACTTCAGATGCTGTGGAGATCTTTATTTCTGTGTTATTTTAGTTCGGTTAGTACTGGGATGAAGGGATGTGGGTCTATTTCGACCCTGATTTCAGTCAGTAAACAATCTAAATCATTAACTATTTATTTTCTATTGATACATTAAGCCTAATAAGAAAATGAACATTCATCTCAATAAAGGGGGAGAGTACGATTTCCGTGGCCCCTCGTTTTGAGGTTATATTTGTGTTCTCGGGGTTATTTCAAGAAAAAAATGTATATGTACAACATGGTGTCAAATTGGCCTGGTTTAGCCGGTAAAGTAGATTTCCTGTCTTTTATAAATTTGCAAATATCTCGGTAACTATGCGAAACATGGCAAAATATCAAGACACCTTTTTTGTAGAAAATGAAATTTTATTCGCATAATCTTTGCATTGTAGCTGTCATCCAGAATTTGAACTAGTAATGGAAAAAATCATGTGAATAGAATGAGTTGTGGTTAGGTCGTGGAGGGGACGGAAATCGTACTCGTGCCCAATAAAGTAATCCCAAGAAAAAAAAAATCTAAAACAAAAATTCGTAACTAAAGATTTGAATTTGTTTCCTTATTCTTATCGTCAGTAGAATTGTTTACTATGTCACAAGAATGGAATTAATTAATTTCAACGAACTGGAAACAAAAGACAGTCGTGCATTTCACTTTTCTCGTTTTTCTAAATTGAAACAAGCAATCGGGGAGTGTCTCGATGAGATTTTTATCAGAATTCGGTAATCATTGTTCTGTTCGTCGAAGCCGCAAAGCTTCCCAAGCCAAGTTCCACGGGAATTTGTGGTTCTCCGATACAGTTGTCAGCGAGTCATTAAGATTCTCGTCTCGTCGTTACCCGTCGGGGTGCTTCGCGAGGTAAACACGCGTCGCCTGCAATTTTCACGCGTGTTACGAGCCCCGAGTTCTCCGTCGATGAAGACTATGCTACCGGGAACTGGCGAGAACAGGGTAACGAGCGCGTGCAACGAAAAGAAGAATCGCACGTCGAGCTGGAAGACGAGATGATTAATTCCTGCGGTCGGATGAGTAACACGAGACTCTTTCAGAGACATGCATCGATGTGTTTATCTCGCGGATCGTCTCCGAAAGAGAGACATCCGCGAACAGGTTCCTTGCTTGTGGGATAAGATGCTCGCGATTTGTGCACGGAAATTATTCTCCAGTCATCGAACAGTTTAAAGAGTTATACTGAAGCCTCCTGAAAAGGGTAATCCTGTCGATGATGGATCAACCTTGGATCTTTATGCAAAATTTTCTATATCAATTCTGAGACGCAGAAATTGCGAAAACATCTGCATTCTACTTGCAAGATTTTTAGCCCCTTCAAAATATCTGTGGTTGTCAGGAAGAACGCCGCATGTCACATACTTTCACTTTCGTGATATTGCCGTTTAAAGATTTGATCACTAATGCTTTGACATAGGACATCGGTTAAATTCCATTCTTTTTTTAAGCCGTTCGAATTTGTTTTCATGACTTTTTTTTCTGGTAAATGTGTGAATCCTATACTATAAAGCTCAATTAATGCATAAACTCAAATTTTTTGAAATTGTGACTTGTGACAGTCTACTCATAAGATCTTTACCTTCTTCAAACTATTACAGTACTCCCAAAAGGGGGGCGATGCAAGAGGATGCGACCTATGTGGGGACAAGTATGGAAGCCTAGAACATCTGACAAGAGAATGCAGAGTAATGGGAGAAAGGATCAGGATTGAGGATGTAGTGAGTGGTAGGAAAGATAGAAATGTAGTAGAGTGGTTGGAGAAGTTGAGGAGAAAGAGAGAAAAAAAGAGATTATGAATAGACCAAAGAATATGCCAAACCAATGAACAAATGTTAGGGAATGGGGAAGGGTGAAATGATTGGGTTAGCAGTAATTAGGAGACTACCAGAGTAGGTCAGTGTAGGAAGGAGGGAGACAAAGAAAAAGTGTGGGAGAAGGTATGGACGAATGTGTGAAATAAGATAGATTTGTACAGTAAGTTAATGTAAACCAAGTCACATTTCTTGGCTATAAGGCTGAAATAAACCAAATACATACAGTACTCCCAAAAGGAGGAGAAAGTATTTAGTATAACACATTGTTACATACGATCTGCAGTCTACTAATTATAATTATAGTTCCTTCAGAATATAACAAGATCCCGAAAAGAGAAACGTAAATTTTTAGCATAGTATGAAGATCTGTATGATCCACAGTCTACTCATAAGATTTTTAGTTTGTTCAGAGTATAATATAGTTCCGAGTAGTAGTCGCAAGCTTTTAGTAGAAAGTTGCATTCGCAGAGCGGGTCTCAGGCTTTCGGAGCGTTTTAGGGAAACGATCGGCGCTTTGTTCTTCCACGAACAATTCCGCGACGTCGGCAAACAGGATTATCACGGGGCTTGATATCACGGGAAGATATAAAACGAGAGACCTACACGCTGAACAGAGCACAAAGGCGGTAAAAGAGGATAAGGAGGAGTTGGATGAAGGAAGAACTTACTACGACAAACTGTTGTGGGGGGGAAGAGTTCACGAAAGAAAGAGTGAATGGGAGCACTGTGTACCAGATGGTCGGTGGCTTCGCGATCTTCTCTGGCCCTGTTCCATTACAATTTTCCCAATGATGAAGGAAGATCTGTGCCGGTGGTTTCACGGTACTCTGAACGATAACGTACGAACTGCCTGACTCATTATAATTACTGAACATTTATTGGCCGATCGGGAACGAGAGAGAGATAGCACACGAATTGTCAATTAACAGGAATAACGCGTCCTAAGGAGGGGATCTTGAATGGTCAGATAGAACAGACGTAAATAGAAGGCGTGATTGAAATCTCTCCCTCTTGACTTTTGCATAGAACTTCATTTTATCGCAAGTTACAGTATTTAATCGATAAGTGTCACAAAATTCTGAACAAGAAGTGTCGCAGAGCTATCCCCACTCCTGCTGGGTTATACCTCCTCGCCGAGAAGTATGACATCATACGGGTAGGGTATATCGGTGAGAGTACTATTAATACAATGACAAAGAAAGTTTCATGAAAAAATAGCACACGGATCGTCAATTAATAGGAATAACGCGTCCTAAGGAGGGGATCTTGAATGGTCAGATAGAACAGACGTAAATAGAAGGCGTGACTGAGATCTCTCCCTCTTGACTTTTGCATAGAACTTCATTTTATCGCAAGTCACAGTATTTAATCGATAAGTGTCACAAAATTCTGAACAAGAAGTGTCGCAGAACTATCCCCACTCCTGCGGGGTTATACCTCCTCGCCGAGAAGTATGACATCATACGGGTAGGGTATATCGGTGAGAGTCCTATTAATACAATGACAAAGAAAGTTTCATGAAAAAATAGCACACGGATCGTCAATTAATAGGAATAACGCGTCCTAAGGAGGGGATCTTGAATGGTCAGATAGAACAGACGTAAATAGAAGGCGTGACTGAGATCTCTCCCGAACCTCTTGACTTCTGCATAGAACTGCATTTTATCGCAAGTTACAGTATTTAATCGATAAGTGTCACAAAATTCTGAACAAGAAGTGTCGCAGAGCTATCCCCACTCCTGCGGGGTTATACCTCCTCGCCGAGAAGTATGACATCATACGGGTAGGGTACATCGGTGAGAGTACTACTAATCCAATGACAAAGGAAATTCCATAAAAAAATAATAAAAAGAAGTTTTGTCATTGGATTAGTAGTGGTCTCACCCTGACATACCTAACCCGTATTATATTACAGTCCTCGGCGACCGAGGACTCTCGAGCTTCGCTGTCCTTTTCTACGTTCGCAACAAGTCAACGAATAGTATACCTGAACACGAAGTGTCACTGGCCAGACCCGTGGTTCTGAAATTTATCGATTAAATACTGTATTTCGGTGTACATTGAGCTGCAATAAAAATTCGCGGGGTTGCGAATGCAAGTGTGTTCTAATTTTTACGATTCCGTTATAACTTTTGAAAACGTAGAGGTAACTATGATTGCAAAGAAGCTACTTGCAAAGATGATTGCAAGGAATTATACTACTGATCGAGTACAATTTTGTAATACCTATATTATTCAACAGAAAATGATAAGCAATAATCGATCGAAAAAGTCTCCATATATTTTCTTTAAATGAAATAACGATTAAATTGCAAAGTTACAAAATCTTTATTTTGTATTACTTTCGATTTCTTCAAATTTTTCCGGCAAGAGCGTAATCTCTAAGTGGCCCCCGTGTCCCGCAAGTGACTCAGGAAATTTTAATTCTACATAGACGTCTGCGGTCTGTTAATTACAAATTCCAACGCGGCAGGTTGTAAAACATTTTTATACCAAGCTGGGACCGGATTTCCAAGGAAAAGCTGACCGTGCCGGATGACTAGATCTGCGAATGAAACCATTTTCGCGGATACTAGGCGTGACTCAACGTCTCGCCTTTAATCATGTTCTTACGAAACGCACACGCGTCGTTCAGAGACACATGTATCGAAACGAGAGAGTAGGGAGACGCGTGAATGAGTCGGATAGGATGCTAACCATTGATCCGGGGAATTCTGATGCTCAAAAGCTGACCGGATGAGAAACAAGGGTTCCGGCCAGCCGGAAGCGTCCATCGATGACGATGGAACGCGTCGATGATGATGGTGGTGGTGGTCCTGTACGAACCGGACGGAAGAGAAATACATACATCGGTAATAACCTAACCACACTCTCGAGCCGCTCGTTTCGCCAGGGAGACCTGTAAATGTTTTATTATAATTGGTTAATTGCACTACAATTAGAAACCGGCCGTAGCTGTCTCTGTGTTTAACTAACTATCGTGACAGGAGCCTCTGTTCCCGGGATGATTAACACCGGTATCGATTGCATGCGAGTAATTAATAGTTTTATTTTATTTCCCTTGGAGTTCCGGTTTTATGAGGTTGTTATGGTCACATTTTTACGAGGTGTTAAGGACCTCGCTCGCGTTCGTTTTGTTTGAACTTGTTGTTCTTAAAATAGTCCTTCTGGTTTTGGAATTCCATTCGGTTCGAACGATTTATGAAAGCGTTGAGTATGATCCATTATTTAATTGTTGAGGCATGATTGGGAGTTAAGTTAAGTATAATAAGATGAGATAAAAGATTTGTAAGATAAAAATTTACTTAAAAATTCGATAGAAGGGTCATTTAATTTAAAAACCATCTATTCTTCCATTTGTCATGAAAAATAGCTGAGAATTTCACAAACGACTCATTTTTTAATCGTCAAAATATAAAGATCTCCGAAGTTAAAAGTTCCGAGGTAAAAATTGCGTTAAAAAATTTAGCAAAAGCGACAATAAAATCAGAGGGGAGCCTGTATATCAATTTTCCATATAAATGACTAAGTATTTAATAAAGTACTGATTTTTTGGTAACCCTTCAGGGAGGTTTTTGAAATAAAAATGAAATAACGAAGGAATCCTTTGAAAAATGATCTGAAGAGACCAAAAATATAGGGAAACACCAACAATAGTCTATTTAGCGATGTCCAGAAAAGAATTTAGCAAACGACCAATTTGTTTGTCGGCAAATGCGGAAGATTGAGGATGATCCGTGAAGAACCAGGGTCGCACAGCCTCGTGGCGCGTAAACGGTAGTGATACATGGCAGCAGCACCGGCATCGTACGTGTTACGATGCATTACGAGTTAAACAGCGTAATGATAGGCACGGCGCCAGTACCACGGCGTATCTCTTTCATGGCATGTAACGGGTGTCCCGCGGGAAAACGATTGTGCGTGTCATCAAGGGTCGCACGAAACGAGGCGTCCCCGTTGCTGCGTCGTCCGTGTTATTGTTCGCACCGTTATAAGCTCGGCAGGCTATTTTTACGACGGTTTATGCGCGTCGACAATAGTTGAAACGTCGCGCAACAATTTTCCATTGTTCTCTGGAACCGATAAAATTAATTTCGTGCGATTACTTAACGCAAACACGGGCCGGGACTCGCGCGTCGTTGATAAACGAGATCGTCGTCTAGACCGTGGACGTCGCGAGACGCGCATTATCGGACACCGTTAAGTATGATAAAAAAAAAAAAGAAAGAAACGAATGATAGGGATCGCGCAGAGGACTTCCCACGTAGGGCTAACCATGTCGGTGCTTCTTATCGCGGCTTTTCATAGTATTGCCCCGGAGCTTCCGCGAGGTTCCACGACGAAAGAGTTAAAAGCACCGGCACGAAACTTCCGGTGCAACGAACCCGTTCGAGTCACACGCGGCTTGTTACGACACCAATATTAGTTTTACGACAGGCTTCTGGAAATGGACCGATGAAATCGTACGTCATCGATATGTCGTTCGACGGACTATGAATAGAGACGCAAACGGGACCGAGAACTGCGCAACGAGGGGCAGGTGCATGACTGCACCTGCAACCCCTCGAGAGGACAAAATAGAATTCCCATGAACGTGACTTCCACTGGCCATGGCAATTGCAATTCTGCTATTCGAAGATCGATATCAACCCCACCGCGAACCGGAACGATCGATTTAGACTCTGACACCCGATGGAAAAGGCAAACGGAAACCGATCCCGTTGTTACTCGACGAAATTATTCGTTTCTCGATCAGTCGAGCTGTTTTCATTAGTTTCAGCCAATACAATGGGTCCTCGGAGTTTTACACGAGATCCTAACCTAAAATTATCGGAGAAATTGAACAGTTTTGACGAAGATTGGCGATTTCATCTTTTTATGTATTTTGATTGAATTTTACACTCTTAGTTGCTGTAGGCTCTCAGAATTTATAAAAATAAAATATGGGTTTTATTACGAGGATCTGAAGTCCTTTGGCATTAAAGAAACAACTGACCAACACAAAAGGACGATTCTGGCTCGCCGTAATTAGACTGCAGATTTTATGCATTTCTGATAAAAGACGGTCAGTATATTGTTCTCCATCTATTATGATTGTTGAAGAACAAAAGAACGATCTATATAGTTACTATTTCTTATAATTGGTGTACACAATTTTTATTTCACATTATAATCATAATGAACTAAATCGAGGACTTATACCATCTTCTTGCACTTTTGGCTTTACTCCTAGACTTTCTCAAGGTGTTGTGGATTTTTTTATGAAATTGTAGTATTCATTGATTAGCTGGGATTGTTCATCGCTAAACAAGCAACTGAACAATACAGCAGAACTGTCTTCCTCCACCATCATCCAGAAATAGACCAATTACACAACTTCTAGTACTTTTAGCAGTACATGAACGCTTTCTCCAGGAAATAATAATTGTTTTACTAAATAATCACACTAGCTAATTATCTGGCATTGTTCGCCACAAAATAAACAGCTGACCAACACAACGGAACGGTTTTCCTGCGCCATCATCAAGAAATAGACACAATCACAATAGACGCATTCTCCAGAAAATAAAAATTGCTTTATTAAATATTTGGACTAACTGATTTCTGGGAATTGTTAGATCGGGGAAAACGGTAGTCAAAGGATTCGCTTCAGCGGTTTTTCGGTCTTGACATGGCGCGCGACTTATTGACACTTGGTCAAGTGAAGTCAAGAGGCTGGGTTAAATGAAGCGGAGCGTCACCGCTTGCCTGGTCGTTTATTTTCGACCTATAAGTAATAATCTCGTCTGGCGTTAATGAGCCTCGCGGAAAAAGCGAAAGTCCTTAGGAAAGAAAAGAGGGGAGCGTGCGATTTTTAACTGGCTCCCTCGTTGTCGGTGGATACTCTTTTTCGCTCAACGGAATCCGCGTTTCTTCGGCGCGATAGTTAGGGCAAGATGAACGGTATTACGGAATTTCAAGCGGCTCCCTTTAAAATCTCGTGCATACATTTCGCGGCGGTTGGGCTCCCCTTTGAATTATTCATGGAAAGAAACCACCACTGTTCGAGATATCCCTCCCTCGTCAACCTTATCGCCTCGGTTACGGCAATCGTGGTCAGGTGTGCACCGCGGCGGGTTCTTTGCTACCTGAAGGGCGATTTCGAGGGTCTGCTCGCAGGGAACTGCTTCTTGAATGCTGTGTGATCACTCGAGACGATAGAACGACCGCCATATTGATTTTACACCCCCAGAAATTAGCCATAGAACATTTCTCGACAAACTTCCGCGACAATTTCGACACTCGATATTCAATTTTCTATTCCACTACGGTTTGGAGGTTTTTAAATTAACTGCACTGTGAAAAAAAGTAAATTGGCAATGGAAAAAACTATCGTTGATATTCACATAATTTCAGCTCATCAAATGGAGAGATCTCTGTAGCATATGTATGTACAATTTGTAGGGGAGTGACCGATCTATTATTGAGATATGGCAGACATGAAAAATTATATGCTACTGGAATAATTGAAATAATAATGAAGATAATTGTATGATAATTACAGCGTATTATTCTGAGATACAGGCAAACAAGTACACCGGATTTGCAAACATTTAGCCTATAATAACCGAACAATTTTAAATCACGTAAATTGTCTAACATTGACAGCTCTGAATGGGAGTAGCCATTAACATGTTAATCGCGGAGCAATTTTGTCTCACTTTCCATGTAACTTTTTATTTATCCGTTTGCACTCGAATGGTGATTCTAAGACACCAGTAAAAATGTCCATAGAATTATTAAAAACAGTTTTCATATTATCAAATTCGTCTGTATTCTATAAATGACTAAAACCTCAAATGTTGTATGGAAAACAAGTTCAATTTCATGTGCACAATGCAACAAAGATTTCACAGAATGAGAATGTTCTTGGTTGAAAGAGATGTCTAGATTTTGGAATTAAAATCGCATCGAGTGCAAAGGGTTAAGTTTAAATACAACAATACGACTGTGTATACGCAAATACTTGCTCACCCTATTTCTGTTTAATCTGTATCAATTAAATCTATCAATATTGTATATTCTTCTGCAAATTCAGTACCGTCAGTCCCCAGGGACTGACATCGCGCTTAACGCTAGGTTTACGGTGCACTAAAATTGATTATTTTACATTGCTTTATAAAAATAATAAAATTGTATTTACTTAGATCTTCCGCGATTTTTATTGTAATGTGTACACAAAAAAATAAATCTATTTAATAATTCCTCACGAATGCCTCCTAACACTTTTAATAATCGGAAATTAAAAATGTTTGAATCCGTCATTTTGACGGGCCCCGTAAATCTAGTGTTAACGCGTTAAGAACTGCAACTGTTACAAAAATGCACCATAAATGATTGAAACGCTGGAAAGGCTCACCCTCTATACAAGATTTAATATAGCTTAATACGCGATGATCTAATACCGTGATCGAATATACTCTAGATTTAATGATTCCAGCCTCCGTGGCGGCCCGCTTCACGATTTATGAAACAATAAATGCAATTCCAACGACAGGGAACGTTGACGATGAAACAATCACTTTCAATTCTAATGGTGGAGAACGTTGGCGGTAGTGGGGAATGTTTAAAATTGTAAAAAGCGGTCGTGGAAGTGTATGAACGATCCGGTGGTCTCCGAGGGAGCGCTTCCGTGACTGGAAATGACCGATGTTGCGTTTCTCAATGAGATTAGAATCGTACTTACCTCGAGTTAGCGTGGAATCGTGTTTGTCACCCTTCCACGGCCCACAGAACCGGATGCAAGCGTTCCTCGCATGGTGGTTTGTGCCCGCTAATAATCGCGCGCGTGTTGGTGGTAACGGGGGACTTAAAGTTGGTCGAGTTGTTCTCGTTTAAAACAATCAGCAACAGAGGAAGGACCAATTATACGGACCTGCGACCGTCTGTCACCGACCTCCTGTTCTCTTAATACCGTAGATAGGACAGCACTGGTAAATATAAACAACCAGAAGAGCAGCCACCGAAACATGGTCACTCAGATCTCTCGGAAAATCTTTGAGTATGGAGAAAAAAAAATTCAAGTGTACCGGTTTTTAATCTTCTAGCTCTTCGTTGAGATCAATATTTATTTTTCCCGGGGAATTGAGTTACCTTTGACCCACAGATCTTCCTTAAGTTAATTTGAAACAGGTTCTACTGCCTCTGTAAAAATACACTCTTTAATGCCTTTTAATTGATTATTTTTTTATCTTGCTGCTGTTAATTGGAAAGATAGTTCATTCGAAAAAATGTGAATTATAAATTGCTTTGCATTGGAAGGTTAATCTTCTCTCACCTGTCCACCATCATTTTTTTCATTTTCAAAGCTGTAATTTAAAACGCAAATTTAAACATTTGTGTTCGCATATTATTTGATTTTTCACCACCACGTGTCAACATTTTAAACTAAGGGATAAATTCAGTTGGAAAACGTGGGATGATTGAGGGTTAGTTCTGTCCATCCTCGTTTTCCAATATCCTGTGTTATTCTGAATGAAAGGGGTGAATATTTTCCACTAGAATTAATATAGTATATATTATTAGTACATCCACTTTAGACCTAATAAAAATAATACTTCCTGTGGAATGTTAACAGATAAAATATACGACAACACAGAATTCCAGGTGGAAACTGAAAACTACGCTTTTAGAAGCAGTAAAAACTGGGTTAAATTAATAGAATAAGGTTAATTCATTTATCGATTAATTGACTGAACGTCACAAATGATATTTGTCTATAGCAGGGATGGGCAATTTTGCCTCAATTGAGGCAAAACCTCCACACGGTGGCGCCCTCTATCCCCTTCCAGCAAGCGCTGCACGAAAGAGAGGTTGGTGGGAGAAGCAGGCATTTGAGGGCCTCCACTCGTGCCCCCCACTGGCCCATAGAATTAATCTAACATCTACTATTTTTAATACAGCCACGCCAGACGCAATAACAATAATATTTTTAAGTCGATTGCGATATCAAACAGCAATCTAGATCCTCCATAACCCTTTCTAAAATTAGAACATTTGCGAAGCAGGTTTTCTTAAATTGCGCAGTTAAGTACATCATCTGTCGCGTCAGTTGTCTTCTTCAGCAATGGGAACAAACATACAGCAGCCATGGCACACACCGTACGCGTAATATATTTCAAAAGGTCGAAACGAGACCGTAGGAAGACAGAGGAGAAAGGAGTACGGCAACAGAGCTCTGTCATTAAAACTGGAAATAAAACTTGATACGAAAGCTAACTATAGTGTCGCGTGGTGCAATTAGCCACCGTAAAGGAAGGATAACCATATGGTCATGGTGTACAGGCTGGGCAGCTAGAGTACAACACGTGATCGGCAATATTGCATGTTATACCGAGGATCAGGAAAGTCGTGGTTATGGCGTCAGCGTTTGTTTTGGCTCTCCCGTACATGCTTTACGCTTCTATTTATGCGATCATCAAGCTTGATCTGCAATCAGCTTCCGATCATCACAGATCTTACCCCCTCCATTGTTATAAAAAACTTTCTCTGGAAATTATGCATTCATCAGTCCTGAACTTGATATCAAATTTCCATTATTCTGACGAGTCTTTCTGTAGAGTTCTTCGTACATTGATATTTAAAAAGAATATTTGGAAAATGCAATAATTTAATGAAGCTCTTGATGCATGGTATATCAAAGAATTTAGTATATAATAATGCCAATCATTTTTCCAATCTGCGTTCCAATGTGTACTTTAAATTTGTTGTACCTTTCTATATTGTACATTAAAAAATGAGAAAGCTTCGTTAATTTTCCAGTTTTCAGAATTGAAACACAAAATGTACATCCTAAGAATCAACTATGGCGACTCATTGAAGTTGAGGATCACTTTGAGGTTAGAATAAAAATTCTAGAATTGAACACGACCGGATGTCAAACGAAGAGATTAGTTTATTCCAGTATATTCGTACATTGATATTTAAAAAGAATATTTGAAAAATGCAATAATTTAACGAAGCTCTTTATGCATGGTATATCAAAGAATTTAGTATATAATAATGGCAATCATTTTCCCAATCTGCGTTCCAATGTGTACTTTAAATTTGTTGTACCTCCCTACCTTGTACATCCTAAGAATCAACTATGGCGACTCATTGAACTTGAGGATCACTTTGAGGTTAGAATAAAAATTCTAGAATTGAACACGACCGGATGTGAAACGAGAGGATTAGTTTATTCCAGAGTACAAAACCGAGAGACAAAGTAGAAATTTCTGGTCCACTTTTCGCGAAGATGGGAATCCGTCGCCATTGAAAAACGGTGTCCATTGTAAATCACGATCTCGCTAAAGTTTCTTTTCCTTCTGAAGACGCAGCGAGCGACTTCTTTCTTTTCCGGCGCGCGACCACGCTTTAATTGGGAGCCCTCAAGAAAGTGGGCTCGCTTCCTGAACCAACACGAGTGGGCTTCGTCTCTCGAAGTAGAAGCACGCGACTCGTCCACCGTAAACAGGAGGCCAGTACTTGTTCGCCGACCACTCGAGATACATTAGAAAAATAGAAAACCCGAGATCGGGGCAGCCGTCTACCACTTTTCCGCCCCCATAAGCTTGTGTAAACAGCTGCCGGGTATTTCCTGACCAGTAGCCATTAGAGTGTTAAGCTGCAGTGCTCTCGACACCCACTGCAATTGGTAAAGTCGCTACACTTGGGAGTCTGCAATTTTTTTCAGTCTCCGATAGCAGTTGCGTGTACTCGTCGGACGTTTGTGGAAGCGAATATGAGTCGAGAGAGGTTGTCCGAACTTCAAGTGAATTCTCCTCGGCTGTTTCCTCTCGCGGAGACACCGGCGAATGGATACTTAGCTAATATAACCGTGTTTCCGCGCAATCCGTTGCATAACGTGATTATCCACGACGTGCGTCATTATTGCCATTGCCGTGGCTACTGAACCAAAAAATTGCCGCGATGCCACGGCGGGAAAATGTTTCCACATCTTTGCGCCACGGCCTTCCGCTCGTCAATTAGTGATTCACTGCGATTATCATCTCCACAACTCCCGGGAAACTCCTCGCTCTTTACATCAAATTTTTCTCGCAAAGACAATTACCATAGAATTGATCGTACATTTTGTCTTGCGTTTTCAATTTGTAACTAGACGCGCGGCGTTGGTTTTGACTAAACACGCAAGAATATGCATCAGCATAATTAACATCCAACCATCTCCAACTCAACGAAGGCATCTCCAGTCTGAAATCAGCAACAAATGTTCCTGATCGTACATTTTGTCTTGCGTTTTCAATTTTTATCTGGACGCGCGGCGTTAGTTTTGACTAAACACGCAAGAATATGCATCAGCATAATTAACATCAACCTCCTACCATCTCCAACTCAACGTAAGCATCTCCAGTCTGAAATCAGCAACAAATGTTGCTGACCGTACATTTTGTCTTGCGTTTTCAATTTTTAACTAGACGCGCGGCATTAATTTTGACTAAACACGCAAAAAATATGCATCAGTATAATTAACATCAATCTCCAACTCAACGTAAGCATTTCCAGTCTGAAATTAGCAGCGAATCCCAAAACTAAAAAGCAAGATAGTTCCGGCCGCTGAATCGAACTGTATTTTTTCATACTTGGCCCAATAAATTAGCATCGAACACGCAGGTACATAGATCTATTATGCATTGAAGATAAACCAAATGTATCGATCGCGTTCCGCGCGTCCTAGATCTCAGGAATTCAAAAGAGAGAATGCATGATATCAGAATCGACTAGACCGAGCGCAGACGTTGCACCGGTGCTCGCATCATCGCGATGCATCGTCTGGCGTGCACGCGCGAGCATTCTCATGTCCACGGGCCGGTGGATCCCGTCCAGTTTTGCTTTCATCTCGCGAAGCCCGCGGCCCCGGTGCCATATGGTGGTCTGGAGGTCCTGCTGGCGGCACTCGCAGGAAGGAAGCTTTCCAGTGAAGTATTATGTTCCCGGTGTACCGGGAACATATTGCGTTGGGGAAAAAGAAGCTGGACGTAGGCGTTGCGTGCACGCACGTGAAAGCGGGCACGCGATCCTTCGACGAGGGCACGTGCCCCATATTCCTCGGGGAACCTCCTCCGCAAGAAGCGTCGCTCGTCTTTGTCGACGGGCCGGAAACGGGTGTCAATTGTCGGCCACTTGGACGCTACCGACACCGGGCACTTCTCGAAGCGAATTTGAGAATGCCACGCCTGCTGTGTGGTCCTCCGCGAACTGTTTCCGCGAAGACTATAGAAAATTATTGTCGAGGATGAAGCTGTAGGAAGACGACTGATTCGTTTCTGATTTGAAAGCGATCTAGGTCTTTTGTTAGGAACTCTTCGTACTTCGATAGAAACGATCCTTTAGTTATAATTGCCAGAGGTCCTTCTTCTGAATCTTCTGATCCTCGATTTTTATGTTGTTAACACGATGTGGTGGTCATTGATGACTACACTGCGTTTATGACAAAAATGAATAATACGAATACAAAAATGAAAAAATCATAAAAGAATTTATGGATATATGCATATTATACAGGGTGTCCCATTTAAGTTGAGATTGTAAATAATCTCGGAGACATATGATTTGAAAGAAAAACAAACTGACGCATGTCCTTTAGTGTTTCGAGTGCGGAGTCAAATAGCACTACTAGTTTTCTAATTCGTGGGCGTTTTCAAGGTTATTTCAAGGTCATTTTGTCTTTTTCATCATAAACCCATATTTTTTATTTCGGAATCATATTCTACGGGAAAAAATGCACAAACTTTTGTTTGAAACATTTTTTTGTAAGTTTGTAAGAACTTTATTATGTGTTCATGAGTCTTTTATTAAACGAATTACTAAATGTCTAGAAGTTGAGGGTAAAAATTTCGAGGATTTATTATGATGTTCTTAAATGAAATAAAAAATCTTCCAGAGGAAAGTAACGTTGTCATTTTAATAGAAAAACAAAATTATCCTTGACATAAACATGAAAAATCAGCTAAATATCTTAAGAAATATTGAACTTACAAAAAGATGTTTCAAACAGATGTTGTACATTTTTTTACGTAGAATATGACTCCGAAATAAAAAATATGAGTTTATGATAAAAAAGACAAAATGACCTTGAAATAACCTTGAAAACGCCCATGCGTTAGAAAACTAGTAGTGCTATTTGACTTCCACTAGAAACACTAAAGGACATGTGTCAGTTTGTTTGTTTCAAATCACATGTCTTCGAGATTTTTTGCAATCTCAACTTAAATGGGTCACCCTGTATACTCCAGCTTTTTAATTTGCATAAAGATCCGCAGTCTATTGGTGACCGACGCTATGGAATTAGATAAAAATGATTATCATGAAATTGATACCACTAAATACCAATTTGTGAATGCAGTAATGTACTAGATTACAATGTAAGCTGAGAGCTTTATTATTGAGCAACTAACAATTGTTTTTAATAATACTGATCGCTTGTACGATTGAAATAAGCGAAATTTCTGCGAATCACATGAAATTCGCTTGGCAGTCAACGTGTTAACCATTGTCTTAAACTTCGTGTGTTATTAATATTTAAATATTACTTGAAACAAGCATTTCTTTGCGAAGCAGCATTATTTGCGAAAAATGGATTACTTGTCTAAAAGAAATTAGTGCACAATGGTGAGGACTATCGCGGCGGATGAATCGCATCTCGGCAGGATGAAGCCCCCGGAAGACAGCTGTTGACCGGCCATAATTAAAGACCTTGGAGCCTCAGTATGAGGGCCAAAGGGATGTTCTTCGAATTTTTAGAAAGCGGTCGGTGCAGTTCGCCTTGGCAAAAATTATAGAGAGGTTCTTCGAGTTCGTCAGTTGTGAGATATTAAAAAGTTACATGGTTCAGAAATGTTGTGTACTGTCATTTGTGTCCTGAAGATTGATTTTAGGTAGCTACTGCTTAGAATTAGAGACGTGGTTTAGCATGACGTACAAGATGCAAGATGCACTTAGGCCTGCAGAATCCTCAAGTATAGGGACTCAAGTATTAATCACTTAAAAATGTCTATTCTAAAGAACACTGTTGCGATTTTGCAGCTGAAAATGCACAGAGTATGTTGCACTCAGCGTCGCCCTAAGAGCGACTGCTCACGTTCACTGGCTAGCACAGCGGACAGAAAAAGAATCTAGCATGAAGCATGCAATGCGAAGACGCCAGGACCAATAATCTGCCGTGATTTCACTGATCTCAAACATAATGCAGCGTAACAGTCGTTCAAGATGCCCGATAAGAATAATTAGCGTCAGCCTGCGAACGTGCGTTTCATCGACGACGTTAGAGCATCGTCGGCAGCACGCTTTCAGCCAGATCTCGCTCGTCTAATGAATTCGTTCGATTACATCGCGTTTTGTGGTTAATAATCGTTTGTAACGAGGCATTAATTATCATCTTCGCCGAGTTCTCCGATGCCGATTAAGCCGGCGCATGCAGCTAACTTGAAACCATCCTCGCATCCAACAAGACAGAGTTGATTGGTAGGGTGATTACGATCCGGAGTACGGACCTGCATCTCCGCTTTGTAAACTCGATTTTCTTCTATTATTTAATCGTTGCTCGTTTGCATTCCGCTGCAAACGTATCCGTGATCTCTTTTGTTGAAGACCAGCGTTTCTTTTACTCTTTGCTCCCTTCGACTTCAACTCGAGGTCACTCGGGGAAGACACTGTGCTTCCTCGTGAAGAATAGAATTATGGTCATCGGGTAGGGTTGCGTGACAATTTCGCTGACCAGTCGCGTGTCCGAGGTAGTACGCAGATTTCGTGCAATTGGCCGGTTCGTTAAACGCGTGCAGAAAATACCAGCGAAGCGTAATCGCGACCAGACAATTGTACGAAATGCTTGGTCCTTCTACTGGTGCAAGGCGACAGTGATTGACCTTCGCGTGGAATTTCTGACCTCGCAAAGATCTCGGTTCAGATGCGAACGGTTGACCTCGTCGCGAGCGATTTAACGTGCCAGAGCACTTCCCAACAAAAAGGGGTTCGAGAATAACCGTGGCTCGATGATAAAACGGCGCCGCTCGCTATCGTTGTTAGACAGAAAAAATATTGTAAGACTATTATCTGACGGTGGCTCGTGCACTGCCATATTTTTCTTGCCGTTGCGACACACGGAACTCGAACGATAGAGGCTCATTCATGAAACGCGATTAGTGAACCTGAAAGAAACGGTCACTCGAGCATAGTATTTTATTCAATGAACCTTTCGTTTACGCACTTGGTCGTTTTTTATGCAGATTATTGGGGTGTGCGAGTACTCGAAATTTCGGGATCAGGTCGGGATCCCGAAAGTTTATAAACTTTGGGTACCCGCGATTTTGGGTACCAGAAAAGGTAGTCGGGTGGGGTTGGAACGGGGTCTGGGTTAGGTCGTCTAATGTTTAATACTCAATATCAAACCATTTGAACAATCACATTGCTAGGGGTGTGCGAGTACTCGAAATTTCGAGTTCGGTCGGGTCGGGAAATTTGTTCGGAATCGGGTCGGGATCCCGAAAGTTTATAAACTTCGATTACCCGTGATTTCGGGTAACCGAAAAGGTCGGGTCGGGGTCCCGAAAGTTTGCAATATTCGGGTACTCGAAGTTAAAGTTGGGGCAAGTCTGCGGTCAAATCAGCAATAAATAACTCTGTGTCTCTGTGCATGTTAAGACGTCCAATCATCGGTGGTAATAATATTTCGATTTGTAGTAAACACCGTTTACGAAACAGTGCTCTTATACGAACATTGTCTGACTCGACCCGAGGCTCGGGTACGCGCACACCCCTACTGATTTGCTTCTTTAGTTATTTTAAGGTTAGGAAGGACTCATTTACCAATCCTACTTTTTTCTGAAAAATAATTCTAGATTTCACGTTCTTGGATGATTACAGATTAATTTATATTTGAGGCATAAAAATGCGTGCATAAGAATATCGTAGAAATTGTTGGGTATTGACATAAGAGCTAAGATCCTTGAAGGGGTCCTTTGAGGGATCGTCTGCCCTTTCCTGGATTTTCCAAAAGACCTGAAAAAAAATAGCATAGTATCCTAGTCCTGGTTTGAGCTAAACCATGACTTCTTAAGTGTTCTTCATACATCACAGAAAGAAATAGAAAAGAAACTAAAATATGATCTTGAAACAAGAAAAACTGCGTTAACACGTTGACTGCCAGTCGCATTTTCCATGGTTTGCCCAAGGCGCGAACGTGAATTTTTGATTATGCGATGCATAATATTATGTTGAAATATTATTTGCAGCAAATAAAGTGAGTTATAAAATCATGCTTGAAGCATTTTTCGTGCATTAATTTCTTCAAACCATTATACAATGGTATTATTGAAAAATTTATCAGTATCCATATTTACTCTAATTATGTACTTTTATTATTTGCTGCGACGCCGGTCACCGGTGGCCCCCACGGCGCTGTAGGCAAGTCGAGTGCCGGTCACCGGTGACACCCATAGCAGTCAACGTGTTAAACCGATGGATTAACCAGAACTGTTTTATTCAGAATGGAATGTAAAGAGACGACATAGAATCGAAGTAGAAGTTGTCGACACAATGTATCACCAAGATATTAGGTTCGTATCACTGTCATATTGATTGCTGGTAAAGCCACCTAACTCCTTACGCGGAAAAAGCTGTGCCAATGCAAAAATAGCAGCTCGTGTCTCGTGGACGTTTCGAATGTCCTGAAACTACACAAGGAAAGTTTGCTGACAGGATACAATACGATCCGCGAGTGTCATCATCGGTATCATGCAAGCACGATCACCTAAAGCCAACGCAGCTCTCTCTCTGCGTTCAACATCGTGTCAACGCAGCGATGAATTTCTGTCGTTGACTTTCATATTTCTCGAAAAGTAAAACGGAAAGCTCCAAGAACATAACACAATGGGGAAGACAATCGAGCACTCTCTCCGAGTTTCCAAGTCCCACGAGGATCTGCTGGTTTCGGGAGTACCTCGACGATCTAGAATGATCTCTCCGTGTATTCACCGGCTGTGATTTGATTCGATGAGAAACCGGTGGCTCCTTGTTTCCTGCCTTGTTGTTACTTTCGCGCCGGGCACTTTCCCGTGTACCACCGAGACAATGCCTCCAGGAAAGCCTGGGAAGCTTAATTGTTACCGAACGAAGCACACTTCGCACGCTCGATGGAAACATACAAGCGAGTCCCGCGAGCCGACTTACGAGTTCGAGTGGGAGGACCTGCTCCGGGGAGACTCGTGACTCCTTTTGTGCTTGGCCACCAAATGTCGCACGACCCGGTTTACATAACTCCCAGCTATATGTAACGGGAATGAAGTTGGGTAACCAGTTCCTGTATCGATCCGCAGACTCATTGGAATGTTCCCCGTATCTCCCTAATCAATCTCTCGGCTCCTCTGGGCTCTTTTCACTGTCTCTCGGAAACTCTTTCGGCAATCCAGACGATGGTGGGGTGTCTAATGTTCTATTTGCCACAAGCCTTCGACTAGGTACATTTATTTTTCCCAGTGCCGGATTGAGGCCTCCAGAGGCCCTGAAACAATTTTTAAAAATGATTTAACAAAATAAACATGATATTAACAAAACGTCCGAATTGATCTAATATGGTTGATCAAATAATAACATCGCTGTAATTTTATTTATGATAAATGTACCGTCCGTCTATCAGGAGATGGCAGTGATTTTCGACAGTGGGGTGCAGGGGGACTGCGAAACCCCATTCTAGACGCCAGACTGCGGACTCCCCACTCTTACGCTTACGTTCTGGCGGGAACGGTTGACATCAGTGATGCCAGAATCGTGGAACCGAGGAACTTGCCCCTCCGGTGGATCCTCCGGTTGTTTCTTACTGCGCACGCGCTACACACAAGTGTATCTCGACGCCGTCGAGTCGAATAGGCAGCTCACACGGACAGACTAGAGGTACGCTTGTGTGTAGCGCGTGCGCAGTAAGAAACAACGTAAGGCGACGACGGTACGTCAGAGTGGGGGGTCCAGCCGGAGGATCCACCGGAGGGGCAAGTTCCTCGGTTCCACGATTCTGGCATCACTGCCGTAGCGCCCTATGTCCCCTTCCATCAAGCGCGGTACAATGGGGCAACGAAGACACGAGACATCATGCGTACGCAACGAATGTGCGCGAAAGAGAGGTTGGTGGGAGAAGCAGGCGTTTGAGGGGCTCCACCCGTGCCCACCACTGCAATATATGGTAGAACTGTATTTCTTAAGCAATTTTGATAATTTCATTCAAAAATATTTTTCATATTCATCCACGTGAAAACTTCGAAATATTATTACTAAGTAAAAGATGTAAAGTTCAAAAAATTTGTATGGTGTCCCCCCTCTCCCGATGCCTTAAACCAGCGATGTCCAAACTCGGCTCCGGGAGCTGAACGCCGTCCCCACCACGGTTCGCCGTTTCCATAGCGACGTGACGCAATGAATTGATTACCAATATGCTCGCTTCCCGCGTTAAAAAGGTGATCATCGATTGTTTTATGACACGCGGTTCGGGTACTCGGTTTCTTGGTCGGCGGGGAGAGAACACACTGCGCCTGCGCAGACTGACACTAGGAAGGGGAAGCAGGCGCGTGAGGGTCCCCAAAGCTGGACACCAAACGCGTGCTCATTCTGCTTATTGGTTAATTCAGTACAGATTTTCTCCATTACTTGTATCAGGGGGTGTTTATATATTTTTGTTTTATTCAATTATAATTTGTATTCTTGTTACAAATTGAATTTAGTATATTTTCGAGAATTTCCGGTGTTAATTGCTGCTTCACTATCATTTTTGTAGCATACCTATGTAGCAATACAAATGAATGCAATACAGATTTGTGAAAACATTAGAAACATTGATAAATACTATTTTGAAATAATTGAGAAGAAGTGGGGTAAATTTTTACGAACAAGTACAATTTTATTTCGTACCGCTGATTTAGTAACATTTTATTTCGCCTAAAGACGCTACTTATCGCATTCTTCTTAACTCTTTGCGAAACAGGATTTCAGATAATAAAATAGACCCATGTTACATAGAAATTTTATTGCATTTTAAATGAAACAAAATTGGTATATTTTTATTAATAAAGGTATCACATAATGTAAAAACATAAAAAGATACTAATAGTTTAATTAAATTTGTTGTTATAGGGTGGGACTCAAATAGTCCACCACCACAAATTTAAGCTTTAGTTTTTATTATAAAGCTCTGCCGTTGCTTATATGGAACTAATTTTTATAAAAATTAACTTACTTCTACAATTTTTCACATAAAACCAGGAAAAAAAGATTGTCGCAATAAATCTTCCGCTTGCAACAATTGATGAACCTGTATTGGCATGTTGAATGTTGCCAACACAAGTGAATACATTTGTAACATTTGTTGAAGATATTACCAACTGCTTTACGTAAACAAAACGAAATATAAACCTGTGCGCATGCAGCTATTGCAATATTTCGAGATGGGACTAAAAATGTCCCACCATGCATTACGGTGCATCAAAAAGGTGGGACACTTTTAATCCCAGCGTGCCCCAAAGAGTTAACACGTACTGTACTTAGGATTGACGGACAGTTCTTGCAGGAGTTGTAGATCTGAGATCTTTCGACGAGCCATTACTCGTCGCTCGACAAAAATAATTAAAAACAAAACCCCATGACCTCGCATTTCCGCGTAGGGCCACCGGTGCGGAACACAAAGATTTCACGGGGCTTCAGAAAGAAGACGATGAAAGAAGGAGCGGACGACACGGATTCTTCTTCCTTGTTCATGGGGGCCCTTGGTTTTTGTTCTAAGCGTCACGAGATCCTTCTTTTTCGGCCGGAAATCAGGCAGGGGACACGTGCTCGAACGGCAACAGCACCTGAACACCCAAGGGGAAAATACGGCAGCTGAGAGTCGGAAAGCACGTGCCACCAGGGAAAGGGGCAAGGAGCACCGTCGCTTCAAGATTCAATGGACTTCTTCTGGGATAAGGAATTTATTATGCGACGAGGTCCTACCTGGGACTGGCAGATACTGCGACCATTCAAACCGGGGTCTACGTGGCCCCGCATGAAAATTAATCGACGCCTCCATCTTGGCATCTCGATGTCAACGGACCGAGATAGCCAGAAATGAACGGGAGCCACTGTTCGATATCTCATGATTCCTGGAACTGTTCACCATTTATTTAACTACTGATCAACTCCCATTTTCTGTGGAATCATCTATCGGTTATCATTTAATAGATTCTGGAAATGTATCATTAATTGCTGAAGGTTTCTCGTTAGATTTTTTTAAGGTGACAGCAATCTGATCCTGATTCTTCATTTTGAGTATTGTACGACGTTATCAATTAATATGCGGGAAGCACTGATAAGTAGGCTGCAAAAAGCACATAACCGTGCCATAATAGTCATATTGCAATGTAATAGATAAACCAAAGTCGCAAGTATACTGCAAGCGCTGCAGTTTATGGTCATAAAACAGCGGCTGCACTATAATATGCGTATATTTGTGTTCAAGATTTTAAAAAATATGCTGCCGGAGCATTTAAGAAGTAGGCTAAGAATAGTAGGAGATGAAAGTGCAATGCAAATAAGGCAAGCAAGGGAAATATTGTAGTTGAATTCCGTAGAACGAGAAGTGTGCCCAAAAAAGTGTATTTTATGAAGGAGTGTTAATGTTTAATGGATTGGCGGACGAAGTAAAACGCTGTGTAAGTTTAGACGTATTTAAGGGAACGCTAAAGGAATTTACAAGAAGTACTCTAATCTAATAATAGTATTCGAAATAGTATTCGAAAATAGCTGAGAAAACTAATAAAAAATTAATCTATCAATCAATCCATGTATCGGTGAGACACTTACATTGAAGATTTTGAATCATCTTTTCAGTGTGGCACAATCATTGAAAATCCTATTGATAGGATCAGTGTCGCAAGATCGCTGAAATCGAGGGGAATACAATTTACCACCTCTCTGATGACCAGAGTAATATGTAACACGTAGCGCGGCACGTCACGTGACCAGTCTACGGTCTTAGTGGGGGACGTTGGAGTGTGCGCAGGAGTGGAATGTGGTAGTGGAAGGGGAAAAGGAGGAGACGAAAATCAACCCAATTTTGGGTTGATCTGGCGACACTGCTCCGGATGTCGACTAATCACGATCAGCATTAAATTGGTTCGTTCGTAAAAATAAATGCACTGTACGATCTGAACAATCACACGTGTAAACTTTTTCCTCAAAGAGTCCGTAATAACATCAAACAGGGGTATGATTATTCAACTAAATGCAACAGACAGGGTTGATGATAATCTTTCCTGTGCGGTTAGAAACAAACAGAGAGCAATCTATAGTTCTTTCCGCAAATGTCCTTTTTTACTGATTATTGTAAATAAAAATGAGATGACTGAAAAATGTCTTCTATCGATTACAGGATGAAATAAAACTGACAATAAAATTGCTTATATTTTCTAGAAGGTTCTCTATGGTTGAAATAAATTAAATGATTAATGCACCATAAATGAACAAACATCCGCAGTTTAATTATTCTAAATAGGGGTCGTGCACACCTAGATTTGTAACTAAAAGTTCGTTATCTGCATTCCGTGGTGTTTCCGCGGCGAATGAAACGATTGCAAGGTCACACCGTTTCGTGCATCCAGTAAAACTGTGTATAAACGCACATTATTATGCGTTGAGCGACTCCATTGGCGTGGGACAGCTAGCCAGAAGAAACTCTAGACGATCTTCAAGCTCGTGGCACGATTTTGTTCGCGCTCTAATTATAAAGCGCGCTAGTTCTCATAATCCCTTGCCATTTCCGGATTCCGAAAGATCGCTCGGCTCTCTTCGACCTGAATGGAACGGTTGCGAAACATTGCAGCCACTAATTCTCACTTTTTCAGAGAAATTTCTCTGAACGGGGGAAACACGATCGCCTACTTATAGACTGCAGCGAGTGCATCTCATTGATCAAGTTGACTTAGTCTGTAATTGATGATCTCGCCTGTGAATCGTAGGGGTGCTCGAAAATGAAGTGTTAGTAAACATAACCTGGAAGTCGATGATTCAGGATCTATTTAGAGTTGGAGTTGGAATTATTTGTTAAATGGTTTCAGACCGAAATCATTTTGGAAAGTTTAAAAGACGAGTTATGTTCTGTATTCATGGAGACAGTATAACCCTTTGCACTCGGAGCTATTCCAACTAAAAAATCAAACATTTCGACTAACCTAGAATATTTCCTTCGTATACAGGGTGCGGCGCCAATTAGTCCCCACGTTTTTTCAGCCCCTTCGGATGGTCGGACAGAAAAATGTTTCCTACCAAAGTTAATCAGTATTTAACCGACAAGAAATTGCAATTTTTTAAATTTAAAAAAAATCGATTTTCAACAAAAAAGTTAAGGTCGCTGTCATATCTTTTAATGGAACTGGGTATTTTTAACTTCATAATATTGTAGGCAACGTCGAAACGAATTCAACGACCTGCTATACAATGACTTTCAGATGACCTTGAAAGATAATATCGCCATGAATCAATTGCCAGAATATTTGAAATATTTCGATGGTACGTAATAGTAACGCCTCGCATTTAGAGGTAAACAAATGAACGTAAACATTGCTTCAGAACTTAACTCACAAAAAACCAAATTTATACGGAGCCACATTGAAAACACAAATGTTAAACGTGTACATGTAATTAATTAATAATTAAATTAAATTTTCGAACTGCATCCCATCTCGTGTAACGCAAAGTTCTGCTCTATGTAACAAAGTCTTATGTGTAGCTTCCATGAGAGAACTTCTTTTTACATTTCTACACGCTTGAATTATGCGTTCTTTAAGATTTTCTATATTATCCACAGGTCTTTCATACACAATCGATTATATATATCCCCAAAAATAAAAATCTAAAGGGGTCATATCCGGCGAGCGAGCTGGCGTTCGAATTGGACGATATGTTCCGATCCACTGATCCCCAAAAACTGTAGTTAAGTATGTTTTTACAATTGCTGCATTATGAGCTGGGTCGAAATATTTCAAATATTCTGGCAATTGATTCATGGCGATATTATCTTTCAAGGTCATCTGAAAGTCATTGTATAGCTGGTCGTTGAATTCGTTTCGACGTTGCCTACAGTATTATGAAGTTAAAAATACCCAGTTCCATTAAAAGATATGTCAGCGACCTTGATTTTTTTGTTGAAAATCGATTTTTTTTAAATTTAAAAAATTGCAATTTCTTGTCGGTTAAATACTGATTAACTTTGGTAGGAAACATTTTTCTGTCCGACCATCCGAACGGACCGATAAAACGTGGGGACTAATTGGCGCCGCACCCTGTATAATTTTTTTATTATATGCGTACGAAACTGATGTAGTACCTCATACAATATTTAAATGTTTAGTCATTTATTACATATAAACAAATTTAATCGTGTAAACAGTATTCTGAATAATGGTGTAGCAATTTGTAATGGCGCCTCAGAGTCGCCATTCGAGTGCTAAGGGTTAAGCAAGTCTAAAATGCAATTTTAAAATTGTCAGTGTGAGAAATGCTGCAGAAACCCTCTCAGATTAATTATGAAAATGTTATTCGTTTATCTTAGTAAGTTTCTTGGCTATCGTTGCGAATAAGAGCATGTAACTTGAACTTCTTTCATGGGCATTATTCTTCTTGCGCATAAATATTGTGATATCGTATAATATCATGTTTAAGAATTTTTCTCTTCTTCTGTGAAGTACACCTTTCTCGTGACACGTTTAGCATCGCGGACAATTGCCAGGGGTTTAAGAGATTGCAGCTATCAATGTTAGTGCAGTATACTCCTGGAAAATCGGAGTTAATTCGTTTCGTGACTGGATGCCGTTGATTACATAGCCAAACGAATCTAATGTTAGTCGATTAGGAAAGAGGCAAGGCCGTTCGATAGGGCCTTCCGTTGAAAGGTGTCGTTTACCTTGCTCCGAAACGGGGATACGCGATATACCGGGTGTCGTTGTAACGAAGCTCGGTTTACTGTTCTACTCGAAGCAGTTGATAACGATAAGGACGCGATATCGTGTCTATTTTTAGACCAGGAATGAATCAACAGAGCAAAACGCGTAGATTCGCCATTGAGCCTTCCAACGAAGGACCTCCATGGTAAAAAGATTCGATCTAACCATGGCATACGTCGGAAAACACAAAAGTGCAATCGAGTACACATTCTTCGAAGCACGACAGCGGTTTATGGGGCTTGATGAAATTCCCCTTAAACCCTGTCCTCTCCTCTCTTCATATAAGACGCTCCGCCAGCATATGGCGACTTCTATTCCGCTTCGTTGCCCTCATCCCCCTTGAGTTTTTACACTTTACACTGGATACGCCAGATTACCACGGATTTTTCGGCGCAGGACTTCCTCTTCTTCGAATTCCTCGCTGTTAGCTTCCCTATTAGAACGTTCGTTTACTGGCTTTTAACGGCTTCTGTCAGGGGAGATTGTTAATTTTTCATGTGTTCGTTCTTCCTTCGGGTGTGCTCCTTAATTGTGCTCGCCGCAACCGGATTCCTCGAATCGACTCCCTGAAATAATGGCTCAACATTTGTTAAAACAGTTCTCCACTCTATGAATAACTTTCATGAACCCCCTGGTTTGTTTTATTTCAATGCCTGGGGTGGTAATAGCTAAACATTGCTTTACTCAGGTGTATAACATCGATATAAAATTATATATCATACTAAAATCCAAAGTAGTTGTGCAGTGCACGCTAATTATACATTTGGAGATACGAGGCATAAAAGTTGAGCTACAAGAACATAAAATTTAAAAGCGAGACAAATAGCAAACGTGGTCAGGAATAATGGATAGAGTAAAGATGACTTACTGGGAAAATTAAATTACAAATTTAACTCTGACCGGGAAAATTAAATTACAAATCTAACTCCGACTGAGAAAATTAAATTACAAATCTAACTCCGACTGAGAAAATCAAATTACAAATCTAACACCGACTGAGAAAAATAAATTACAAATCTAACTTTAACTGAGAAAATTAAATTACAAATCTAACTCTGACTGAGAAAATTAAATTACAAATTTAACTCTGACTAAGAAAATTAAATTACAAATCTAATTCTTTAAAATCTGAATCCTATGGGGCATGAAGCTCTCCATGAACAATTTGGTCGTTCAGGTTAGGATTTTCCAAGCCTTTCTCCATGATTGTCGAACCCCATCGAGCCGAACGCAGCGATACTTTTAACCGGAACGAGCACCTCATTCAAACAAAAATATCCCAAGGTGTATTTCGGTTCGCGGCCCATAGCCGGCTGGAAGATATTGATGTCTCGTAACGGGGTGGCATCGTTTCTCTGCGTTGCTGACGAGCCGCAGACCTCCCTTTGACACTTTTACAAGACGCTTTTCCTCCCTTCCGCGATGTTTTCTCTTTCATTAGTTGCCGTAATGAAAGAAACCCGCCGATCAACCGTTCCTCTCGAACGGGTCCTCCTCGTGGACCTTCTTCAAGATTCTCGGCCGGCATTCGTGTCGCTTGTTTGCTCGGAATGCACGAGTTCGTACCGTTAGGCGAAACCATCCTGAGGATGGTGTCTCAGATACCTGCGATGGAAAAATCTCTGATTCGCAACGGGTTCTCAGGCGAAGAACTGTGAAGTCTCACTAATGGTCCATCCGGTTGCAAAAATTGCTCAATCTCCGAAGAAGCCTTCTTAGAAAAAGGCTTTATTTATTTTTGGTAGCATAAGAAAATTCCAAATTGTGAATACAAGAATTCTATTATCAAATCATTTGTAACACAATTTTTATTCACGCCTGTAGCTAAATATAAATGTTATTTCTCATTTCTTCTTCATTTTCGAAACTCAACATTAAAGAAACTCAACCTTCTATTTACTTCTGGTGCCTAAAGAAATTTCAAAATTGTGAATACAAAATGATAATTTCGTTTTTGTCAGTGACTGATGCGTTAAACAATTTTTATTCGCACTAGTAAATTTATTTATACCTATTTTATTTTACCTATTCGCAGATGGTAAATGCTATTTGTCATTTCATTTTCATCTTTGAAACTTAACCCTTTGCACTCGGAGCTATTTCAACTCAAAAATCAAACATTTCTTCTAACCTAGAATATTTCCATTGTACATAATTTTTTTTATTTTATGCGTATGAAACTGATATTGTACCTCATACGATATTTAAATGTTTAGTAATTTATGAAATATAAACAAATTCAATAATATAAACAATATTTTGAATAATGGTATAATAATTTCTAGTGGTGCCTCAGAGTCGCCATTCGAGTGTTAAGGGTTAATATTAAAACTAGCACACTTGAATGACGTGTCGATCATTTTACAGTTACTGAAATAAAGATTCTTTCCAAGGAAATGATTGCGCAAATTTCATTGCAAAGAAAGAACTAATATCGAATAAATAATTCTGCTACAACTCTGTACAATGCAACAAGCTTCCAGTAGATCGATTTTGATAAACTTCTAACGGTCTTTGTTGGAAATCCGATGCACCGAAGAAGTGCAGCAACCAAGGAAAATAAGGACACAGATCTCCTTACAGGAACAACTGAGAATTCCGGCGCGCAAACCGCATTTATGTTCGCGCGTAAGCGTATCGGAATTCCTCGCGATGAATCAGAAATCACGATTGCGCCTACACGCGGGTTGTTTTCGCCGTGCGTCGAGGACCACACGAATTTCGTGTATTTGAACGAGAGCCGATGTTTACGACAGCCTGCCGTACACTGTTCGCTTTTGTTAGACCACTCGCTCGTTCTGAACGGAACACACGCCTCCACTATCGATTCTCGGTCGTCGTAAAACGCCACCGGGAATTCCACGACGACTGCCCGTTCAAGAATCCCGCTGTTTGTTTAGTCGGAGCGCAAATAGGGAGCGATGGCGCCGAAATCGTTCTCGATGGGGCCATTGAGGAATAAATCGTGAAGTCGGAGATAAGACAGGACGCGTGGCCACATTCGGAATTCCTCGGACAATTTATCACTTGTTGAACGAAACTCGAACTTTGCTCTCGTTTTTGTGGAACGCGAAATTATTCTACCCGGGAATACACAGAAATGTAAACTTCGAAGATGTACATTGTGGGAATGATCACTTTTGCGAGAATGATTGAGGAGTTGTTTGGAGTAAACTTGTAGCTGCTAAGATCGTATGAAAGTTTCGTTCATTTATAAAATTACAAGGTTCATGGAAAGCGTATGAAATAGAGGGTACACGTATCTCATTTTTTAAATTATGTGGGGTCAAGACTTCCCAGACCAAATATCTTATGGAGATGGGCAAAAGGCTCCATTTTCTTAAGATTATATAGTTAGGATCAAAGAAAAATTGAATAGGGAAATGCGTGCAGAAATCGGGACTGCGCAATGAAAGAGGTGATCAATCATAGTGATTCGAAATGTCGATGTTCACTTCTTTCTACGTAGACCACAATCCCCACCAAAAGGTCCAGGACATTGAAGATCTCGTGTGGTACATATTTGTTCATGGAAAGCCTATGAAATATAGGGTACACATATCTCATTTTTAAAATTATCAAGACCTCCCAGACCAAATACCTTATGGAGATTGGCAAAAGGCTCCATTTTCTTAAGATTATATAGTTAGGATCAAAGAAAAATTGAATAGGGAAATGCGTGCAGAAATCGGGACTGCGCAATGAAAGAGGTGATCAATCATAGTGATTCGAAATGTCGATGTTCACTTCTTTCTACGTAGACCATAATCCCCACCAAAAGGTCCAGAACTTTGAACATCTCGTATATATTTATTGCTAGTATGCAACGGACGAGGTTGCAATCAGTGTCGCCAGATCCACCCAAAACTGCGTGGATTTTCCTCTCCTCCTTTTCCCCTTCCACTATCCCCTTCCACTAGTTAGGTATGTATTGCGAGAATGAATGTGATAACCCTTTTAAGTTTATTTAATTTACACAATACATAGAATACAAGTTGTTCAAATGTAAATAATATTTGCACGTAACGCAATGTGAGCCTACTTTATGAAAAAGAACTGTATACGGAGTAGTAATGCCCTGTATAATTGTATATGGAGCAGTTTTCCCTCTCCACTATCCCAGTCCACTACTTGAGCATACTCCAACGTCCCCCACTAAGACCGTAGACTGGTCACGTGACGTGCCGCGCAACGTATCACATATTACCCTCGTCATCAGAGAGGTGGTAAGCTGTATTCCCCTCGATTTAACCGATCTAGCGACATTGGTTGCAATTAGCGAGATTCTACTGTACACTTATTTCCTTTTCAACAATTTATCTGGATGATTTCTGGAACGCTTCAAATCTTCTTTCACACAATAACCCTACACGGAATGATTAGATTACTTTATCGAGAGTAAGTTATTGGTTTATCATTGAAATTTCTGTTGCCTTTGAAGAATGTATTAAACAATAAATACTCAGGCGAATGTGTTAAAATTAAGATTTGCGAAAAGTTGCTTCAGAGAATTGAACAAAAATATTGTCAAAATATGCAGAATCTTTATCAGAATATTTCAATCAATCTTATTGGAGATGATTAGTTGTTTATATACGCCTGCTCAAGTTTCATCCATCGTTGATCCACGGCGGGATGTTTAGGTTTAAGACGATTTAAGACAGATTGCGTTCTGAGAAAGGATTAGGCGCGACGTCACGTGGGCGGAAGAATAGCGCAGGAAGAAAAGGAGAGGAAGGAAGGCGACGTCCTGTGCCTTGTCGGAGGACGCGCAATAAAAAAATGGTAAAGACTCGGAGGCGCGACTAGCGGCTCGACAATTAGTCCATAATTAACCCGGAGACAGGCATGGGCCACGCGTGCCGCATAAAACGCTATCAACCCTTCAGATACGTTAGTGAACGAGGGGATGCGTTCACCGAAAATAAACCAGACACACCAGATCACCCCGTTCGCAGATGCGTGCGTCATGTGCGCGTGTCAAGATGCGTTTGTGCACCGGTGGTCCATGTCATTAATAAATAGTCGATCTTCCCGCTTTTTAAAAAAACACTGTCATTTCCTTTCACAAGCTACAATAGAAATTACAAATAGAAAATGTCGCACTATTATGGTTGTTAGGAATTATCGAGGAATGAAGCTTTTAATAATCAAATAGAAAATCTCTGCTCCAATTTTGCAAGCAACAAGAGCCATTTAGAAAATTTGTTTCATTCTCGAATAATTATTATAGTTGCCAGTAATGTATTGATGTTCTGCAATTTCTGTAATTATTCTTTTCTAGAAATATATAAAATATGTAAAACAATCATTTTTCTCATGAACTTCACTGTCAGTTTCTATGTCACTCAGTGTTCTATAAAATCAAGAAAAATTAAATTTCATGCCTAGATATCATTTGCCAAAAATAAACTAAAGTGCAAGTGGTCAGCCATTTTCTAAATCAACGATTATGTTCTTAGTTAACGAACAAAAGAGTAGAAATCGGAATTAGTTGTGCAGTAAAGTACACTTAAATTGCAACGTAAGATGACGTGTTAAATTATGAAAACGAATACATTGATTAAATACGTTTCGTTCGATTAGATTTATAAAATATACATCACATTTGATTTAGAAATATTCCTCTTAATTTAAAAATGATGATCCACATTATTCTCGTCAGAATACAGCTTGCACAATTATTTTTCTTGCTGTACAATCGAATTGAATATGATATGGTTGGATCAATGTATAATTGTTCAGCAACTCGATGTAATTCATGGTTAGCTTCACTTTGTGTAGACTTCAGAACATTCCGAACAGATCTACGAAACCTCCCGACTTTTTCTGACTTTATAGTCCACGTCCGAGCTGTCAATAGCCAGATGTTACAAGCCGAAGACCCGCGTCTGTCCGCCACATTTGCAACTAGCACTCAAACTTTCGGAAACACGTGTAGGGTCGATTTTATGACCGCAGGCTGCGCTGTATTTCCAACAGTAATGACCTGCAGCCAAACATGTCCATGCCACGAGCCCCGTACGTGCCGAACAATCATTTCCAACGGTGTACATACTTGCTGAAACCCAGCCAATCTCTTTAGGATTTTCGCTAAGCCGCTGTTACGCTGCGCCATCACGTTTCTGCGACAATACTCGGATTATCCTTTCAGTAGCATTTATGACGTCGATACGGTCCTTTTATGTCGTTCGCGTATCGTGCGTCAAATTGGACGTGAAACGTAGGATTATGGGGTTCGTGATCTGACAAATGTCGAGTGTCGTGTGCCAATTATGGCAGAGATCAATCCGCCAATCCTCTGATGATTAGGAATTGATTACTGTCCCTTGTTAGTATTCGATATTTGTTAAATCTTTCGCAGATTGAACCCGTATTATATTCTGGATTTTATAGTATTGCATTGGATTCATTAAATGTACATTATTTTGGAAACAATGTATCACGAGGTTCTACTATAATTTACTTTAATTCTATCGCTGACTGCAGAGTCAGTCTCAGAATTGATGGCACAATCGATTCAGTCAATTTTTGCCTTTTTATTCTATTATTCGTCGATTTTCACAATTTTTAATCATTTACAACTAATAAACCAATTGACCAAGTTCGATGAAATTTTTAGTGTATAACTTCTGTGAATCTACGCAATACATTTTTTTAAAATTTTCGTTACATGCTCAGATAATAAAGAACAGTAAAAAGCAACTTTTCACTATTTTCTTCATAATTCCCTAAGTTCGATGAAATTTTCAGTACGTATATACAGGGTGTCCCACGTAACAGTTTACACGATTTTTTAAGTACTTGCGATAATCTGACAAAAATATGTTCAACAAACGTTGATCAGTTTTCGATTGGCTATATATTGCAATAAAAAAAGTTCGAAAAACATTTTTTATTTTGGAATTGTCAAGGTGACCTTCATTTTTTTTTAAATGGCACTTTGTATTTTTGACTTAACAGTATTATAGCTCGCGTCAAGACGAATTCAACGACCTACTATACCATGACCTTGGGATGACCTTGAAGGCGAAGAAATGAAAATTGCAACAAAACGTGAAAATCTGCTTGAATGGGTGATAATAACTTGTGTTTATTATTAAGACTCGAAATTACATTCAATTCAGAAACCTTTCACATCAAAGTCACATCAAATGTTCGAATTGAAATCCGTTTTGTTGTAGGCACAAGTCCGTTGTTCGTAGTAAATTTGCATTGGTTGCTCTTACGACACTGTCGTAACGAAGTTCTTCGCATGCTGTACGGATTCTCTGCTTTAAATGTTCCTTATTTTGTATTGAAACAGCATAAATTATTGACTGTAAATGACCCCCTAAAAATTGAATGCAATTTCGAGTCTTAATAATAAACACAAGTTATTATCACCCATTCAAGCAGATTGTCATGTTTTATTGCAACTTTGATTTCTTCGCTTTCAAGGTCACCCCAAGGTCATCGTATACTATATCGTTGAATTCGTCTTGACACGGTCTATAATACACTTAAGTCAAAAATACAGTGCCATTTAAAAAAAATGAAGGTGACCTTGACAATACTATAAAAAAAATATGTTTTTCGAACTTTTTTTATTGCAATATATAACCAATCGAAAACTGATCAACTTTTGTTGAAAATATTTTTTGTCAGATTATCGCAAGAACTTAAAAAAATCGTGAAAACTGTTACGTGGAACACCCTGTATATAACATCTATGAATCTACGCAATACATTTTATAAAATTTTCATTACATGCCCAAATAATAAAGAACAGAAAAAAGCAACTTCTCACTATTTTCGTCATAATTCCGACTAAACAACATTTTTGTAATATTTTTACTACACGTCTCCAAGTGAACTTCTAGCTTGGCAGAGAAGATGCCTCGTCCATTTGTAAAAATTTTTTATTGTTATTATAGTTTAAAGAGTCTGTGCTCAATTATATGACCGAGTGCATCTTGTTTGATGGGTAAGCATCCGAGGATTGGTGTTAATGGTGTCGTTCTTCGTTGATTACAGACAACCATCAAGGTGTACGCGAACTGTCTGCGACCAGACATCGAGTACAAGACCCTCAGCATCAGCTACGAGACGACCTGTCGCGAAGTTGTTCAGAACCTGCTGAACAAGTACCGAATGAGGCACCGCGATCCAAGGCTGTTCTACCTCACCATGGAGGTTACCGTGAGGAGACCGAACGTAAGGACAGTTCTGCCACTCGACGAGGATGCCAGGCCCGCGGTTCTGCAATCGTGCCATCCTAGGGGCGATTCCAGGTACGATCGAACCACCGAGAGAGCAAGCACATTCTTTTCGCCCCCCTTTCGGTTTCGGTCGGCTTCGTGATGTAATTTCAGGGCTCGCGACCGACCGTAAACGCGACTTCTTGTGGGTCGGTGAGCACGAGCCAACGAGCAACGTCCTTTCCAGTGATTCCCTTTGTTCCTCGGTTCAAGTCGTCTGGGGCGACCACGCGAGACGACTTTATTTATGCTTGGAGAACCCTCCGCTGCGGATTTTTGCTTAAACTACGTCGACGCTTCCTCTAGGAGGTCAGGCTTGTCCGCCTCAACACGTAGACCCTGAGTTGCTGAAGACCTTCAGATCGTAGCAATTGATATTCCTCTATATTGGTCCCTAAGTTCTATAAAAGTGGCCATCTTCAACATTAGTAAAAGTCCTAGCAAAGTTTCTTTGCATTCACTACCATGCTTCTGTGACGTTGATATAATAATTGAAGCTTCATTTATGCAGTCAAAGAATTAAAAGTCCTGGGAAAATTCACTTGCAATTACTACAATACCTCTGTGGTGTTGATTCAATTAATTGAAGCTTACATTCATGAACTAAAAGAGTCAAAGGTACGAGCAAAGTTCCATTACAATTACTGCAATTTTTCTCTGATGTTGATTTAATAATTAAAGCTTGTATCTACGGAGTGAAAGAGTCGAAAGCTTCAATAAAATTCCATTGCAGACAGTACAGATATTTTACTGTGACGTGAACTTAAAAATTTGGGCGCCATTTTTGGAGTGAAAGTGTCTAAAGTCCATTTAAAATTTCATTACAGCTATTGCTGATATTTGACCATAACGTTGATTTGGAAATTTAAAAAATTGGAGGTCCATTGCAGATATTAGAAAATAGAAGTTCCGTTGTATCCATAGAAAAATGAGAGACCCATTGTAGCTATTGAAAGATTGAAGTTCTATTGCGGATAATGAAAAATAGAAATTCCAATGTGGATACTAGAAAAATTGAATTTCCATTGCAGACACTGTACCGTTGATTCAATTGATAGTACATCGTAGGAATGAAGGAATAGTCAGGCTAAATAGAAGTGAACATCAAGTTGAAGTAGAATGTTTGTATAGGACATGTCGAAGCTACCGTCACGAAGGCCTCGAAGTCACCGATGTTTTCTTGGTGGCTGGGGACTTCCGGCGAAGGTATACGTTACGTAGACCGGCGATGTTTGACTAGAAGTCGTGGCCCCGTGTTTTTACGTGGAAGTAGTATTCCCCGATTCCCTTTGAGCTCCCGCCGACACCCACGATATCCAGGATTCACGGATGTTTTCTTGTGTTGCAGATTCGCGTTGCAGACGCGCCGCGGCGGACTTGTCAAAATATACGACAGCGCGCTCATGTCCGGGGTAAGTCACGCGTTAAGTTCTTTTCAAACATCCTATCCCCTCGCAAATTGCTCTGCCTTTTAGTTTGCCAACTCTGCAACAGTCTATCCATCCAATCATACCCGTAAGATATCCTGAAACATGCTTATCCTAATGAAGGATCATGGGAGATCAATATATCTAAGTTAGGCACATCTTTCCATGATTGTTGGAAAAGACAATTTTAACGTTCGGCGAGTTCCGTCAAAGTTTGCTCGTAGTTTGTCAATCAGTTTTATTTATGTTTGATGAATTGCTTGGGGATTTTATGCATATATGATAAAAATGAGTACATAGCTGTAATTTAAAGTAGTGGGCAGATTAGAAGAGTTTAAGAACATCAATGTTATTAGTTTTAGCTTATTAAAATAGCTAAGAGAAAAATGATATCTCTGTCAGGATGGCATCAGTGATGCCAGATCGGTTAAATCGTGGGGAATACATATACAGTATTTTTAAAAAAGTTAAAAATCGTGACCTTTACTATTTTCGTCGCAATTCCGAACAATAGCAATTTTTAGAAAAAATTATTTACACGCTACATAGTAAACTAATGCGTCTAATATCTAAAAAAAAACTCAAGCGGTATGAACTAATTTTGAAAAAGTTATTCGTTTTCAAAGAGTGTCCGAATACTTTTGCACGTCACTGTAGTTTACCACCTCTCTGATGGCGAGGGTAATACGTGACACGTTGCGCGGCACGTCACGTGACCAATATACGGTCTTAGTGGGGGACGTTGGAGTGTGCTCAGGTAGTGGAACGGGATAGTGGAAGGGGAAAAGGAGGAGAGGAAATTCCAAATAGCTAAGAGAAGAATGATATCTCTGTCAGGATGGCATCAGTGATGCCAGATCGGTTAAATCGTGGGGAATACATATACAGTATTTTTAACAAAGTTAAAAATCGTGACCTCTACTATTTTCGTCGCAATTCCGACCAATAGCAATTTTTAGAAAAAATTATTTACACGCTACCTGGTAAACTAATGCGTCTAATATCTCAAAAAAAAAAAATTCAAGCGGTATGAACTAATTTTGAAAAAGTTATTCGTTTTTAAAGAGTGTCCGAATACTTTTGCACGCCACTGTAGTTTACCACCTCTCTGATGACCAGAGTAATATGTGACACGTTGCGCGGCACGTCACGTGACCAGTCTACGGTCTTAATGGGGGACATTGGAGTGTGCTCAGGTAGTGGAACGGGATAGTGGAAGGGGAAAAGGAGGAGAGGAAATTCCACCCAGTTTTGTGTGTTTCTGGCATCACTGGTCAGGCTCCTGTTTATTGTAATCGGTGCAAACAATTTTTATTTTGCATGTAGATCCGCAGTCTAAGCAATAATAGATTCGTTTAGTTCTGGACTGTACATTTAAATTGTGCATGATATTTTGGAGGACCTAGGTCATAGTAGGTTAGACAGTCACCTAATTGTTAATCCCTTAGAATCGTTCAAAAAAATTACTTGAGTTCAAGTATTTCCTCAGAGTACTTCTGGTCCGCATTTCCGTCTTGCTAATGGAAAATGTTCATAATCTTTTGGCCTGGGTAGATCAGACATTAAATAGTCGTTAACTCGTTAACCCAGTAGTTCAAAGAAACGTCTTGAAAACGTCTTGAAAAATGAAACACTTCATCAATGCACCTTACATTCCCACCCTGTACATTTAAGAATTGTATAAAATGCTGTTCATGATAATAAATCAACTTCCTCTTGTAGTCCAAGTACAAGAGTCTGCTGATCTCGGAGCAGACCACCGTGGACGAGCTGATCCAGATGCTGTTGAGCTGCTACAGTTCGAAAGAACGAGTCGAGCAGTTCTCCTTGTACGAAGTCTGCGAGGGTGAAGAGTATCAAAGAAAATTGCACCCTGACGACTCACCCCTGAAGGTGACACAAAGATGGACCAGCGTGGACCGTCATCTTCGTATCAGGCGCAATCCTGACTACAATCCTCACCGAAGAAAAGTGAGTTCTACGCTCCTAACATTAATTCAAACTAGTTGTTAATCAGAACACAAACAAGCCGGACATACACCGGTTGGTTTATTAACACTTTGCTTACCTGCAGTTATCTAATAAAATTTTTAAAACCACAGGTTAACAGTATAGAATTTTTCAATAAATTGTCCATGGTCTACAAGCAATTTCATTCATAATTCCAAGCATTTGTAAAATTAATATAATTAAAGAATTTCTTTCGAAATGATTGATTCAGAGAAAATGATTGAGGTTCTTTTAGCATACAGTTCGATCATTAAAAGGCTTATTAACACTAGATTTACGAGGCCCGTCAAAATGACGGATTCAAAAATTTTTAATTTACGTTTATTAAGAGAGTAAGAAGGCATTCGTGAGGAATTATTAAATAGATTTATTTTTTTGTGTACATATTACAATAAAAATCGATAAAGATCTAAGTAAATACAATTATATTATTTTTATAAAGCAATGTAAAATAACCAATTTTAGTTCTCCGTAAACCTAGTGTTAATAGGATCTCGGTAGGTAAAGTGTTATAACAAGTGTTCTCACGCTCGAAACAAAAGCATTCTTGGATCTCCTGCGAAGACGTCGAAACGCAATTACGCGGCGCATCTTTCTGCGCGTCATCTCCGTCGTCAACATTATTCATATAAGAATATAATAGAAAGTCAAATTCGTTACACAATCGTCGTTGTTTGCAGAGTATGTGGGCGTCCGACTCGAGCATCAGCGTGGCCATGTCAAGACTGAACCTGCACGGCAGCCATCAGGCTCACTACAACCAGCAACACGACAACAACAATCATCTGACGTCTTATCACAAGGAGCCAGCTACTATCAACAATAATAATATCCACAAAGTGGACAATCATCACCTGTCTCTCGGGTCGCTGAATCAGCAGCCTAGAATCGTTGTTCCTCACGCGACACAGATGCCTCAGGTGCAAATGTCTCGGGTGCAACAATTGGCGCAGAGTGTTCCCTCGACGCCGTTGACGTCTAAACACGTCACCGCGTCCTCGTACGCGGATTACGAGAACTATCTGTTCATTTAGACGCTTCGAGAGCACGTTCAAATAAATTTAGAAGCTTGGGGAGCATCTTCGAATGAATTGTCTATTGCTAGCTGTAGGCCAGGGCTTGGAAACTGTTGCTATAGCGATTTCGGTTCCTGAAATGGCTAGGAACAATTTCGAACTTATCTTTTTCGTTTATGGTGCCTGTACCAAGTTTCTGTCAAGTCAAAAATGGTCCAGAATTGATTCTACTTTTAATTTTTCTTAATTGATGTCAGTGACTCCTGCAGCTTCAGATTACTGTATATGTACGTGCATATCTTTATGTACAAATTTATTATACATAAAGGAGAAACATGCATATAAAGTATAAAGTACCTTGAATATTTTCTTATATTTTGTACATTTTTGTACACTTAAAGAATCAACCAATTATGGCGTCAGACTAGCTGTTGTGAAATCAGAATAAATTTTTGTTGGACAAAATGTACAAGATCAATTCTGGAACCGGTACAGGACCGCTCTAGAAACCGAAAGAACGTAACAGAAACAGATAACAGTTGGAAATTTCGGTTGTTCTTATTCTGAGCAATGGATCTACAGAATTGTTTTAATTAGAACCTTCGTGCAACAGTTTTGTTGTTCGTAGTGTGTCCTGAGATGTTGAAGCTGTCAAAATATTAGATGTTACCTTCATCGTTGTGTCGACGCGTTGAACAGTATTCGATGGTTCATTGCTAGCATGTTCGAAGGAGTAGAGCAACTATGGTTTGAGATTATTTATTGCTGCAGCTGTGCAAGCTTGGCAGAGGGTTCGCGTCCCGGCTGAACCGCGTCGGTAATACAGAACAAAGAGAATTTACGATCATAGTCAATAGCGAGGAAAATTGTACCAAAGGTAGACGTACGGAATTTTAGGTTTATAGTGCATTCAGACGTATATGTGTAAATGTTATGCGTTAGAGAGGTATTCTAAGAGAATTAAAATATAATGGAGGATCCATTGGTGTCGATCCTTGGCGTTGATCCTCCGAGACTCGCTTGAACTCTATTAAAAGAATATTTAAATCGATCTCTCGTATTAGGGTGGACCAAAATTAATTTCCGCCTCCATTTTCCAATTTTATTTTGGTGCAGAATGTTCAATAATTAATAATTACAATTTTTTGTCCCTCGTATGGTTAAAATTAATTTGCTTCACACTTCAAATGAACGAATTTCATCTGATTTATAAATCCACAATTTAAACAAGCACATTTTGCAACAGGATCAGAAAGGAAATAACTTGAACTTAATAATTGCTAGTCTATTCAACCATTCTCATGATTATTATAATTTCATTCTCATTCTATGACTGTTCACTGCCCACAGCGGAAATTATTGATTACTCGACCCGATATATTGATGAAATAGTAATAATAATTGAAAATTAAAGAACAATTGTGGATATTCGTACAATTTAAAGTGGTCTCGAAGGATCGGAGGGTGTATTTCAGTTAACTGCATTTACCCTAGACGCAAAATACGTTTATTATTTATTTCGAACACCTGTAAAGCGTTTAGGAGGTCCAAGAGCGACGAAGTTTAAGTTATTAAGCGAGTCCTGTATGTAAATTTCGTCGTGCAATCCGATTAAACAGGACTCGAGCTCGTGTACATAGAGATGGAGTATAAGTGACGAGTATTCGAGTGTCTTTGGCGATCAAATCGTGTTGTAAATTGCGAATACGAATGTTAATTTCGTTTTGTTGTGCGTCGTTCCATTCGACCGTTCGAAATTACCTTGTTTCTTTCTGTTTTCGCTGGCATTTCAAGATGGAACGTGTTATATATATTTTTTTACGATACACTGTATATAGGCACAACGGTAACGTTCTCCGAGTTCGATCGCGTTTTGTTCAAATCAAAGTTGGATCCATTGCCAAAGATTCGGTACGATACGTATATTAATGTGAGACCTGTTGATTCAACGTTGCGACAAAACGCGCAAAAATGAAACGGAAACGTTTCGTGAATCATCGTCGTTCTCGATTAATTTTTCTTGATGCAATTCGACCGTCACGGGATCGAGATCGTCGAGATCGACGTGACTTAACCAGCAACTGTAACAAGTACAATGAATCTTGTATTATTGTAATACGACACAGTAGAGTGTACATACCCTTTTGTATCGTCGTTTATAATTCACAGAAGAAAATGTCGTTTCACGTGGCTAAACCTCGTCTATTTTCTTTCAACCTCATCTGGTATCTAATTAATATTAACCAATAAGTGTACCGATTCATAGTAAAATAAATAAAAGGTGTGCGGCAAGCGCATATTTCATAAGATAACGATGAACTCTGCATTCACTATATTTTCTTTCTATTCGAATCTTAAACAGAAATCGTAGCTCCAAGGAATTGGAACGAACAGCGTTGATTTTGTTAAAACAAGAAGATTATTTTTCATTTGATAGAATGTTTAAAAGAATTACCTCGCGGACGAAATGAGGATGTTTTCGAGAATTAATCAAGTCGAATACGTATTATTTGGTAACACTAGGTTTACGGGACGCGACAAAATGGCGCGTTATAATATTTTTAATTTACGATTACTGAGATTGTAAAGATGCGTCCATGAGAATGAGAACTATTCAACAAATTTATTTCGTTGGGTGGGGCACTATAAACATGTCACCTAAATAACTCGCTTGCGTTTGAAGACAAAAGAAAATGCATCAGATCTGATGTCATTAATTTTTTTATAGGTGGAGACGTCAAGGAGATATGAAGGTCAACTCTGATTGTTTAAATGGAACGGTATGGTTTTCTATTTACATTCTGATAGTGTGTTTCAAGAGGAATACAATGACCTATTGTGAAGGTCATTCAAGGTCACGCAAGGTCAACTGCAATAGAAAATAAAGTGTGTCAAAGCACTCTTGCTTGCGTGACCTTGAATGACCTTCATAATATGTCATTGTATTCGTCTTGAAACACACTTTCAGAATGTAAATAAAAAACCGTACCGTTCCATTTAAAAAAAAAAAACAGAGTTGACCTTCATATCTCCTTGACGTCTCCACCTATAAAAAAATTACTGACATCAGATTACGAGTGCCTCGATATCAAGTATGTTTGGTCTGATGCATTTTCTTCTATCTTCAAAAGCAAGCGAGTTATTCAGGTGACATGTTTATAGTGCCCCACCCAACGAAATTTTGTTGAATAGTTCTCATTCTCATGGACGCATCTTTACAATCTCACTAATCGTAAATTAAGAATATTAGAACGCGCCATTTTGTCGCCTCCCGTAAACCTAGTGTTACCAAATAATACGTATTCGACTTGGTTAATTCTCGAAAACATCCTTATTTCGTCCAGGTAAATCTCTATCTTCAAAAGCAAGCGAGTTATTCAGATGACCTGTTTATAGTGCCCCACCCTGTATATTAAGGAATTAGCTAAAAATTAGAATCGACACATTTTCGTTGTTTTTATAAAGTGATATAGTCAGTTTTAGTGCTCCATAAACCTACTGTAAAATATTGTAATGAATGTGACACGGTAGATGTTGCTGTTGAAGCTAGAATGAAGAAGACGTCTGTTGTGTGACGATAAAAATTTTATTTACAAATGCGACAAATATAGGAATTTTGGGCACCAGTGACGTATCGGAGAGAATCGTGCGTTTACGATTGGTCTATTATCGGATAGATTTTACTTTCAAACACTCCCACGGCTTCAGAGTCATGTCACACGAACTATAGAGCTCCCGGCTCTGACAATATGTCCGGGATCTCGTATGATGAAACGTTTTCGACTGGTCGCGTCACGTTCTCTCCGTGAGATCACTGATAGAGGAGAGAATCACTGAGATGTAACAATAATAAACTTTACATTAAATACGATTAGAATCTAGCTATTTTGTAAGGGCTATGCGGAGTGTTACAGTAATAGAAATATTCGCTTCTCCAAGGAAAAAAAGGAGGAGGGGTAGGGGCAGGGTTTCTCATTTTCACGTCAATCCGGGAATATTCTCGGGGAGTGGGGGGATCGTGTCTTGAGAGGGGGGCGGGCAAGGATGCGGGAAGGGGAAATATACTTTTTTTTCGTTTTAAGTTTCAAAGGATAACATCACAGCATTGACATATCAACATCGAAACGATCGGAGCATCGCGCCCATCGAGAGTCGTCGACGAACTGCAAATTCGAATTTAGTCGTTCGCCTTTCAACGTTTTGTTGAACAATTGTTGTCATCGAGGAACTCCCAGGGGCGCGCTACCACGGCCGTAGCATTTTTCATTTTTGCTATAGAACAATTTACAACATCTCGTTAATTAGTCGCCTCAATTCCGTCTCTCTGAACAACCGTAGCTCGCACACACTGAACCGCGAATCGCGATCTGTTTACCCTCTCTACAACAATTTTTCTTTCTCTCTCTCTGTCATTCCGTACGTCATCCTTTCTCTCTCTCTCTTTCGCTCATTTTTCAATCAGTTCATTCACACACGCTCCGTTACCCCGTTCATCCGCAGCATTCAGTTACAATTAGATAAACCGTTAATTCGAATAATGGCGATGCGATACAAACATCTCCGCCTTACTTTCTTGCCAGAACAATATACACACGCGCGCGCATTCTTCGCCGACGCATTCGCACGCTCCATCAATCCTCCGCGCAGTGCAACAACAATTAAATAAAATTCGCTCGAAGACAACGAACAGATCGCTCGGTCGTTTCGATCGCGGCTCGGCCTCGATTTGTCCTCGTTCGAAATCTTTCTGCTGGATCTACGGATTTTCGACGTGTATCGAAATACCAGTGTACACGAGACACATTTATTAATGCACATGAATTATAATTATACTGCGGGTTGTACGCATTTATCCCAACACCGAAGAAAGATTTAAGAACGTCGATATACAACATCGTTATAATTATTGAAGACAGATAGACAATCCTATTGTAATCTGCAGTTTAATTATCAATGTACATGCACGCGTGTAAGTATTTCTATTATGTCTCTTGGACATCTTTTTTATTTGTTTCAGGAAGATGACAAACTGTTGTTAAAAATTAGCCATTGAATACATTGACACTGCTTCATGAATACACAGAATTGGATGGCAACCATTTAAACGTCTTCAAATTATGTGTACAACATGTTCGTTATATCGTCACAAATTACGGAAACATTTGACACGTACGTTTCAGAACCTGACTCACTATACGTGTACACGTGTATTAACCCACACGCGAAACACATAGTTTCTCCATCAATGAAAAATTGTTTCTTCGTTGAATCATCGAGGCCAGCATCGCGAGAGAACGATAACAGACAATATACACAGGGGAAAACCTTTGATCCAACGAACCAGCCGCAAAAAAGGAAAAAAGAAATCATCACCGAGGACACGGTGCGCGCCCGCGTTTTCAAATTTCGCGCCGCTCGAAGCGCGGGAATATCGAACGACTCGAGTGTCCACGGGCGGCGGGACTTCGTCCTCGGAGCGACGCCGGTTGATTCGAATCGACGATCGTTCTTTCCATTAGTTTCTTCTCGTTTATTATTGGGACGGCGTGACAAACAGCGACTTGCTGATCGCGAGCGTCAACGGCGTTTCACCGACGATCGAAATTGCGAATCATCGTACAAACTATCACTGCGCGTGGTGTTAGGATCTCGAATGAATCGTTCACCGCTAAGTACGAAACGCATGCACCTCTAACTCCCTAAGAATCGTTCTAATTACCGTTCTTTTCTTAGTAGAAACTCTAACCTCGAACTTTCCACGAAGCAACATATATTTCTTTTGATTAAAGAATATTTCTTTTAATGTGCTCTTATTTTATTAATATTAATTTCTTTAATATTTTGATAAAAGGATATTTCTTTTAATATGCTCTTATTTTATTAATATTAATTTCTTTAATATTTTGATAAAAGGATATTTCTTTTAATATGCAGTACTTCGGTTCTTTTAATCGATGCGAGTTACTTTATAATCGTTGTGAGTTCCTCAGAAATAGTCGCACAAAAGATTTCTGAGCGAATATTCAGCCATTTTTATTTTACACTTGAATTCCATCAAGTGTGTTCCAGTCACAATCTTCTAACATCAAATTGCAACTTTATAATAGAGAACAAATTGAAAACAGCAAATTATATTTAATTATAAAATGGAAAATGAACGAATGCTTATTCTGACGATCGCGTGAATGTTAAATTTTTGTTCGGACTGGTATCGCAATTTGAATTTTATGGTACTTTAGATAAAAATAGGGTTATGGTGGACTTTGTGGAAATTTCGAGTCGAGTGTGATGCTGTTTAGACACGAAAGCAGGAAACCGATGTATCAACGTGCCAATGATCTCGTATCCGTCAATTCAGGCAATGTTCACGATCATCGAGTCAAACCGACAATGGCGTCCGCGCAATCCTAACGTCGCTCATATCTCTTCTGCGCATTATATACTTTCAAAACCACATTATACCACGGCCAACAATATTATTGCGAAAGCCTTAAGGCTCGATACAAGGACAGGCGTTTCGCGATATTCTCTAAGCGTATCGAGACTGTCCACATCGACTAAATCTTTCATAAACAACAATGGGACTTCACCATCTGACCTTTGAACATCCTCTTCATGCAGGACAGCAGAAGTTACCAGAACAGAAACAACGTTTCGAACTTTGTAATAATTATTTCCATGATAGTTAGGATCCCCATCAGTGTTTTCAATGATTTCTCAACAATGTTCATACGCCGATGCTTCGGTCCCGATTTGGACCTTCCAACCATATGGGGTTGCGTTCAAAGGAGGGCGTCGGTTGTCGCGACGCCATAAGCGGCTAATCAACAACGTTCTCACGTGCACACGGTGCAAGCCAACGAATCAACTGCCACGTAATTAAAGATTGATTCTCGCCCCTGTACAATGAACACACGCTCTCGAACACCCTTAAAGGCTCACCCTCGCTTCCGGCCTTCTCTTTTTTCGCCTCCCTACATCCACGTAGCTTCACGTTGACTGTCATTCTCGCTCTCGGTTTCCGTTAAGTCTTCAGAAAATTCGACTGTGTTCTCGATTAGACTTTCAGCGTTTCTGACCCCCGCGAACACATTATTCCATCATTGCGTCGCCATTTTCCACTTTAACCCCTGTCGCGCGCAGATAATCCAGCAAATTCGACAAGAAATACAGTGTTACACCCCTGGCGAGTCAAAAGAGTGATTTTAATGTTGATTTTTACCTCTTCGATTATAAATTAGAAAATAATTTCCTTCATGTTCTCTCTATTTGTTGTATTTTCTAGATTAAGTTAAGTGTGTTTGACGACTATATCCGTTATGGAGAATTTGATATTTAAATTGTAATTTTGGCGAAAACTAAATTATATTCGTAAATTTTAATATGTTTAAAATGTTTACAGGTCAAGACGAAATGAAACAAGGAAATAAAAGTTATAAATAATTTGAGTTGGATTCATAACTCATCGCTTGATTATCGCGACACACACTGGTGCGCGCTTTGCAAAAAGATCGCCACAGTTAACTGGTTAAATATCGTGAAAAAGAGTTCGGACACTTTTTGATCGTCATCATTTTTAACACTTATCTCATAAAATTGTAAGCCTATTTCTACAAATTTCTATAAACTATAATTCTACATAAACAATTTCTATAATTTTCACATGGAATATATGAATGATTGAAATGATGAACGTCTCACTTCTTTGATCGAATATCACTTGCCCAGGGGTGCACACCATAAATACTAGAACGTGCGAGTTTTAACGTATAATAAAATAAATTTCGAGGAAGGACTTATCAATTATATTTTTTGTGTGAAGTAGCTCGCGAAGGGGTTAACGAACGTTCAAAATGTCCTCGTCCGCTTGTCGATCTAGAAAGATGTCGAACGAGTCTCCCGAATGATCGAAAAATTACTATTATACCCTTGTTAGTTTGTTTACGGAGACACTACGAAGCTTCACGTATTCCGAATCGCTCTCGATTTAATCTACGACAATTTCTCCGTTTAACTCGTCGCTAGTTTCTCTGTTCTGACTTTAATTAATTCATCGTGCTAATGTTTTTGGACGTTACAGAGTCGAACGCTACTCGATACACCGAAAACGAAGAACGGACCAACTCTGGAGGCCGCTAAAGTTCTGTTTGTCTAAAGCCGACGGAGATTCTCGCTGGTTCGTCAGCTTCGTGTCGCCTACGTAGATCATTTCATTAATGCCAAGAATGAGTTTTTGTCGGAAACTCTCGTGTGGAATAGTTTGTGTGACGTTCGTCGTGACAACACATCGCCGGTCCTGTTGCTGCCTAACGGCTCTTATAAAATATCGTAAAAAAATTGTCCGACTAGCTAAAGTAGCTTGCATCACCTGTCATCGATCGATCTGATCACGCTGGGTCCGTTTGAAAAAGAGAAATTGCACGAGTATCGATTAAAATTCGCTCGGCTTAGAATCCTCCTGACTCACGGTTATCCTCGACAAATCCGAAGAGAATTAGCGAAATAATGAATTCGACTAAAATTCCCTCGTTAGAAGCACAATGAATCGGACACTTTCTTCGCAACACAATGGGCCATCCGTCTACCATTTTCTCTTTTTCTCCTAAATTGAAAACAACCAAGCACAATGGAACCTGTAGTTTTCTTTCCCGCGTAAAATTGCGAATTTGCATGAACATCCACGGTCGGATAATCGACGGGATGTCCGGGCAACATCGTGAGCGCGTCTTCTCGCGAATCCAAGCCCGAAAGAAACTGTAGCCAGCGCACGTCTCCGCTGTACACACTCGAACAACAATCCAGGGGCGTGACAAAACGCGAACGCGCCGGAAAAAGACTTTCACACGAGCCGGACAAACGGCGAACGTCGTTCACACAGAAGTGGAAGCGTGAGTATCTTTAAGTAGAATCGTCACCAGTGGTCGTGCATGCAAGTTTTTATCGTTATTATTTCACCTAGTATGTACAAAAGTTGGCGCAAAAAGGATTTTACAGTCAACGACCGCTGTCCCGGACCGATCTCGTCCGGGCAGAAAATCGTTTCTCGCGAAACTCGATCACAAAAGATTCATCCTCGTTCCCCTGTCTGCTCACGGATCGCGAAGCGGAACCGTCGCTCCTCGATCATTATGTTTCTCGTCTTTTACAAAAGAAAACCCCCGCCGGAAAAGCGGGTCCGCCGACGCAAAAATCACGAATCTGCGCACGCTGCGCTAAGGGAATTTCGTTCGAGCGCGGAAAATCTCGTTTCCCCATCAGGGCGCCGATAAAACTCGCGCGACGCCGTGCAACACGGAAATTGGAGACTGAACTTCGAAACTTATCTAGTACTCGGGACGCAGATCAAATTCATTCAAGTGCTTCGTACGAAAATCGAAAGACTAATTGTACTAGTTACAAACTAACAAACGAACAGCTCGAGGAAAATCGATTATAAACGATAGAAGAATTATGCCAAGAATCGAACGCGATTCACGGGTTCCAAGATCGAGATGATCGAGGTGTCAACCATCGATCGCAAATGTGCTAAGAAACAATAGAAAAGTTCGCCTAAACGTACGCAACAAAGTCACACAGCGCGGTTCGTGTGAAGGAAGCGTGTCGTTCGAACGAAAATCTTCATACCTAAACGTTCAAACCTCTCGATCGGTTTCGTACGTTGCCATGTTGCCCGCATAATTTATCAGGCTTCGCATTGCCTGCGACAAATTCGTTCTACTTAAGAAACAACGTGACACGCGTGCACTTCCAAAAACCAAACGGTACACGAGCCACCAAAAAGTTTCGATCCGCGTGTAGATTCTGTGGCCACGTGAACGTGTACATGCATAGGGCTGCCAACATGGTTCGAGCATCGCTGGCAATCGAATGGAAGAGTTACAAATTGTTGGTAGAAGAAACTACCGAAACTGTGTTAGCGGTAACTGCGAAAATTCGTACGGCGTTTACCCCCTAATCAAGCCTTAAGTGTAGAGAATTAATTCATGTAAAGTATGTTACATGGGTCCGCAAAAACTTGTAGAACTGTGTCATGCTATATCTCTAGCTAGATCTCGCAAAATAAAAGCGGAAACGCGCGTTTATGCGAGCGCCGCTCGGTGACTTCGATGCGGCGCTGGAGACTTCAACGTCCGCATAAGCGATGACGTTTAGCGCGAGCGCGCGCGTTCTCGGCGGTACGGACAACAAATGACTATAGTATTTTAGTACTTGTCTCGGCAAACTAAATTATAGTACCCTTGGTACTTCTTAGTGCTTTAATTTACCGCTCTGCAAATATCTCTAGTTTATCTTGCAAATATCTCCTTTTACGCATGCATTTCGTGGAAACAACGAATTAATAAACACTTTAACCCTTCAAGTCCCGACGGTGCTTTTTTAGCATCGATTACTTCAAAACACTTACAACTATAATAAAAATGATTACATTTACTACTTTTTTCTATTCTTCTGATGTGATATAAAATTATATGTATAGTTACATAAAGGCGAGCATGCATGATCGAAAACAGAAAAATTTTTAATGTGCTATATAGACTGCCAAATTTGCTGTGCATTTTTGTGTGTCAAAAAACGAAATAGCACGAACAGAAATAAAGCAAATCGTTTGGATTTTAAAAAATATCTCTGCGTGGAAACGTGGACTTTTTAATAGTTTCCGAGCATCCACATTAAAAGATTGTGTTTGGAAAGGAATAACAACGTAATTCTTTCGGCCGAGATATATCCGTGTATTTTGCATTTATATAGACTGCCAAATTTGCTGTGCATTTTTGTATGTCAAAAAACGAAATAGCACGAACAGAAATAAAGCAAATCGTTTGGATTTTAAAAAATATCTCTGCGTGGAAACGTGGACTTTTTAATAGTTTCCGAACATCCACATTAAAAGATTGTGTTTGGAAAGGTGTAACAACGTAATTCAGGTCTTAAAGGGTTAAACAAAGCGACATTCCCGGATTGGAGGCTGTCGAGTCTTACGGGCTGTCGTCGAATACCTTAGAACCTTACAAGCCTATTGTATCGATATCTCAAGAGTAAAAAACGTGAAATTGTGAAAAATCTATGCGTTAAGTTAACCTTACTTATCTTTTTCCAGGAAAAGATGTCCAGACCGTGTTATTTTCTGTTTAATTGGCGGCGTACCGTTGGGAAATTACGAGACGGTGGCAAGTGGCAACCCTACGCACGCGATCAACGTGACTACGCGTGACTGTATTAAATCGACAAATATTTTACAGTAGCAATACGCCTGTGGTGCTTCGTAAAAACAATCGCTCTTACAAATATTCTTGTTAGATTAAACGTAGTCCTTGTGTCATGTTCACGCTGGCGAACGCGGAAAGGACTTGTTTCCAAAGGGCTTCTTACAATATTTACACGTCGACTCGTCATCTATGGTATTATCTTTTTATTAATTTTTTTTACTCTTTTGTCTCTTTACCATGATCGGAGTTTGCTTGTCCGTCAAGTGATAAAGGTGGAAGTGTTTTTTTTTTTATTATTCTTCGCGCGTATATACACAAAGTGTACAATCCATTACTCCTCTGTGTGTGTGTTTATGTGTGAGTGTGTACGTGTCTGTGTTTGTCGTGACTGTGGTCCTCGAACAGACCCTAATAAAATGTATAAACACATCTACAATCGAAAAAACTTTCAAATATTCCAAGATATTAATTAATCTGATCCCAACCCATCGCCACGCACGTTTTCATCTCCTCCGATACAGATTCCCTACGGGATTCTAGTAATTGATCATAAGATCGAAGTTCTAAATGATCGACTCGAGGCGATCCTCCGTTCTCCCCGCTCTAAAGTCGAAGCAAAACTATCGTTGATCATCCGGCCGATGTTTTTGTAAAAGAATTATTACCTACAACGAGTGTTCTCGGGTGGACGACGCTCCTCGTTCTCCCGTTTATCGTCTCGTCACTGCGAATCCATCGTCTACCTTAAATTTCGAGATTGGTTTGGTGTCCCAACGACACTTGCCGCCGATTCACGAGATCGTCTCGCAGCTGGTCGAGCGTTTATCGATCGTAGCGCTTCTCGTGGGGGGTTGTGGGTTTTTGGGGCCCGGGAGGAGTCAGCGCAATAATTGAGGCCCCAGGGCTCTTTCTTCCTTTCTCTCTTTCTTGTTCTCTTTCTCTCTTTCTCTCTGTCTCACACGCAATTGCTCCGCCTCTCTTTCACCCCCGATATCTCATGCACTCGCGCTTACGCAAGCTCTCAGTCTCTCCCCCTCTTTCTCTCGAAAGTATAGTACTTTTGTTTGTTCTCACGTGATTATCTCGTGTCTACTCTCTCATCTCGTTCATCAGCTGGTTCCGCGAATGGGGGTTTATCCTGTGCGTACCGCATTGACAAGGACATTCAATGATCTGTGTGTTTCAACCCGACCATCGCATGCGGAATTCCTGTTGGGAAAAACGTCAGTGAATGTTCTCGAGCGACTACGCTTCTGCTCGGACTACTGATCGTCGATGACGTCCGTTTTTATGTAATTTCTTTAATTTTTTTTTTTTTTTCATCTAAACAAGTCGTACAGAAAGCATCCGTTTACTGGTTACGATACTACTTGGACAGTTCTACGGTTCTATTTCGACGATGCTCGCGAAATGATGGCCGTGAAATCAATTGATCGTCTATCGAGAGCAACAAGGTAGGGTGTATGATAGAATCTTCTAATGATCTTCTACTCGCAAAGGAACAAGAGGAGACTAGCTTTCTATTCTTACGTTCCTCCGAAGCACGTACACGTTGTCCGAGAACAAGTGTATAGTGGGTAACGTGCAACCGACTTGAAACAGTTCGAACACAGTACAGATTCTATGTACTCTAATCCTTGAAAGAAAGAAACCAAATCAGTTATAGATCCTACAGAGAAGTAACAATGAATTCTTTCGGACAATGAAACGGGAGCCCATCTAGGGTTCTACTATCGGGAGTTTATGTCAAGGTATCGTGCACGATTTCGACGACTAGATCGTTTTTACAAGAATAATTTTACACGATCCAACAGTGGCGGTAATTCAATGAAATCATTCCCGGTAACGAACGGTAGTCTAATTACAATTAAATGATTCAAAACACCGCGGTACCGTGCCCCGAAACAAAATTTTAATCGGTGTGCGCACAGTATCGCAGCGACAAAGAGAAAACAAAGACGATTTTTTCAAATTTTATCGTACAAATATGGAGACGAGTTCGTTGATAGGAAATGTTTTTGGAATTCTTCGGTATCGTTTGGTAGCGCGTATCGCTACCGTTGGTGTAGTGTATCTAATGTAACGACTGGCTCGTGGGTAGCGTGACCAGGTGATAGAACGATTTTTACAGGTAGCGACAGGAAAGAAACCCCACTAACAGACCAGAGCGATATTTCGCTAGGGTAGCGTAAGCAATTCGTACGTTTTGTAGCGTACCAGGAGGCGACCCCACTAAAGAGCAGTGGTGCGCAGATGGGGACAGCGCTGTAGCGACAGGCCCCGGGGCCCCAGCTCCTAAATGCCGTTCGATGTGCGCGAGTCCTGCTGCTGGCGACGCCTCGATGCACTCCCATTGTCGACGCCACCAACGTACGGTTCCTCCTCGGCGCCATAGTATCTTCGAGATCCCTCGGCCACGTGTCCGCCGCTGTACGAGCCCGATCCTACATTTCAAAAACATTCGTTTAATCGCCACGAACGATCAAAGACAACCCATAACCGTAACCTCTGCTGACTTTACGATACTTGTTCGATTTTCGTCGCAGAAGCTAGGTGGTTTAAAGTTGACTATTTTCAATTGTTGAATTCGAAAAGACTGCCAGCTATTTTTTCTCTACTGTTGCCATACACGTTAGCTACCGGAAGCTCAGTAATGGTAGCAATAGGTTTTTTAAAGGCTCGGATGCACAATTAATTTCAATTATTGATTTTTGATTTTTTTAAGGACTATCAAGCAACTACCGGTAGATAAAGTGTTAACAAAGATATATATATATATACCAATCTTTCGAATTTCCTTGTCTTGCAAGCTCGACGATGTTTCGTACAATTGTAAATTGCGGATCTTTATGTAAAATATAAACTTTCTAAAACGATTATGAGATGCAAAGAATAAATAAAAATGTATTCCTACGTTTAACACTCGTGATACATGAAAAATAATAAAATAATGATTTCGAACTTTTGTGATGTTTGTAACCTCTTAAAAATTTACTAATTTTTCTTATAAATGCATAAAATCCGGAGTCTAATTAATTATGCGTGTTCCTTCTGCTGTACTTTTGCGAATTCATCAACTTCTGTGAAGTTAGTAATTCAAGAAATATTGAAATATATTTTTAAATAATTTTTTTCAGGTAATCTCCAAGATCTACAACGTCGAGCTTGCGATTTACTGATTCTTGATAATATTACTAAAAAAAAAACTATATTTCAATAGATTGTGTTACTCCTTTAGTTAATATTCACTGCGAAACGGTAAGGATCAGTCCACCTATCTACGTGTCACATCTAGAAACACTGAAACACCTCACTCAACAATGTGCATGCAAGCTAGCTATGCAAAAAGAAGATGAAAAAAAAAGATGAAGAATGAAAAAGAGACACGCTGCAAAAGACGGATCCGACGTTTCGAGCTTCCTTCTGCGCAGAGATCGAGAAGTGGAGAAGTTGAACGATAAGTTCATCCCTCGAATGGATCATCTTCGCGTTGACGGAAAATATAAAAAAAAATACATCAACGAAAGGGACTGACTGATCGTACAAAATAAACGTCCCAAATGGATCACCGAGGATCGAACGATCCTCGTTATCGAGATGGGTCCCGATCGATCCAAAACATGTCTCTCGAACTTAGTTAGAGGCTAGTCTATCAACCTAGTCTATGTGAGAAGGGTCGGCGAAGGGCTGGCGAGACTGAGAACAAAAAGAAAAATAAAGTCGACCGAAGAAGTCAAGTTCTAATGAGATACAAAATTTCAATTAATAGAATGGGCCCCTGACGATCGCTGGATGGTTAACCTGTACAGTGTTCATCCCCACAGTTCACGTCCATGTTTTAGCATATTCACCATTTTACCATATTCATTACAAGCTATAAAGTTTACCGCTCACTTTGCTATATTTATGAAAAAGATTCACCAAAGTTTAGAATACACTTGAGAAATCACACTTTCGTGTATTAAAATGATTAATTTTCATCTAGGATGACTTGCTAGTATTGTTTTTATATAATAAGAATGTATGCAGGAAAAATTAAATTTATTGGATACTTTCAACGAAGCCATATTTGATATTTCATTTTAGTTTCACATGTTAGATGGAATAATCTGAAATGCATCGTACGAACTCGTATTGTATTGTAAAATAGATAAATCGGCTGTTTATACAGTGACTCACACATTTGTTCACACAGTATCGAAAAGACTAAACATTCAGTGAAAAATTGTTATAAAACTATCTAAATGTTCTGGACGTACCTAGACGTTCTTCTCTGTCGTCTTTTATTTGAACATATCATCCTAACACATTCATTCTAACATTAACATAAAATTTCCAGTTCTATATACAATATGAACAAACAAATGTAACAGAACAGGTCTGCAAGTCCCTGTACATATAACATTAACACGTTCGCTACCAACAACGCATATACAGGGTGAGGCATTTAAAACAGGATACCTAAATAACTCGCTTGTTCTTCAAGATGGAAGAAAATGCCTCGGACCAAATTTGGTCCTTATTATGGACTTGATTAGTCCAATTAGGACTTGATACCTTATTTGGTATCGAAGGACTCATAATCTGATGTTCCAATTTTTTTGATAGGTGGAGGCGTCAAGGAGATATGAAGGTCAACTATGTTTTTTTTTTTAAATGGAACAGTATGTTTTTTAACATACATTCTGATAGAGTATTTCAAGACGAATACAATGATCTATTATTAAGATCATTTACACCCTGTATATACTTCGTCCCGAAACCTCTCGCGACGCGTGTTCTTTATCAGTTTATGATAATGTATATTGCAACAAATTTGGAAATGAACAGTATTGTTCAGCCAAAAATAATGAAATAGATGTAGAACGTCCTTGACCTAGAGGTAATTTTTTTGTTTTTTTTTTTTTGTGGAATGTTACATATTCTAGGAATCTAAAAAAAAAACACCCTGAGGGCTGTGGTGCAAGATTTTCTTGTCGAGACCCTGGTAGCGAAGGTGTTAAATATCTAAAAATTACCAAAGTGTCGTTTAAAGTACAACTGAATCGAAAAGTTTGATAAACAAAGTTAAGTCCCCTACTTTTTTCCCATGGACTTAGCTTTGGGAAAGTTGTCAGTGGTGTGGGGGTGAAGGCTGTACAGATTGCGGAGGGTTTTAGGCGGTGAACAAAGTAACCAGAAACATAAATCCGTCTGTTTGGTGACGAGAAACAGGTAGGTCCCGTTCACCGGGCCCATGCACCAAACCCGTCAGTACTTACTACGCGGCCTCATAAAGTAGGTTTCCCTATTTACACAGTCTCTAATTCTCTGAACCTCACCTCCCCCCCCCGTGACAAGGGGAGGACGGCACCCCTGTACAATTCACCGGGGGATGTACACGCCGTGAAATCGCATCCGCAGCGAGGATGGAGAAGGTAGCGGAAGAAGCCGGTCGTTCTTAGGTCGTCGAGCGAGCGTGTTCACCTAACTCGACTCTTTCTTGCCATCGTCACCCCGGCCATAGGTGAATTGGCCCTGTTTGCGGATCACTCCCGTGGCAGCCACCGCCTCCACGGCTTTTACACGTAAACAGAGACAAAACATCGGAGTCAGAGCTCGTCAACAATCCCGCGGCCACGTGGCGTTAGACACGCGATATTCTTTAGCTCAGAGACGTTCAATCAACCTCGTTTCATCTTCTGGCTTCTAGTTGGAGCCAGAAATGGGCCTCCAGGGGACACTTTGCACGAAATTGTGACTAGAACCCTCAATTTCTGGTTTTATCGTGAATTATCTACTATAATATTGTCTAAGATGTTATTATTATTGCATTTACCAATCGAAATGGGTATGAGGGAGTAGGTTGAAGGTCTCTGGGCTAACCCCACGTTGCATCCGAGTGAATCTTAGACGATCGAAACACGAAGGAAAAGGTTTTTGGATTGGAAGTCTACTGGCATCCGCGCCATGCAGCTGCGACTGGTTAGTCTTGCTTAGCACGGGAACACGCGCGGATTGACGAGTCCGACTCCCAATTAGTGCATCGTGGTCGAGCCATCCCGGTCGAAATTGGTTGAAGCCTGCAGCGTACTCTGTTAGTGCAATTTGGAATTGTTCTTCTCGCGGTTCTCTTATTATCGAGTAACAACGATGTACTCTCTGTATTATTCTTGACATTAGACATTGTTATAGAATTAATGCACCGAGACGAATAAAAAGCTGACAGTGAACAGTGTACAGAAAGTCGAGATTGAAATAGAGAATTGATCAATCTAATTGATGACAAATTAGAGAATGGTACACTCTTTGAATTGCGCATGATTCGAGGCACTATACGTTGTTAGAAAATTAAAAGCGCGGAGAAAAATACAAAATAACAGTGAACACAGAGAATGAAGATTGATAATGGGGAATTGATCCGATGCGGTGGTAGGTAAAGTAAAAGTGCGACGATGCAGAAAGTTAACTGGATGAAATGATCTCGTACGGAGTCGTTGGTTCTCGTAATGAAGGGTCCAGAGTTAGACGTCTTTGATTTCTTTCGAGATAGGTATTTAAACTGGCTGATGAATGCGAACGAATCCAACCAAATGAAAAGACAAGAGACAGCGTGCATGAAATGCGATGAGATGAACGCATGGAGAAAAGAATTGAATAGAACGTCTCGTTCCCGTCGGAGGCGAAAAAGAAAACACTGACGAGGTGGATGAAAAAGGAAAACACAAAATGAGAGACGTTTGAAACTAACGAGAACAATCGCGGCGCCATTGTCTCGCCACGGTTCCACGAACCGAGCGATGTAACATGCTGAAAAGAAAATTCGTTGCAAAGGTGCTGCAAGTTCTGCAGGTTCTGCAAAGTGCATCCAAGGTGGGAACGTGTGTCACATCGTAATTACCGTGATCGTAATCGAAGTAGCATAGTCTTCCAGCGTTCTAGAGGGTAACGCCTCTACATTCTACCACGAGTTCATGCAAACGGCTACGTGCAGCTAATGACAAAGGTGTTGTAGCGTGTTTCATTACTAGCTTCGAATGACGGCCGCTCTCGAAGTATGTATACTGTATACACGTAACAAAAATGATTGCAACAACAGCGAGGATGGGGGACCGACGCGACCACTTTGTCAGACAAAGAACACAGTCGCAAAAGCGGTGCCGGGTTTTCGAATCCCCTGGGTCTTTCTCTTTCTACGGATGCGGTTTTTCTTCCGGGGAAAAATCGAACGAGCAACACAAAGCTGCGCGAGACGGCGAGAAACTCGAGGATGGGGAGACGTGTGTAACAATGTTGCGCTCGAAGGAGAAGGTTGGGTTACCTCTTGGCTCGTGGCCGTAGTAACTCTGACGACGGGCACCTGAGGAGGCAACAAGAAAGTGTCAAGTGTTAGTTGACGGAATTGGGGCTCGTTAGAGTTTCGAGTGAGCTTAGAGTGCCTCGACCCAGCCGAGGCTGGGAGAGGATAAAGGACTGCGATGAGGCTGTGGGGACCCGCGAAATAATATGTATAATATGCATACAGAATATGTAAAAACGACGCACACGATCCTCTCGCAAACTAATCGCGGACCAGCGTGCACCGAAACGATTCTGTAATCTGCTCCCAATCGAGTTCCGGTGGACCCCCGTCCATATACTAGGCGTACAAACTAGTTCGTGGCCGTCGGAATTAATAAATTTCACTCTTACTTGAAAATCATGTCTTTCAGGCAGCACATTCGGCTTTGAAAGTGCTTCAAATTATAAAATAATTAAGGATTATATTATAGTAGATTAAATACAAAACAGTGACAAAATTTAAGGCATTTAAAAATACTGTTCTACTATTGCTAGCCCATTAAAATTTTTAAGATAACAAACCAAAGTCTACGTATAGCTCCTGCATTTTGCAATTAATTCAGGCAATTTTTATTCTGCTTAAAAATCCGCAGTCTCAGTGTAAAATCTGGTAGGGAAGACGTCGATGGTATCGTTGGACGTTCCACCGAACCCGCCATTTTTCTTTCAACAGGGAATGCAAGATAACAAAGGAAAACATGCAGAAGGCAATTGAGATCATTTTTCAAGACTAAACAGTATCCTGACCGTTAGTCGATAATTAACAGATTTCAGGAAAATGTGTTCCATTTGATTCAAGAAGAATCTGTTTGCGGTCCACGAACTATTTTGTACACTCCCGAAGCTGCGATGCAGTGACTCCATTCTCCGCGATAATGAAACCCACGTGAAATAATAAAGTACTTCGATACATCCAGCTACCCGGCACCGACCCGATCAGAAAGATACCTGATGTGACGCGAGTTGTCAGCGCGTCGACAGGCGCGTCAGGTGCGGGGATTGGTCGAGCGACCGTCGCGATCACAGGTGGATGAGTGGCTCTCCAATAAGCTTCCAGGTAGTCGGCCACGTGAAGGCAGGCATCCTCTAATTGGTTCTCGTCCAGGATCACGTCGAACATCTCGGCAGGACAATGCGCCAGCTTCTCCGCCGCCACCATTTGTACGTTCATGTTTTTCACCTGAGACTTTCCCCGCGACTTGATCAACCTCTGTAGCACCTTCGGCGTTGTGATCTTCAGGTAGACGATCGTCGGGGCTAGACTGGTCTTGGCTAACTGCGACGGGTGGTTTATGGTGTCGCAGTCGAGCACCACCAGCTGAAAGAGTATCAGAATCATTACTCGTCGATTCGACACCAGGAAAGAAATTAACAAACTTCGGATCTTATGCATTTATGATCAAATTGAAAAGTTCTAATGCAAAACAGCAAAACTTTCGTGCCTTAAACGAGACTGATGTGACATACAGGGTGTCACCTAACGTTTGCATCTCAAATATATTTGTTGTTTCTAAAGATACGTAAAATATGGTAAGGACAAAGTTGAATGGTACAATGGAGCTCACACGATACCAAGAAAATTTTTGTTTTTATGTAATCTTTTTTAGATATATCAAGGTCACCTTGACTTTTTAAAATGGAACCACCCTTTTTTAAACACCTACAATGATAGTCTATAATTACTCACTATAATTACTCAAGGTCATTCAAGGTCGCGGACAAAGATAACGTATAAGATTTAACATCGATACATGTCTGTAAACGGGTTTAGAAGGAATGTTGAAACTCTGTCTGTAACCTTGAATGACCTTGAGTATAGTAACTGAATTTGTAATGAAAGGGACTATTATTGCACGTGTTTAAAGAAGGGTGGATCCACTTAAAGAAATGTTGGTGACCTTGAAAATCTCTACAATAAATTTAATATTGCTGGTACATTATTAATAACCTAATAAAGTTGTTAAGAGAAGAAATCTATTTTTATGCAACTCCCCTGATTTTTAATCGATACAGACAATTTTTCATTGCATAAAAATCCGCAGTCTAATTACAGGCTTGAAATTATTCAGATTTTTATGGTAACATGTACTGGAATAAAGAAATATATTAAAAAATGTCTCCAGAACAAAATCTGAAATCCGTCATTTTGACGAGCTCGATAGTTCCAGTGTTAAACATACTGTTGTATTATTTTCAGCTGCTTAAGATTATTAAGAAAATAAATAAACGTCTACGTTGCTCCCGTATCTTGGAATTAATACAACTTTGATTTTGCATAAAAATCCATGTAGAAATAAAGTAGTGAAAGAACGACGATAAGAAGACCACAACTTAGTTCTTAGAGGTCTTATTAATGAAAACTGTAAGTTAATACTAAGTTTGAGAGTGGTAAAGTTAGTAGATGTTGTTTCATTACCTGGAGAGTCCTGGCAAGCTCGAAAATCCTCTCGATCTCTGTCTGCACCATGGCCAAGCAGCTGTTCCTGTTGGTCGATCGTTCCATGATCGCCCTTTTAGTAGGATTGTTCAACAAGGACCTCTTTGCTAACGATATATCAGCCGCTACCCTGGTGATGATTATCCTGTAATCACAAAAACTCATTCATACCACATCCAAAACAATTATCAAGTAAATCACCCTCATTATATTTAAATTTTCTCTAACCTGCCCTCGAACCGATGTTTCAGGAAGTTGAACAACGCCTTCTGCATCATGTCCGTGACCTGATAACCCTTCAGCGAAGGACCCACCAGTACCACTGGCCTCATGGAAGGTACGACATCATACGGTGTAGTGATCTCCTGAAAATGGAGGTCATTGTCAGTGGAATCGATGATCGAAAGGAGTCTCGCTCGCCTCAGGATATTAGCCCCAGGTCAGTCTCACTTACGTAGGACTTCGTGAGCGCAGAATGCAAAACAATGAAAACATTGAAAACAGTTAATGGCCATTCGCTTGACTCGAGACATGCGACCTACCCTCCTACACGGCCAAAGGACCTTCCAGTTCGTTCCATATTCTCTTCAGCATCCAAAGCCGCTTTGGCCAAGCAGTGCGATCGACAAACTAATGCTAACAACGACCTCCTACGGACTATCGTCTAGTCTACCGATCCAGAAGACCATCTTCCGAATCCAGAGCAAGGATTCACAGGGGAACAGCCAATAATATCATCGAATCTGATTTCGTAGATTTGGCTGGCAGGAACCGAACGTTTCTCTTAGTCGCATTATTGGAACACGTGGCCGGTCTAACTAACTCCACATGACACTCTATTAACCTACTTGCGGTGTCCCCTGCCTGTCAGCCGTCTAAATCTTTGCTCTGGTCTCTAGATTGCAGCTTAAAACATCTTTGGGGATGAAAATGGTTCCCTTGGAACACACAATTGGTTTCAATGCTCTGAGGATTAAATTATACTTGGGTAAACGTTGATAACCCTTAGCACTCGAATGGCGACTCTGAGGCGCCGCAACAAATTGTTACATCATTATTCAGAATATTGTTTACATGATTAAATTTGTTAATATGTAATCATTTACTAAACATTTAAATATTGTATGAGGCACTGTATCAGTTCCGTACGCATATAATGAAAAAAATTATGTACAATGGAAATATTCTAGGTTAGAAGAAATGTTTGATTTTTTAGTTGAAATTGTTAAATGTATGATTTCTGTACTCGATGTGAAATGGTCCGAAGGAGCATAGAAGGGTATGCAGGAGGTGAGAAGGCGTCACTGTGTGTGTGTGTTGGCAAGCGTGCGCTGTATGAGAGAAAAGAGAAAATGTAAGACCACGTGTAGACCTTTTTCTGTTTCTAGTTTAATAAGTGTTTATTTGTATTATCCTCAAAATAAGTTTATAGTTAAAGAAAAATATATAGTTAACAGTGAAGTCCGTCTACCTAATTATTTAACAGAAATAGCTCCGAGTGCAAAGGGTTAATAGACTGCTGACTTCATGGATTCGCAGGTCAATTGAGACAAGTTTGTAGATAATTAGCGATTTTTAGATTAAGCAATTGTATAAAGATCAGCGGTCTAGTAATCAAAGAGTGAGTGTCTCGTTCGACCAACTGAAGAAGAAATTATTTATTTATTTATTTTGTTATTTAACGTCGCTTCAACTGCCAGGATCATTAGCAACGGGGATAGAACAATGAGATTTGGTACTGTGATCGGTGAGTGTACGATGGGTGTGTGTGTGTATGGACGTGTGCGTGAAGGACCTACCGTTTATAAAGGTGGGCTCCGAACCACCTTGAGCAACGCAGTATATAATATCACATAGAAGAATTTCCAGAGGTGACGGCGGTGGGATTCGAACTCACGACCACAGTGTTTGTAGTCGCGCGCTCTATCCACCGAGCCACTGCGCGCCCAGAAAAGAAGAAGAAGGAATGTTTTGATTTTTTAGTTGAAATAGCTCCGAGTGCAAAGGGTTAATAGACTGCTGATTTCATGGATTCACAGGTCCATTGAGACAAGTTTGTAGATAATTAGCGATTTTTAGATTAAGCAATTGTATAAAGATCAGCAGTCTAGTAATCAAAGAGTGAGTGTCTCGTTCGACCAACTGAAAAAGAAATGTTTTGATTTTTTAGTTGAAATAGCTCCGACTGCAAAGGGTTAATAGACTGCTGATTTCATGGATTCACAGGTCCATTGAGACAAGTTTGTAGATAATTAGCGATTTTTAGATTAAGCAATTGTATAAAGATCAGCGGTCTAGTAATCAACGAGCGAGTGTCTCGGTCGACCAACTTTATAAATCCACAGTAATTATCGATCGATGCTAGAATCTGCTACTCACATCGACACTTAATTGACACACAAAGAAGAAAAAGCGTTTATTCTCCACCTGTTCGAAGAGCAGTCATCGGGGTCGAAACGATTCGGCGCGCCAGCGCAGCAGAGGAGGACGAAGAGAAGGAAGAAGAAGAAGAAGAAGTAGAAGCGGCTCTCCTTGGTACGACAATCGTTGAAAGCACGCACGGAAATTATTACATAAACTCGCCTCGAGAGTTACGAGGTCCCGAGTGCTCGCTCGAGATACTTTTTCAACAAATATACATGATGCACAGTGTTTAACAGACCACACATACAGCCGCAGTTATACTCACAGAAATAAATCTGCTAGTCCTCGCGTGGCCCATGATATTTTCTAGCACCGACTGATAAATTTAGACACGAAAGCCTCGTCCACGTCACGGGCGTTATCGCGGGCGTGTCGGCCTTTGCCAAATCCGCGCGAAAATATTCCCTTGGATCGTCTCTAATCGTAAAACTAGTTATACACCTTGTACGTGGTGGCAGCGAAGCAGTAGTTGCTCGCGTTAGATATTGAAATAGTAAAAAAAAACCCCGTAAGATTGCTTATAACAACGGCGATTAATTTGATATACTTTATAAATCAACTTGTTCTACATGTCAAGAGGATAATATGTTGTCAAGGAACTATTTATCGGAATTGCATCTTGTGCTCAGAATAAATGCTTGAAGTTTTAGTCATTGCGGTCAGTGACCTAATGAAGTGGCATGCGGTCGGTGACCTAATCAAGTGGCATATGGTTATTTGGTGGCATGGGGTTATTTGGTGGCATGGGGTTATTTTGTGTCAGTGAGAGCAGGTCATGAGGTCAAGAAGTAACTGCAGTGTGCTTTCTTTTAAGAGTGTAGATGTTCGAATGTAATAAAGAGTCTAATAATGGATCAGTGGTCACAGTGGTCAGTGACCTGATAATCATGGTGCATAGGTAGTAAGTATCAATCAAAGCAGGTCATAGGACCTCTCGATTATTTTTGGTAGCAATACTAATTCTATCTGGGTCTAAAATGATCAAATTCCATAAAATACCAGCTAACAAAAGAAGTACAATGATCATTGCGGTCAGTGACCTGGTGATCATGGACAGGAGTAACAAATATCAACAAGAGTGGGTTATGGTGACTCTTGGCTACTCCTGATAACAAAGGAATTCCTTTTTGTAACGTTATAATATCGAAATATAAAAAATAACGTGCCTATACAAGAGGTCTATCGGTAATTGTGGTCACTGACCCAGTGATGACGCAATAGGATGATTAAATATTTATGAAAGTGGGTCACGAAGTTAATATACGTTTGAACTTTTTGCTCTCTCGACAAGTAGAACACATTGAAAATAAAAAAGAAAGGAATTTAGCATTCCCAGAAATGAATAACCATAACTTTTTTCGACGGCCCATGAACAATTGTTCCCGACCAGCGTGGACGAGACTTCGTGGTTCTCTTCGTCCTGCCGACGACTATCAAAAGCTAGATCGAAAAGTGTAACCGGGCACACAACACGTTCAAGTGTACACAAAAGATTAAGTGGTCCTAGACACAGCGGACCCGTCGAAATCGTTTACCGGCTTCTTGAAGAAGTGCACACGCTTCTCCTTGGTCGATGGTGTAGTCAAGGTCGCCTTCCCGCCCCTCACGTTGCAGACACTGTCGCAGTCATCACCTGTCGAGGAGACAGAGCCGGGATTAATCGGGAGGCATTCTAAATCCTGTGCGAAGATCAGTGTCCCTCTTTCTCTCAAGGTAGCTAGTGAGAAGCTTCAGAAAACGCGATGCAATCTAAGTACCTAGGGTAACTAAGTCGATGCACTGATCCCGTCATCACAGAAGCAACTACTAGTGCCCGGACTGATACCGAATCGACTTTTAAATCGAATTGTTTTAGCAGAGATATATAAATTATGAATTGTTTGTCCACTGTGATCTAAGGGGGTAGTCTTGTTCTCGAGGCGGTTCTTGTGCAAATGTTTAAAAATTTTTCTGTCGAAAATTATTGAACTATTTGCATTGGAATTTTGCACACATAGTTACTGATATTTGAAGTACACATATGATTTTTTCTAAGTAAAAATAATTAAAATTACGCGAGTTATATATTTTTTGTAGGGTAAGATTTGAAAAACGTGGGTCGACGCGACGGTTGCCATGACTACAGTCTTTCTACTGATCAGAAACAGAAAAATGAAGTTGTTTATAAATCAGCATGAATGTAACTATGGTCCGAACTACAAGAAATTAAAATTTTTGATTATTTACAAAATGGTGACAGAAAAATCGATTTTTTCAAGATTAAAAGCCAGAATACCTGCTTCATTCAATTTTCAAAATACACATTCTGTAATCAACCCAAGAACTACCCCACCGAAGGGCTTACCTTTTCTGAAATACAATGTACAATAGTGTATTTTCACATTTTTCAAATTCCCAGCTTCTTAACTCACTATTTTAATAAATGTGTCTGAACCTAAATTGCAAGTGTCGATTCGGTATCATTCCCATTACTAGCAACTACCAAATATTTTGTTATAGCGGTACTAAAGTGTGTCACGGACGTGTGTATGTGTGGGGCGTGTGTCGAACTGGTGTGGTGACTAGCGATGGGCATAACCGTAGCCGAATTCGCGTGATTCAGAAGCAAAGGACAGTCGGCGCTAAGATTCAGCGCGGTTGGACCATCAAGAAGCATTTCAAACTCAATGAAAATTTTAATCTCAATCCCAATTGCCATCCCAATCCCAATTACGAGAAACTCATTAATCCACACATTCCATAAACAATTACAAAAAGATTTCTTAGTGGTCCATCCTACGTCAACTAAAGTCCCTATGATGCTAACTGTCTATGCCGACCATCGCTTACCGAGCAACTATTGGGCGTACAAATTAATTCATGGCCCTCACAATTAATTAATCAATAGCAACAGTAACTTCAATCTTAGATACATTATCCATCACATTATGAAGTGGCAGTGTCCATTTTGATGGACGTGAATTATATCTTTACGAAATATTACGTACGAAATATTCAAAATTGTGCTGCCATTTCTGACCTTGTGTGACTCTGACTTATATTCATATGATATAAAAAAATATATGGCATTTCATTTAAAAAATTGAAGGTCACCTTTATTTCTAAAAAAATAGTGCAAACACAAGAAAATTACATCCGCCATTATGTTACGTAACAAAAACAGTATTACTTTTTCCTCTATCGTTTTTTTTTACTATTTATTATTTGCAAGAAAAACGCTAGCTAGTAATAGCGTGAACACCCTGTATATACAACATGGGATTGAATCGTCTATTTCAGGAAAACTGGTCCCACGAATTGGACCTAATTACACAAAGAACTTTAAATTCGAAAAGGCCTCTCAAAAGGCAAAAACAATATAAATGATTTCACCGAATCAGAACAGTTACAATTAAAAAAAAATTTCACAAGTTATCTAAAAGATGGCGCAAGCGTATAGAAAATAAAGGAGATCACATTAAGAATCATCGAGGAAGATCAACGAATGAACTTGCACGCCTAATAAAGGGCGAAGATGGTGAAGGTTGGTGAAAGAAGCTCGCGTGTGGCAGAAAACGAAAGCTACAGTGTATCTTTGTGTGTTTGATGTTTCTCAGAGAATACTTAAGGCCGCAGAAGCGCATATAAAGTGTTTCGAGTCTTTCGGTCTCGGTTGTTTCTATATTTCTCCGATTTTTTTGTGTCCGGCCGGAAACGATTGCCTCGGATTCCCTTCTGTTTTCGCTCGTCGGGCGTCGACCGGTCGAGATGAGAGGGTATATCCCGTACGGAACGGGACACACCGTCGCATAATTGTCGGGGCGGGGAAAGAAAGAAGGACGTGCTAGGATACCTGGTGTAGGTGGTGTGGAACCACGTGAGGGCATACCACTCTCGCCAAGGTTCCCAGAAGAGCCTCCGCGCGTCGAGTAAAGACTCTTCGTGCCACGCGCAGCGCTCGCCTGCTGCCTCAGGGCCTCCAACTTCACCGGCGATGGGATGAAACCGACGTCCGAGTTCTCTTTCACGAGCCTACCTATCCACCAGTTGTTGTCGTACTTCTCCTGTACAATACAAGTGCCGATCATTAGCTCAGGACCCATGGATTTAGCTTCCTCGAGTGCTCCGGGTGTCTATACATTTTTTTTCCTTAGACCCTCAATTTTAATTCGCATCGCACAACCATGAACTATCCCTCAAGTGGTCCAGACGTCTAGACGTTCTTTCCAGAGACTCAAGAAGAATTGTGATACATATTGAATCAGCATAAACAATTCTTCAACTTCTCATTTATTATTTCTTGTACAATTGTTTGAGGGACTCGGGACAATTTTATTCTAGTCCTGATCCTAATTCTAGCTCAGAGAAGCAATATCCAATTAATGTTGTAATTCAAATTGGACAAACATAAATTATCCCCTAACTCAGGGGTGCCTAATGATGGCTCTTGAAGTATTATGTTTGTGATAGGGACACGATTCAGGTGTAGGTAAAGAATTTGCAGTACCGAAAAATTTGTACTGTAATTAAATGAACTCGATTTCCATCGCACGATATAAATTTAAATTCAATTAATCGTCGCTACATTGATACAAAAGTAAATAATCGCGAAAAGACAACGTGATTCAAGAATAAATTTAAACCGGTGAATAACAAAATTGTGTTCGAATGGTGACTCCAAGTCACCAGTAAAAATTGCCATACCATTATTCAAAACAGTTTTCGTAGTATTAAATTCGTCTCTATTCTATAAATTGCTAACACTTCAATTGTTGTATGAGAAAACAAGTTTAATTTCAGATGCTCAATGTAAAAATGATACACAGAATAAAAATGTTCTAGATGGAAAGAATATTTTGATTTTGGGATTAAAATTGCATCGAGTACAAAGGTTAAAATAGCACATTTTAACAAAAGTGAGGATTGAAAATCTTCATTATATCTAATAATGAAAAATGGAAACGATTACTTACCAATTAACAGTCCTTATTTCGCGTTGTACTTTTTCTGCGCCCCAATAACACAAGAAAAGACACGACACGACATAACACGACACGACACAACACGACACGACGCGGTTCATAAGGATAGAGGTTAGTAGTTCCGAGATATAGTAACGCGCGTCCGTTCACTTTGATTGTTGCGATTGTAATGAGTCACGGCCGAATCGTTGGGACTGGGGGTGGGGAGAGTGCCAGGGGTACGGTGATAGGGTGCTATTGGCCAATACAAAATTTGTCGCGAAGATTATACGTTGACGTCCTTGCTCACCCGGCTATGGATGTTTACGTTGGTAGGGCACTTCTAAGAACGCAACGTCACAATAACACGCATTGCCTCGGAGGGGTTTTTGCACACCTTCGCAGTGGTCCGCGCTAGTCCCAAATCGGAAGCAGTCGTCGATCGTCGGAGATAATCGTCCTGATAAATTTTCTATTGACGATTCGACCGCGACTCATTACAACCATAACAGTCAAAGTGAATGGACGTGTTTCTGTATCTCGGAATCATCATCCTCTGTCCTCGTGAACCGCGTCGTGTCGTGTTGTGTCTTGTGTTATTGTGACGCATAAACTGTACGACGTCAAAATAAGGACCGTTACTTGGTAAGTACCCATTTCCATTTTTCATTATTCGATAGAAATCAATCGATTTTTAATCCTCATTTTTGATAAAATTTATTTTTTGTTCGAGCGAATTATGTACTATTCAACGGTTTAAATTTATTCTCGAATCATGTTGCCTTTTCGCGATAATTTACTTTTGTATCGATGTCGCGACGATCAATTGAATTTATATTTTTGTCGTGCGATGGAATTCGAATTTATTTAATTGTAGTACAAATTTTTCGGCACTGCAAATGGGGAGAGTACGATTTCCGTGGCCCGTCGTTTTGAGGTTATATTTGTGTTCTTGGGGTTATTTCAAGAAAAATATGTATATATAACATGGTGTCAAATTGGCCTGGTTTAGCCGGTAAAGTAGATTTCCTGTTGTTTATAAATTTGCAAATATCTCGGTAACTATGCGAAATATGGCAAAATATCAAGAGACCTTTTATGTAGAAAATGAAATTTTATTCGCATAATCTTTGCATTGTAGCTGTCATCCAGAATTTGTAATGGAAAAATCATGTGAATAGAATGAGTTGTGGTTAGGTCGTGGAGGGGGCGGAAATCGTACTCGTGCCCCGCAAATTCTTTACCTACACCTTGAATCGTCCCTATTGCAAACATGATACCTGTCGGTGTTGTAATTCACATTGAACAAGCGTACACTATTGTTCAACTTATTTTGTATGAATGGTCCAGGTGTTCAGACACTTTCTCTGAGACTCGAACAATTTTAATTTACATTAACACGTTGACTGCCGTGTCACCCATATATGGGTGACGGAATTATTTGTCCATATTTAAAAATTAATTATTACGCTAATGTAATTATTGTATCAAATTTGGTTAATATCTGGAAAATGCAAGAAGGTTAAAACGTTACTCCGTGTCGCACATTTTAATTCTGTAATCATTATTGTATTAAATATATTGTTTCGATTTTATGAAATTTTTGAGGTCGCTGCTCTGGCAGTCAAAGTGTTAAACAAGCATAGAATATTCTTCAACTTATGATCTCCTAGATTCATCGTACAATTGTTCCACGGTCTCGAAAAAATTCATTATAGTCAGGATCTCCATTATTGTCTAAGAAAGCAACAGACAGCGAACTAATGTAGTACAAGGATGCAGTAAGGAAGAAGATAAGTTCAGGGATAGTTTATGCTTGTTCAATTTAGATTATAAGTTAGAATGAGGATTGACTCGATACGATGAACTTACAGAGTCGAGGAATGCTCACGCTATAGTCTCTAAAGTTAATGCGATTCTCTAAGTAACAGGTGTTTGGAACTTTGAAGTCACGGACTCGCTGTCTGGTTTCTTTTCATCAGAATTAGTTTACTTTTAAAAAATGCTATTAACTGGATAATACTTCTTCAATGTGAATAAACAGATTAGTTACTTGTCCGTAGCTTTCCTAGATTGTAACAAGAATAGGAATTGAGTGAATTAAAAATGATTTTCTTTTGTAGCTTGTGGCTTAGATAATACCGATAGATTTGAACAAAGTATTTAGATTATCTGAATGAATTTGCGAGCAAGTGTTTGCTCGAGCAGATTGCTATCTATTTACCTTGATGTGCAGAAAGTCGCGGACGTTGAAGCTGACTGCCAAACCGTGCACCGGCGAATCATCGTCGACGGATCCGTCATAGCTCACGTTGGTCCGCACTGCGAACGCTACCGGTTTCGTCTGAATAATTGAAAGAGATTTATTAATAACGGTCCGACAACCTACAATCTTCAGCTATCATTTTTGCATCACGTGTGACAAATTTCAAAAACATCGTCCTATGATAACGACCCAATACTGATAATAATCTAGTTAGAAAAATACCACTGTATCTATTTTTCCAACTACAGAACATAACATAAATTTTATCATAATTTTTACAAAATTGGTAACTTCTGTTTCTCATGATTAAACTGCGGATTTTATGATTTTATGAACATAACATAACATGCATTTTATCATAATTTTTACAAAATTGGTAACTTCTATTTCTCATGATTACACTGCGGATTTTATAATGCGATTATAAATTCGTATAATCACGAATTTATTTTTAAAATGAGTAGGTGAAACATAAAATAGGAAGGACATGAGTTTCATATTACTTGCATGTCATTCATAAATTCTTAAAATTATTGAGAGAATAAATCAATTTTTATGCAACTCCTCTTTCGTGTGATTGATACAAACAGTTTTTATTCAGTATAGAAAGCCGCAGTATACTTATACGATTAGACAGCGGATCTTTACGCAAAATAAAAATTTTCTACCACAATTGCGGCAAACTGGAGTGAAATACAAATTTATTCTCTATCTTAATATGTTCAATAGATTGAAAATAATGTAACAGCATCTTTAACACGTTGACTGCCAGGCGCATTTTCCACGATTTGCCCAAGGCGCCAATGTGAATTTTTCATTATGCGATGCATACTATGTTGAAATATTATTTGCAGCAAATAAAGTGGGTTATAAAATCATGCTTGAAGCATTTTTCGTACATTAATTTCTTCAAACCATTATAGTAACAATGGTATTATTGAAAAATTTATCAATATCCATATTTACTCTAATTATGTACTTTTATTATTTGCTGCGTCGCCGGTCACCGATGGCCCCCACGGCGCTGTAGCCAAGTCGAGGGCCGGTCACCGGTGACCCCCATGGCAGTCAACGTGTTAAATACTTCTAATGTTTTTACTGTTTTTAAATCACATCAGCTCATTTTTGTCATAAATATAATAAAATCCGCTGTCCACTGACGATTGAAATAGAAAATGTTTATTCTACTTAAAGATCTGTAGTGTGCTTGTGACTGACACATGAGGTGGCAAGGTCTGTCCTACATGATGTCGACACACGTATTTGGTAATGCTACGGTCCATTAAAAACGTAGCACGCGCGCAACCGTAACGTAAGCGTGAAATAAAAGACAGTGAGATCATGGATGGCTGAGACATTGTCAGCGCGGTCTTGTGTGAGGCAACTCGCCCCGTCAATAAAGAATAAGAGCGTGACAAATCGACGGGGAACTCATCGTATTTATTACTCGTCTACTCTACTCGTCAAAGAACAGGGATGGCGGATCAATAACAACGAAAATTGCCGTTTAATCGCAACGATTCTTCTCATTAGATCATTTCAAAATTTAGGTCCACGGTGGCAGACAAAATAACTCACGATTTAATTAATCTTACAATTTGATTAAATTCCAGACATAAACGGCGAGATTAAAAATTAAATAAAATTACTTAATAATCGGTATTTAAATAATCGCAAACTAAATTATTGTGCAGGTTGTATCAAGACTGAGGCTACATTTTCATTCAATCTTTAATACAAATGATATGATTGCAAATAAAATGTGACCACATCTCTGGTGCATCATGTACGGATTAAGAATATTTCGACTGTGCATTTTTCAAAATTTATGTACAAAATTTTGATTTCTAGTCTTTTAATTTTACAAAGCAATTAATATAATTAATAATGTGATGATCATTTCCATTTCGTAAGTTTAGTATCTGCAATAACGTAATACTACGATTTTAGCATAATTTTGGCATTATATGATAGTATATAAATGCTTTTGCTAAAAGATTTACAGAGAAAAAAAACTTAATAACCCCATAGTCAAAGTTTATTTAAGTAATCTCAATTTTATACTGCAATACGATAAATCTTTAGAATCTCTCCATTCATTTTGATAAATTTCGATAGAAGAAATATATTCGTTTTATACAGAATCTAGTTCGGGAAACGTTCGAAATACGAAAAATGAGATAAAACGACGAATGATGTTCGGGAAATAACAACGCCCGCGTCTCAATGATCTGTTAACAATTACCCAATCAATGGCTCTAGCATCGGCGGGGGTGGCTCGTAATCAACGGCAATAATATCATCGATGCTGCGAAAGCGCACAATGGATCCGCGTCTATCATCGGAACAAAGGATCCCGAGACGTTTAATTGGTTTCGCCGGGCAGCCTCTCGGGTGAAATCTCATTAGTCTGCCGCGCGTATTAATTGACACGCTTTTCATTCCGTCGCCGGTGATTTGGGTTACGATTTTACTAGATGCGTACTCAGACGGCGTACTCGAACGCTTCAAAACAAATACGACAGATTCATCTGGATGTATCTGTGTTAATAATCCATTTAATTTATCTGTGTAACTATTCCACTGATCTGTCGGATACTAAATTTATGAAAGCTTAAAAAGGAGAACGTAAAAGTCATAAATGAACTGCAGATTTTCATGCAAAATAAACATTGTCTGCATCTGTTGCTTGATAGAGGAGCTACTTGCGTATTTCTTTCTTTAATCATTTTAACAGGTCGAAATTAATACACTTAGATTCATTGAATCTTTCTACCGTGTCAAGTTGCAGATAGTTATTTCTGTAATAAATTCGTAATGTCCAACCAGATAGTACACGACGTCTTAGAGACGTCCATTTTACGTCAATTTTACGTCTATTTTAGGTCTGAACGTCTTTAGACCTAAAATGGACGTCTTAAGACCTAAAATGGACGTCTTAAGACCTAAAATGGACGTCTTAAGACCTAAAATGGACGTCCTAAGACCTAAAATGGACGTCCTAAGACCTAAAATGGACGTCCTAAGACCTAAAATGGACGTCCTAAGACCTAAAATGGACGTCCTAAGACCTAAAATGGACGTCCTAAGACCTAAAATGGACGTCTTTAAGACGTGAAATTTACGTCTTTTAGTCGTCTTAATGACGTTCAAAATGGACGTCTTAAGAGATCAATCATAGATTTCGTGTCTTTGGGAAATAATTTGTGCACACTCCCACTTGCAATAATATTCGGAGACTCTTAAAGAGGCGATCACTTTTTTAATATTAGGCCATGCGATTTGGATTTTCTTGAGAATTTAGAACAATTAGCTTACTACACGAAGTAACAAAGAAATTTTGGAAAAATTGGTATTCATAGCAATTGCAGAGAAAATACCCGAAAGTCGTTTTTTACAACTTTTTGATGCATATATTGAAAATTTAAGAAATACACAATTGTATACATTTTGAAAATTTAGTAAACTAACTCTTTGCGGACGCATGTCTGCAGACATTCGCCCAAGTAAAATTGCTACTCCGTGACTAAAAATCACTTCTTAAAAAATTATTAATCTCAAAAAACACCAAATAAATTTTTACCAAACACAACACTTGCTCCTTCATTTAATTCAGTACACCATTTTATTTCCCAAAGAAAATTGTACATTCGAACCGTCGATAAGTACGCTAAACATAATTCCCGTCCGCAAAGGGCTAATTGTTCTAAATTCTAAAAAAAAATTCCAAGTCGAAAGGTCCAATATTAAAAAAAGTTACCGCTTTTTCAAGAGTGTCCGATTATTATTGCAATATGTGCTTAAAGCAATTCTCTTTGCTAACTGCGGATTTTATTAGATTTAGTAGGTGAAGTACAAAAAAACATCAGATGGATCCAGGATAATATTATTATATTATTTTGGACGCATTAGAATTAATAAGAAAAGAAGTATCTTTTTATGTCTTTTCTATTTCTAATTATCCACACAGAAGATTTTTATGTCGCGTAAAGATCCGCTGTCTGTTAATGAATATCGGCCGATTATTAAAGTAAATTACGTGAAACGTGAAAACGGTCTCAGTCGTCGAAAGGCAACGGCGCCATTCGGGAGCGGACGATCGATACGAAACGATTTACGAAAGGCCCTCCCTACGGCGGGAAAACAGCCTGCGAACGAAAAGGAACGGAACGGGGAAGGAAAAGGAAACCGGAGCATGCGAAAGATCAATGACTTGCCCTGGCTTTATCAAGTTGACTGAGGGCCTGCTTCTCCTTCTCGCGTCGCAAGTTCTCCTTCTCCTCGTCCAGCGAGAGATCCGAGCTCGGCTGCGAGTAGTTCGAGTCCGCCGAGCCCTGAAACGAAAAACAAACTTGTTCAAATTCTGCCCCCAAGCAGCCAATATCATTACATTTAATCATTATTTCTCCCCCCCCCCCCCAGCAATAACCGTTTCAAATATTAAAATCTTTCTCAGAACCCTGTAAAAACCGTCGCTTTCCATTCCTTTACTCGATTTAATCGAACAATATTTAAATATTTAATCATTTATTAAATAGAAAGAAATTTAGCAATGTGGAAAATATTTTGTATAGTGTGAAGCAATTTTTTAATGATGTCTCAGAGTCACCACTCGAATGCAAAACATTAATAATGCAATGTACAGAAATAAATGTCTTGAACGCTTGATCACGTGATCCCATCGCGTTGAGTTTTAAATATTGCTTTTACAACTCCGTAAACCTAGCGTTAATAATTAAATTAGCAGAAATAAATGTCTTTAATAGGATCGCTTGTTCTAATAGCGACAATTTTTAACACTAAACCTACCAAACATGAAAAGTGAGTGGTGCATATGGCTTTCTAAAATTAGCAAGATTGAATTTTTTTCGGTTCTGCGCAATTTCTATTGAAATGTATACTTCAACAAAGAAAGCTCTTCAATAATTTTTCATGAAAGCGTTTTGATAATTTGATTAATTGTAAAATAAGAAACCGATCATTTGACCGTGGTAGGTTTAGTGTTAAATATCGCTTTTACAACTCCGTAAACCTAACGTTAACAATTAAATTAGCAGAAATAAATGTCTTCGATACGAAGGCTTGTTCTAACAGCGACAATTTTTAAATATCGCGAGCAAAATCGATTCCAGTAGGAGAAACGAAATCACATCGTCGGACGCGCGGTGGTCTTCCACGTTCCTCGACTCCTATCTCCTTATCGATTAGCTCAAACGGGACGAACGACTATAATCTGGAAGTTGGAACTCTGTACGGTCGTTACACCGTGTTCCACATTCACTGAAATTTGCCCATCGGCGAACGCGACAGCACTCGGGAGCCTTTTTTGCAAGAAGAGTCGCGAGACCCGATGTCTTGTCTAGGGAAAGCCTCGGACAAGATCCTCGAGGACTGTCGAGGCCATTAGTTTAAAAAGGGAGACGGCCTCGACCAGAGTCTGTAAACGTTTTCAAGTGGCAGTTTGCATAACTGTTACTTGAATCGAATTCTTCTCAAAGAATGCCCTGTGTCGCTTGTGCGCGACAATGGTGGTTGAATAACTTTTCTTACGGTTGAAGTGCATCACGGTTAAAAACATGAGGTTCGTTTGGTTGAAAATGTACTGTTGCATTGTATTGGGTTGTTCGGAAAGTAATTTCGTTTTTCGTGTAGAGATGGTATTGCTTCCATTTATTATTACTTAACACTAGGTTTACGGAGCACTAAAAGTGACTATTTTATACTATTGTGTAAAAATAACAAAAATGTGTCTATCTAAATTTTTAGACATTCTTTTTATAATATGTAACCCAAAAACATAAATGTATTGAATAATTCCTCATGGATGCATCTTTTCAACCTCGATAATCGTAAATTAAAAATATTACAACCCGTCATTTTGACGGGTCCCGTAAACCTAGTGTTAACATTATTCTAAGTCGCAAAATCATTGTATATTTTCAGAACTAACATTTCGGACGTCATTTCGTGTCTTATAAAACTTTATAATCTTTCAAGCATTTCTTTTGTCATCGCATTAAATATGCAGAATCAAAGTAAGCATATCTTTCACATTTTGCTTTTTTGTTACAGGTATGGTAAAAACGCAATGCAAGCAGGGAGCCGTCGTATTACCATTTATTTCGTTCTTTTCAACAGTTTTTAAACGGTGTAACTGTCATTTTAAATGAAGGCGTCAATAGTAATACAACTCAATTATTTGCTAATAAAAAACAGGAATTCTACGAACATGGGATCTCCAAGTTACTATAAAGATGGCACAAAATCATAAAACAAAATTGCCACTACATCACCGAATAAATAAATAAATAGTGAAACATCGTCTTCATTTTCCCTTAGAAAAACGAAATTACTTTTCGAACAACCCAATATTTTATAGGTACAATATTCTCTAAGAAATAAGAATTTGCTGAGAATGCTATTTATCGGGAGAGAACGCTGCAGTAGAATCAGACAGCAATGGTCAGACACGTGAATGTTGCCACTAGCTCTTTAATTTCCTTTTCACACGCATTTAACAAGCAAATAACATTCTAAAACATCGAATTAAATAGTAGAAATATTTCTCAACGCAATAGTTCACTTAACACAACTTGCCTAATAATAATAATAATTTAATTAAAAATCTATTAGCTACATACGTCTTATAAAATCAAGTTCAATAAAAGAAATGTTTATGTCTTCTCAATCGAGATACACTGCAGCATGAAAAATTAATTTGTCCGTTGAATATTCACAGCTATCGAATAATTTAGCTACCAATCAAACTTCGAAGATCCCACTCGTGATTTTTAAAATATTCGCCTATTCATAGCAATAACCCAATTATTTGCTTTAACATTGACAATCCCAGTCAAACGATTTTCCGTTTAAATATTCCTCAAAGCATCGAACATTTGTATGCAGCGATAAAACAGTGTCCGGGAGACAAAGGCGATGATCGGGACAAGATATCGGGAACGCGTTAACAGGATTACCTGGCGAAACCAATAAATCAGTTTCAAGGTGTTCCACGGCCGTTCGCAGGGTATTAGTGTCACGATCAAGTTTGCATCATAAATTCCATGTTAGTTGCGCCAGGAATGATCTATGAGAAAAATTCGAGATCTATCTAGACGCGTCTGCGACGCCGTTGTCAGCAGACGTTCGATTAATTGTTGCAGAGGAACCCCTGCATCTGTCGACAACAATGTGGCAAGGGACCTCGACAGATTCGAACGAGAATTAATTCGAAGTCCTATCGGTGCGACTCGTAAACAAGAAATCTGCCGAGGCAAGACGCAATTTGTAGCAGTTTTATCGATCGGCCCGATGACATTGACATATTGATCCACCACGTTGAAAGTCGAAGCTTCTGCTTGTCCCGTAATTAGACACTTAATTAAATGAGAAGGATGACTGAGACGTGTCGAGACCCTCGGACGGGAATTTGCATTTTATCAGGCTCTTGGTGCACATACAATTTCATTCTAGAATTCGACGTCGGTCAATTTACTTTTTCATGTAGTGTGTGACCGATGTCTGTGCATTTTCGAGACATTTTTCATAATTTTATCCGCCGCGTGACATTGACGTATTGATCGAGCCGCGTTCAAAGACGTCTTCGACGTCCGAGCGTTTAATTTCATTCAAGGAATAACCGACATGCGTCGAGATACACGGATTCAAATTTGTATATGGTGGTAATTATCTTTTAGCAATATTCATCGAGATCATTCAATTCTTTAATGTCTCTGCGAATTATTCCAGTCGAGGTACATACAAAAATTGTCGTGCATGTTAGTAATAATTAATCCTACACGGTTTACATTAAAGTACATACAACTTCTATAAAATTTCAAAATTTCGGAAATCAAGTATTTTATTTGTGAAAGTTCTAGCAATTCATTCAAAGTAGCTTCATTTAGATTGCATACAAATAAATATAAAATTTTTAATTTATAATTAAATCTTCTCAATGTAAATGAAAAATTTTATATTTAAACTAAAATTTTATCAAAAACATTTTCCACTACTTTTACTATGTTACGACTTATTCCATTTATAATGAAAGTGACGGGCAATTTGTACACTAAATAAAACTAATTTCAATCGTTTTAATTAAAAATATTTCCTGTTAAATCCTATCCGCATTAACTATTAAAAATTAATTTAAAAAATTTTAAATTATAAGTAACTCATAATAACCTTAAATAAACTACACTCTGATTTGAATTACTATTATATATATATATATATATATATATATAATATTATAAAAATGTCTATAAAATTAAAACAATAATATATAAATTTTAAATTCAAGTACACCCTAACGTAGAATATCAATTTAATAAACAAGTTCCTCTAATAAGAATATAAAGAATATTAAGTGTTTAAATAATAGAATGGGCCAAAAAATACAGGGTTGAAATGTCCATTAAATAATGTGGAAATTCTGTCTCAATGTGTATTAATTTTAGTAACAGTATGAAATCTTTAATGCCATAGGTAATTAGCTCCTTTCAAAATCTTTTCTTCATTTTCAAAAATGGCGCACATACGAGATACATGAATGAAGGCTACAGTTGTATTCTTGATCATTTTAATATCGAGATCGAAGTCGACATTGTCTGTAGGAGGATTCTCAGTCGTTGTGTCATCCCCTCGAGCCCGAAGAAATTTCTTTCCTCCCAGAGAATGAATTTATTCGATTGGAGGTCGTAGTCATGCCGACGGCCTATACTTAATCGTGTCTCCACGGCTGCCTCCCATGCGTGACTGTGTAAATTTGTCTATGCGTGCTAACGCGACCTTCACAGCCCCTACGTGGCCCTTAAAAACTCAGGATGGCTTTAATCAATCGAGCAAAACAGCGTTCCCCAGTAGAAATTGTTGTTCCAGATCTGTTCTCCACCCTTCATCGCCTTCGCAACCCTAGCGGGAAGGTCAATGATTACACTATGTTGTTTTTCACTCATGTTTTTCGCGAATTTTGTAAACAAACGATAGGCGTGACCATATCTCGCATTATTTTTATCTGCTCGAGAAACAACTATTTATAGGAAATCGATAAAGTAAACGCTGGCGGCTTTGTTGGCAAATAAAAAAAGAATGCTGTCAACTACAAAACGTCTAATAAACAGCAAAAAAGTACAAAATTATTTTTACTTCGTAAATAAAGGCTTTCGGATCTCTTTTACACGGAGTAAAAAATACTTTCCATAAAATATTTCCAAGTTCTGCGAGCGTCATTAAGAGTTAAATTGTCCACTAACAATGACGTGCATCTCTTGGTGATTATACTGTGGATATTCGTGCAAATGTCTACGTCCAAATGTTATTTTATAAAACTGAGAACAAGAGGAATATGTATTTTGGGGACAAAAAAATTCCTTGTTGCAAACATGAAATAAAAATAGCGTTCATATTTCCTAAAGTACAGATTCTCTCGTTTTTCCTAAAATTGCTGGCACCATAAATGCACACATATCCCAAAACTACCACTAATTTAAGTACTAAGTACTAATTTAAGTACTAAGCACTAATTTAAGTACTAAGTACTAATTTAAGTACTAAGTACTAATGTAAGTACTAAGTACTAATTTAAGTACTAAGTGATAATTTAAATACTAAGTGATAATTTAAATACTAAGTACTAATTTGAGTACTAATTTAAGTACCAATTACTAACTTAAGTACCAATTACTAACTTAAGTACCAAGTACTAACTTAAGTACCAAGTACTAACTTAAGTACCAAGTACTAACTTAAGTACCAAGTACTAACTGAAGTACCAAGTACTAACTTAAGTTCCAAGTACTAATTTAAGTACCAAGTACTAATTTAAGAAATGATCCATAATTTAGTATGTCTTCAACAATGTCCTCGATTAAGAAGAACATATCTAAAATTGACAAAAGTAATCCATTTTGCGTCTACTTCGCGGCAATTAATAATATCTAAAGAAGTGGTACGCTGGTCGAACAGCAGAATAACATAAACAAAGTGATAACAAAGACAAGCGTGAGAGGATAGTATATCTATAACGTGGATGAAAACAGCGGCTATAGGGGGCAATGGAGCATACCGGAAACGCTCGGTTTCACTCTGAAAACGTAAACCAGATCGATTTAGATTGCAACGCAAAGGATCGAGGCTCTGCAACGATAACACGCCTCGCCGGTTTTATTTCACGGCAGGCTGATTAATGGAAAACTTCTATGACGCGTTGCAGCCTCATAGGGAGAAGAGCCCTTTTATAAAATCGAGAAAGAGAAGAAGACGGTGAACTTCCCTCGCAACTGATTTACTTTGCAAGCGATTCGTTCACACCCTTTGCAGAAAGAACATCCCTGTTACCAGTATTATTCTTTCAGGGATATCGAACCCTTGTCGCTTCGGAGAAAAAGGGACGACTCGGTGAACCACGATTTAAATAATTAAGGTCAATCGACGGAAATTGTGTGGCAACCCTTACCTTAGAACATTTTCTGTTTTTTTTTTTAAATTAGAGAATTGATTTTTTATTGTTCTTTGTGGGGTGAAGTTATGTTTGTATATGTAGGGTTGCAAGTGCTAATAACGTCACTCCCAGAAATCCTTCGAGATTGATCGACTGATTTGGTTTAAGGGTGTCTGCCGGCTCGATCATTGACCTAGTTGCACTTTTACTTTCACTTAACCCTTTCTTGTGGTGTTTGCTGGATGTTTTAGTTGGTTTGAGGAATGTAGGATGCTTTTGTGAATTATAATGCATCAATTACTTTGGAATTAGTACCGTAGATATTCTAAAGTGTTTCAAAAAAATTTGAACGATTTTTACTGTAATAGAACATCTATTTCTCTGTTCATAAGAAAATTAATGCAAATTCGTCACAGTCTGACCGAGATACCTGAGTGAACATGTTCCTGTTGTATCCAAACTTGTAATTTAGTGCAGGGGAAATGAATGAACCCAAATAATCTATCTAAAACAACCCATGATACCTGAGTGAACAAACTTGATAAATGTAGACGCAGAATTGTATCTGTAACCCGAGAAAATTGAGTGTACCTAAAAGAATTCGTCAGAGTCTGGCCATGATACCTGAGTGAACAAACTTGATCAATGTAGACGCAGAATTGTATCGGTAACCCGAGAAAATTGAATGTACCTAAAAGAATTCGTCAGAGTCTGGCCAAGATACCTGAGTGAACAGCTTGTTGTAGCCAGAATTGTGTTGATTGTATCCGATCATCGCCGGAAACCACCGCCGTAGTCGCCAGGGCCGTTCTTCGGGTGGCAGTAACCCACTTCCGGCGGGGCCCGAGACTTTGTTGGGCCCAGTTTCGCTCCGAGCTCTCGATCAGCTAAGCTCTCGCTTAGCACACGCTACCGCATTTCGTCCTCGGATTTGTCGAGCTTTCCCGGCGCTATCTTTGATTATTATCACTGTTCTTCCCCAGCAGAAACCGTGTAGACGCCGCGCGCGCCGCTACGCCATCCTGGCCGGCGCAACGACCAACCGGCACTGTTCCTCAGGCGCTCTTCCACGACTTTTTGCGCTTCCGTTTGCAAGCCATCCAAATGTCAGTGTCGATCTACCCCCGGCTTGACAGCGCTATCGTACCTCGGCCACCTGGTGCCTCGATCTCCGTGAACATCTCGAGATCCGACGCGAGATCGAGCCTCTTCGGGACGACTTCCGGTGACGCACCTCGACCGATACTGAACAAACCCGTTTCATGAAGTTCACACGCTTGTAGCGGAATTTTTGTAATGTTGATGGACGCAGGCAGAGTTATAGGTACTTTGTTGCCGATATATTTATTTTGTTAAGTAAATTCTGTTGATAGAAGTCTTTGTAAATTAATCGCTTGGGTTTTGGGAGTCTTTAGGTCACTTTTGGAGTCTTTTGGTCACTTCAGGTTCTAATTTTGAAGGGAGTCTTTAGGTTACTGGTTATAATTTTGAACCTTTCGATAAATTGTTTTAAATGAAAGAAGTGTTTATTGTTCCTCTACTACTTCGACTAAATTATATTGTTATATAAAAGCTAGGATTTTATGCGTTCATGGTAAAGATGAAAGAGTGTTGTTCCATCATTTATCACTTATTGAAATGACTAAGAGTATGAAAAAAATTGTCGTTTGGTCCAATCTTAAAAAAGTTATTGTCTTTTTAAAAGTGTCCGAGTCTTTTTGTGACCGACTGTATATTTTATTCCAACTACACATAATTCTTTCATCACAAACTTATATATCACAACATCCTCAAGGGGGAAAAATGAAGAAAATCGGATCATCAGAAAACATGAAAGAAAAATTGACAGGAACGCATCTTGACCTCTAAGATGAACCTAGAGATAACACAGTAACGTTTTCAGAAGGCTGAAAGTTGTATCGCAATTTCCTCGGCAAATTTTCGATCAAGCACTGTGTTCGATTGAGATTGATGCGCCCTGGCAGACAATCTCGTTTAGCTGTGATCGCAAAATATGCCGATATAATTGCACTCGAGAGCGTCTTAACGAGGTCCGTCTCGGTTGCACACGTTTTGCTTGTCTAATGACTTCCTCGTTAATTACACCGTCGCAATTAAAGTAACGATCGGCACAGCTGAGAAAAAGGATCGAGCCGTCTGTATCAGACAGGGTTGATCGATTGTCAAGTAATATCGAAGCCGGCAAAGGGTTCGTTCCATCGAAACGAAAAACTTTCAGCTATCCTCTTCATCTTGTTGGAGGCTTAAACAAGATTGAAGGATCGCGACGTGCCGATGCCATTTATGTAAATCGATGATGTGCACCCACCGGCTACGTGCCACGCTGTTACGCGTTTAATAGCCTGGATCGTCGGCGATTTCGATTATGCGTGCCACGGGAGGGATTAGTATGAGGTTTTGCCTGGTCTGGTTTCGCCGGGTCTGGTTTTGCCGGAGAATCTGCTTCGAGCGGATAAACATTGTTTCAGCTAGAGTCTAAGACAATGATCCTCGATACGTGGCTTGCGGAAACAAAAATCTCAACATTTAAAAAAACTGATCATTTTAATGCTGTTTTTAAAAAATGAATATGATTTTTTTTACTGTGGATATACAAAAAGTGATTCGTTTGCCAGATTCTGAGATAGTGAACGACGACAGCTGTTGTACCTTGTAGGAATGACAAATTTGATGCTGTTATCGATTTTTATATTTTTTGATGGATCTGACATTGAATACCAACTCATTTTTTACTGTGTAATTGTTGCTAATGTGTGATTTAAATTTTTTTAACTGCGTTTTGAAACGTTGATCAGAAATGATTCTGAGACTTTTTATGAAAAATTAAAATTTCAATATTTCGATCGATCGTGATCATTCTTAATGGTCCTAGAAATGAATGGGATTGATCTCATACGGTATACTTGACGTACATACATTTTTTAGTTAATTTTTTGGTTAACGTGTAGGTTCGCTACAAATATTGCAGAGGGAGAAAGAATATTGCAGAAGGAGGATATATATCCAGGACCTCGTGCCATAAATATCCGGAGTTATAAAGAAGACGGTGTAGTAAATAGTGTTTTATAGCAGCAATATTCATACGAAGTGTATTATACTAAGAGGCTGGTTTTTTGGAAAATTGGATTCGCCTCTCGTTCGATGCGGAGTGTTTTGATCATAAAGTTTGGCCGCGTGAAAAGTGAATAAAGAAGAGTGAGTCGGGTGAATTTCAAACCATTTACGAGGCTGAACAAATATGTCATACACCGGGTGTCTCTAAATAACCAATACAACCAGAGGAAGTAACTTAAAACTTTGAAATGAAACAAAACGTTCGGGTTCCAACTTGGTGTGCATTTTAATCGATAGGGCTTGCTCGAAGGGTCTGTATGGGACGAAAAAATGGCAGTTTACATTTTTCCCCCTTTTCAAGTTTCACCATCGATTATAAATTCCCCCATACACAATTTAGAATTTAAAAATGTACATTTTAATCGATAGGGCTTCCTCGAAAGGTCTGTGGGAGACAAAAAAACGTCAGTCTACATTTTTGACTCCAATACACCATTTTGTCTCTCACCGTGCTGTAAACAAAGCAACAAGACTCTGAATCACCCTGTAGCTCAGAAAATCATCCAACATCGTCGAAATTAATACGACCGGAGGAAATAACCTAAAACTTTAAAATAAAACGAATAAAATCTACAACTAGGTGTATATTTTGTCGATAGGGCTTGCTCGAAGGGTCTGTGGAGGATGAAAAAATGTCAGCCTATATTCTCGATTCTTTTTTCCCCTGTGCATTTGCCCCATTTCAAGTTTCACCATCGATTCTAATTCCCAATACACAATTTTCTCTCTCACAGTGCTCTAAACAAAGCAATAAGACTCTGAATTACCCTGTAGCTCAGAAAATCGTGCAACATCATCGAAATTAATACAACCGGCGGACATAACCTAAAACTTTAAAATAAAACGAATGAAATCTAGAATCTCAGTACCTCCTCGCTAAAACAAAACGTTCGAGTTCAAACTTGGTGTGCATTTTAATGGATAGGGCGTGCTCGAAGGGTCTATAGGGAACGAAAAAATGTCAGCCTATATTTTTTACTCTTTTTCCCTTGTAAATTTGCCCCTTTTCAAATTTCAACATCGAATGAGACTCTGAATCACCCTGTAGCTCAGAAAATCGTGCAACATCATCGAAATTAATACAACCGGCTGACATAACCTAAAAATTTAAAATAAAACGAATGAAATCTAGAATCTCAGTAGCTCCACACTAAAACAGAACGTTCGAGTTCGAACTTGGTTCGAACATTTTAATCAATAGGGCTTGCTCGAAGGGTCTGTAGTGGACGAAAAAATGTCAGCCTACATTTTTGTCCCTTTTCAAGCTTCACCATCGATTTTAGCTCCATCTACAATTATTTCCCCTCTCAAACCTCTAGAAACATATAAAACAGAACTTTGAATTATCCTGTAGCTCAGAAAATCGTCCAATCTTGTCAAAACGGAATTGCCCCGCGACCATGATCGAGTTACCAAGTTGCTAACATCATTCACAAACCCCGAAGTGCATTCCTGCTTTTGAGCGACATTGTATCGAATTTTCCAGTTAATAGTGCAACGTGTCCTGAGCAGCAAATGGAACGCACCGGTCAGATCATAAAAGGGCCTTGTTAGTCACGCAACTCCCCGATCACCGGCCACTTGAATAATTAATTAACGCTCGCAATTAGCGCAAACTCTGTCGGCCGATCGTACTGGAACGTAACAATTCTCCCTTGAACGAAAAAGAACAGAGAAAGGCGGAGAGAGAGAGAGAGAGAAAAAGAGCCGAGACCTCTCGAATTATCAGCGGGGTCGTAGGGAGAGGGCAATCGATTCCGTTGACCTCTTTGTAACTCGGAGCCATCGAGCGCAGTCGGGTTATCCTCTTGTAAACAGTCGTCGGGATAATTCACTCGGGAAGAATCGTTGGATGACTAACTATTTGCACGACGGGTAATATGCTTTTCATCGGGGCGGCTCGTTGTGCGAGACGAACCGCGAAATTTCATTTATTCATCAGCGAAGTGACTAGTTAACGTTAAATCTATCAGGATCGCTGCACGTTTATTTTTACAATTATCGAAATTTCAAGGATACCTTCATGGGAAAAATCATATTCGATGGAAAATAAAATTTATGCAAATTCAATCTTCTCTCGCAAGACTTGCAATCATAGTCTTTTAGTACATGGTGAAGTGATAATTTGGTTCAGTGATGAATTATGTCACAAGAATCATTTATATAGCCACCCTACTTCATACACACTATATGAGTTTCCCAAAAAATGGCCTAAAAGAGACATCACAGGTCCCTAATAAAAAGAAAGAAAAAACCGAAAAGTCCGTCATTGCTAATAGGGGATTGTCAAATGAATTTTACAGTCGCTCAAAGAGACATTACCACACTCTCTGTTTTCTTTTGCAATAATTCAAGTTACAGAAGCAGCACATGGATACAATTTAGCTTTCTCTGGTTTGTACTTTATTATGAAACTGTGGCGAAGTTAAATTTGTCTACCCGAATTACAAGAAATAGGAGCCAAACAAAAATATACTTCATCAGATTTGTTAGCTGGAAGCGATGTATCGATGTGTTTGAATTGTTTCAATGTCTACGAGCTTGTTTAAATTTTAAAAAAGTTCTGTTGCTTCTTCAGCCAGAGGTTCGTTCAACCTGAGGTTTTCCGGTTTAGTATTATTCCTTTTTGGAACGTCCTCGAGGGATGTTAAAGTTGTAAGAGTTTGCTCCGTACGTTTTCTAATTCGCTGATCTACACCCAATGGTGCAGTGAATTGGAACTGAATTAATCCTTTGCGGACAAATATTGCTCATACAGTAACAGAAAGTGTTGTTCTCAAATAATATCATAGAAACTGTTATTAAATATCCTTTCTTTCGTTTAACGATCAGCTAAACTGCAGAAAATTTAAGAAGTAGTTCATCTATGATTAAGTTCTTTTCATTTCTGTCATTCAGTGTTCATTTCAAATGGAAAGATTAAAGCATTAACCAAGTGCTCTTTGACTCATTCCTCAGTACGTGATCTTGTTCTAACGAGAAAATGGTCAGATACAATCCGTCAAAGAACACAATAGACAAAGTTCCAGCCACAAAGGATTAATTTCGTTCTACGGAAACGAATTTCACAGGAATTAAAGTATTACTTTAAAGCAACGTTCAGCAAGCTGTTATTTAAAAATTGTAATTTGTCCTCGAGAACGAATCGTCTCGCAGGGCCACCTCCAGGGACGACAATATTAAAACGTGGCAATTCACTTTCTCCGGATTCCACGGGAATAATTACCCATCGTGTCTAGACCGCAATGGTGGGAACAAAAGAGGGAAAATATGATCGTGATTCGCGTAAAACCGGCGGGTGTCGTAATGGCAGCGTGTCCTTTGAGGAATAATTGCTCTTTCGCGACCGAGAGAGCGTATCCTCTTTGTCTGTTCCTTTCGAGTGCGCGGACAATTCGCCGGGGGTCGAAAAGGGCGCAGGAAGACCAACATAGACAAATTTGCTTCTTCTCCTCTTTCTACTGCAAGAACTCCTTAAGAAAAAAGAAGGGGGAACTCCTTTACCGGGATGAAAAATCTACAATTCTTCGTTGGAACCTCTGAAAACGAAGGCTTTCGGGATCGGGTCAACGACACGTTGATGTTGCGGTTTGATAGCGGCGCTAGCGTTTATCAACAATTCTGCCTGCGTCCATCAACTTGTTCGCTGCTGGGTACCTGTGCTCGATCTTCTCGCGCGGAAGCAGACAAGGAAAACAAATATCAACAGCTTGGAGGAAAAAGAAACTGGCCACGTTGCTGCGTGCCCTTCAACACCTTCCTGTTGACACGCTCGTGTGTGTGTGTGTCTGCTTGTGTGTGTCAACTCTATCTCTCTTTTTGTCACAAAACGCGGACCGGTCTCCGGGGTACACACCGTCAGCGAAATATTTCGCCAGAGACACCGCGCGAAACAGAAGATCCGACGACGTTTCTCCGCGTACTGACACTCTACGCGAATCGCGTTCCTGGCTGGGTTAGTTGATACATCGGCCTAGGGGCTTGCCGACTCAACCGCTCTGTGGCGCCACCGAGGAAGCCGGACGACACCCCCGTAACTATATCGATCCGACGGAAACCCCCGCGAAACCCCGCCAACCCCCTCAGATTCGCCACACGACGACGCCAGGCCACTGCACCCTGAAGGCAACGTGTCCTATCAAACCCCAAACGCCCACCTTCCAAGTGTTCCTCGACACGAGCTCTCTCCTCTTTGCGACGGCCTTTCTTCGATACAACCCTCTGCAGGGTTGTAGGCAACCCTTCACCCTCCTGGATCAAGACTGAAGCGACACATATTTCGGTCTAGATAGCAGAAATCGGCTAGACCTTCTCGTACAAACTATTGTAGATTGTGTAATGTCAAAATTGTTGAAATTCTGATCACATGCAATTTGTAGGGGTTGTGCGGGTACCCGAAATTTCGTCGAGTCGGAGAATGCTCGGGTCGGAGTCCCGAAAGTTTATAAACTTGGTATACTCGCGATTTTGGGTACCCGAAATGGTAGTCGAGTCGGGTCGGGGTCCCGAAAGTTTGCAATATTCGGGTACTCGAAGTTAAAGTTGTATTTATATAAGCATAATGCTGTTTTATGATTTTTCAGTTCAATCTTTTATTTTCAATGGCAGGTTCAGAATGATTTTTGTATTTTTAGTGTAATCGGTTACCAAACTTCGCGAGAAAAAAATATTTTAGAATATATGTGAAATAATGTACGTAAAAGACGTTTCTGTTTCTAGTAAACACTGATGAAGGCATGTACGAACTTTAATGCAGAACTTTCTTCGATACAACCCTCTGCAGGGTTGTCGTCAACCCTTCGCCCTCCTGGATCAAGACTGAAGCGACACATATTTCGGTCTAGATAGCAGAAATCGGCTAGACCTTCTCGTACAAACTATTGTAGATTGTGTAATGTCAAAATTGTTGAAATTCTGATCACATGCAATTTGTAGGGGTTGTGCGGGTACCCGAAATTTCGTCGAGTCGGAGAATGATCGGGTCGGAGTCCCGAAAGTTTATAAACTTGGTATACTCGCGATTTTGGGTACCCGAAATGGTAGTCGAGTCGGGTCGGGTCGGGGTCCCGAAAGTTTGCAATATTCGGGTACTCGAAGTTAAAGTTGTATTTATATAAGCATAATGCTGTTTTATGATTTTTCAGTTCAATCTTTTATTTTCAATGGCAGGTTCAGAATGATTTTTGTATTTTTAGTGTAATCGGTTACCAAACTTCGCGAGAAAAAAATATTTTAGAATATATGTGAAATAATGTACGTAAAGGACGTTTCTGTTTCTAGTAAACACTGATGAAGGCATGTACGAACTTTAATGCAGAACTTTCTTCGATACAACCCTCTGCAGGGTTGTCGTCAACCCTTCGCCCTCCTGGATCAAGACTGAAGCGACACATATTTCGGTCTAGATAGCAGAAATCGGCTAGACCTTCTCGTACAAACTATTATAGATTGTGTAATGTCAAAATTGTTGAATTACTGATCACATGCAATTTGTAATGATCCGAGACAAAGAAATGAAGTTCTTTATTAACTTTTATGAATCTATTTATGGTTCGAATAAAAAAAAAATTTTTTCCCGATTATTTACAAAGTGGCAGAATTTTCATGTAAAATTACCGGGGTTTTAAATGTTTTCCGGCCTTCAGCACGATATAAAATAATAAGAAAAGATCGTCGGTTTCCTAAATTTTGGTTCGTGCGACAACAAGGTATCTGCTGAAGATTCTAGAAAAATTTCGAGTTGATTGTTCAACTAAAACTTGAGACAAGACTTTTTGGAAGGAATTATTGGGTCATATAATATGAAATGTTCTGTTTCAATTTTCAATTTGATCGTTCAAATAATTTTTGAGTTAACTGTAATAAGAAGCTGTGTGTTTCTATAAAAGCAATCGGTGAAGTATTGTATAATCTTTCAAGCAATACACAAGCAGCATACAATTTCTTAACACTAAACCTACCACGGTCACATGACCGGATTTCTATTTAACATTTATTGAAATTATAGAAACGCTTTCATAGGAAATAACGAAATTGACTTCATTATTTAAGCACATATTATAATGAAAACCGTAAAAAGTTCAAGTAAATCCAATCTTCTCACTTGTATATTTACATTTTATGTTTTGTAGTTGGTAGATTTAGTGTTAACAATCAGTCAACAAAAAGATTTAAACATCATATGCTTCGTATTTCAGGACCTGAGGTACGCGTGTCTCTCCAAAACCGATGAACACGAACCACAGATCACACAAAGCTCGTAGACCGTCGCTCCAGTGAATCAGCAAAATGTTGGGCTAGTCAATAGACAAAGCTACCACCCAATTAGGCGAATCCACCTCCGAAGATAAGTTCCAAGTGCATCTCGTGGCCTCACCACGAGCCGCGCATGTCCGTCTTCGTGGCGACTCGTGACCGCAAACTGATCGAATTCGAGCAGCTGCATTCACGTGCGGTCACGCGTGCAGCGAAACAACGATTCATACTTTCCGAAAAAATAAATAATATCGTCGAAACAATCGCTCTAAAACAAAAAAACAACAACCAGACTCCAAACAACCATGCTCGATCTATGAATCACGGTTGCGAGAAGGTTGATCTGTCGAAACTTGGCGACAACGAGGACTCACGAGCATCGAAGGACGTCTCAGCTATTTCAGTGTAAACGCTGCATTAGAAACGCATCCTGTCATTTAGAGGCATTCGCAGAAATAGAATTGTCGCGGATACGACTCTCTTCTCGGGCGACGATCGATCGTCACCGGCGAACAGTTCCTTCTATAAATCGATCGATCACGTGGGAACAAAAGTCAGGTATAGTCTGGTATCACAGGGGTTCATCAACTATTAACGTAGGCCTGTTTATTTTTACTTGCACTTCGATTGCAGAGCGTTTGCCCCACTTTGCAAACTGTGCTTTCATCGTGTGGCGGCAGGGAGGGGGGAGAGTACGAAAATCGCGAGAACAACTCCATTGCAGAGTTTTCATTGCAGTCGCCGTTGTAAACATACTGCTATCAAAATGGTACATATTATCGAATGAATCGATACCAGATTGTCTGCAGCTGTTCATTTGGTCAATGAGCTTCAGGAAAGTCTTGTTAGTGTCTCAATTTGGTGTTGTTATCTGTAATAATCACTAGATTGTGGATGTTTGTGCAAAATAAAATTTGTTTAACACTGCAAGTACTGGACCGGGTAAAAATGACTGGTTTCTAACTTTCTCCACCGCGAGAAAATACAAGATATACATAATTGTTGAATAAACATTGTGATTGAAGCACATATTACGATAGAAATTTTATAACCGGGTAAAAATGACTGGTTTCTAACTTTCTCCACCGCGAGAAAATACAAGATATACATAATTGTTGAATAAACATTGTGATTGAAGCACATATTACGATAGAAATTTTATAACGTCAGAATAGATGCAGTCTTGTCGTTATTACAACGCAAATATACATCAGTCGCATTTATTACTCCGTTAAGTCTAGTTCTTTATGAGGAACGGAAATGAAATGAGAAAAAGTATCTGAAAATATCACAATCGTCATTTACTTGTTCAATCTCTGACGATTAATGCAGGATCAGAGACGACAGAAAATAATACCACGGTAAATACGAAAATAATATATCGTTTAATTAGAGAAAACACAACAAATACAATTGACTAAACTTTCACGTCTGAATCTCCGTCTGAGATTTACGTCGCGGATCACAAACGTTTTTTCGCACCGGGCTCGAATCATTCCAGAGCTGGGCATTATTTCAGATACAATATTTTAAAACTTATTTGTAGTATTACTTGAAATAAAAAGTTATTTCACAAAAATGTTTCACTATTTGAAATAAATTATGTTATATTTTGTCCAACAAAATAATTTTAGGAAATGATTATCTATTCTTTTATTTCGTGAAATACATAAAATAACAAGTTATTTTCTTATTTGAGATAAGTATTTCAAATGTCAAATAACTTGTTATTTTATTATTTCATACAATAAATATTAAAAAGGTATTATAAATGATAATATGGTTCGAGTTCTTTTAAATCTTTATTGCTACTCATCAATAATTTATTTTCCAAACTAAACATAAATAAGGCGAAATTTCAACTTACAATTAGTATCATACATTTCTCTTAATTATTTCAAATAAATTTATTTCAAATGACTACGCCGAAATAAATGATAATAAAGTTGTTATTTAAAATAAATGTACTCAAATAAATTCCTCTCAAATAGTTATTTCATAGAGTTTATTTGAGATAATGTTATTTTCAATAATTAACTTATCTTTATTTGAAATAAAATTTGCCCAGCTCTGAATCATTCAACCTTGTATTTTATGAAGCCTGAAAACCGCCATCAATAACACTGTTAACTAGTCTATGTTAACCTAACCCAAAACTGGGTTGATTTTTCTCTCCTCCTTTTCCCCTTCCACTATCCCATTCCACTACTGCGCACAGTCCAACTTCCCCCACTAAGACCGTAGACTGGTCACGTGACGTGCCGCGCAGCGTGTTAATATTACTCTGGTTATCAGAGAGGTGGTAAACTGTATTCCCCTCGATTTAACCGATCTGGCAACACTGCTGTTAACACGTTGACTGCCAGGCGCATTTTCCATGGTTTGCTCAAGGCGCCAACGTGAATTTTTCATTATGCGATGCATATTATGTTGAAATATTATTTGCAGCAAATAAAGTGAGTTATAAAATCATGCTTGAAGCATTTTTCGTGCATTAATTTCTTCATACCATTATAGTAACAATGGTATTATTGAAAAATTTATCAGTATCCATATTTACTCTAATTATGTACTTTTATTATTTGCTGCGTCGCCGGTCACCGATGGCCTCCACGGCGCTGTAGCCAAGTCGAGTGCCGGTCACCGGTGACCCCTATGGCAGTCAACGTGTTAACAGATCGTCGCGTCGTTACCGTTGCTAACTTCGTAGCATTCGACAAAATTCCTGCTCGATAACGGTACCACCCTAGATTAATTAGAATGAATAGATGTTCTATAAACAACAGAAGAACTAATATGTCTAGAAGTATCTACAAAACTGTGTTCCAAAAAATGTTCTAAATTGCCAAGCTACGAACGGTGTAGCCAAGTAAAACCTAAATGAAATCTTACCAAGTGAAATTTTAGCCTGAAAATTATCCTCCAAGCAAATTGCCGACTATAAACGCAGCAGGCAACTAGCGTCGTTAGCTCGGAGTTTCTAGAGCCCCGAAGACCCGTTGGAAAGTAACAAGCCCACAGAAAGGAAACAGCAAGAAATTCCAAGAGCGAGTGTACACAAAAATGAACCAGTTTCCTAAATGTTGGATAAATTGTCGCGCAAGTTACGGCAAGTTTCCAAGCGTTTCATATTCCCCAGGCGTGTTCGGAACTTCTAGCGAGTCTTAGTTTTAGAGTCATCACCCGGCCCATTGATTTCTAGCGTCGTTCATCGAAATTTCGTTCGATCAGCTCGATAATTTATCGGCAGACGGTCTGCAGTATTTTAGGCTCATTTCTGGACTGCAGTGCGATCATGCCAAGATCAGCGTTGGTAGGTTTCATCTCAGAATAGCGTTCAAATACAAGAAATTATTTTTATTGACGAAAACCAATGACATAAGGTGTTTCCAATCACTCTTAGTAGGTTCGGTATTAAAATTGTCGATACTATAGTACGTTCAGTTTAGTGTTAAATTTCAAGACAATCGATGACATAAAGAATTTCCTAGCTGGCAATGTGAAAAACATTTCAGTCCCTGTTAGTAGGTTCAGCGTAAAAATAGTCGATCTCTTAATAGACTCGGTGGTAGTTAAAACACAAGACACCATTGACAAAAATCAATGACATAAAAATTCACAGTTGGCATCTGCCCAGTCGTAAAATTAGTTGCTCCTTCTTTTATAAAATAATCTACACAAATTCGCAAGAAGCCCCAAACGTTGTCAATTTCATTTACCTTCCTCCTGCCAAAGGGCTTGTAAAGTTCCCTCTTCGCCGGCCGCCGAATATGCGCCATTTTCCTGCGGCCTAATCGCACCCTCGCGACAGCGATCTTGGATTTAAGCGAACCTGTCGCGAGATGACAATCGTCGGACGAGGTTTCGCGTTTGTGCAACAGTATTCGTCAGCTTCGCGAGTCCATCGACTTCCGGTAAGAGGCACGTCGAGTTCTGGTTCGAAACCGCATTTATCACAGGGCCGGCTGTCAGTTCGTTCTCACTTTCACGCACTCCGCGGCTGAGCTGGCTCCGGAAGCCGCGTGGGATGCATCGAGAACCTATTCGTGCCTAAAGTGCAACGGCACGACAACAAATCGCCACCGAAAAACCAGCCTAATTAGCGTCAGCTGTGCTTATTAACGATACGCGTCGGAGCACGAGCCACGATCTTTGGATCCCTGCCGAAGAGCGAGCGCGATAGCAAAGTCGTAAATCTTCAGCCTTAACCTTGACTTCTGAACCTGGGGACTCGAAGAATCTCCAAAAACGAAATTCACACCGAAGAATCCGATGATTGCGATAATATGATCATAGATGACTGGACACTGGTAGATGGACAGAAGCTATCGACGCATCCTACAGCGAAGCCTAAGCTCTGTCTATGCCGATGAATCCGATGGTTGCGATAATTTTGTCATTGAAGACTGGACATTCGCAGATGGACGATGGTATCTGATGATTGTGATAATTTTGTCATAGAAAACAGTGCACTGATAGAGGCTATCGACGCATCCCACAGTACATAGGACATTCAGCGCGACCCCCTAACCGCGAGAGCCTCCGGAACAGCTCGCTGAGGGTCTCTAGCGTTGGTGAAATTCTTCTCCACTTGGTTATCACTCGGAACACGGTTGAACGTGTGTCACGTGTACTCCGGGTTACACGGCTAGGATTTTTGTAGGGTTCGCAGATGGAATTCGCGGTTCATCGGCGATCGACGATCGATGTTCGCGTGGATCGGTGTGCCCAAAACGTTTTGTACTCGGTCCCACGGACAGATCGGTGGAAACTGGTACGAGACGAGCCCGGTATGCCTGTACGTGTGGTACTGGTGCGACGAGAAACTTTTGGAACGCATCACGACCTCCTCCGCTATAAATAAAACGGTGGCCGCCACGCCGAAAACTCTGCCAGCCGCCGAGAGAGCCGAGCGAGCCTCGATTCGTCGTAATTTTCCTCGTTCAACGGAGAAACTCGGGAAGAAGAATGCGACCGATCCGCGCTAGACAATCTCCGCGAGCGGATTCTGAATCACCGGGCCCGGGCCTGCTGTTAGGTGTAACCGAATAACATCCGCCAGAAACCGGGAAACGAGCTTCTCTCCCTCGCGATGATTAATCGTCCTTTGTAACGTGTCAAGGGAACAGCGTTTTAACTCGTTCGGCTATTGAGTAAAACGCCTTGGACCGCGCCGGGGATCTCTGAGGATTCTGTTTGTTCTTGCGGATCGAGTATTTAGACTGTATCAAATTGTGATCCACTAGATGAATGTATCAACCGCCGATTCTGAGATGAATGGATGAAATGGTTCTTGTGAAAATCAGAACTAAGGATTCCTTATCGTTGATTCAGTCTTTATCATTTTTAAGACAAGATTTTACTTCGTAAATGTATTCGATGTCCATTTTGAAGCAAGTGCATATAAGAGATGAAGATAAATTGTGTAAAACACAGTGGCATCTGGCTCAGAATTGAATTAACCTTAGGTTTACGGAGCACTAAAATTGATTATTTTACATTGCTTTATAAAAATAATAAAATTGTATTTACTTAGATCTTCCGCGATTTTTATTGTAATATGTACACAAAAAAATAAATCTATTTAATAATTCCTCACGAATGCCTCCTTACACTCTTAATAATCGCGAATTAAAATTGTTTGAATCCGCCATTTTGACGGGCCCCGTAAATCTAGTGTTAATCTTCTGGATCAAGTATTTAGATTCTGATCCACTCGATGACTGAAGAAAAACTGCAGAAATGCTTCTTGTTTCAGTCATTAACATTCTTAAGGCAAGATTTCACTTCGTATATGTATTCGACGTCCATTCTGGAGCAAAAACATACAGGGTGAGTCACCTAACATTTGCAACACAAATATCTTTGTTGTTTCTAAAGGTACGCAAAATATGGTAAGGACAAAGTTGAATGGTACAATGGGACTGACACGATGCCAAAAAAATTTTTTTTTATGTCACTTTTTTAGAAATTTTCAAGGTCACCTTCATTTTTTTAAGTGGAACCACCCTTTTTTAAACACCAACAATGATAGTCCCCTTCATTACGAATTCAGTGACTATAATTACTCAAGGTCATTCAAGGTCGCGGACAGAGATAACGTATACGATTTAACATTGATACATGCCTGTAAACGGGCTTTGAAGGAATGTTGAACTCTGTCCGTGACTTTGAATGACCTTGAGTAATTATAGTCACTGAATTCGTAATGAAAGGGACTATCATTGTAGAGTGAGGTACTACTGCCACTTCAAATATCTTTGTTGTCTTTAAAGATACGTCTAATGTCTGAAGGACAAAGTTGAATGGTTCAGTGGGGCTCACACGATACCAAGAAAATTTTTGTTTTTATGTCAGGTTTTTAGAGATTTTCAAGATCACCTTCATTTTTTAAAGTGGAACCACCCTTTTTTAAATACGTACAATGATAGTCTTTCTCATTTTTCATTTTTCACGAATTCAATTACTCAAGGTCATTCAAGGTCACGGACAGAGTTCAGCATTCCTTCAAAGCCCGTTTACAGGCATGTATCGATGTTAAATCTTATACGTTATCTCTGTCCGTGACCTTGAGTGACCTTGAGTAATTATAGTCTCTGAATTCGTAATGAAAGGGACTATCATTGTAGGTGTTTAAAAAAGGGTGGTTCCATTTAAAAAAGTCAAGGTGACCTTGATATCTCTAAAAAAAATATGACGTAAAAACAAAAATTTTCTTGGTATCGTGTGAGTCCCATTGTACCATTCAACTTTGTTCTTACCATATTGTACGTATGTTTAGAAACAACAAAGATATTTGCGGTGCAAACGTTAGGTGACTCACCCTGTATAAGGGATGAAGATAAATTGTGGAAAACACAGTGACATCTGGCTCAGAATTGAAATTTGTCGAGCTTGATCTTCTGGATCAAGTATTTAGAAACTGATCCACTCGGTGACTGAAGAAAAACTGAAGAAATGCTTCTTATGAAAAGAGATTCCTGTCGTTGATTAGTCCCTCAGCACGAGATGATGCTTGGTAAATGTCCATTGTCCATTTTATTTTAGAGCAAGTGTAAGGAATAAAAATGATTGTGTAAAAGCACCATGTAACCTGGTTTGAAACTTTCTTTATCATAGATCATGTCTTTAATGTCCTTAAGCCAAGGTTCTACCGAGCAAACGCGTTTACTGTCGATTCTGCGGTGAATATAAAGCGCGAAGAAGTGTACTAAGGCAAAAATGTTTGAGTACGTGAGATTCTGATTTTATAATATTTGTAGCCCAGCTTCCTATAAGAAAGAACGGCAGACTCTTTATCGTAGATCAGGTCTTCAACGTCCTTAAGCCAATATTTTACTTGGCAAATGCATTCACTGTTGATCTTGAAAGAAGCATAAGAAATAATGACATATTGTATAAAACGCCTTGGAGTCTGACTTCAAATTGGAACGTGTTAGTCTCTCATAAGAGGGAACAAGAAATTTCCTATCATCTACCAGGTCTTTAAAATTCTTGAGACAAAGTTTTGCTTGGCTAAAACATCAATTGTTGATCTTGATGCCAAATGTATGAAATGAAAATATATTCTGCGAAGCACCTTGAAATCTGACTTAAGAAGGATCAAGAGATTACTTATCCTAGATCAAACCATTAACGTACTCAACGTTAGAACTATGCACCGAGCCCATAAAATAGATTACAGATATTTTCCCTTACGTTTCGTGGAGATATAAAAAAATATTTCCTTGTCAATTTTTTTTAGTATACTTCTTCGACTACCGTCTCGTTTAGGGCTCGGTAGTTCTAGTGTTAAGACTTCAAATTGGAACATGTTAGTCTCTCATAAGAGTTAGTCTCTCAAAGTTTTGCTTGGCTAAAACATCAATTGTTGATCCTGATGCCAAATGTATGAAATGAAGATATATTCTGCGAAGCACCTTGAAATCTGACTTAAGAAGAATCAAGAGATTACTTATCCTAGATCAAACCATTAACATTGAGTACAACGTTAGAAGTACCGAGCCCATAAATGTGGATTTCAGATTTTTTCCTTTACGATTCGTGCAGATATAGAAAAATATTTTCTTGACAATTTTTTTTTGTATACTTCTTCGACTACCGTCTCGTTTAGGGCTCGGTAGTTCTAGTGTTAAGCCAACAACTTACTTGGCAGAAGCACGTTGATCTTGAAACAAGCATAACAGATAAAGACAAATTGTGCAAAACACCCTAGAAACTAGTTTCGAATTAAAACTTCGAGCATCTTCAAAAAAAAAAAAAAGAACAAAAAGGACGCTGTAAAGAGAATTAGCTGCAGATGCAGAAGATTGCGCTCCTGCGGCAAATTGCGTGCAGAAACGCAAACGGCGAGCGAAAGGGAGAATGGCGTGCGAGTGGCCCATCTCTCAGAGGATCTAAGAAGTCATCGGTGGTGGTCAGGCATAAAGACCCTGTCCGCAAACAACCGTGTACTCTAATCGATAAGTAGGTCTGGGTTGTGTCTAGGTTGCAATCAGGCTGCGTGCCTCTGAAATTTATCGAACCTGCAGACGCACGCCAAACAAAATAATTCCCGAGATATCATCAACGTTTAATGGTGTACACGTGTCGAACGGCCTGTTACGATCTTATCACCGAGGCTGAAAATACCTTGTCTTGACCTGAGACATGTTATTCCGTTTTCGCGGGAGTTCACTCAACTTTCGAGGCTTTGATTTCATGACCCGAACAGGATACATCGGGATGCCCCGCGGCCATTGTGCGACCAAACCGTGTGGAAGTCGCTCCGAAAAGCCGAGGATTGCGAGGAAAGGGTGAAGAAAGGATGAGAGCGGTCGATAAATGGGGTGGAAAGGCATTGTGCTCGTGGAGGACACGTGCAGGTACATAGATTGATCCCTGGGACTCTCTCACAGGACTGACGTAACATCCAGTTGCCCTCAAACTCACTTTTGCACCCCTCCATTAGCTCACCTTTGCTCCCACAGACATTAACGGACATATTAACCCTTTCGAAGCAGGCAGAGAGACGAGACATTGTTGAAATCTATCAGAATTTACTATAGAAAGTGAACTTCATTGCTCTCCTATTAACAGCTTTCATTGTCGCAAAGTCTAAAACCGAAGAAATTTGCAGATACTTGCAAATTAAAAATTTAGACTTCCAATTTAGTATCCTAACAAGTTCCATGAAACCAAGGTAGCTCATTTAACAATATAAGAATTGAATAATTAAATCTCTAGTTCCAATAAATCGAGAGTTAATACTAATTTTGAATGATTGTGATGAGCCTTGCAATGCTCGACAGAGAACAAAAAAGAAAAAAAAAGCAAAAAATAGTGATGTACCCTAGCTTTTAGTTTGTAGAGGTCACTTTCTCTGTAATAATAAATCGAGAGTTAATACTAATTTTGAATGATTGTGATGAGTCTCGCAATGACCGATAAGAACAAAAAAAAAGCAAAAAAATAGTGATGTACCCTAGCTTTTAGTTTGTAAAGGTTACTTTCTCCGTAATAATAAATCGAGAGTTAATACTAATTTTGAATGATTGTGATGAGCCTTGCAATGCTCGACAGAGAACAAAAAAGAAAAAAAAGCAAAAAAATAGTGATGTACCCTTGCTTTTAGTTTGTAGAGGTTACTTTCTCTGTAATCATAAATCGAGAGTTAATACTAATTTTGAATGATTGTGATGAGCCTTGCAATGCTCGACAGAGAACAAAAAAAAAGCAAAAAAATAGTGATGTACCCTAGCTTTCAGTTTGTAGCGGTTACTTTCTCCGTACACTTTGGTTTTGTTTGTATCTAATGTTGTAATAAATCTCTTATAAGATTTTCTGAATAAAAAAAAAAATTGAGACCAGGATACTCGGCATAAAAAACCCTTTAAGAAACACGGAGTTAAGTACTCGCGTTTCAGAAGCTCGAAGGTGCCCGTCAACTTTTTCCCCGGATGTTCTGAAGAATTTAACTGGGTCAGCTTCCTGTTGTGTCGCTGCAGGCTAGACACCCTGTCAGTCATTTCCTCGATCGTCGCTAATTTGTTTCTCCGCCGGCACTTCCCGCATTAATCGTGCCATTATGAAACATTTCTGCTTTCAATTTAGAGCGCAGCCCTGTAACGCTTCCCGTTGTTTGAAAGAGGGCAAGAATTAGCCGCGGTGTTTCGTGCAGTGGCGATGTTTCATATTTAAATGCACTGTCGACTGTTTAGATAATAGAGGCGGGTGCAAGCGAACTTACGCGTCGGCGCCTGAAGCACGGACGCGTCGATTTCTGTGCCAAGAGACGCCGGTCACCTTTGGCACTGTGCGCGTCCCGACTTTTCCGAATTCTTTCTACTATGTGGTACAATGGCAGAAATTTTCCATTGGAAAAGTTCCACAGTTCTTAATCGAACACGCTTTGATGGCAGAAAAATTAACAGTGTACTTTTAAACATCATGTAGTAAGTGACGGTAATCGTTTAGAAAATTTGTTCGAAGAGGATGATTTTTCGTTATGAATGAGAAATTAGTCGAGGTGCAGAACAGATACAAGAATAGACAGCACTTTATGGGCTTTCGTATCCGGGGACAGACTGTCTATTTTATTACTCAATGGAGCATCACGGATAATGGTTAACTGAGAAAGTAATTACTAATTTTTAATGACGATGGTATTTTAGATTGTGTGATACAGAGCTTTATCAGTTGTTTCTTAACTCAATATTTCCCACCCTCCCCTAGATCTTCCATCCTTTTCATAGATCTTTCTACCTTTCCCTATACCCCCCCTTTCATCCCCTAGGTCCCCCCTCTCATACCCTTCCCTTTTAAAAATGTTCCCGTAAGAATTTCCATATGTATGAGGGCTTAAATTGAAGCTGAAGAATCATACTTCACGATGAAATCGCTTCTGTTACAAAAACCCTTAACAAATCGCATCGAGAAATCGACAAAACCCGACCATCAGCTCCACAAGAGTAGAGGGCGCGAGAAACCAATGGTTTTCAGCTACGTCGGTATCCCAGACCGTGCAACTTGGAATCCCACACGATGATTGCGCTCCTATACCTCGTTTGATTAGTCCGCTTCTATACCTCGTTTGTGCTGTGGTCGTTTATGGCTCGACTTTTGATAAAATGGGAACGCTAGGAACAGCTCGACGCTGCCGCTTGTGGCCGACCAAGCAAACTAAAGTGCCGGACATTCCTATTTCCAGCTGTAACGATATCGACCACAGAGAATCCTTCCTTACCGACAAGCGGCAGCGATGCCAAGAAGATATAAAGAGGCTGTGAACAGCGGTTTTGCCACCAGATGACTCTAACATAGCGATTGAAGGGGTGGTTTAAACATCGGGAGGACCAGATGCTTCGTTAAATAACATTAATACGAAATCCAGCGAACATTATCAGCTAAAAATATAAACAGTAACTAAATAAATACATCTACTAGATTTCCAGACAACAAAATTATACTACATTCAAGATTCCACAAAATTAATCCACAATCCATCTTCAACCCCTAAGGGTCTTTGCTATTTAATGTATAATTATCTATTAACTTCATTATGTGCCATCTGCAGAACAAATAAATGAAGATGAGATACTGTAACATGTTTAATCAAGATTGCACTTGTGCAATCAATTTTATCTATCACGAATCTCCACCCTTCGTACAAAGATGAAAACCTCGATAATTAAAAAGATGCATTCTCTCCGAGCGGAAGGGTTCTGAAAACCTATTAGCAGTATTGTCGTCGGTCCCGAGGCTCTTCGAATAATCGTCCACCCAGTTTCTCTCTGTCGAAAGAATCAATGCTAAATATACAGTCTCCAAAAGCCGCTGGCTTCTCCACCGGATGGATTCACAGCGTCCTCAAGCGCCCTTTACAAAATCGTTCCACGCTTTAATTATTCACTGCCCCGACATTTCCGCAGTTATTTTTGAATGCACGGGCAAGTACCATCGTCGGGTTTTTTGTACCGGGAACATTCGTCGCTGTCTAATAAAAAGTGTAACTCGTTGAAACTCCATGGACGAGGCACGAAATTTCACCATTCAGACCTGTTCACTGAAACCTTCAAAAACAATTTCTCAAACTCGTAATTATCTGCGATCTGAAGTCCTCTGAATATGCACACTTCAGACAAGACTTATGACTAGATTACAAATCTTTATGCAAAATAAAAATTAGCTGTATCAATTGCAAAAAACAACGGCCTTGCAAAAGTTTATTTTTATTTCTTTAATGATTTCAACTAAACCAAACTAATATATTGACATTCTCAAATTGTTCTAATTTTTCTGCTATTATAATTTGCATCAACTCTCTCGTGCCACAAATTCGCAAAATCCGCAGTCGACTTATAGTAACTCCAAAAATAACTACAATATAACTTTTTTCTTCCAATGAAAAAAATTTATTATAAAGTTATTATTATTAAAAAGTAGAAGAATGAAGTAATGAAGAAATAGGAGTGGGGGCTGTTATAGCAGCTGGCAATCAAGCAGAAAAAGGTATTTGAGCACTCTTAGTAATTATAGCTATTAATATAAACAATATCACCCCCCTCCCCTCAATATCTTCATATAACATTAAATCCCATGACCCTAAATATGAAATTATTCTAATCAATATCAATAACCCCACATCTCCTAACCGATTACATAAAATAGTCAACACTCCTGAAGAATAAGAATTTATATTTTGATAATAAATAACCAAACAATAAGAAATTAATCCTAACCGATCTCACCCTAATAAAATTCTTTATCATGACAATTGTCATGACTGGACTGTTAACGTTTATACAATTTTCAATTTCCGTAAGCCAATTTTAAGAAAGTGGAATCAAATAGAATCTTATTTTGGTAGTAGACTTTGTAGATCAGAAATAAATTAAAAATCGTACTAAATTCTATAAAATTTTATATTGTAGCATTTTCTGAAAATTTTCAGAAGCCATAATTGCATAAAGATCCGCAATCTAGTCATGATTGAGGAGAACATTCATTATCAAGAAATGAAGTTTCACCGAACAGATGAAGACTGCAGCTTCTTGAGCTCAGAGTTGCAATGTTCGATAGAATTTCGATTATTCGTCTGCTCGATCACCATGATCGGAGTTGTGCAAACCATAATGAAGTGCCCAGAGTCTCGCAAGTTGTTAGAGCACATCGGCATACCGTTCTCTTCTCGCCTCGCGATTTAACCGTATCGTCTGTCATCCTAAATCTCGGTTTCGCGCGGCTCTCGGCGTGCACCCGCACCTGTTTCGCCGGCAGAACGAACTGCAGTTGCATCAGCGTTGCCTGCGGAAATGTAGGCCGCGTCTAGCCGCCTCGAGCGAGGCAGATTTAGCATCCATCCCCGTGTCCCGTTCGCACTCGAGCACGAGCTTCGAGTTTTTCCAGCGACGTGCGCTGTTTAGATGATCGTTTACTTGAAAACCAATTTTTCATACCGGCAATTTAACCACTCTTCTACGTTTTACTGCCAATGCATTTTTATTGATGCACTTGACTCTTTCTATTTAACACTAGAACTACCGAGCGCTAAACGCGACTGGTGTATATTGCATTCTAATAACGACAAGAATGCATTTATTCAACTTCCGTACAACTTTTGTTTAAATATGTACTCTAAGAGAGAAGTTGACTAAAACATTACCCCGGAAAACATTTTTATAATTTCAATATTTGTAAAAGAAAAATTTAGAAACCAATCATTTTGACTTGTCCGGTAGTTCTAGTGTTAAAATAGAACCTCTTGATTATTAAGCTTGATACCACTGAATGACAAGTCTTTAAAGACCTTTTAACCAGTTAAGTGTGTGTTTGACGACTATATCCGTCATGGAGATGTGGAAGAATTTTGTGTCATGACGACTAGATCCGTCATGCGTAAAATTTTGTTACAATTTGATATTTAAATTGTAATTTTGGCGAAAACTAAATTATATTCGTAAATTTAAATATGTTTAAAATGTTTAGAGGTCAAGACGAAATGAAACAAGCAAATAAAAATTATAAATAATTTGAGTTGGACTCATAACGTCATAGCTTGATTATCGCGACACACACTGGTGCGCGCTTTGCAAAAAGATCGCCACAGTTAACTGGTTAAATGCATACAATTTAATCGATTATTAAAATATCCACTTTCTACACTATTCCCCGAATTACAATAAAAAAAAAAAACAGTCGATCTTTGACAGTCGAGTTCTCGCGTAACTTCGTATCTAAAAATCGTAGAATATTCTACCTGGGATCATTGTGAAGGATAGACTCTTTAGTGTCACAACCCTGATCTCGTTTCTGAACTATTTTGTTCGTTATAAAACAGGGGAGGGAGGAATTGATGTAGCTTCTCTTCAATAGGAATTCTTAAAAATTCAAAAAATTCTCCGCTGTTAAAATATTTATTTTTCAAATTCGTTCCAATGTGATCTCACAAGAGGATGTCTCTCCTTTACAATGGCGTCTCAAAAATTGATGTGCGATTTTTTTTCACTATAATTTTTTTCTCTATAATTGTGCTGTAACTTGAAGAATTCTTATAAAATATGAAATTGCAAAAGATCATGTACTCAACTATTTCTGAGAAGAGGGAACATTGTAGCTGATAAAAATTTATTATAACGAATTAACAAATATACTCCTGCTGTCACCAAAGTAGAAGAATGAACTAATGAAGAAATAGGAGTGGGGGCTGTTATAGCAGCTAGCAATCAAGCAGAAAAAGGTATTTGAGCACTCTTAGTAATTATAGCTATTAATATAAACAATATCACCCCCCCCCCCCACAGTCATTTTATGCTTCGTTCGAAGTATTGCTCCTTACGAATAAATGCACTCGAGTTTCAATATTTTAACTTGAGATTTGCGAAAAATCTCCAAGATCGATGAGAGTCTGAAAACAGCTGTAAGTTTCGTTTGAGGTGCATTGCGCGACGCCTGGCGTTGATTCCGTGACACGGAACCGCAAGCGCGGGTGCAGCGGAGTGCAGCTGCACTAAGTTCGCGCCGCGACGCTGCACCCGCGGCGGTACCCGGCCCGAGCACGAGCCGTAAATTGTTCTCGATTGCGGCGAATTACCGGACCGATCGTTATCGGGCCTAAAATTATTTTCCCCGGCTCTCGGCGCCGACTGTGCACGCCTTCCTCTCTGGTAACGAGCGCGCACGGCACTCGATAATTGCTCCATCGTCTAACGCTCCTGCCTCGGCGACTCGCAGCGCACATCTGCACACCTTATCGCGCAATTAGAGAATTAAAAGTTTGTCGCGATTAGGTATCAGTCGTTGCGATGCGAGTCCGGTTCTGCCGCACGAGCCCGCAACGCGCCACAATTGCTCGACATGTTCGTGACAACGGACACAGAAACTTCAATTCTTTTCTAGCCTCGCGTGCTCTGCGTCACGAGACCGCTGTGAATTTTCTCGTGAACAATTCTCTCACGTTGTAAATTTGTGGAATTGCGACTTGCACTCCTTGCATTTATATTTTGTGCTCAAGCACAGTGATTTTTTAAAGGATAATGCTGTCGGATGATTTTTAAGGGTTGAACGGAGAGTACGTGTTTTTCTGGCGTTCTTTTAGTGTAAATTGTAGTATTTGCAGTATACTTGTTAACGACAACTGCAAAGAACACCGCACTAATTATATGGAAAATTTATTCCGGTAAAATTAGTTGGATTTTTCATATGTTGTAGCTTATGATCTACTGAACAAAAGATGTAATGGGCACAAAGCTCAATAATGGACAGTTATGGAGTTATAATCAGTCAAATATGATAAATTCGAGCTGCCGAATACTCAAATTTCGGGAAGTATTTATTTTTTGGAAAAATGTTTGAAACAAAAAGAGTAGGGTTTCACAAAATCTGTTAGATGGTGTTATAATTTTTTAATTTTGAATGACCTTGAAAAGGTCTGTGAACAGAAATCTTTCACAAAAATCTTTGCGTGTCACAGCAGAGATGAGGACCCCACTGTTCGTCACTCTCGTAGAATTTTTTGAATTCAAATCCTCTCTGCAGTGTGTGTGTATGTGGGTTAATAAAAAAATGATCTTATTATGTATTACCAAACAGTATGGAGACCAAAATGTATGGAATACACTGATATCAATAATACAAATATCGGACGTAGCAATGCCAGAAATTAATAGCATTCGGCAGCAATAACGCTAGTATGTTGCCAACTTCATTTAGGTCACGCAACTTGAAAATCGAAGGAGTGGGGTGGCGGGAGTGGGGGAGCGGCAAGCGTGTAAAGTAAATATACTTCCCGAGATTTGAGTATTCGGCAGCTCGAATTTGTCATGTTTGACTGATTATAACTCGATAACTGTCCATTATTGACCTTTGTGCCCATTACATCTTTTCTTCAGTAGATCATAAGCTACAACATATGAAAAATCCAACTGATTTTACCAGGATAGATTTTCCATATGATTAGTGCCGTGTTCTTCGTCTGAAATCGCAGAAACAACAATAAATTTAACAACTACAAATTCCTGAGAAAATTACCGAAGACAAATGAAGACATTTGAATTATACCGATTGTACGTTACGGAACAGCCATAATTTACAGCCGTGGCTTCAACTCGACTACCCGGAAGTCCGAAAAGTACTGGTCCCGTGTCGCCTTACTGCAAGTCGGTTTCGAATTACTTCGACGAGGAACAGCGAAGTTTTTCGACGGTAAACAGGGTCGTCGCGGGTTTCGTTCCTTGAAGGGCCGACCATCGGACAGCAGATGGCAAGCACCTGACCGTGCGTTCCCTTCAGAAAAGGTTCCCGAGTCTCTCGATAAGATCGAGAAATCGTCAAATTTTACATTACAATCGTACGATCGCTGGGCTAGTAAAATACGTTAGAGTACCGAGAATCGGAGATCTGTAGGTGCCCTTGAACCGGGAACGAAGACGACGGCATAGAGAATCATGAACGCGAATTAGATCCAATCGAATGATTAAGGACGTCGGTCGATTGCTCGAGGTGGACTCGATTACCTCGAGATAGTTCGACGGGAATACGCGTCGACGCGTTTGCCTGTCGATCGAGCTGCGATAGAGTCTGGTAGCTGGCAGCTATAATCAGCGATCGAGGTTTAGCGCATCTGTACAAGCTGTTCGATTTTGTCTTGCTGGCCCGAGTTCGTCTTGTGGTGGACAATTACCGGAGACTTGAATTTATGGCACTGAATCGGAAATGGTCAGAGATCGAGGATCTTTGAGGATGCTTGGAAACTCTTCTGGCAACCGGGAAACATTCAATGTTCTGTATAATTTTGTCGGGTTATAAGCAGTGCTTGTAGCTGATTAAATCTTCTTCTCTTTAGTTGTTAATAATAAATACGTCTTTCAAGCTAAACAACGTTGAATCACTAAAGCATCCGGTTACGAAATATTAAAAATACATCATTTGCTTTGCCTATAGTATTTAACACTAGGTTTACGGAGCACTAAAAGTGACTATTTTACATTATTGTGTAAAAATAACAAAAATGTGTATATCTAAATTTTTAGACATTCTTTTTATAATATATACCCCCCAAAAATAAATGTATTGAATAATTCCTCATGGATGCGTCTTTTCAATCTCGATAATCGTAAATTAAAAATATTACAACCCGCCATTTTGACGGGTCCCGTAAACACCTAGTGTTAAAGAATTATTGTTGACTCAAAATGAAGCGGTATTTGAAATTAAATAGTACACTCAATAGCAATTTTAAAGACCTACGTGATGATCAATTACTTTCTCGAAACCTTCTACACGAGGGACATATACAGGGTGAGGCATTTTAAACAGGACACCTGAATAACTCGTTTGGAGATAGAGGTATTGCAACGTTTTAGACTATGTACCCATGTTCAAGGTCGCCAATTTGGACACTTATACTAGCAATGAGTACGTAAATAACATGTGGCATCTAAATCGTCGAAGTATTCGAAGAGTGCTTTGAGACAATTTCTTTTCTCTTGCAGTTGACCTTGAGTGACCTTGAATGTCCTTAATAATATACCATTGTATTCGTCTTGAAGTACTCTATCAGAATGTAAGTAAAAAACCATACTGTTCCATTTAAAAAAATAGAGTTGACCTTCATATCTCCTTGACGCCTCCACCCATCCAAAAACTAATAACATCGGATGATCAGGCCCTCGATACCAAATAAGTTTGGTCGAGTTATTCAGGTGTCCTGTATTAAATGCCTCACCCTGTATACTCCGCGTTCAATCTCAATCTTGAACACACGAAGAAGGAAGACAAATTATTTTCAATATGTTGTTAACACTACAGTTCAAAAAGCCATCGAATCTTCTTCGAAGAAGCCATCTTTGAAACTGAACGGGATATTCAATCTCAACTCATTAAATATTCATTCAATGTTCATCTCGAAAACATGATCCACGAAATTGGAATGTTTCTAGTCGGACAAAAAGTGTCGCATTCAATATTTTGCAACTAACAATGTTTCCCACCGTTTGCCCAGTTGATTTCGGTATGTTATAGTGTCCATTATACACCGTCGATTGATGATATGCGTGGTACTCTTCGAGCAGCAACGATAATTGCCGATCAAGGCTCTCGAAAGCTGATTCACGGCGTGCAAATTCGTGGATTACAATGAGCCGGCGTTCGATAAAAGTCGCCGAGGGACAATAGAAATTGCATGCATCATCGCCAATTATTCTGCACTCCCGATAACTTTACGGCGGCGGTAATTACACGGGGCTCGTCGTTGAATCTCGCTCATTATCCTCCGTGCGCCGTCGCGAGGCGAGTTTTCACAATGAATGGGCCACGGTAATAATTACACCGGCACTCGGAGATCCCGATTTTGTGGGTCACCGTTATACCAGCGGGCTGTACAAGTTCTTGCTCACGGCGTGGCAATGCCACGCCACACTGTGAACAACGTAACATCGGATCAAGAAAGGTGGGAGACGGGCCAATAATTACGCTGGCCGTTGCTCTAGGCACACGACATGCCTGGATGTTAAGCAACAAGCTGTACCCGGCGAGAAACACTTCGGGTAATCGTGGATCACGTTTTACGCTTCGCACTTACAATCTAGCTTAGGCCATATCGGTTTTGCCGTTACGGGGGAACCGAGAGGAAGAGATTAGGCACGTTTCTGGCCATTTTCGGCGGTCGCTTTATGCCTCCGAATGGTCAGTCTCTCCATTTTTTTGCACCCAGATTCCGTAAAGTGGAAGAGATAGATCATTTACTTCCAGTAATAAAGATTCGAGATTGGATGCTGATCTGCGGGTGCCATTTTTGGGCCCCCGGGTTTTATAGGCTCGGAGAGAGTGGCTATAATAGTCTTAAGATTTTTATTTCGAGGAATAAACACTGGAGGAGTAGGTTGGGTAATGCGGAGGTCGTTCACAGCTGCCATTTTTGAGTATTTGGTGTTGTGGAGTGGAAGAGAGTGACAATAATGATGCTGTGACTTTTTCTTTCAGAAATATAGTCTTAAGGAGGATTGAATGTGATCAAATATCATTTCTGAAGTTCTGAAAAATATTGTATGCAAATTTCACTAATTTTAAGCTCGGAGAGAGTGGCTATAATAGTCTCAAGATTTTTATTTCGAGGAATAAACACTGGAGGAGTAGGTTGGGTAATGCGGAGGTCGTTCACAGCTGCCATTTTTGAGTATTTGGTGTTGTGGAGTGGAAGAGAGTGACAATAATGATGCTGTTACTTTTTCTTTCAGAAATATAGTCTTAAGAAGGATTGAATGCGATCAAATATCATTTGTGAAGTTCTGAAAAATATTGTATGCAAATTTCACTAATTTTAGGCTCGGAGAGAGTGGCTATAATAGTCTCAAGATTTTTATTTCGAGGAATAAACACTGGAGGAGTAGGTTGGGTAATGCGGAGGTCGTTCACAGCTGCCATTTTTGAGTATTTGGTGTTGTGGAGTGGAAGAGAGTGACAATAATGATGCTGTGACTTTTTCTTTCAGAAATATAGTCTTAAGGAAGATTGAATGCGATCAAATATCATTTCTGAAGCTCTGAAAAATATTGTATGCAAATTTCACTAATTTTCTTGTAATTCCCCCCTACCATTTACCGATTTCCTGGTTCTACAGACTAAAAATAAATTTCCATTGCAATTCTGAGGCTTTTACTTCAAAGAAAGAAGACTTAACATTCGAGAATGCCGCTGGAAGATATTTCTATTGATCTTCTGGTACCATTTTCGATTGCTTAATTTTATATACTGAAACTGAGACTCTATAACAGTCTCGTGACATTCACAATCATAACCTCAATCTCAATAAATACTATATGAGAGTTTCATTAATTAAATTAAATCCAGGTACCATTTATCAATTTCTGATCTTCCAAACGGTGTCAGTTCTAATCACGAAGTTTCCTCCTCCACTAATGATCTCCTAAAACCCAAGAAAGCGTCGGTAAGCCACTTCCGTCGATCTCTAAATATCATTTCAGTCCAAATTCCACTTCCGCATCCTTCACAGGGTTGAAACGCGACAGATGAAGCCCGTCTGTCAAAAATAGGTGTTCCCAAAGTGTTGCATCCCCGATTAGAACAAAGAAGGAATAATTCCGATTTCTCCAAGTTACCGGAGCACAGTTTGTAAGGTCTAGGCTTCAAGTGTGACCTGGTCCAGAGTTTTATGCAAATCGGGGGACCGGTAAGATCCTTTCTGTTCCTAGTATTCGAACGCGAATGATATGTGGCCGGCATGAAGCGTTCGTTAAACCGGGCGAGGGCACCTTTTCTTTCGAAAGAATCGACAAGGTAAAATTCCAGTCCCGGGCCCCGGAACCTTTTATTGCGCCGACTTTGTACGAATTTCGTGGTTCGCCCGAAATTTTACGAGCCGTCTCGCGGGGCCTAACCGATCCGTACATCGTATACGCATCGGGCCCCGACGAATTACATAAAATCCTCCTCCCAGGTCGCCGCGGTCCCAAAACCGAGTGTTTTTTTATCGCAATTTCATAAAAGCGTATCCACGAACATTTTTATCGTAACGTTTATTTTCTGGGTAGAACACGCAGCGAATGCGCGCCCTGGCCCGTTAAGAAGCGGTCTTAGGATAATCCTGTCCTACGTTTTACAGCCGCACACATTCTAGGCCTGTACACCCACTGCCCTCGTCAGTACATGGACTGTGCGCACGCACACACGTGTCCGTGTACACTGCTGGCCAAAAGTATGGGGACATTTTCATAATTGCGATCACCTGAAAGTAGTTATGACGTCATTTGCACAGGGGTACCACTACCAGCACTAAAAATGGCCATTTTTAGATTTCAACAGATTTTCAGCAATTTTTATCGTAACATATGTTTAAAGGAATTGAAATAGTGACCATTTAATTACATTTCCCTTATAAAATTCTTCTGATTTTTAGCAATTTTTATCATAATACATATTCAAAGGATTAGAAATACGGTGGCCATTTTATGTTACTTCTTCTGATTTCTTTAGATCTGTACCGAATTTTATCGTAACGTGTAGTCAAAGAAACAAATTTATTAAACAATTTTCTACGATTCTACATCCTTGCAACCTCAATAATCGGAAATTAAAAAATTTCGTGCCCGTCATTTTATAGTGAATTTAACAATTTTGAATTGTAGCAGGGACTAACACAACACGTGGACCTAATTTACAAATTCAAATTTATTAATTGTGACTACTATCCTTCACCGAAACTGTTTGCATTTTTCTCGTCCGAGATATATAGCCAAACCAGACCCACTGCATGGTTCATAATCAATTAATACAGTTAACGACACGGTAACTATTTTTCTGTGTACGATCGTACGTGTTCAATCTAGGTCCTGCAAACTAGGCTACTTTCTGCTAATAATATTAAATGGCACACGTTGGCAAGAGAATTCACTAATAAATAACGTTCAATAAAACAAATCTATGTCACAGATTCTGAAAAAAAAATGACATCTGTCCCCATACTTTTGAGCGGCAGTGTATATGCCTCTATACCGTCCGGCTTTCTCTTTTTATAGCCTTCTAAGCATCCAGCCCGCCTCCGACGCCGTGGCTTCACACAAGTTAGAGGTGCTATTGCATGGACACGTAGTGCATGCGTGGGTGTGATTCTACTACAAGGAAACACCAATGCACGGAGGCGGACAGAGGTCCCATCGAGGTACCATTTTCGTACAAGTCTCGAGCACGCTTTAAAAATGTTGCCCTGGTCCAAACAATTTTTTTCCTTTCTGTAAAGTTGCACTCTTTAATCGTGCTCGACAATAGTTCTTTCTTGTACCTTGCAGGAAGATAGACTGAATAGTGGATGCTTCGATATATGCACGTGGATGGTCTCGATCAGCGAGCACTTAGAGAGGTACTATTGTTTAGCTTTCAACAGTACAGTTTTGTGTGTTCCAGAATAGCGTTTAATGGACATGTATGATGACGATACTTCGCTAAACTTTGGTAACAATTTGGAGGATAAAACACAGGAGATAAATTATAAAAAATGACTTCGCAATATTGGGATCTACTAGACAAGCATTAAATGATACTGTGATCATTTGTAGGCAATAAATTGCTAGTAATTCTTTTGGTTCATAAATGATTTCCCATATTTAGACCACGGATTTCATATATTTATAACAAAAAACGATACATCGAATGCAAGATAGTCAGAACATCTAAAGGATTGAAAAATCATTCGGAAAAGAAATGAATATCTACGTAGCTCCTTCATCTTCCAACGAATGTAGACAATTTTTACATTGCATAAAAATCCGCAATCTTCTCGTGTTACTTGGAGTTATCAATTATGAAACTGCTACGCACTATATCAATAATTCCGTATTATCTTAATAATAAGCACAAGTTATTATCACCCATTCAAGCAGATAGTCATGTTTTGTTGAAATGTTCATTTCTTCGCCTTCAAGGTCATCCCAAGGTCATGGTATACTAGGTCGTTGAATTCGTCTTGACAAGGGCTATAATACTGTTAAGTCAAAAATACAAAGTGCCATTTAAAAAAATGAAGGTGACCTTCACAATACTATAAAAAGAAATGTTTTTCGAACTTTTTTTATTGCAAAAACTAATCTAAACTAAACTAATAATTTTGTTGAAAATATTTTTTGTCAGATCATCGCAAGTACTTGAAAAATCGTGAAAACTGTTACGTGGGACATCCATCTCGCGACTCGTGTGATTTTCATCGGATTCGAAAAGCTGGGATTTCTCATGTCCGTTCTTGACTGGAAATGATCAATTATTGCGAAGAAAACGAGGCTTTAACCGCGACGCATTCCACCGGGCACATTATCGGTGGCGTGGATGTTTAAACTTCAAATAAATCTTTCCGTGAAACTCGGTACCTAATTAAAGCCCACCCTATATACAAGCGGATAATGGAATACCGGTGGAATTCCAACGTTTATTGGAATATCCGGGTTCGATGGAAGCTTTTTACGAGCATTTAATACTCGGGCGCAATGCGAGAACGTCGGTGTGCACGGTGTCTCTGTTTTTCTACAGGTAGATCGCGAAAACGGGGAGGAAGGAGACATCGTAGAATCGATGATCCTTCTTAAAGGATCCTTGTCACCTCCGTCTACCTAATCACGGGTTTTCGACGAGTAGTATCGCGGTAGTAGGCCGCAGTTTCTCTTGCAAATGGAGCGACAGATAAGGTGCAAGTGGGCCGGGGCGCTGGCGCAGCCATAACGAGGCTATATTTTTCCCCGGGGCTCGAATTCTCGCGCGATCGACCCTCATAATCGCGACTCGTGAATTTTTATTTCTGTATTTAAGCCGATTTATCGCGGCCATTACGCGTAAGACACCGCTCGACGATAAACCGCCGCCGCTTTCCCCCGCGTGCACGCCATTAAAATCATTTTTCGTAAAGGTAATTAAACGACCCACTACGCACTGCGGCCACGTTACTGTTATCTTGCGATTTTTAAGCTGTTTCTACGGATACAGCCGTGCTATGTCTCCGGGGACAGCTTCTAATGGGAGCCGCGAGAACCGTGAGATCGAGCAAAATCTAGAATAAATAACGGACTGTGTGGCCAGGGTCAATTGTTTGCACGATTGTTCCCATTGGCGCACGAATCGGCTGTATCCTATTGTTTAACGTGGAATCTATTATTTTTCTACGGTGCATTTTCTTTTCATTAAAAGCGATTTCTGTCCCTGGGAAATTGGAGTGCATTCTTGCCGTTCAACAATAGAGATATGCGAGGAACTTAAGCTGTATTATTTTTCTATTGTGTGGAGAAGATGGTAGAACTCTGCGATTGATAGATAGTTCAATTCTCTAATTAATTGTTCCCAGAAAGAATTATTATATCTTGAAGTTCCTCTTTAACATTTTTATTTTATGCATTTTTTCACAGCTACATTTACGACATTTATTATTTGCCTACAGTTATTCTAATAACCAAAATCGATTACGAAATCAGTATTATTTTATTTAGAATTAAAATAAATGAAGAAGATTTATATTTAGTCCTCGTTCGTCACATTATTTATTCTAGCTAAGAAAAGTAGCAATCATTTATTGAATAGAACATGGACTGGTTAAATTGCCATTTTTAATAATTTGTAGTTTTATCGAAAAGGGTTAATATATCAAGGTACAGTATAATGAATCAGAATTGTGTAATTGTCTAGGGCAGGTAATTTGTGGCTATTTGAAGCCCCTTCCCCGCTTAGGATCTTCCCCCACTCTTAGACTTCATCGTTATTGTGTATGGTAGTGGGAAGCTCCCACCACGTGAACCGCGCGGCGCGCGCAGCACTCACTAACTCTACGGCTGTAAGTAGTAGTGGGAAGGAGTTCGATGGTGGGGATCTTACAGTTCTCGGAGGGTAATAGGTTGGAACTCCCTGTACTAGAATATACTAGAATATACTAGAATATACTAGAATATACTAGAATATACTATAATATACTATAATATACTATAATATACTATAATATACTATAATATACTATAATATACTATAATATACTATAATATACTATAATATACTATAATATACTATAATATACTATAATATACTAGAATTTACTTGAATATATGAGAATATACGAGAATATACTAGTGTATACTGGAATATACTAGAATTTACTTGAATATACGTAGTAGTGGGAAGAGGGGACCTTGCAGTTCTCGGAGGGGACTACATTGGAACTCCCTGGTCTAGGACAATAAACACAGACTAAATAAAACAATGAAATTAGAAAAATCATTTTTCAACATTCCATAAAACGATCATCGGAATATATTTTCATTGAAATTAGAGTCAGAAGAAAACGGAAATTCTTCGTGCATCCGAACTTCATAGTGAATTTTATAAAATCTGAAGAAGGAAATGTGTTTTGTCGTGTAAAATATTCCCCGTGCTAAAACTGAGATAAAAATACAAATTTTTATCTCTGCACACGTTTTTTCTATTCCAAAAATTTACATACGCCATAAATGCGTCAAGATCCACAATCCAGTAATAAAGTTAATGAAGCAATAAACATCCAGGAATAAACTACAGGGAAAAACAAATAGAAACGCAAGGCTTTAGAGTGCCCCTCCTACAATTGTTCAGCAAAACGTGTATTTGCAGTAAAATTCACGGTTTCCCATTTTCCGTATGGTACTCCAAGTCAGTGTACAGGAAATCGCAATTGGAAGGAGGCGTAATAATGGTGAGTATAAACCGAAGGACACCTCTTCCTAGTCTAGAGATCATTCCAATAATTATCTTGACACTTTTAGTACCAGAAATATGGGCATACGTAAAATTGGATACAATTTTTATTTTTTCCATAGAGCCATTCGTAAGTACATGATTTTATGGACTATAAGGGAGGTTCCGGAATAATAAATTAAACACTTTTATTTTCAGAAATATAATCCTAAGAACATCTTCAAGTCTCATCAACATCCGAGTACCATTTATTTTCTTCTTCCGTTCGCGAGTTAGAAGAATGTTTTATAAGCTTCTATGGCGAAAGAAGAAGATTCAAGACTGGCGCTGGAAAATATTTTTATTGATCCTCAGGTGCCATTTTAAAATACTTGGTCTTACAGACTAAATAAGAGGTTCCATTAATTATTGCAAGGCTTCTATTTTCAGAAATAAATTCGTACAAAATATTCTATGCAGATGTCAGCAATTTTCGGGTACCATTTATTGATTTCTTCGTTCTTCGCGCTGATCGAATACTTCAATTCAAATCTTGGAGCATCAGCTGCGAAAAAATGAAGAGAACGCCATTGGAAAAAATGTCGTTTAGTCTCCAAAGTTAAAGCCTCTATGAAAATGATCCACACAAGGATCGAAACGTCGAGAGAATAATTTAATTGCAAATTTGCTGCTTTTCAATAGGATCGAACCTTGCGCCGAAATCATAAGATTTATTAATAGTCTCCAAAGTGCCATTTTTGATTACTTTATTTTCGAAAGAAGTTTCATAAAAATCTTGAGATTTGCAGAAATAAAATTGTAAAAAAAAAATTGTTTGCTTGTTTCAGATGCGATTTATCGATTTTTTCGTTTTTCCGATTAGAAAAGCGTTTTAATGGGAATCTCGATGCTTTTACTACACGAACAGAATACTTAAGACTGCAGAACAGCGCTGAAAAAAATGTGTGTTGATCTCCAGGTGCCATTTTTAATTGTTCGGTTTTATAGGCTACAAAAGAGGCGTTGAACTATTGGAAAGAGGTGTAATAACGGTGGGTATCCAGCGACGGATACATCCTTGGGGGCAATTAAGCCTTGAACACGCCGATTAAGTTATTACCGGGCACTTTGCTTGCCGGGCGAAAATGGACGCGCGCGCGCGCGAGAAATCGTTTGGCTGGCTCTCGAATAACAGGAATCCGTTCGATACTAGTTAATGCAATAAGTGGCACGAGTACTCTCCGGACACGCGCTCTCTTGCTCGCTTCGGCCCACAAATTACTTTGCTCGGATGTTTACTGCGATCAGCACGTAACCGAGCGGCACACCCGCCTCCTCGATCATCGTACTCCCGGCAAATACACGGTCCGACTATGGCCATGATCGCCGAAATTATATTCGCGACGACGACGACGACGACGGTACAGTACGGTGTACAAGAACGTGTGTTTGTTTCGACTCGTCGAATTCGACAGCCACTCGAGACTACTAGAACTTCAGCTATATTTGAAACTTTTAAACACTTCAGATCCACTGGCCCGTTTGTTGCCCCGTTCGCGCGGAGTCCGTCTGCGAAACCTGCTTGCGCGTTTGAGGTCATGATTTACTTCGGTCTATGAGCACTCACTGACGTAAGTTGTTTTTACATTTCCAGAGCTGTTTACACTTGCTACTCCAATCTTTGCAGTTGGAGGAACCGCCGGTGTTGTTTCCGTCAGACTACAATTTGGAGGTTTGCACTTGCCGGAAGAGAATTATATTGTCGTTTCTATCTTGAGACCTGTTTCCACTTGTTTTTAATTGGTTGTACATTTTAAGGGGGAGAGTACGATTTCCGTGGACTCTGGTTTTGAGGTTATATTTGTGTTCTTGTGGTTATTTCAAGAAAAAAATGTATACATCGTCGGGTTACTGCCAAAACAAGCTAACTCCACTTTTACTCAATTCGGAGTTAAGTACTCCATTAGATTGAAAAATGTTCGAAAAACATACTGACAAAACTAGAATTTTTCTTTTGTTTTGTTACTTACTTTGATTTTTTTCAATCAATAAATCATTTTTGAAGCTGTGACGATTTTTCATTTCAATTTAAATTTTCAAACGACGATTTCTCAAAAGTTCAAATTATGGAGTTACCTTGTTTTGGCAATAACCCGACGATATAACATGGTGTCAAATTGGCCTGGTTTAGTCGGTAAAGTAGATTTCCTGTTTTTTATAAATTTGCAAATATCTCGGTAACGAAATATGGCAAAATATCAAGAGACCTTTTTTGTAGAAAATGAAATTTTATTCGCATATTCTTTGCATTGTAGCTGTCATCCAGAATTTGAGCTAGTAATGGAAAAATCATGTGAATAGAATGAGTTGTGGTTAGGTCGTGGAGGGGGCGGATTCAAACGAGGTGCCACGGAAATCGTACTCGTGCCATTTTAAGCTTAAGATTGATATTGTAACTTTTTAGAGAAGTCTCTCGTTTGATTTTTTCACTCTAGTTTGCGGAGAGTAGATCTTTTGAGAGGACCATTGATGTCATTCAAGTTAGTCAACATCTTCTTCTTCTTCTTCATCTTAATCCCCAATACTTTACATAAGATTAATTTTCGTGTTAAGTATCAAGAAAATATTGAGATCGAAGTTATTTCTTGTAAAAATAGTACTCGTTCTACATTCGATTAATTTGTAAGACCAGCGATTACTAGACTCGGGATCCTCATGCATTTATGGCATCTGCAAATGTGTAAGATACAAGAAAACACTGACCAATGGTATTAACGTTTATAATTTTTTTATCGCCAGCAACCGTGTCATCAGTGAAGGAAATCTTTCTTCTGTTCTGTTTTTATAATGATAATCCATGAAGTTTGCATAAAGATCCACAATGTGGAGATAAAGTGGACTCTATTGGTTGAGTCTCGAAGGCCCCTGTGCGAGATTGTGATTGGATATGAAAGATTAATTAATCGAACGTTCCCGTTTCGAATGTATATAATTTTGTTTCACAGCAGAATAATTGTCTCAACGGCGCACTCTTTGCAACAAAGTACCTTGATATCTCATGCATGACCTCGCTGTCTACTCTGTGACCACTATTTCATAGTATTTTATGAGTCATTTCAGTGCACTCGGGTGATAAAAGAACCCGCGGATGCTTCACAACGTCGGTTTTTGCGACTGGTTACCTTGGAAACAACGACAGAGAACATAATCATAGGTGTTGGTAATTTGTCCTAAACAAAAAACAAGCACCTTTTCCTTTTTTCTAATTTAAATAGAGAGAAAGACGGGATCGGACGCCTACAACCTTGCGTTAATAAGATTCTGGACAGTTGATGCGCAGATAAGAATACATGGGCTGCTGCTACACGAAAATGGCGAACACTCGGAAACAAGGTCGCACGATTCTCCCAAAAAATTACGTCATTAATAAAAGTAAACGGTCCGTGTTTTACATTGAAAACCCGGTGTAATTAGTGAATCCACCATGTACTGGGTGCTCCAAAAGATTTCAACGAAACCAAATGCTTTTACACTCGATCTTCAAAGCTTTTCTTGTTCAAACTGCATCGTGAGCAAAAGTTGCAATCTTGAAGGTACAAAAAGAAATTTTTCCACATTATAGGCATTAAGAATGTCTCAAACAGTGTTAATCAGCATTACGTTCTTTATTTTATACAACAAACGAGATTCTATCAATTTTACATCATTCGAAGGGAATTTTAATTAGGAGCAGCCATCTTGGAGGCACAGTAGACACCTATTATTAAAACTTTTTATATGCTAAATAACACTTTGCAAGTTTTATTAGAATTATTTTCTGTGCTTTTTGCTTCTATTGGACTTCTGGAGAATCTTCCGGAAGCAGCCATCTTAAAATCCTAAGAGGGTCCCATTTTCAAATTATTTTACATTAGAGATATAAATGAAGCTTCAGAGAATTAATTCTATATGGGAATTATTTTTCGTATTAGATGCTACGTTTGACACTCTGATGAGTTTTCTTTTTCAACTGCGTTAAAAAAGAATCATAACCAGCAGCAGCCATCTTGAAATTCTAAGATGGACACATTTTCAAACTATTTTACATTTTAGACATAAATGAACCTTCAGAGAATTCTTTATGGGAATTATTTTTCATATTAGATGCTACGTTTGACACTCTGATGAGTTTTCTTTTTCAACTGTGTTAAGGAAGAATCATAACCGGCAGCAGCCATCTTGAAATTCTAAGATGGACACATTTTCAAACTATTTTACATTAGAGACATAAATGAACCTTCAGAGAATTCTTTATGGGAATTATTTTTCATATTAGATGCTACGTTTGACACTCTGATGAGTTTTCTTTTTCAACTGCGTTAAGAAAGAATCATAACCGGAAGTGGCCATCTTGCAAGCACATAGTAGCGGTAATTCTATACTTTTACATTGAAGAAACAAATGAAGTCTGTAGAACAGTCTGTTGGAATTATTTTCTGTGTTTGGTACTACATCTGAGCTTCCAGAAGTTTTTCCTTATTCGAGGAAGATTGTAACCGGAAGCAGCCATCTTCATAACTACAGGGGGACTTATTTCTACAATATTTCAAATTAGAGTGACAAAAAGAGCTTTAAAATCTTATATCTGAATTGTTTTTACTAACAAACGTAATGAGTGAACCTCTCAGGTTTTTCTCATTAATAGTGGATCATAACCGGAAGTAGCCATCTTGGTACCGCAAGAACGTCCTGTTTCTCGAATTCCTGATCGCTCTAGATCCATGTGACGCAACTCTCGATAGAAATTACTTTGCAGAGAGCGAAGGAAAGTCGCCGTAGGCTTGGTAGGCGGACGAACAAGAACAACAGCGTAATAAATCAACGTGTGGTTCGTAAATGTGCAAATGTAAATGTCGAAAAAAGACGGCCGACGCTGGGTCCCTTCCGACGACTTTTCCTCTCGGTTCGCAGAAACGGCAATTAAGATCGGAGTAATTCCTTTGCAAGCTGCTCGCGCCAGTATTTTTCTTCTCCGCTGTTAACGAGCCTCCGTGAGAATAATAATTTAATCGGCTCGCTTGTTTGTCTGCGACCGGACACACACGCGCAATATCGACTAACAGCTAGAGAGAACGAGAGTCATACAAAAACAGAGAGAGAGAGAGAGAGAGAGAGAGAGAGAGAGAGAGAGACGCGTGTACCAGAGACTAGTCAACGTGTTTGTCCGGTTATCATTATGCGCAACCTAATTACCGGCCAATGGTTTCATGGAACGCCGTCCGAAAACCCAATTGACGAGATGTCCACGCGATTGTCGATTCACCGACGAATTAAACGGCCCGAGCCTGTGCGTGCTGGTCGCCAAAAGCATTTACATATTTAATGCCAAGGACTTGTCGCGAGCTATACCTAAAATGTGGGCGGTGCCCGCCGGTGTATTTCACCTGGCCCCCTCTCTCAATTTTTCGGGTCCCCTGGTCCCGGTTCCCTGACGTCAGATAATTCGCATTAATACCAGCTATATGCTACGTATTTCCCCCGCGTAATTAATAAATAAAAATTAACGATCGTAATTGAAGTCCGACCAGTCATTGCTTTTTATTCACCTCCGCTGGGTGGTCTTTTGAACAGTATAAACATGCGTCGAATAATCCGTTGAAACATTGCAGGATACAGAAGAAAGTTGGCTGTGCAGTTGCACACGGTAAACGTGACATTTATATGTATTGATTCTTTTATGCGAGAGAATTTTTAACATCGACGTGTGAGCGATGAAAATTTTAGTCGTTTATGGACCAACGTTTCAGCAATGTCTATTTCGATCGTCGAGCTCGTGCCAGGAATTTCCCTGACAGTTTTCTTTTCTTCCAGCTTTCTTTTTCTGCATGCAAGAAAATGAATTCTAGGTATGTGACTGATGCAGTAACGCTCTGACAATCTCCAAGGTCTTACTGGGTTTTAGGGTGACGTGGCGAGGAGAATATAAAGACTGAATTTGAAGAAAATGTGCCAAAAATGTCTTTTCATGTTTCTATTTTACTATGCACAGAACGTGTCACCTAACACTTTCAACTGAATCTCGGTTTCGTTCTGTATGATTGTATGACGTCCGCGTGATCAGTCAGTGCTACAGACTTTTTGATATTTCTCATAGCCATGTCGAAATTCTAGAAAATACAACGTGAGTCACGTAACGTTTGCATCTCAAATATCTTTGTTGTTTCTAAAGATACGTAAAATATGGTAAGGACAAAGTTGAATGGTACAATCGGGCTGACATGATACCAAAAAAAAAAATTTTGTTTTTATGTCATTTTTTTAGAGATAAGTTCACCTTTACTTTTTTAAATAGAAACACCCTCTTCTAAACACTTGCAATGGTAGTCCCTTTCATTACGAATTCAGTGACTATAATTACTCAAGGTCATTCAAGGTCGCGGACAGAGATAACGTATACGATTTAACATCGATACATGCCTGTAAATGGGCTTTAAAGGAATGTTGAACTCTGTGCGTGACCTTGAATGACCTTGACTAATTATAGTCGCTGAATTCGTAATGAGAGGGACTATCATTGTATGTGTTTAAAAAAGGGTGGTTCCACCCCATTGAACCCCATTCAACTTTGTCCTTACCATATTTTACGTATCTTTAGAAACAATAAAGATATTTGAGGTGCAAACGTTAGGTGACTCACCCTGTATATGACGAAGTACGAAAGTGTGTCTAATAACTTGACTAAGTGTAATCAATTTTCAAATATTCGTGAAAGTTAGTGTACTGATGTCGTCCCTGAAGTATTGATTTTTCTGCACACAATAAGAAACCAAAGAAGACCGATAAATAATCGCGTTGAAAAGCAAAGGATATAATATCGCGCTGAGGTTGAGCTCCAGTAGGTACAGAATAAATTAACGGTTGGAACAATGTAGGTTTAATATCACGTTACATCGGATGAACGTCCGAGAAGCCGCTCTAAAAATAATCCTTACCTCAGAGCGGAGAGTACGCGATCCTCTAATTATTTCGAGCAGCGTGTTGCGTGGTATGAACGCGAGTACCGCTGTAAGTTCGATGACGAGGCGCGTTTAAATGACTCCCGACCTGTGTGCTTGTGCTCGTGTGCTCATCATCGTGTAAGAGGTGGTACGGGACTGACTGTCAGAGAGAGAGAGAAAGAGAGAGAGAGAGAAACAGCGAGCGCGCGCTGTATGCACGACACTGCTCTCTGTGGTAATGACGACGGCGAAGTCATCCTATTGTCAAGAATGACTGGACGCTTTATCGATTCTATTTACGGATTGATGGACACTTCTACAATATCGTTTGTCAACAGAGTTGTCTCGCTACCAGCCAGTCGATAGCTTCATTCATCGGAACACGACGCTGAAATGCGGTTTTCAAAATTACTGACACTTCGAGGAAATCATTCCTTTGACTCCGAGGAGACGCAGCTGTCTGACATCTTGAAGGCATTTCGGAATTCTTTCTGGTCTTACAAATTGGATTACAAATTTTTTTAAACCATTTTTAATTCAGCCATGATATACAAAAATTAATATATAAAATATCAGCAACTTGTACACATTGTACACGTGTCAAGAATTAAATTTTTTTGAGGATTAAACATCAATTGTAACCCAATTTAATTCTCAAGATATATAAGCCCTTAAAAATTGGATTACAAATTTTTTCAAACCGTTATTAATCCTGCCACGAAGTATAAAAATTAATATAAAATATCAGAAACTTGTACACATCGTACACGTGTCAAGAATTAAATTTTTTCCAGGATTGAAGATCAATTGTAACCTAATTTAATTTTCAAGATATATAGGCCCTTACAAATTGGATTACAAATTTTTTCAAACTGTTATTAATCCTGCCACGAAGTATAAAAATTAATATAAAATATCAGAAACTTGTACACATCGTACACGAGTCAAGAATTACATTTTTTCCAGGATTGAACATCAATTGTAACCCAATTTAATTCTCAAGATATATAAGCCCTTACAAATTGCATTACAAATTTTTTCAAACTATTCTTAATCCTGCCATGAAGTATAAAAATTAATATATAAAATATCAGCAACTTGTACACATTGTACACGTGTCAAGAATTAAATTTTTTCCAGGATTGAACATCAATTTTAACCCGATTTAACACTCAAGATATAAAAGCCTCTGCGCAGTAGACAAGGATCAAAGAATGCACAAGAATAAATGCACTGCAAGAAATTTAGCAATCTAACTAAATTAACATTCTAACATTTAGCATTCTAACTAAATTTAATTAAATTTAACATTCATTTTTCATATCAGATAATCAGACAAACCAGCACTCAACAGTGAATAGGTTAACTTCATCCTGTCACCAGACAAAAAGGACAAACTTTGCAGACTCAAAGGTTGCAACGTCCAAAAATGGCAAGGCTTTCCACGTCGGGTGAAAAAGGTGAAGTAAATACGCACACAGGCTCCAGTGATCGAAGATTTAATTCGCAGAATCTAGTGTCGAGGTCCGAATTTTTCTAGCAGCTCGCAGCCTCCTCAATAAACTTCGTTTTTCCCATCCGAGGAATGTCACCGCACCATAAGCTCACGGCTTGTACGTGGTACACACAGACGATAATAAACCCATAGGCCGCGATAAAGATAAAGAGCTATCGCGGGGACAGAAGCGTAAACTTATACGATGCAAATATATCGGGGAACGATACGGTTTTTAAGGCTGGCCATTATTTTCCAACTAGTTAACAACTTGTCCCGTTGAAAGCCGGGGGTATCGATTATCGGCCGTCGTAAATATCGCAACGATTTTTCTCGGAGAGCTATCGTTCAACGATCTTCGACTGGTATTCGATGGATCGCGGGTTTGACAATGGTGTGTACTCGGACAACGAGTACTCGAGTACCGAGAGTGGGCGTCCCGGGAATCGACTTTCACGGAGACCTAACTGCATAGCGAGCATAACAGACAGCCGTGGAACCTGTTTACTCGGGCCATTTTCTACTTTCCGACCGAATCGCGCTCGAAGTAACGCAATTAAAACGACCCCGGGGCAGACGAGACGCCGCTTTTATGTTCGACCGAAGAAAAAAATCGATGTTATGGCTGTCCAACGACCGCGGAATTAACTCGTTTCCTTCGCGAAGATTTGCCTCGGAACTGCACAAGGAACAGCCCATGCAAGTGCACGCACCGTTGCCGAGAAAACCGCATTCGAATTTTCCATGAGAATTTTTCTTCGAATTGTTCACTCATGGCGAAGGAAAGTTTCTATGCAATTTGATGCCTGGGTGCATTCTCATAAATTTCTACAGTTCGTCTGTATATAATGATCTTACTGCACCTGATCGAATAGCTATCAATTTAATTTTATCACCGCAAATTAAATATCAAACCAAGAAAGTTTATACCACATCCACGTTTTGTCATTGTATTAGACTTGCATAATGAGCTGTATCAATTGAAAATAAGTTCCTGCGTGCTTAAACGAAAGAGTAATTAACAAACAATTTAGCTAACGACTGTTCATTTAACTATTTACCATTACCGACTCATTTAACTATTCCTTCAATCTACTAGATTGACAAACATTTACGAGATCGACGATTTTGAAATCGACAAGATGTTGAAAGGGAGTACTAATACATTTTTAATGTCAGAAAAAGAAACTATTCTAAAAGAAGGATTATAAAAATTGTCAGATCACTAAACACATTTAATCCTTTGCACTCGAAGCAATTTTAATTCCACAATCAAGATATTTCTTTCAACCTAGGACATTTATATTCTGTCTATCTTTTTTACATTGCACACGTGAAGTCAGTGATGGGAACTCCGTGGGCGCTGAGCGAATATATTACCACCACTCTGACGTACCGTCTTCCCCAACTTTGCTACTATCGCGCACGCGCTACACACGCGCGTACCTATACTCTACACGGACGGAGGTACGTTTGTGTGTAGCGCGTGCGCGACAGAAGCAAAGTAGAGGAAGGCGGCACGTCAGAGCAGTGTCGCCAGATCAACCCAAGACTGGGTTGAGTTTCCTCTCCTCCTTTTCCCCTTCCACTATCCCATACCACTCCTGCGTACACTCCAACGTCCCCCACTAAGACCGTAGAATGGTCACGTGACGTGCCGTGCATCGTGCTACATATTACTCTGGTCATCAGAGAGATGGTAAATTGTATTCCCCTCGATTTCAGCGATCTGGCGATACTGCGTCAGAGTGGTGGTAGTATTTTCGCCCAGTGCCCACGGAGTTCCCATTATTGCTTGAAGTGAAACCTGTTCTCTCATACAAAATTTGAATTTTTAGCCATTTATAGGATAGAAACGAATTTAACACTATACCTACGGTCATAATGACCGGTCAGAAATTTTTGTTTTACAATTCTTGAAACTATAATGATGCTTTCATTGGAAGTGATTAGATGCATTTCTTCGTTGAAGCACATATTACCATAAAATTCGTACAAACGTTAAATAAATTCAAAGATTTAATTTTTATTAGGCAACATAGACGATTACATTTAGTGCTCGGTCGGTTCAGTGTTAATAACATGAAAACTGTCTTGAATAATGTTATGGCAACTTTTACTGATGACTCAGAGTCACCATTAGAGTGCCGAGGGTTAATAAAAACTACACGTGACCACTTTTCTGAATTAACCCCTTGCCTTACGATTTATTTTACGGTTTTAGTGATTAGAATTTCTTTGTAGTTCATAATTTCTTAGAAAAAGGAGAAAATGTATATCTATTGCATGTCTGTATGTTCTCCAATGGCTGTACATTAACAACAACAAAATAGAATTATATTTCGGTTTAAAGGAAATTAATAACATACATCTTTATTAGACTCTGTTCAGAATTTTCATCACGCCTCTCAGACGATATTGTAAGCGAAGGGGTTAAGTATCGTTTGATTGAAAATATTTTATGTAAACTATAACGACGACTCGACTCGATCATATTATAAAATCCACGAATTAAAAATAAGGGAAAACAGACATTAATAATTTGTTAAAGGAGACATTTCCTTATATTTCACAAAATTGCGGATGATATAAATGCACAAACATCCATAGTCCAAATATAATAAAGCAGATCAATCATCGTGTGCAATCTTCGTTCGCAATTATATCCGCAAATTCTCTGTTACCCCGGGCATTCTCAGTCTAAAACGACGTCAGTCTCGCAGAAAGCAATTGCGACAGTCTCGGCACCGCGTCTCAATGCTCGAATCTCTCCAGAAAAGGCGGCGGCGCTATCAATCAAGTTCACAGTGATATCTTCAGCAATCGTGGCCGCTTTATAAGACGCTCGTTTGAAATCGTGCTTTTACGGCCTGCAAGCCTGCAGGCGTAGTATTTAGACGTCACGACGAAAAAGGAGGATCCGCAGAGAGTGTCTGGCGCAGGAGTCGTTGGAGGAGCCAAAGCCGAGCGATAAATTTGCCGGAAACGTTCTCCGAGCGTCGAGCTCGTCCTTAAGGAGGCATTCTAGCGTAACAGGTCCAGCAAATGCAAAATGTGCACGAATAATTCTACACACATCGAAAGTACAACATTTCATAAACATGCTCCACAAATTCCAAGGAAATAACAAAATTATAGCTCATTTAGTGCGACGCGTCAGAGGCTTCTAAACGCGTTTATCTGGAAACCTCGTATACCGAGTTCGCGTATAGCATAACTCAAAAAGTTAAGCCCGATCAATATCAAACAAACCCTATTTGATCCTCCATAGTTTTATCTAGGAATTGGTTCAACAGAAACAACGTTATATTTGTTCATAAGATTCCGATGGAAAAAGTCATTTTTCGTCGATAATGAAAGAACTTTTACAAGTCCTTCAATTCTTGATATTTCTTTCCGGAAATGAACATACTTCATGGTAAACTATCGAGTTTTAAAAAAATAATTGATTTTTTACATTTGCATAAGTATAGCAGCTGCTGCAGGTCACCCAACGACGCCTGACACGCGTAAAACAGGTTGGTGTGCTCTCTGCAATAAACAAATAAGCAACTTCAAAATAAAAAAATATCTTCTTAATGATCAAGCATGTACCTACACAATCCAACAAAATTTTGTTCCGATATCGTCAATAGTTTCCCGTAAAAAAAAATTCCTAAAAATCGCTTACTTTCTTGGCTGTAACGCGCGATTCCCTCCTTAGCGTCTCGCTGGATTGTTCCCGGGGAGAAAGCGAGCGTGGAATTGTGGCGGCCGGTAGTCCGAGGTATTCCGGCTCATCGGGATAGCCGGTGGTTTATCCGTTATAGGCAGTTAGAGGCCTCTTGAAAGAGTGGCAGGCGACTCGCGACGAATCGCAAGAACCGAGCTCGGGTTCTTGCTCGTTTGCGGAGCAGGATTTATAGCGCGACAAACAGCGCGGCTCCCCGGGCCCGTCCGGATGATAAAATATCCGTCGTGGTCCCGCCGTTAACGATGATAATTACAAGCGGAGCTCGTGTTTCATGCAACTCGCGAAAACGAGACCGCCGCGGACACAAAAGCGCGACGCACGCGGTCAAGCGTGGGGACCACCGTTAACCAAGTGATTTTTCCGCGTTCTTCTCGATTTTTTCGCCTCCCACCTTGTCCGCTGTTTCTTGTGGATAGTCGGGGACGTGTACGAGGATCGCGTGACAAACTTTCTAGCTGCCGGTAGCCGGCCATTATTCACCTGGCAGCTCTCGATCGGAAATCGACACTCGTACGTGCACGGTTTAGGATAGAGAACGCGAGAGTCGTCGTCGTCGTCGTAGTCGTAGTCGTCGCGGTTTACGAAGAAAAGGTACGTTGCTTAAAGAGTCCAGTCATCTCCGACTGCTGACCTTGATCTTGGGAGAAAAAGAGATAGGGGGAGACGAAGAAAGAAAACGAGAGAAAGAGAGAGACGAGGTGCACCGCGAGGGCCAGAAATAAAGGCGGCAGTTAAGGCGCGTTTCGCCACCTCCGTTTTCGACACTCGCGCGATTCGGGGAACCGCTGTTAGCAACCTGTCAAAAATACCTTTGCTGAGGGAGATGCTGATGGCAATCCTCGGAGAGGTGTACTGACCCTTCCACACTTTTATAATACGATTTTAGATACTGTAGGAAAAGGAGGGGAGGGGAGAGGGGGTTAAGGTAAAACTTACGTTTAGGGGAGGATGCTCCGATGACCTTGACCTTGACATATGTTGTTGAGGACAACATTCTGAACAACTTTTGTCATTACAACTACCCGGTGCTCGGTCTTAGTTTTCGAGATATTTGCGTAAAACTATTGCTAGTACTGTATTCAATTTTGTATTATATTGCCGAATTTTTATTTAAAAGAACGTACAATTTTGATAAACGCATTGATGCTTTTTTCGAAATAATGAATTCTGTGTATCCATTAGACCATTTAAATACAGAATAAAATTCTCAGTTTAATATAGTTAATATTCGAGATACTCATAATTTCGTCTGCGTGCTCTCCGCCCCCCGCCACCTAGTTCTAACCAACACACTACAACACACACACCCACCCAGTGTTTCTGAGACGAAGGTTCTCACATTAAACAATGTAAAATCAACTGAAACCAATACCAATTTGTTTTACTATCAAATTCGATAATATAATACATGTATGCTGTATTGGTCTGGGTTAGGTCTGGGTTAGGTTTTGCAATTTGTTTTACTATCAAATGCGATAATATAATACATGTATGCTGTATTCGTCTCAGTTGATTTTATATTGTATAATGTGAGAGCCTTCTTTTTAGAAACACTGGGTGGGTGTGTGTGGTATTGTCACTTCTCATCCCCACAACGTGTTTACAAACAAAAAATAAACAGACGCGGCCCCGGAACAGGTTTATGTTGCCACGGAGCGTGGAAGAATACGGAAAATTTGTATGACTTTCATAGTTGTAATGACAAAAGTTGTTCAGAATGTTGTCCTCAACAACATATGTCAAGGTCAAGGTCATCGGAGCATCCTCCCCTAAACGTAGGGGTTACCGGGGTTAGGAGACGGGGGTTGTGAGTCGTTTGAATTATTTTTTCAATTTTTGCTGTACATACTCAATATTTATATAGTTGAAATGATTTATGGTAAAAGTTAAATTAAATTTGAAAAATTAACACTGCACCTACCACTGCGGGTCAACTGACCAGTTTCAGATTTTTTATTTCACAATTATTGAAGTTCTCAAGATGCTTACACTGGAAACGATTATGTTATCCATATCTGGGTGACGGAATTATTTATACAGAACTAAAAATGAATTTTTACGTAGATAGATTGAGTGTACAAAATTTGCTACTTCCGAGGAATAGAAGAGGTTTAAAATAGTAATTAATATCTCGAAACAAAACTTCTCAGGATAATATAAAAGGGGGAAAAATACAGGATTCATTCGAATTTATTAAGGAAACCGGATTGATCAATCAAATAATGTAGACCAATCATATATGTTCCATATGATGTCGCTAATAACCTTGTAGTTGATGCGACATAAATTATAAATTAAAAAAAAAACCTCAATTTGTATTTTGCTAAATAAATTACTTGATTTTGTGTGATTTTTGTGATTATCGAGTGGGCGATCAACGTGTTAAAGTATACATTATAATAAAAATGGCATAAAATCTAAATAAATTCAATCGTGCCATTTTCATAAGGCAACACATACTAGTCAGCTTTAATTCTCGGCAGGTTTAATGTTAATTATTATTTTTGTGATCAATTGAAAGATATCCCTATTTGGGAATGGCGACGCTTGGAATGTACTTAGCTATTTTTATGGCACTCCTTAGTGCTGTCCATGCGCATGAACCCAAATGGGCCCCATGGTTCTGGTAATGGGTTAATGCGAAAGTGTTGTGAGTTCGCTGTTTGTATGCTCCTTGAGTGAAAATTCGCTTATTTTCTGATTTAGAGCATGTAAATCTTCGGTTTCTCTTCGTGTGGGTATCAACTTCATGTTTTCATTTAAAATATGAAATTACGAATTACACAGAGTTAATGGAGTATTAGAGTACGAGATTAAAATGGGAGAAAGTCGAGGAAGAATTTCAGGTATTAATATTTTTTATTTCAAGTTATTAAATTCGTTAAGGCATCCTTAGCTCTCTATTATACATTTTTAAAAACAATTAAAAAACCACCAGTAGATAATATCTTAAAATAACAGAGCGCCGGTTTCAAGATTGAAGCCTAAGCTTCCGAGATGCGATGTTAAAACAAGTAGAAACAAAAGTTCGCTTACACCACTTTTGCATTAAACGGATCATATGTAGATGATCTAAGCTCCTAGATTCTCAACATGGGCATCATCGCTTCCCGATGGGCGTTGAGAAAGATCTGCGTGGGCGTTCTTGGTCGAGGAACTAATATCGCAATGTATTTAATAACTTTATTGGCCTAGACATTTCTGAACACCAGACAAGTCCATCTTTTAATAAAATTGTTGAAGTTCCACACACTTTTACACATTTCTGATTATCTGGCGCAGGAATTGAACAATTTTCAAAATGTGGCTTCACCCAATTTCGTACCAAGATCTACACAACCTTTCGCTCATCGTTATAATGATCTTGCTTGAACATTTTCCGCTAAGGGTAACTAAGATCTAACTAGCAGAAGAATGTTTGGATTCGGTCTAGGGCGAAGATGGTCGAAGAGGGTTGATTAGCGTGAATTCGGGAGCAAGGAGTCTCGAGCCCGGCCTAAAAGTTGGCGTAGTCGTAGAAAGGCTGTGTAGCAGGCGATGGGCTTTTTTCATGGTGTTGCGGGGGCCCTAATGTCGGCGACTGTACCTATAGTGGTGGTTGTGGTAGCCGCTGCAGTGGCTGCACACCGGCCAGAGTCTTGGAGAGGGAGAGAGCAGACGTAGCGTTTTCGCTCTCCTCTCGCGGTGCTCGCCGCGGTATAATGGCAACGTGTTTTCGTCTAATGTACTTTTTGTGATGTCCTTGATGGAGGAGTCTGCGAATGCAGAACTACGAGGCAGGCCCGGTGGGGCCCGTCGGGACGAGAGGCGGGAGAGAGAGAGAGAGAGAGAGAGAGAGAGAGAGAGAGAGAGAGAGGGAAGGAGGGAGAAAAGAGAGGGCTCGGTGCTCGAGGAAGAAGAGCGAGGTGGGGAAGAGTGGACAGGGCCCGGCAGCACCTCAACCCACCTCAACTTCGGGCCTAGTCAAGGTCAGTGCGGCAGGCCCCACCCTCCTTGCCCCCCTCCCTTCTCTGTCTTCTTCCTCCTTCTTGTTGGTTGTTCTTCTTCTTTTCTTTCTTCTGCCTCTTCTTTCGCCCCCAGAGCCGTTCAACGTGGCCCGTACCGCATTATCGCGTCATACCATGTTGGGACCCACGCCCTCCTCCGTTTTGCTTCACGTTTTTTCATAGTCTGTGCCCCGGGATCCCGCGAAATTCCAATTAGTGGGAGATACTCGATCGATACTGCGGCCCCGACGGCCACCGTATTGAATCCGGGCCGAGTTTATCGTCGAGTACACGCGATAATTCGTCGGACAGGAAGAGAGATTAGGGGACCGGGGCCACGGGATCGATGGATCAACGACTGGATCTTGGAGAACCGTGGATTTTCGGAGCGCAGGTGTGCCCGGATCGTTTCGAACTTATTCTCGAACAACGTGGTTTCCATTCTGATGTCCACTAAAATACATAACAAAGTCTGTCGATGTAGCAGAACTATGAAATTGATATTCTATCAGATTGTCTCACAAGTATTGGATCAATTGCAATCATAAACACGTTCTAATCTTAAAAACTGTTGGAAACTTAACCAACTATAATTAGTTCGAATTCACCTCCAATGAGAGATGACACAATCAACTGCAAATAATCCCGCTCTATACTAATTAACCCTTTCGCTGCGAAGCGCCTAAAAATGAATTGCTCTCTCAGCAGCCGGCGCGGTACTACATTATCTGTACGGACGACACGGTACGCGAGACGAGACGCTCGTAAGAAAAATATCCGCACAAGAAGCGTATGCAGCTATCGCGGCGGAAACAAATGAATTAATGACCATGATCATGTAGTTCTTAATACCAAAATGTAAAACAAATGTTCGCTCAAGGGAAGTGTCCATAGTCGAGCGCCAGAAGGCGCTGTTCGCTCAGAGAAAGCGTCTATAGCCGAGCGCCAAAAGGCGCTGTTTGCAGCGAAAGGGTTAATCTTCCAACCAGGATCGTTTATGTCCGGAACAAAATTTCTTTCTTTTCGATATTTATTTTTTCCCATTAACACTAGATTGCCCAAGGAAGTCATTTTGACTGCTTTTTAATTTCAACTAGAAGAAGAGTCGATCACCAATGATGAAAATGAAAGTGTCATCAATATGCCCAGGAAAAGTAAATTTTTTTTCTTGTTAATATTTACTAATAACTTGTTATATAACTGTAAATAATATAAAAAATATTAAAAATTAATTTTAAACTTTCTTTACACATTAGTTATTCTTTCACAATGCAGTCATTTTGACTGCTTCTGGGCAATACAGGTATATACTAAGTTTCAGTCTTTCTAGTGTTAATGCTCTGAACATTAGACGTTCCAACGATTATATTGTTACGACGATATGAAGTTGCTTCCCCTGAACATATCGCAGAGGAGCCGTTCAATCGATGGATTTAAAAAGACGGCTGTTGACGAGAAGAAGGAAGATAGACAGAAGCGAGACAGCAAATCGAACAGACGTGTCGCTAAATCAATCCACATTAACCATTGTATAGTTTCTAATAAATAAGAGTTCATAAGAGTTAAAAGTTAATTATTAGTTATGAGTTCACCAACGGGAAGTGGGCGCATTTTACGGAACGGTCGGAATTATAAGTCGCATAGGTCGCAACAATATATTAAAATAGAGAGATCGATAGGTATTCCAGAATATATTTAAATTATTTGAAAACCTAGAACGCTAAAATAATTAGTTATCAATATAAACGACCCAGTATGCAGACGGTGATCGATAACAATAAGATTGCAGACGAGGGTTAAGACAAAACTGTGGATCATTATCGAAATCCAATTTTGTCCCTCCGGGTTGGTAAACTGTTTAGTTTTGCGAGATGATACGAAGTCCGTTTCGTTGAAGCGTATTAGAACGATCCGTATGGATAGCAGGAGCATTAGACACAATCCTCTAATGAACTGTTCAATCATAATGGTCCGGTGGACCGGTCATGCTCTCTCTCGCGCATGATGCACATATGTACCTATGTACGTCGGGCGCAGCTCGGGAGAGAGCGTGTTAGGTTTCAAAGAAATGAAAGAAACAGAAGCAGCGGACGTTGATGAATGAAGCTGATGAATCAGACAACCCCCGTGAGTATCCTCGAAAGACCTTTCTTTACGATCGCGGGTGTCATGATAAATAGACCGTTCTTTTTATTCGTTCGACGATATCCGAGGCAGCTATTTGGGCTGCGCTGTGCTACGCTGTGCTGCGCTGTGGTGCGCTGTGCTGCGAGCAGCCCATACAAACCGAATCATCATCTCTCGACGCATCTCTGAAAGGAATCGACTCTGCAGAGGGCCTTGCTACGAAGACAATCGAGGCCATAGGTGCAATAAGGGTGCCGAGATTGTCCCGGACGGGCTTGGGTATCATTCATCAAAATTGATCATTCCATGATTACTGCTGCAATTGATTATTACTAGTAATCGCGGTTATCACCATCATTTACACGTGGCCGACCGAACGACCAATATATCAGCCATCTCACAGTTTATTTTAGCAACATTGAAAAACAGAAATGAATTTCAATGGTGACTAATGTTGCATGTATTAGTCATACTAGTCTCATTTGTGTCTTGCAGCGAATAGATGGCTCTAGTTGCTTTCAATTGAAATGAATTGGAATAATCCATAAGTAATAACAAGATCGAATAAGTGAGATCGTTGTTTATTAGAAAATACAAAGAAAACCAGCAAGATAGAGAAAAAATGCCAGTCGGATATGTAATGATGAGTGAATTATTTTTGCAGTAAACAAAGTATATGTTCAGCTGGTCAATTTTCTGACAATGTCTCTCTTCTAATGGCTCTAGTTGCTTTCAATTGAAACGAATTGGAATAATCCATAAGTAATAACAAGATCGAATAAGTGAGATCGTTGTTTATTAGAAAATACAAGGGAAACCAGCAAGATAGAGAAAAAATGCCAGTCGGATATGTAATGATGAGTGAATTATTTTTGCAGTAAACAAAGTATATGTTCAGCTGGTCAATTTTCTGACAATGTCTCTCTTCTAATGGCTCTAGTTGCTTTCAATTGAAATGAATTGGAATAATCCATAAGTAATAACAAGATCGAATATGCAGTGCGCACGTTCGTTGCGTACGCTGATATCTCGTGTCTTCGTTGCCCCATTGTACCGCGCTTGGTGGAAGGGGACAGAGGGCGCTACGGTATGGACGGTTTTGCCTCAATTGAGGCAAAATTGCCGATCCCTGGTGTATGGTCCCGGTTCTCTCGCGCAAGCGCGACGATTTTAGCGTCAGTAAAGTTCAAAGTTGGGCTAAAATGGGGTACCTTGGTCACCGCGCATAGTTTCGCAAATTTTTTTTTCGATTTTCAAATATGAATGTTTAACATGCGTATGTTATATTAAAATTTTATGTGTATGTACATATAATATATAAATATATCTGCACTCTTCTGTCTGGTTTCCCACCAATAACAGTTCTCCCCTACTTTCCCCACAAACATAAGACGTACATACGCTCATTTAGTCGCGCATGCGCGAAAAAACCGAGACCATATACCATCACTGCGTACCACCTCTATGAACTACCCAAACAATTCAACAGAAGAGTGTCATGAACAGTGTCGCCAGATCAACCCAAAACTGGGTTGATTTTCCTCTCCTCCTTTTCCCCTTCCACTATCCCATTCCACTCCTGCGCACACTCCAACGTCCCCCACTAAAACCGTAGACTGGTCACGTGACGCGCCGCGCAACGTGTTACATATTACTCTGGTCATCAAAGAGGTGGTAAATTGTATTCCCCTCGATTTCAGCGATCTAGCGACACTGATTATGAATAAACTGCGGATCTCTTTGCGAAATAAAAATTGCTCGCATCGATTCCAAGTGAACAGAAGCCAAACAGAAATTCCTATCTTGACTCATTGATTCTAACAACCAGAAACAAATACATTGATATTCTGAAATTCTTTCAATCTGTCTGCTTTAAATGGCACCTCTCCATTTTTCGCATAAAATCCTTAGTCTTGAAGTCGCCGAATATTGTGCTGTATTTTGCTACGATTTGAGACAACGAAGTATATAAAATTAATTTCTGGGTGGTAACAAACATATTATATCGTGAGCCTAATGCGTCGTTCAATTCTCAGAGCGCTATTTTCTCGCGGCTAGCATTTTTGCACTCGCTGCAGGCAGATAGCGCCTCAATTGTTTTTTCGGAGCTAGCTGGAGTGGTTGGAGGTCTGTTCAAGGACCGACGGATCTGCTGAGAGAAAGAGAGAGAGAGAGAGAGAGAGAGAGAGAGAGAGAGAGCGTGACAGAGCGAGGGAGGGAGGAAGAGAGTGAGAGAGACGGTTCACCGGTAATGCCGCATTTGCGCTGCAGATACATCTCGGAATGTCTGGCGATGATAATGATCTATGAGGTGGGGATAGTGCTTTCGAGGAGAATCGAGGATGAAGAGGCCACGTAGAGGGGGCAGAAGAGCAGCCAATAATCCGTGGCACGGAGGTGAGTGAGCGAAGGCATGCTAGTACCAAATGAGATTGGATCCTGACCGTGTAGGACGACTTTTGGGCCCTGCTAGCCTGCGAGTCCTTTAGATTCGGCGAACCCGTGTCTCCCCTTTCCTCTTTCGCCTCTTCACCACTCTTCTTCTTCTTCTTCTTCTGCTTCTTAGCTCTCTTTCTCTCTCCCTCTTTCTTTCTCTCGCTCTTTCTGTCCCACCATTCCTTGGTGTCGAAGTTGCATTACCATCGACGCCATTCGAATCTGGCCGCGCTTAAAAATTCTTTCGGCCAAAACCGATTTACATTTAGACTCTCAGGCCGAACTTTATGTTCCTCGGCAGCGCAGCGTGTAGAAAACACCGGCTACCGTTATGACGAGCGACCGTAAAAAATTCAAAGGTTTAAATCGACGATTTATGCGCCAGTATACTAGCTACGCAATCAGTGGCCGATCGGTTTAATTGCTACCGACCCGCGGCTCCCGCCCCAACACTTTCTAGCTCCTGCTTGGATTCGATGTTGTTGGTCCTCTGCAATTATTCCACGAAATTTCTGGCAATTAATCAGCTGTATTTGCCACGCAGACTCGTATTCCTTTGCTATTCAGAGACCAGCATGTTTGACTTGTTTAATCTTTGTGAAACATTCAAATGATCTTGCACTCTTACTCTTTCCTCATTGCATTTTGTAAATTAAACGTCAATGGATGAACTGACAGTTTGAGTATCGTATGTGTGTTTCGTAGTCCATGTGCGAGTTGTGGGAATTAATTTGTATCAATTTTATGTGACCGTATTAACATGTTCATCGCCCACTCGATAATCATAAAAATTACACAAAATCAAAGCAATATATTTAACACTAGAACTACCGGACAAGTCAAAATGACTGGTTTCTAAATTTTTCTTTGACAAATATTGAAATTATAAAAATGTTTTCCGGAGTAATATTTTAGTCAAATTCTCTATTAGAATACATATTTAAACAAAAGTTGTACGGAAGTTGAATAACTGCATTCTTGTCGTTATTAGAATGCAATATACACCAGTCGCGTTTAGCACTCGGTAGTTCTAGTGTTAATAAAACAAAAACTAAGAAGTTTAATTTTTGTAATATTAATTACTGTTTCAAACCTCTTCTATTCGTCAGATCGTAAGGAAATGTTGTACACTCAATCTACGAACGTATAAATTAATTTTCAATTCTGTATAAATAATTTCGTCACCCAGATATGGGTGACATGGCGATGAAAGTGTTAAATGTTCACTTGGTTATGATCTCAACTAGCACACTGAGAGTCAGTAGACTGTAGACTTTGTATAGTTACAACAAAAATGTACATGTGTGTGAAATTTAAAACAACAGACAAATTAAAATAGTTTACGAGCGTCAATACAGATATTAATTTCAACTGATCGCTATGAAGATCCACGGTGATCTAGTGATCAGTATCTTAAATCTCCAGTCCTTAATTCATCAGATAAATGTATCAGTTAACTTTAATTTTATTTTAACACTAATCCTACCGATCATTAAACGTGATTACTATGTGCTGCCTTATAAAAATGGCACAGTTGAATTTATTTAGATTTTGTGCCATTTTTATTAGAATTTATACTCGAATAAAAATGTATGCATAACCATTTCCAGTCGAAGCATCTTTATAATTTCAATAATTGTAAAATCTGAAAACGAACAATTGACCGGCGCTGATAGGATTAGTGTTAAAGTAGAGAATTGAAAGACGAATACGATTGAATAAAATTCCAGTATTTGCATATAGAACGAACTGAATTTTTTGCAGAACGAATGGTGTAGCAGGTTTTGACATTACGAATTATTTGTTGAGAAAAGGCGACTGCTTGAGTTTCGGAACGTTCGATTTTCGTTCCGAGTAAAAATCGAAGGATTCAGAGACCCCGGCTAAGGCCAGCTAAGTCGGCTTTTCGACTTTTAGCCGGCCTTAGACGGTCCTCTATACACACGGATACAAAGAACCATTCCTCCCCACTATTGCCATGTGGCTTACAGCGTCGGTGCTGAACTTGTGGCATCGGGTTACCCACCCCTCCTTTCCTTTCCTCCTCAAAAAGTCCTTCGTAATGTGGCAAATGCATTCTTTGTCCGGATGCGAGTGTGAACACGGACCGGTGGCATGTATTCTAGACTGAAGGAAAAATATTTCGAGCCACCATCTTCGCGCGGGAATATATTACACGGTCACGGATACAGTGGTCCGCAAAAGTTTTCGCTTGCAGCATTAAAATTTAAAAATTCCACAAAATCGACTCTTTAACAATTTTAGCAAATTAATGCAAAGCTCTCAGTCAACGTTATTTGATGATTGGCAACATTACTTTCATCAAGTGAAATTATTTTACGCAATAATCTATTGGTCATTTAATAAACCACAACATCAAATTTTAATAAATTTTATCAGATTAAAACAAAGTTCTCCGTCAACAATATTCGATGATTGACAACATTACTTACATCAAGTGCAATTATTTTACGCAATAATCTACTGATCATTTAAAAATCCACAAAATCGACTCTTTAACAATTTTATCAAATTAATAAAAAGCTCTCAGTCGACAATATTCGGTGATTGACAAAATTACTTACATCACGTGCAATTATTTTACGCAATAAGCTACTGACATTTAATAAACCACAAGATCAAATTTTAATAAATTTTATCCGAATAAAACAAAGTTCTCCGTCAACAATATTCAGTGATTGACAACATTACTTTCATCACGTGCAATTATTTAACGCAATACGCTATTGATCGTCAATTCATCGCGTGATCACTGTAACAATGTGACAAGTACTGCGCATGTGCAAGTATTCGAACTAATTTCTTTGATTTCGGGCAAATTTGTCATTTACAGGTTATTGATAACATGAAAATCAATGTATAAGTTCAGTCTGCAGTAAATTCAGAGAATTTCTGTTAATTTCTCATCGCTGTACTTTCTGCGAAAGAGAAATAACAAATCTGCGAGAGCAGCGATGTCCGACATTTAAAAGACATAAAACTAAATTGAATTAACTTCGTCCTTCCGTGTGGACATTTTTGTTACTGTCTATTCTCCATTAATTCGAATCATTTTACCAATTCCTCTAATCTAAGCAACCAAAATATTCAAAAACACAGTTCCCGCCAGAGTCGAATCAACGTCACAATCGAATAAAACAAAAAGAATCAAATCAACGTCATAATCGAATCAGATCATCGAAAGGGTTGGTTTCCACGCGAAGCGAAGAAGCAATCAAGTCCTCCAGACCTGTCCTGACTTCTCTAAACCATCTACAGTTCTCGCTAAACAAATTCCGAGGGAACTCAAACAGAAGTTCGACGTTTCGAAGTTTATTGGCACGGTCGAACAAAACATTTGGAAGTTCTCCCGTGCGCCGAGAGCTGCTCCGACAACAGTGGAGCATTTGCAACCGTGAATTTATTTACACTCTCTGGCATAAGCGTTTTCGAGTTTCGCCTAAGCTAGACCGGGTAAAAATACGCGCAGCTGCTAGGCTAGTTTCTTTTCATTTTTTTTTTCGAGAAGAAGAGGAACAAGTAGACGAAGAAGAAGAAGAAGATGGACATCGAAATCATTTCGAATAGAGATTGGATCTAGCGGGTTTCGAGCTCGGAGGAATCGGGGGCAGAAACGTCTGCTTCATGGCTATTTTTTCGGCCCCCGGAATCTAATTACCCACAATTCCCTTTTTCCGGGTAGCGTGCGTGAGTTCGCATTAATTGGCCGGGGCGACCGGCGCATCTGCGCGTTATGGCGTGCGTGATGAGAGAAAGAGAGAGAATGAGAAAGAGCTGTTGCAGCTGCAGGTACCCGAAAACCCATTGCAACGTTTTCAATTGTCCGCAATATGGCTGCCGCCTCGGCCTAGGCCTCATAGTCGTTATCCTTGAGAGGCCCGTGCAGTGTTTTCGTTTTGTTTTAGCGCACAGGATGCGCGGGGAGAACAGAAGGAAGAAAGAGAGACCGAAAGAGTGGTCACCGAAGAGGATAGAGGGGCACCGGGAGGAACCACACCACAATGAGGGCCCGAATGTTGCAAAACCGCCTATATCCGTGACTATACCAGCACCGCCGGCTCGTACAAGAAATGATAATTACCGACGTCCCCTCTATCCTCTCTATCCTCTATCCTCCTCCGTTCCTCCGCCGTTTCCCGTCCTCTTCATCACCCGCGAGCTGTTTCCTTCCTTCTCCACCAATTACTCGTTTATTCTTCTCGATCCTGGAGATCCACCGCATAGATTGCGATCGGATTCGTTACTATCGAGAAGACATCGGATAACTTTCCTACGACCTCTGCCGGGGAATTTATTAAACGTAATTGGACCCGTGTTTAGCCCAGGAATCAATTACAAGGTTGCTAGCCTGATCGAAAAAGTCGGTCATTCGGTGAGCACGATTTTTGGGTGATCTGAGAAATTGTTTCTGTGGCAGCTGCCGTTAAAATTGGTTTTGCTTTGTAGTAGTAGAAAATGAAACCGACGTCGGATTAAATACTATCGACTTTCCTAAAGAAGCTGTTATTTTAAACATTTTCTTTGAGGTTTCTGAAGCTGTAATTATTTTTATAATGTTATTCTTGGACCATACTGTATCTCGAGTATTTTCTTTAAAGAAGCAGCAGTTTCTTACGAAGAAGATTGTTTAACACAGAAATAGTTGAGGGTTAATACGAAGAGCACTAATAATGGAGGACAGCTTTATGCTGAAGTAGTTATGATTTTGAAACTTTGTTCCTCGAGGTTTCAGAAGGTGTAATCATTTTGATAGTGTTGTTCCCTGCACGTGCCATCTCAGAAAACATTAATTACATCGAAGATACAGCATTTTCTTCGAGAGAGAATTAATTAGTATTGACTCCTTTCATAAATCAGTTATATGAAAAAAATTCTAAATATGATAAAAAGTATTATCCTCGTCTGACGAGGTCTCAAGAATTTTTGTACGCTTCGAAGAATGTAAATTTTCTTGAGGATAGATTTAATTAGCATAGTAATGGATGGAGGTACCCAAGAAGCAAGTAAATACTGTAAACACAGTTTATTGGTAAAGTAGCTTCATCTTAAATTGTCCTAAACATTACCTAACTTGCAAATTTCATTCGAGTATAATTAACGACTTAAGAATGCTCGAGAATGCTTAAAGAATGAATGCTCAATCAGCATATTAATGAATGGAGAAAACCGGAATAGAATAAATTTTGTGATCGCAATTCTCTTCGAAGTAGGTACACTCTAAATTGTCCTAAAAATTACCCAAATTTCCTTTAACATTAATTATATACCAAAATTATCCCAAACATTTTTAAAGAGTGGAAACTTAATGAATTAATGAGTGAAGTAACTAGGAGGAGAATTTTTGTGATCACAATTCTCTTCAAAGTAGGTACGCTCTAAATTCTCTTAAAAATTACCCAAATCATACACTTCCTCTCAAATTAATTATAGACTAGTATTGTCACAAGAATTGTTAGAGAATAGGAATTTGATGAATTAATGAGTGGAGTAAATAGGAGGAGATTTTTTGTGATCGCAATTCTCATCAAAGTAGGTACACTCTAAATTCTCTTAAAAATGACCTAAATCATACATATCCTCTAAAATTAATTATAGACTAGCATTGTCACAAGAATTGTGAGAGAGTGGAAACTTAATGAATTAATGAGTGAAGTAAACAGGAGGAGAATTTTTGTGATCACAATTCTCTTCAAAGTAGGTACACTCTCAATTCTCTTAAAAATTACCTAAATCACACACTTCCTCTAAAACTAATTGTAGACTAGCATTGTCACAAGAATTGTTATAAAGTGGAATCTTAATGAATTTATGAATGGAATAACCAGGAGAATTTTTGTGATCTCAATTGTTTGCAAAGTAGGTACATTCGAAATTCTCTTAAAAATTACCTAAATCATACATTTCCTCTAAAATTAATTATAGACTTATTGTCACAAGAATTTTTGTGATCGCAATTCTCTTCAAAGTAGGCACACTCTAAATTCTCTTAAAAATTACCTAAATCATACATTTCCTCTAAAATTAAATATAGACTTATTGTCACAAGAATTTTTGTGATCGCAATTCTCTTCAAAGTAGGTACACTCTAAATTCTCTTAAAAATTACCTAAATCATACATTTCCTCTAAAATTAATTATACACTTACTATCACAACCATTTTTAGAGAGTAGAAACTTAATGAATTAATGAATGGACTAAACAGGAATATAATAAATTTTGTAATCACAATTTCTCCCTGAAGAATATCCAAAATTGTCTGAAACGTTGCCTATATTATAAATTTAATTATAACTAGAGACTGACACTGTGTCAGGATTTTTCGTGGGCTTTAGAAAGTGAGAACTTTTTTTGTCAACGCGCAAACAGGAAGTGAACAAAAATTTGCAAATGGAGCACCCAGGTAGCAATATCTGGGGAAGGATGAACCTGAAGAATCGTTTGTCCGAATCAAATGTGTCTAACTAGAGAAAACCGGGGCCGGGCTGCATCACAAAAGTACTCATTATCCCGGGCAACGGAGGATAGGAGTTTTTACCAGAACGGTTCCCATGAAAAATCACTCCGGCTCCTACAATACTGCCCTCTGTGCGGCCAGTCATCCCGATTCAACGGCCAGGAGCCATATGTTCCTGGCCCGAATGTGCTAAGAAGTCATTGAAGGAACCGCCGTAATGAGAGACCACCCAATGAGAGAGAGGTTCGCGGCGATCGCCGTCCGACCGGAAACTCGAATCGAAGTTGCTTCGTTATGCGATCCTCTGCTCCGATTTTAACATGCAACTTCTTTTGTGCATCCTCCTCGCAATTATCCCACCGCCTCATGCTACTGAAGGAAACACAATGAACTGCACTCGGTCTGCTAAACAAAATAGGTTGAATAAATTTTAATGTTAGGAACTAGAATTATGGTGTTTGTTCATTTGCTGAATTTTCAATGAATTTCGTCGTGGTAGGTCCGAGAAAAAAATAAGATTGAAAACTCACGTTGTATCAGATATAATTGTGGAGAGCCTTTCTCGTTTCATTCAGAATGTTAATTATAGCATCGTATCGTTCATTTGTTGAATAGTTAATTAATTTCGGAAGAAATAATTCATTTATGCGGTTCCACGGTTATTAACAGCAGAAATTATTCGCAGATAGAACTTGATTATATTCCTAATGTAATCAATTGATTGTTATAATTATTAATTTCCCTATTTCATTTCAACATTCATCTCTCGGACTATGTATTAATTCTATGGGAAATAATATATTCGTGTCTGTTTGATGTTTATACTGATAGAAATATCCAGTTGCAAAAATGTGATGTCAATTGTGGCAGCTGTTGGAGTATGTTTTTAGAGATTCAATGCAATTTTTATTACTATTGCAATCATCAAGTGTCATCTCTCTACCTTAACACTAGAACCACCGAGCACTAAACGCGACTGACATGTATTTCCTTATGATAACGTCAAGATTGCATTTATTCAGATTTCGCACAATTTAAAAAATTAGTACTGAAAACATATTTATAATTTCAATATTTGTGACAGAAAAAGTAAAAAACCATTCTTATTGACTGGTCCGGTAGTTATAGTGTTAATCAAAATGATAATGTGAAATGAGCCTATCAGTTTCCAACACGTTGTTCCCACCCAATCATCTATAAAAATTCTGAAAAAAATCCGACATGTTGCAAACATTGACCTACATATTCTAGAACTTTTCCCAACTTCCGTTTACCATAGTAAAAATGTCCAGAAGTTCTAAGATGCCCTAATCGTTTTATCGTTTGTCGCGACAAGTGTCATCGGTCGTAGACAATTCCGCCAGATATTTGAACAATATAATTTTCAGATTAAGCAGGTACAAACTAGGTGCACCCGAAGACGCGAACAGAGTGCCCGAACCTAAGTATCATCCTTGCTCACGGTGGATCATCTCCGAAGTGCGATGAATTCTCGAGAACGAGAACTCGTGCCTTATTCCATGGTCCGGGCCTCGGTAACGCAATCCCAGTAACCAATAGCGTTGTGTGTTTGGTCCGAGTGCCCCCACCACCACGGAATCAGTGGGCCACAAGGCCCGAAAATATCCACGAAGCGTAAAACACGGCTTCCTCCTCTCCACGGGGCTCGTCTTGTCGTCTACACGCAACAGTCGCGAGTGTGCGTCGCTCTTGCTCAAAAAGAAAGACGGACAGAGAGAGAAAGAGAGAGAGAGAGAGAGAGAGAGAGAGAGAGAGAGAAGGGAGGGAGGGACGCGAACGAAAACCGAACCGGCACCAGGACCGGCGCTTTCTTTGTGCAGCAAAACGTGGCTCTAGCGAGTTTAGGCGAGTTTTAGGCGGACGCTGCGGTCCGATTCACAATGCGGCCGCTAATGTCCACTTACTTCTTCCCCCGCGGGGCCCTACACAACTATCGGGCTGTTTTAGTGCTTTACGGCGGCCATAATACCGTCTTCCTTCGACGCCAGGTAGAGAGACCCCTACAGCCCCAGAGCACGACGATTCGCTACAATATTACCACGCGCAATAATCCCGAGAAACCCACAGAGAATTATAGGGACTTGGCTAGTAACTGTTCTCGAAAACGGCACCGAACTCTGCTAGTGAACCGCGGATTATTCCAAGGAGATAGGCGAACGGGTTTCGGCCTTTTACAGACACCGAAGACACCATGGTCATTATCTTGGCCCTCGGTAGTCCGACGATCCTATCCGTCGATCTGCACAACGCGTTTTCGAATTTCAGTTGAAATATCCTGCTCCACTCCCGCGGTGGAACTTCGTCTAACTTTCCGAATGGGGCGGTTTCAACCCTTCACTACTGAGACATTCGTGCACCCCAATCTTCTTCTTTGGACAGACAAATTTTCATCTTTTCTTCGAATTAAAGCATTGGAGACAATTTAGCTTTCATGCCAACATAATAAGCGCCATTCAAGTTTGTAACAAATAGACTGTTATTTAAAATAGTAGAAAGATTAAAATGACTTAAGAATATCGATATATTATTTTCAATTCGTTGGAATTACTAAAGAAAGAATTGTCTGTCTACTTGGCTTATGACTCTGGCAATTGACACATACGATTTTTAATATGCATAAAGATCCGAAGTTACTAATATGGACAATACTAATGGCGTAGTTACTAATATGGACAATTGATTATTGATTTAACACGTTATACCAAGGTTTTAAGGACTTTCAGCAAATTTTTTTTCATTTCTTGCACAGGTGGTTTCAACCCATCACTACCAAGACTTTAACGTACCTTAATACAACGGCAATTTTCATCCTGACTTTTCTCAGGGGTTTGCCACGTCGAAATTAATTGAGAACTCGCTAAGTAAACAATGGACCAATACAGTTAAAATTCTATATAAAATAAATGGTGATTCTATAAACGGTCTAGTAGTAGAACTTCTATACTATATACCCTATTTAATACTATATCGATTTTTCTCACCGGTCTGCCACATCGAAATTAATTGCCAATTAGATAAATGGACAATGGACTACTATAAATAAAATTCTAAAAAAAAATATCGATCTATAAACCGTGCAACAATAGCACCTCTATAATCTATACCGTCTTTGATACAATATCGATTTTTATCCCGATTTTTCTCACGAACCGTTTACAAGGACTCGCCTCACCTCGCGCAAGAAAGGACTATCGTCCCCCACCCAGGACAATCATAGCTAGCATAACTTGTCGTCCCTCGTCAAAGGCTTGGTTATCTCGGATCGAAGATGCAAAATCGACCAGGCCATAGACGGTGATCCGTACTTCCGACCACGTGAACCAACGCGACAGGTACGGCCGCGTTATTTTAAGAGATTTCGAGATTTACAACAAAAGGGCCACTAGACTTGGACCCTTCGTCCATGGTGGGCTTAACTTTGCTGCAAGAACTTAAAGGGAAAAATCGGCAGGTCGATTTTTCTTGCCTTTAATGGGGGACAATGGAGCCGGGCCGCATTTGCATCCACCGCGAAGAGATCACTCGTTTGTCAGAAGGGTCAAGCGAGAGAGAAGTGCACTTGCCGGGATGGCAGAAACAACTCCGGAGGGTTTCCAGTCATTTGCACCCGGTGGGGATGGTCAAGAGTTAGGTTAGGTTAGGGCCAGACCCGTGCATCTCGTTCAGGAATAAATGCTCCCCGGGTGGACCCTCAAAAGAGTTTCACCTGACCCTCTTCAACTGCACAGAGGATGCGTACGCCTCACGCCCTCGGTATAGTTTTAACTTTTGTCCCACCGGTGAAAGGGCCGGCGTCCCTTCGCGGTAAGTTATGTTTGCGCTTGTTCTCCTCTGGAATGCCGCCGTCCTTTTAACTGCGTAACTGCTGGAGCCGTCTCCTCGATTCGCAACGATCTCGCAAAAATTTCGCGGAAGGTGCACGAGCTGATCCGGCAGGGTTCCAGAAAGATAAGATCAATGTTGAAGAAGCCTGTTACAAGACCATATTTCTCTACTTTTAGGGACTGGACGGTCATTATTTTTTAACAATCATAGACTGCTCTCAACCTTTTCTTGTTCTTGTTAGATACGCTACCAAACGTAGTTGCGACTTCAGAACTTCAAAATCAGCGTTTCAAAAATTTTACAGTGAGGAGAATACACGAATTATCTGGCACATATAGGTTATGCTTAAAAAAGATGCTGGACCCTTCAATAAAAATCAATGTTAATGATCAAAATTAATGATAAAAATTAATGTCAATTATCAAAAAGCATATTCCATTTTCAAGCTCATTTTCTATGTTTCTAAAGACTTTAGACACTTTTAAAATTTTATTTTGTGCGGTACTTAGGCTCACCAGGTTTTACAGAAGATGGACCAGGATGCTTCAAGGAAAATTAGAAGGTCTGATCTGAAAGAGAATTTGTCCTTGATCCGAAGCAAACTCGGACACGATCCCAAAAATCATATTCAAACCCAGGACTGATCAGACCAATTCTGCACATTTGATAACCTTAACCAAGGCCTAAGCGAGGTCTGCATACATAAAAAATATAAAGATAATAACAAAACACCAATTATACAAGCTTTAAGCCCAAGCAAAGTCTTCCAACCATTAAATATAGTAACGTAGTTGGAGAGCACGAGGCCCAAAAAGTCCCTTAAACCGAAATATCCAGTACGTATTGGAATTTGACGTGGAAGCGATCCAATATGGCGACGAAGTGCTTGGTCTTAACATTGTATTGATATCTTCATTTTTGTTTTTACTTAAAATGTTTGTAAGTATGAGTGAAACTTGTAAGTGGGCAGGTACAAATCCTGCAGAAAGAAAGTTTGTTGAAGAAGAGTGGCTTTATAAAGTATGATTTATCAAATAATTCACATTACAAAAAAAAATTTGTTTTTTAATATACTATATTATTTCATAAATTTACAATTGCTTAGAACTGGTTAGGATATATTAATTGCTCCAGAAATAATTGTACAAATATCTTCTATTAGAGGCACCAATGCCACATCACTGAACCAAAAATTTTGAAAGTCTTTAAACTTTGGTTAGATCTTTCAATATTCACTCTAGCTTTAGCTATTATAGCTGTTAAAATAGACCTTTCTTTGCTAAATTGTGTCTTGTATTTTAGAAATGGAGGTCTTATAAATTTCAAGCAGTTCACTTCATATACTTCATTTCAAAGTGTGGAAACGGACCAATAAATTTTTGCTCGCTCTAAAATCACAATCTTTCACTGCACAGTAATCAAAATTCTTTTTATGCTGCCCGGTGGAAAAATTGGAGCTTTCATAACGTTATTTTTAATTAACACCTGTTTTAACACTGCAAGTTTATACTGCAATTAACACCTGTTAACACTGCAAGTTTATACTGTAATTAACACCTGTTAACACTGTAAGCTGCTATAAGCCAAGCGAAGCCAAGCTTAGAGTATTTCTAATTTTCGACAGCAGATGGCGCCACTGAAAATGTCAGATCCCAACACGACCGCTTCTGCCAAATGTCCAGAGAAAGGTGACCCAGAAAACGATCGATAATCAAGTTCCCGGCGTATACGTTTGAAATTCAATAGGCGTGCGGGTTAGGCGACCGTGTGTCACGGAACAGGTTTCCCCGGCGGATCTGTCCAAAAGTAAGTGACTATTAACGGTAGAACGGCTGCGTACAAAACTTATCATCCCCGGGGCTTAATAGCCGGGGCCGATCTCTCGTCCTGTGCCGATAATAAAATACCAATGAGCTCCAAGACCTGTTTCCACGTCCTCCTCACTCTCCAGACGTTAATCCGTGGAGAGCGTACGTAGGTGGGCGCACGCACCATGGTACCTGTCAAAAACTGGCGATGCAACAATGCCCGAGGTCCGGGGGCCCCTTGGCAGAAGTTAGCCGCAACACAGCAGGGCTGCAAGGGCCAGTTCGCCAGCTCGGATGGGCCTTTTGCGTATCGCGAGAGAAATAAGTCATCCAACGGCGTAGCAACACAGAAATCTCCCGCTCTTTCTTTATTCAGAGTAAACGCACCCTCGAACACTGCCTCTTCCTAACACAATAAATTCAGGACACTTCACTGTCAAGAACTCTGCTCTTGGACTTGTAGTTACTGTTGTTGTTTTTAGCACTGGAGTGTGCTAGGTTGAAGGTGTTGGATCATACTGATGGTGCAATTTTTATGACAGCCCTTTGTGGTTCTATGCCGAGTCTAAATTCGAGACAGATTTCGTTCTAGATAGTTCTGTGTTGAACGCAAAAATATTTTATGAGACGATACTGTCACTAGAAACTGTTACTGACGCAAATTTTGAGAAAGAAATTATTTCTCAGCGATGGACATAAAATGGCCCAGAACGTGGCCCTTGGTAGTTGATAGTTTAAAAAATACTTTAGCTAAGCGTGGATGTGAACATCTAACATATGCGTTACACTATTCGTGACACTAATATAGAAGGCTGGGGAAAATTGTTGAAATACAGAATTAATTATTTCTTGGTCACAAAATAGTCCTGGGTAATCCTGGGTTTTATGAGAGGATACTGCCACTAGAAACTGTTACTGATGCAAATTTTGAGAAAGAAATTATTTCTCAGCGATGGACATAAAATGGCCCAGGACGTGGCCTGACCCTTGGTAGTTGATAGTTTAAAAAATACTTTAGCTAAGCGTGGATGTGAATATCTAACATATGCGTTACACTATTCGTGACACTAATATAGAAGGCTGGGGAAAATTGTTGAAATACAGAATTAATTATTTCTTGGTCACAAAATAGTCCTGGGTAATCCTGGGTTTTATGAGAGGATACTGCCACTAGAAAATGTTACTGATGCAAATTTTGAGAAAGAAATTATTTCTCAGCGATGGACATAAAATGGCCCAGGACGTGGCCTGACCCTTGGTAGTTGATAGTTTAAAAAATACTTTAGCTAAGCGTGGATGTGAACATCTAACATATGCGTTACACTATTCGTGACACTAATATAGAAGGCTGGGGAAAATTGTTGAAATACAGAATTAATTATTTCTTGGTCACAAAATAGTCCTGGGTAATGCACGGTTCAAAAAATGGTTTATAAAGGCGAAGATTAATTTGCACACGTAACATATACATTAGATTCTTTGTAACACTAACATGGACTATTGGACGAAATTTTCCAGCTATAAAATTAATTATTTCTTGAGGGTGGACTGAAAATGACCCATAAAATGGTACTTGATAATTCACGGTGTTAAAAAATACTTTAGCAACACGATGGTTAATTTGCACATCTAAAATATACATTGAACTATTAGTAACACTAACGCAGATTCGAAAAAGTCGTCGAACTATAAAAAGAATTAATTCTTAAAGGTGGAAAAAATACATAAAAGGCTAAAACTGACATCTAACCCAGATTTCTAATTTTACACAACACAATTCGACATTTTAAACAACCCTAAGACACAGGAAAATTTCGTGAAGCTACGCAATTAAAGATGCATCGTGTTTTTAGGTAATCAGATTCGCAGAACTCGAAAAATGAAGGTGCGACGCCATTGCGGGCCAGGTCAACGCTGCCGTAAGGATCTCGGTGAGGACAAAGAGATCCTTTCCCTGATCCTTCCTCCCGCATCAGAATGCTCTCCCCTCGCTTCCAACCCTCGTACAGCCGTCATTGCGCTAATGCAACCGTGGCCGGTGCAACGCCGACATAACCTCGCTGCAACGAAAGTTCGGCAGCTGTCAAACGGACAAGGCGCGCAGGTCGCCATCTATAATTGCCGGGCGCGAACATCGCGAGTTTTAACTGTCATCATTGTTAACTAAAGAGCAAGAGCAACGAAAGAGAAAATTGGATGCGATCTGGCACACCGTTGAAAACGAGAGCGCGACGTTGAATTTACACCTGAAAGGTCGGAATCAACGCTTTCTTTTTCGGGCGTTTAGGTGCCTCGTTAGCGCCATTGTCGCGGGTCCCTTTCCCCGAAAAGAATTAAAGTCCGGTGCCATTATTCCGGCGTGTTTCCTTTTTACGTGCGTAGCCCGTGTTATTTTGTGGTTCGGCTCGGTTTCGACGCTCGGTGCCAATCCGAGTGCATCTGAAGCGGACAAGTGCCTGAGAGAAGGTCGTTCGGCTGCAGTCGGTGCATCGTAGCGTTACCATTTGCCTGGCCCTAGCTGATAGAATCCTCGAAGGTCACTCGATCATTTTCTTTTCGTTGGAATGCAAAATTTTATACCGGTTTGCTAGATAGAAGCATCTTAATCGGTTTTAAAAGCGAAACGTTCTTTGAAGCAGGAGAAAATGCGTATGGTTAGAGAATAATGTTCATTATGCATTTTTTGGAGGTCTAGATTGATAGATAGAGATGTTCTCTTACAGTTTTTAGTCATAGTTTTTGTTTAGACATTTTTTGAGATAGAAGGAAATTGTTAGAGTTAGAGGATCGTATGAGTGATTCATTCAATTGGACACAGAGAACGTTTTCAACATTGAACATTCATTGAAACAGAAGAAAGAGAGCAAAGCTAGAGAATTATGCGAAGTATCAAAGAAATATTATTTTATTCTTCAGCTTAGAAATTTTCAAATGGACATCCTCTAAGTAGGAGATCCACTGATATCTATTTAATAGGATCATTTGTAATCACTCGAGAGATTGCACAGAATTTTAGAGACTTTTTGAGTGAAGTAGAAGTATGGTAAATTGTTGCTAGAGACAAGGCGACGGAAACGACACGAGTGAGGAGACAGCGGAAGCGTCCAAGTGTAGTGCAGTACAGAGATCATCGTAGGTTTGCGAAATCCTGTGCGAAAGCGACGAGTTCTCATGAATTGGATCTACTTACGACGATCGTCGATCTCGGAGGCACGCACAGATTGACTAATTGCAGTTCATCGCGACCCTCGCGCAGCGTGGCTCTTCCGTTCGACCTTTCCTGAAAGTCCATTAATTCCTTAATACATTGGGACTATCCTCGCGAGGCAATCTTTGTGATGGGATTAAAAGAGAGTGTTGAGTTCGGAGATGGAGCTGCAAGATTACAGATAAGATTACGCCATCGATCATTTCTTTAATAGTCCCTTGAAGAAACGCAGTCCCAAAAATAAGATCTCTCTCGAAACCACTAATGAATCTGCCTAACGGTCATACTTCATTCTCTTTTCTTCCGGAGCCTGTTGAAAGTGGCACGTTCAAATGTTCCGGAACTGTATTAACAATCTGTATTAACATTTGCTGATTTTTATTTGTTTCAGAGTCTGTTGAATGAGAGTGCACAGTTCGAAGAAGTGCATTTCCAAAAACGCGATCTCTCTGCAAAGCAGTGATGCTTTGCATGAAGGTGGAAAATGAAGCGAATGTATCCTGAAAATGTAGTAACAATTTTACCTCACTTGATTTATACTTCATTCTCTTCTCTTTCCCAGTTCCTTGAACCCAAATAGCAGAAGCACAGCTATGAAATCGATATCTTTATAAAGAACAAAATTATTTTAAAAAGTATGGAATCAATTAAGGCAGTGGTGGGCACGGGTGGAGCCCCTCAAACGCCTGCTTCTCCCACCAACCTCTCTTTCATGCAGCGCGCACGTTCGTTGCGTACGCTGATGTCTCGTGTCTTCGTTGCACCAATGTATCGCGCTTGCTGGAAGGGGACAGAGGGCGCTACGGTGTGTACAGTTTTGCCTTAATTGAGGCAAAATTGCCCATCACTGAATTAAGGTGTAATAGAAAGTGACGTCAATAACTAGCGGATATTAAATGATGTTGCACTTTACGCCTCAATGGTAAATTAACCTGTGACCACTCAACAACATACAAATCTGCAATAAACTTGTTAATGGTTAACAAAAACATTAAACAAGTAAAAGAAATTGTAAGTGGGCGCCCGGCTATTAATATAAAGGTTAATACACACAAATTCTTTCGAAAATTTTAATAAGTGGGCTGGTGCAATTTAAAACAGTAGAAAGATAAGAACAACTTAATAATGTCAGCAGATTATTTCACACTTATTAAAAAAAACATTAAACAAGTAAAAGACATTGTAAGTGGGTGCCCGGGTATTGACATAAGGGTTAATACACACAAATTCTTTCGAAAATTTTAATAGACTTGCTAGTGCAATTTAAAACAGTAAAAAGATAAGAACAACTTAACAATGTCAGAAGATTATTTCCAACTTATTAAAAAAACATTAAATAAGTAAAAGAAATTGTAAGTGGGTGCCCGGTTATTAACATAAGGGTTAATACACACAAATTCTTTTGAAAATTTTAATAAGCGGGCTGGTGCAATTTAAAACAATAGAAAGATAAGAACAACTTAATAATGTCAGCAGATTATTTTCAACTCATCAAGATTATCAAAAAATGACACAATCTTCTACGTGGCTATTGTTCCTTGCAATTGATGCAGACAACAATTATTTTGCATAAAGATCCGCTGCCTAGACATGAGTACAAATGAACTCAAAACCACGTGCACCATTCTACACATTCCCAGAAGCAAGATGTCGGAGCCTCTTAATAATGTACCCAACTAATGATGATTACAAATAAAGGTGCACGCCCACCGATTCCGAGATCCACCGGCATGAATTCGAAACGATCCATCGGGTTCACGATATTTTTTTCATAGATTAGACCCCACCCAGAATTTCGAAACTTCATCTTCCAGTTCGCGGGTCAGTTTGACGAAGGAACAAAGAGACACGCAAAAAGAAGAAGCAAACTTTCGCACAGCGCCTTTTCATCCCCTTTTACAATTCCGAAACGCAGTGGGTAGATAGAAAGAGAGAAAAGGAAGAAGATTTAGGGTCAAGCTGGGGAGGGTACTTGCGGATTCCCGAACAGTTGGTACTAATGATCCAACCTGGCGAGGTACATCAACGGTATCCGGTGTCGTGTAACTCGCTAAGTGAAAATACGCGTAGATCCTCGGGAGATACAAGACCAGCCTCGCCCCGCCGGCTTTCTGCCAGAGCCTAGGCCCACCGGGAAACAATAAAAGCATGAACTGGCGCGGACATAATACTGCAGGGTCCGCAGCCTCCAACAATCTCTTACCGACTGTACCGAAATCGTACTAAACATTCCTACATTCATATCTTATTCACATTTACAATCTAAACATGTGCTATGTTTTTGGGAATTTTTCTAGGGATCATTAATACGTGAAAAATTACGGTTTTTTACAGTGATATTAACAAATCTCTTAATTTTATTCTCCATTTTTTCCAGAACAAAATATTGAAAAATGGCGGAGTTATTCCGCTTCTATTGGTACATCGATACGTTCTTCCTCGAAAATCCGATAACTTTGAACGTCTCAAAAAATGTTAAAAATTTCTTTTCGTGAATGAATCTTCCACAGTTTCGAAGACTATAGTTTCCCCTTTAAAAGGACTCCTTAAAAATTGAAATACGATTTTTCTTTGCAGTTTCATACAACTTTGAATGAAAGGTGTACTCCCAGTTTTATAGTAATACTATAACTGTTTCACACGACCGAACTTGTGTCTCAGTTTTATTTCATATAACAGCGAAAAAAAATGGTAGATCAAATTTTAGAAATTCGTTGCAAAGGGGAGGTTTTAATCTTCAAATTCGCGTTAGATTCAGTAACGAAAAAATTTTTTAATGCTTTCAGAGATGTTTCAATTTACAAGATTTTTGAAAATAGGATGCTTCAATTTGTGTCTTGAATTTCCTACATTCCCGTTATGCAAAACCATTTTTGGCGAAAATGAGTGACAGGTTATGAAGATGGAGACTTCTCGCTTTAAAATGAGCCTGGGTTCGTTATTGTACGATTTTTTTTTAACGGAGTTATAGCAGTTTAACGTCAACAATATGTCATACAACAAGATTCGGATATTCCTGTAGTCATTTTACGAATGATTAAATATCTAGAGCTATGCAGAAATATTGTAGATTTTGAAGGTAGAAGAAAATGTGAAACTAGTTCGTGTTTTTACGATCCCAAAGCATGATGGGCCCCACGACCTTGCAGAGAAGGCGTCGGCGCAGTTTTTCGGGGGTGTGCAGCGTGTCTAATCCTAATGCCAGGACCTCGCCGCGTATGGTCCTGGGACAAAGGATCCGTGGCTCGAAGGATCTATCCGCCGCCATTTATTTCCCGAAGCCACGTCTCGGCCAGGCATTGCACCTTTATTTATTTACGATCGCACCGTTTCGTAAATCCTACTCCGAGAGCTCCCATCCTCGTTCAACGTCCGAGGTTTATTTTAGCCCCTTTGTTTTCCTGTCTCTTCTTTTTCTATAATTGCTTGCAGACTCTTGGACTACGGGCTGGTAATTCGTTTCGATTCTAGCAGGGAGGCCGGAAGAATTTCGCATGTCATCCTTTCTGCATCAGCGGTGGACTCTCGGGGAGTCCTTCGAAGGATTCTGAACCTTCTGGCCTTGCACCACGACGTGAGTTCTGAAAAATTCATTTCTCTTTGCTCTCGGAGGAATTAAAATTTTCCATATGTCATCGACACACTAGAAATCGGCTTGAAGCTAAATCGAGAATACACTGGGAGTAAGAGTTCGGGTGTCATCCTTTCCGCATCATCGGTAGTCTTCGGGAGACTTCGAAGGAATCTCTTTCTTCGAGCTTTTTGACTTTGGAGCTGTGTGTGAGTTCTGGAAAATTCATTTCTCTTTGCTCTCGGAGAAAAAAAAAGTTTTCCATATGTCATAGACGCACTAGAAATCGGCTTGAAGCTAAATTGAGAATACACTGGGAGTAAGAGTTCGGGTGTCATCCTTTCCGCATCATCGGTAGTCTTCGGGAGACTTCGAAGGAATCTCTTTCTTCGAGCTTTTTGACTTTGGAGCTGTGTGTGAGTTCTGGAAAATTCATTTCTCTTTGCTCTCGGAGGAATTAAAATTTTCCATATGTCATCGACACACTAGAAATCGGCTTGAAGCTAAATTGAGAATACACTGGGAGGAAGAGTTCGCGTGTCATCCTTTCCGCATCATCGGTAGTCTTCGGGAGACTTCGAAGGACTCTCTTTCTTCGAGCTTTTTGACTTTGGAGCTGTACGTGAGTTCTGCAATATTTATTTCTCTTTGCTCTCGGAAGAATTATAGTTTCCTATATGTCATCGACACACTAGAAATCGGCTTGAAGCTAAATGGAAAATACACTGGGAGGAAGAGTTTCCGCATCATCGGTAGTCTTCGGGAGACTTCGAAGGACTCTCTTTCTTCGAGCTTTTTGACTTTGGAGCTGTACGTGAGTTCTGGAAAATTTATTTCTCTTTGCTCACGGATGAGCTGGAGTTTCCCATGCGGAGAGATTATGCCATCGACACGCTGGAAACGGGCTTGAAGCTAAATGGTGAATAGGCTGGGAAGAAGAGAGAGAGAGGGACGGAGGTGTGGGAGAGAGGAAGACAGAGGGACGAGCAGAGCAAGTGAGAATATATACCTGCTGGTGGATATTAAAGCGAACATCATACCCTCGTCACTTTTACTGGCCCCTCTTTCCATCTCACTCTTCCTCACTCTCTCTCGCTCTTCTTACCTCCAGACGTTCTGCCGTTGTCTTTCTCTAGCTATTGGGACACCGTCTCTCTTTCTCTGTTGTTCGTTCTTACTGTATCCAGCAAGTTAAACACATCGAAAAGAGGATGCTGCACAACTGCAAAGTCAAATCCAACGTTCTGTCCCCCTCCAACAGGCGACCCAACCTAAGCCGGTGCTCCCCCGTGCACTTATGCTGCATTCCAGGCTTAGACGGCCGTTCCTACTCTCCATTTTCATCGTTCTCGCTTTAGAGGCCTGTCGTTAGCCCTAAAAGCAACCCGTGCCCGGAGCTCTTGTTATATGTATGTATACTCTTGCTCGATACGAACAGCTCACCTGCTCGATGAGAAGAACTCGGTCGTGACACGTGATCGAGAACTCGCGCGGAAAACAGCGAGAGAAATTCGAAAAATCAACGCCTCCCCCGGGGCGTGTTTTGCAACTAAATTTAGAACGGCGAGATCGACTTCCTGCTTGTTAGCGCATCCCCAGGCTTCGATATTTCATCGCCGGTGAAAAAGAGGCCGGTATTAATAACCGCGGAGGAAATAATATATTTCCAAAGGCCCTAGCGCATTATAATTACAGTCGCACGCTGGATACACGGGCTGCAACATTTCGAAACCAGTTTCCTGGCGACCAGTCTCCAATTCGAGCGCGGAAACTCAACACCCCGATCAAATAAAACACTGACGAATATTTGTAATTGGGAACTTGTTTTGTTAATCCGGAGATGGAGCAAGTGACGCCTGTAAATCGTCCCTAACCTTCTGTGCTATGATTTCTTTTACGCCAGCGAGATTAGGGCTCCTTTGACGGCCATAATCCGAAGACAAAGCGAATTTTAGAAAATTGAGATAAATTTTCAATTTTTTTTCAATCGTTCATATTCAAGCTATTGGAATTTTGGAAAAGGGTTGCGAAGAATTGAAAATGGGACTTCAAGTTCACTGAAACGAATAATAATGCAGCGCCAACTATTATTTTTAGGTTAGGCGACGGACATCGAAGCAGACATAATGGCGAAGAGAACAAACACAAAATACCTAGTCCCACAGAGGTGAAAGTTGTCCCTTTAATCGATGAATGAAAAGTGAAACGAAATGGCACTTATCCTACATGAAAATGAAGCTTCAAGCTCACTGAAACGTACAATAATGGAGCACTTTCGATTAGTGTCAACTTAGGCGACAGACATTGAAACGAAGCATATAATAGTGACGATAACAAATACAAAATACCCAATTTCATACAGGTGAAAGTTCTCCCGTTAATTGATGAATAAAAGTGACCCCAAATGGCACTTATCCTACATGAAAATGAAGCTTGAAGTGCGCAGAAACGAACAATAATGGAGCACCTTCGATTAGTGTCAACTTAGGCGACAGACATCGAAACGAAGCATATACATAATAGTGACGATAACAAATACAAAATACCCAATTCCACAAAGGTGAAAGTTCTCCCTTGAATTGATGAATTAAAAGTGAACCCAAATGGCACTTTGGCTACATGAAAATGAAGCTTGAAGTTCACCGAATCGAACAGTAATTGAGCACCATTGATTATTATCAATCTAACTGGCAGACACCGAAGTGTAGCGAATAATTGAGAAAAGTCAAATTGGAACAGTTTCTTTGCACCGACATAAATGAGAACGTCTGAGAACATTATACTCGGAGCGATGCCAGCAATTACGGTCGCAACGGGAGCCGGGTTCGAGCGAAGGGGTTACCGGGTACGGAGGCACGCGGTTTCATCTCTGATTGCGTCGGCAATCAGCGTAATGAGGTGGACGTGCGTGCCGACACTCGGTGCCTGCGCTTCGTCGCCGAGGAAACGCATGATCGCGGAGAATGCTTCCGCCCCAGGCTGACGCGCCGATGACGAGCTGATGGGGTGTAACGAGCCGATTCCGTGATGAGGGATCGATCTCGAGGAGCAATCGCGGCAACCGGGTTAAGTGAATCCCGGTGAAAGGAACTTTTCGACAGACAGGCTCCCATCTCTTTCCCACTAATGATATTCCTTGTTCTCTTGATGTGCTGGACGGGGGATGAACCTGTCAAGATAGACCTTAACCCTCTGCAAACCTGTGCAACATCCAACCTGGACATCTGCATTTGCTTTTCTGAAATTTTGTTCTATTCGTCAGAATTTTTTTGTTTGACAGTTTTATCGATACAGTAGATACGTCTTTGTTTTTATTCGACTTGCCAATTATTTTGAATGTAACAATTTTCATCGTTTAAGTACGATTTTATACATGTTCATTGGTCAAAGAAACAAGAAACAGTGTAGCATTAACACTTTGACTGCCAAAGCAATAGCCTCAAACATTTCATAAAATCGAAGTAATTTATTTAATGAAGAAACTATTGGAAAATTCAAATTTAGGACACCGAGTAGTTCTTTAACCTTCTTGCATTTCCCAGATATTAACCAAATTTGGTACAATAATTATATTAGCGTAATAATTCATTTTTAAGTATGGACAAATAATTCTGTCACCCATATATGGGTGACACGGCAGTCTACGTGTTAAATAAATCACATTAAGAAACTGTATAAACGCAATTAAATCGTGTTGAAACCGAGCGCAAAAGTAAATGGAACGTGTTGCAGAACCGTGCAAAATTCAATCGCATAAATGCACTATATAAAAAGAGAACCAGCTATGACTACATTCTAACAATAATTACATATTTATAACTAAATACCACAAAATGCAATAGAAACGAACACCAATTCGTGTACTCCGAGAAAGAACGCAGAAGCACATTCTTACAAAATGAACCTTAACCCTTAGCACTCGAATGGCGACTCTGAGGCGCCACTAAACCTTGCTACATACCAATATTCAAAATATTGTTTACATTCTTAAATTTGATCTTATTTAATACATTAGTAAACATTCATGCATTGTACTAGGTATTATATGCAGTTTCATATGCGGAAGATGAAAAGAATCATGAGCAATAGAAATATTCGAAAGAAATGTTTGGTTTTTTCAATTAAAATAACTCCGAGTGCAAAGGGTTAAGATACGAACGTTTTAACAAAAATTTGTTGAGGTCTTTCAACAATCCAATAAACCTGTTGCATCCGCAGAACAATTCATACTGAAACCCAAAATCAATGAGGAAGGAGGGTGTAGACATCGATGGGAAGATCAAAGGCGCCACGAGGATTTCGAAAACCCGCAACATGTGGCCATCGGGGCGGAAACTGGTTTCCACCCCCGCTCTACGGGGTGCAAAACGTATCCCCCATGCTTCTCGTTTCTCTTTATGCCTCGTGCGTGTTACATTTGTAGCGAACGCTCGTGCCCTAACCTCTAAACGATCCGGGCCTCCGAATGCTTCCTTTTCACCTAGTCGCAAGACGCGGCGAAGGATTTGGGTGGCGAATTTAGGGGTGTGGTCCGAAGTCACGCAACAATCATCTCCGCCTAGGTACGTGACGCACCACCCTTGTCGGCAGATTATCGCGCAGCAACCGCGTAAAACCGGGCAGCCGCGTAAACTGCACTTCTTCGGCAGGATATTATTATGCAAGTAGACTGCGACTGTCGGCCGGCAACGTGACTGCGCAACAGCGATTCGAAACGAAAATCATTTAGCCGACCGGTCGCATGTCGAAGCTATTTTACACATATACGCGTTTATTGCTCTCCTCGTGGATACTGCTATGCAAATCGGCGATCTACTTTGTCGCCTTAATGGCCACCTGCTTGGGAAATAAACAAGCCACGGCAAAGTCGCCGAGTAATTCGATTATTAAGCTTTTGCATATGAAAGATCCGATTTCATGCTGCTTGAACTCTCCTTTGCTAATTGATGAATGAAAAAGAGAATTAAGTGGCACTTACTGTGCACGAATATTAGAGCTTCGCGTTCTCCGAGCTGCACAGAATCGATGGACCGAGGGTTATTTTAAAATTGAAGAGCGGGGAGCGAAGAAAATTCGCGAATATTAAATTGTAACGAAATGGATGTTGCATGCTAATATACGTGGTCACAAATAGTTTTAAGGGGGACAAATCTAACGGCTATTAGGCTCGAAACAGAGCAAGCGAGACCATAGTTGCAAAACGAGCAGAATAATAAGATTCGAGGATATCCTGCGTTAATATTAATGCACGTTCGATTTTTCATGCTTTTCATTCGTTTCACGTAAAAGTTTGCTATTTTTATCGGACAACAAGTCGGACTCGGGATTATAAGTCGAGTCTCGCGCGTCGAGAAAAACCGCAATGGATGCCGGTATGCGAGTACACCAAGACCGAAATTTATAAACGTCGATCGGGTTTAACGCTCCGTGAATACCGGCGGCTGATCGTTAAAGGGGGAAAGCCGCCGGTTCGTTAAAAACTAGTTCTGAGAGCTGACCGCTAGAAGCAACGATTTTCTTGCAACACGATGTTTCCTGATAACGCAACCAGGACCGATTCAAACGGCCCGATCGAACGCCTGTATTTACAAACCATTTACGAAATTTTGTAGTACGAAACTGGATTATTCTTCAATTAATACACAAGCGTATGCGAAATAAATCAAATGCTGAACAGTAAAATTATAAATAAAATGTGCAAATACATATCGTGCATGCACATCATACATACCGTACATTTCCAACTCATTGAAATTATTCAGAAAAGAAATAAATGTCTATGCAACTCTTATTTCTTGTAGTTACCACAGACACTTTTATTTTGCATATAAATTCGCAATTTATTATAGAATTCATAAAAATTATGTTGATGTAGTCCTTACATCTTGCAATTAATGCAGACAATTTCTAGTTTGCATAAAGATCCACAATGTACGTATTAAAAAATTGATGAAAATAATCTTTTTTTTCAACAATGTATGTGCTACGAAGAAACGATTATTATACAGGGTGTTCACGCTATCGCTGGCCAGCGTTTTTCTTGCAAATAATAAATATTAGAAAAAAATGATAGAAGAAATAGTACTACTGTTTTTGGTAAGTAACATAATGGCGTATGTAATTTTCTTGTGTTTGCACTATTTTCTTAAAAATGGAGGTGACCTTCAATTTTTTAAATATAATGCCATATTTTTTTATATCATATGAAAGCGCGTGTCTAGAAAAATTTATTCATATACAAGACAATGACCTTCAAGGTCACACAAGGTCAGAAATGGCAGAACAATTTTGAAAATTTCGTACGTAATATTTCGTAGAGATATCATTCACGATACACAGCGACAAGAAATATAAACGACTTGCAAACGAAACTAACGCAATCATGTGCATTAATATTTCGGACAACGTTAAAAGAAGCTAACAAGAATGTAATTAATACAGCCGAAATATGTACTCATGCACAAGGAAGTTATATTGAACATTTACTATAGCCTCGTCAATGAAGTATACTTGTAAACGCATTAGTACGAAATGTTCAAAATGTTTCTTCAATTTCTGACCTTGCATGATCTTGAAGGTCATTGTGTCGTATACGAATGAATTTGTTTTGACACACGCTTTCATATGGTATGTAAAAATATATAGCATTTCATTAACAAAAATTTGAGGTCACCGACATTTTCATGAAAATAGTGCAGATACGAAAAAATTACATACGCTGCTTGCAAAAAATAGTATTACTTGTTCCTCTTTCATTATTTTCTAATATTTATCATTTGGAAGAGAAACGCTGGCTTGTAATAGCGTGAATACCCTGTAGATTAGGGATGGACAATTTTGCCTCAATTGAGGCAAAACTGTCCCCACCGTAATGCTAACTGCCCCCTCCAGCAAGCGCCGTACGGTGGGGCAACGAAAACACGAGATATCAGTGAACGCGACGAACGTGCGCACTGTATGAAAAAGAGGTTGGTGGGGGAAGCAAACGTTTCAGGAACCCCAACCGTGCCCAGACCTGATATAGATTGTAGAAATAACCGTGTCTAGACACAATATTGCTACACAATGCCTATGAAAAATAATGACAAACTAATTTACAATTTACGTGCCCAGTACGCAAGTGACAAGTCCCCAATAAAATCTGATTCGATTTTCATCAAGCGCGCGTAGCTCACGCTTTTCTCTTGTCTTCGGTGCTTGTAATTAGTAAACGAAGCCGATAACGCTTCACCATTTTTCCCCCAGATTCGAATATCACGATTAAATTTCTTGTCGGTTCGGTAAAACACATCATTCTGGTCCCCGTTACGTGTTAGCTGTCGAGTCATAGCAGTCGAAGCGGACAGGCAACGAAGAAAACGAGAAAGAAGAGGCGCGAGAGAACAGTTTGCCGCGTTAGCGCCGCAATGAAAGCGCGAGGCAGCCTCGCGCCTGCAACTGCAATCGGAGCCGATCGGTGTGCACGCTCGAATGCGTCCGCGTCTACCGCTGATCTTAATTACAATCGCAAATGAGACGGCGAGCGGATAATTGCGGCGCATGTCGCAAGTCGCTACAATGTCGTCCGGCGGGTGTCCCGGTCTTATTGGTGTGCGAACATGACCGCGTACCCGACGCCCTGCACACGTTTATGCACCCGAGAATTGCATTATAGACCGCGCGCCGTTTGATCGATCTGCGCGCACCGTGTTACAGCCGATGCATTTCTGCTACCGGGCTTCCGGGTCAATTCGATCGTGAGCGGTTCTATAATTTTGGAATTTATTTCATAAATTACGGACAAAAATTAATCTATTATTTGACTCTTGAACTATGAATGCATCGTATCTAGATTGTCCTCTTTATTAAATCGTAGTTTAATTGTTTTTTCTGACCTGAGACATCTTTACTTGAGAAGCCTTCTTCTCCAACCGTATAGACGTACCTTGCACCGTGTGTTTAAAACGTATTGCAGAATAAACTCTATTGTGCGGATGTAAAGTGTAGTTTATTATATTCCCATATTGGAATATATGTAATAATTCAGATTTTACTTAGGCTTGTATTTAAACGGAACATATTTTATCGTATAATTAGACATTTGAAAGTACACGAAAATAATTATTTGATATACGGGAAATGATACATTCAAAAATTAAAAACGCCATACGGAAATAAATATTTGATACACGGGAAATGATGCATTAAAAAATTTAAAACGCCACACGGAAATAATTATTTGATGCATAGGAAATTGTGCATGGTAAAATCCCAACTCGTGGGAAACAATCTACAGCTGTACTTCGATTAATTTATAATTCGGAAAATATGAATATGATATTATATAGATATTCACCGCTAATGCATAATCATGACAGAATTTTAGAACAAGGAAAACCCGAAGAAAAAGTGGCGAGCAAAATTTAAAACATTTTCGAAAATAATAGAAAAACTAACCCCAAACGAATATTAGAGAATATTTCGTGGTAATATTATTTTTATTTGAACAATTTAATATGTACTTGTCTAAATTTATATAGTTATGTTGTATTTTATTATTTTCATGTGGAGCATTATTAAATATGAGTTAGAAATATGTTATTAGAACTTGCAATTCTTCATGTCCGTGTGTCATATCATTATATCTATGTCGCATTGTACTATTTTTTTGTATTAAATTATTATAATGTAAAACATTACACTATTAGTGTGCTATGTCTGTTTGGCGCATTAAATTATAATCTTGTGAAACTGTAATTATCGTATGTGACTTTTAAATATTCAAAAAAATAATTTGGTGGTTCATTTTAATATATTCCTTTTATTTATTATTTTATTTGAATTTAATATTATTTTTCATTTTTATTTATTACTGCCCGGCCTGTGATTGCTTTCTGTTACTGGACTCGTAATCCTCGGAAATAATTGCACAACTATTACATAGTTCACTCGATTTTGCTTTATAAATAAACAGTGGGCTCGTGATTTTGTATTTTAATACCAGCGAGTTCTTTATGTCACTGCAATGCATCTTTCGGCGCTCCTACATCTCGAAATTACTGCACACTTTATTTTGCAGATAAAATCTGCCGATCAAATTTCAAAGAACCTCTTCCAATGGTAAGAGCCTCCGATAAAATTCCAGAAAATGTAAATATAACAATTTGGATTGAATGGTGTATGGAAAAATGAATATGTTATCTTTACACTGTGAAGAAGAGGGAAGGAGAAGAGTGGATGTCAAAATTAGATAGAGAGAGGAAAGAAAAACAGGACGGAATGAGTGAACGAGAGAGGAATGAAAGAAAAAGAATAAGAAAGACAAGATGTTTTAAAAAGAAAATTGTAAAGGGAACGAGATTCCTTTGTACCTCGTAAGGGAACAAATAAATATATACATACACTGTGAAGAAGATTTACGAGATTTACTTCGGTTTTGAAATTTCATTCAAGCGATTGCCGATGACAAACTCGCGCGCAGGAAAGAAGAAAAATTGCGAGAATATCGGCCGTTGGATATAATTATTGGTTTATCCCGGTTTTCGCTGCAACTTTCCGCTGGCGTACACACGTACGCTGCTTTATTAACTGTGCTGGCCGGGTTGTGCATTGTAGCGACTGCAGTCGATCGATAGTTCGGCAATGCGTTTCCGTTGACACCCTTCTACGGAATACGGTTGCACCCGCGTGTAAATAATGTTTATATTTAGCCGGTGCTCCACGCGACACCACTTTCGACCCTCTTTTCCATCGAAACCACCGATCCCCGAACTTCGGAAGCTCATTTCCGTGTGTCGATTACACTATAGTCTAAACGTTGACGCGAAAATTGATCGTAATTAATTGCTCAAAGAGTCCCGACGACCGCGAGCTCTTAACCCTTTGCACTCGGAGCTATTTCAACTAAAAAACCAAACATTTCTTCTAACCTAAAATATTTCCATAGAACATCATTTTGTTTCATTATATGCGTACGAAAATGATACCTCGTACAATATTCAAATGTCTTGTAATTTATTACATTTAAACAAATTTAATCATGCAAACAATATTCTGATTAATGGTGTAGCAATTTTTAGTGGCGCCTCAGAGTCGCCATTCGAGTGCTAAGGGTTAAATCCCGTTTCTTCGACCGAGAGACTTTCGCCGTGTATCTTCCACGGATTTCGCGGATGAAACACGTGTAAATCGCTCGGTCGTCCCGTTTTATATCGCTCGTTGCAATAGCCGTGTTAATAATCCGCTTGTTCGCGAATTTATGCGTTCGGTGAGTATGCAAATCACTCGGAGCTATTTCAACTAAAAAACCAAACATTTCTTCTAACCTAGAATATTTCCATAGCACATCATTTTGTTTCATTATGTGCGTACGAAAATGATACCTCGTACAATATTCAAATGTCTTGTAATTTATTACATTTAAACAAATTTAATCATACAAACAATATTCTGATTAATGGTGTAGCAATTTGTAGTGGCGCCTCAGAGTCGCCATTCGAGTGCTAAGGGTTAAATCCCGTTTCTTCGATCGAGAGACTTTCGCCGTGTATCTTCCACGGATTTCGCGGATGAAACACGTGTAAATCGCTCGGTCGTCCCGTTTTATATCGCTCGTTGCAATAGCCGTGTTAATAATCCGCTTGTTCGCGAATTTATGCGTTCGGCGAGTATGCAAATCACTCGGGGCTTTCGTTTTTACGCGTTATCGGACGATTGCGCTCTCGATATTTCGCTGGAACAGCTGTTCGGCAGCCACCATCGATCGATCGGCGTTTCCGGCGATATACTGGCCGATTTATTTTTTTTTTTTTTTTTCTAAAACGAAACGTCGTTATCTGCGTGGATGATTTTTCCTCTTCGTGAGACGGCTTAATTGCTCTCTATCCGCCCGATAATCTCAGTTACAATTATTGACGTTTCGGTCTGTGGCGTTGCTGCGCGGCGCATACCGGCTCATTATTGCAGCTAGACTTTATCTTATCTACCTTGTAAAGCTGCTACACGATAAACCGGGAAATAGTGGCCCCGTTTCTCATTCGCACCGCGGGCGAAATTGACGCGAGGCGAGCGACGAGCTCGATCATTTTCCTATTTAATGTCCGCCTGATGGGCCTGCCTCCGGAGCGCCATTATAGCAGAGTGGACCTTCTGGTATACGTTACTGCTCCAATTTTCCAGGCACCGTGCGATCATTATAAAAGACAACATTTTCATGCATGGGAGGAAGATTTTATACTTGATTCCAGGATATTCATTCGACGCCATGTACAAAATATTGTAACTTCGTGGAAAAAAATGGTACGACAATCTACCTTAACTCATTTTAAAGAGCGGAGTCTCAGCTTCCCTCAGGGGAGGGGGGGAGAATTATGTTCCAGAATGTAGCGCGAAAGAGTACTCTGGATTTTGGACAATTTTGCATATTGAAATGCCTCTGCGAACCTGGAAAAATCTACAATCACCTTAAAATTTCGAAAAATATGACCACGAGAAAAAAATCTCTTCTACCGTATTAATCGCCCCTTTGAAAGAAACATTTTTCATTCTTATACAGGGTGTCCCGCAACTGGTGGTACAACCGAGCGGGGGGTGATTCTACATGAAAAACTGAGTCGAAAATATCACGCAAGTAAATATCATCGGAATTATATCATATTTGGTATCATTTTTATTAGAAAAATGCCACAAATATGGTCATCGAAGTCCCATAAAAAAATAAAGAATTTGAAAATTCGGATTAGGTATGTTTACATTTCTCGGTGACCGAGGCCTCTCGAGCTCGGCTGTCCTTCTCTACGTTCGGCAAATCTCAAACAATGATATCCCTCGCGCATAATTGTCCCTCCGCAGACCCGTGTTGTGGACAATTATCGATGAAATACTGTAGTTTAAAAGAAAATGCGAAACGACTCACCCTGTATATCAGGGATGGGCAATTTTGCGTCAATTGAGGCAAAACCGTCCACACCGTAGCGCCCTCTGTCCCCTTCCAGCAAGCGCGGTACAACGGTGCAACCTAGACACGAGACGTCAGCGTGCGCAACGAACATGCGCGCTGCATGAAAGAGAGGTGGGTGGGAGAAGCAGGCGTTTGAGGGGCTCCACCCGTGCCCATGCCTGCAGTATATGGTCTAAGGTGGGAATAACGTGACGTCACGTATTCTCCTCGTTCAGAGAGTCGTCAGAGGAGAATTGTGCTACGTTTAGCGATGGAGGGGGAAAGCATTTAGCGGGGAGTACGCATCATCTGGTAACCCTGTCTTCTGTACGGTCAGACGTCAAGTATTCTCCTCGTTCAGAGAGTCGGCAGAGGAGAATTGACCGACGTTTAGCGATGGAGGGGGAAAGCATTTAGCGGGGAGTACGCATCATCTGGTAACCCTGTGTTCGGTACGGTCAGACGTCCCGGAATGTCGGCGTGTATAAAATGATACACGCATATGTGTACGCGAGCCGATCAAAAACCGACTATGTCGGGGCCCACGATTTCCGGGAATAAGAGAACACGAAGGTCCCAGCCGCCGGTCCCTTCTCCGGGGTTCCGAATACCCGCGGCCCGGGGTGTAATGAGTATAATCAAAACGATTTAGTAGAAAAGCAGCCGCGAGCTATACGGTGGACCGTATACGCGTCGGCCTCGTGCAGTTCAATTTGAATTTCGTCGGGACTCTTACCCGGGCCATAATATTCGTCGGTCACGAAGACGCCACCTGATGGACGACCAAATTGCTGGTCTGGGTCTACGATCTGGCCCCCGTTGCCTATTCGTCCCGCAGAAAATCTGCACTATTGTTGCCCCCCTCCCCCCCCGACACGTTCTCTCCTAGCTTCCTCGAGTGAGAGAGAAAAAGGAAGATTGTTTTTGTGTGACGCGCACAGACACAAGAACATCGCTACCGGCGCGGCGTCGTTTTCGCAACGAACACCGAAAGTTCGCAGATGTCCGCCGGTTGTGTCTGCGGATGGATCTCTTTTTGCCTAGCAGATTGTAGAAACTACACCGCATCGGAACCGATGGCGAATAGACACTCCTCGTTAACCCGGTGAATAGCGTCTGCCCATCGAGTCAATAGGTGACTTATCTAGCCGCCTCCTGTTCACCTGGACAGCTCTGCAAATTGCCGGTCTAGCCTTTGCGGACTTCCGTCCTGACGAGCTGGCGTTTGCGAATTTTCGGGATCCTCGGTTTCTTGAGAAACAGAGGATATTTTCGTGACAGATGTGGATCTATCAATTTTTATGCAATCTCTAGATTCTTGTGGAATTTTTGGATTAACGAATCTGTGAAAATTGGCTTTTGTTAATGGTACATTGGGATCATTGTGATGCAGAGAAAACAAGATCTAAATTATTAAACTTGTAAGAAGGCTCGACACGTCTAGATTTGTTGCTTGTTCGCAGGAAACTGTTTATTTTAACAAAATATTAACGCAACATAAATCAATAAAATTATATATAACGATTAAACATATGAGTAAAACATTCAGTATCGTGTAGATACACGGTGGTATAATCATTCTTCTTACAATTTTATTGATTTATGTTGCGTTAATATTTTGTTAAAATAAACAGTTTTCTGCGAACAAGCAACAAATCTTGACGTGTCGAGCCTTCTTACAAACCGTAGACTAATATGTATTTAATTACTAACATTTGAAGGTTAAATGTATGATGGTTTCGGCGCACAGGTTCGATCATGTAAAATTTCTAAAATTTCGATCAAAAAACATATCAAATTTATATTTTGAAGGTTAGTTCATGAGTAGAGAGAAGGGGGATCAAAGAAAATCTACTCTGGTGTATTAATGATCCCATTGTGATCCGAATAGAAAAATATCTAAATTATATTAGACTGTAGATTTTTGTGAATTTAACTACTACTTTTTGGAGCTACATTTCTGAGTTTGGGGGATTAAGGAAAATCTACCCAGTTGTATTAATGGCCACGTTGCAATATTGCAACAATTTGATTTTTATTAAACATTTTACAATACTGGCAATTTTAGAAATCTGCAAATCTGCAATCGAATAATTATAGTTTCAAATCGTTGATTTTATAACTGCAATCTTGCATTGTTTGCGTTCAATATCGTATATAGAAAATTTACTGTGCATAATTCGTAGGTGTACAGACGCATTACGGTTACTGAAGAAGATATTTTTCATGTGATCGTTCACAGATAAACGAATCTGCACTGATATGAATGCTGCAACTATGGACTAGGTCGACTAGGTTACGCAGTTGCATCTTAGGTCGATGACTCTCGAGCAGATTGCGATCTGATCTTCTATTTGTACATGTGCTTATCGGCTAATCAATTGTCCTGATATTCTGGGGCAATTGAACTTTTGATCTATACTCGAAGAACGAGCTTCTACACTTCTCTCAAATATATACTGGCATGTTTTATCGAAAAAAACATCAAATGTTTAATTTCAATCTATATAATATAATATTGTCTTTTTCTAAATACATCCTCTACAAAATTCTTCAATTCTATTTTGTGTATCTATTTTTCCTATTATTTTTTAAAGTATTAGACCCACAGAAATTTTTATATTCCCCCCGCTATTTTATAGAAAGCTGAATTAAGTAATAAATTTCTATAGTCATCTGGAGGTCTTTCATCATTGTAAAAATGGAAGAAAAATAATTTAATAATCATTCAAATTTGCAGAGGCCACAACTGTATAAAAATCCACAGTATAATCATTACAATTGTCTTATTTTTCTATTTTCATCATGTTGCAAATCGTCAGGTATGATTCTCTAGAATTCTCCCATTTTGAAATTGAACAGTTTCAATTATTTTTAAGAACTTTCGAATAAGAGTTCTGATGATTGAGCGAAGAAGCGAAGTTGGCAGTGGCCAAATACTTTTGGGAGTAACTGTACATCGGTATAGTTGAAACCATGGGACCCGAAATTACAGGCGACCAGTGTTCACAGACGGATGAGGATCCCTCTGAAGGAAAAATCGAGGATCCTCCAATAATTTCAATCCCGGCGGCTTTTGACTCTGGACCAGGTATAGACAACCTAGCAGAAACAAAGGGAATGGGTGGTCGATGGAGAGAAAGAGAGACGAATAGAGCGAGAGAGAAAGAGAGGTGGATAGAAAGAGAAAGCGACAGGGCCACATCGGAAGATGGAATTACCTTCTGGTCCACCGGTACCAACGTATATATTGGGAGGCTACTGATTTATGTAGTTGCACGGCCAGGTATTATGGTGGATAAACTTCGAAACTAGTGACCTGTCCAGGAAGTTGTGTTTAGAAGCTGAATTTTGTTCCAGTACTACTATACATAACTGTAGCGCTTGCAATGTTTAAGCTGACTACTGGACTTCTAACCCCTTGCGCGAGTCACAGCAAAACCCACTTTATGTTATTAATTTTCTCTAAACCGAAACAAGATTCTATTTACTCTGTCAAACTCCCTTCTCCTTCTAAAAAATTATAAACGACAAAGATGTTCTTTATAACAAGTAAGCAAGGGGTTAGAATAGCTGACGACTACCGGAACAATTACCCTAACTTTTCACGCAAGAGAAATAACGTATACCGTATAGGAAACAGAAGATGTCATAAATTACCACGCTAAGAACGGTGGGTAAAAAAGAAGAGAAAGTTGAAACTGGCAGGGTCAATTTTCTCGGGTAAAATTCGTGGTTGCTCGGGCGCCAGCGATCATGCAGTTCATGAAACGGTGTGTTTAACTGGCTGGCCGTAGGATTCGGGCAATCATGCTTCTGTTAAAGACATCCTCGGCCGACCGTGCGGCATACGGTCCGGGGGATAAATATACCGTGAAAGCATTCTGGTCGTTATTATGTAACTTTCCACCCCTTTCACCGATCCCTTATTTTTAGAGGGGCAGGTAAGCGGCCCGATTACTGTCTTTAGCGAGCATCCTGATCCTCCTCGACGGGCCACGGAATCTCTTCTCTTTCGTTTGTGCAGCCACGTTCGGGAAATGCTGAATAGCTGCCGGATGGAAATTAGCGACAGAGTTCCGGGGCTGACGAGGAATCTCGCGAAAGATTTCAGAGAGGCTGCTGCGATGAAGTATGCGGCAGCTGAAGGACTATTGGGGCGTGATCCAACGGGGTTGCATCGGTATAATAAACTGTGGAAGGGGTGATCTACAGCGGGCACGCGCCACTGGCTCGGAAGAGCAACCCTTCATCGGGTTATCCTCGGCTTTCCAGCCCACGAACGATAATCTCGACCCCCTTGGGCGAGAGACAGCTCTCATCTCTCTCTCTCTCTCTCCCTCTCTCTCTTTCTATCTTCCTCTTCGTTGCCTATTTGTTACGTCCCAGGCTGCTGAACCCTTGGACGACGCTACTGTCACGTGACGAAACGCTTCGCCGTGATTTTCCTAGACAGGGCCACGGTATTTAAAGAAGCTCGATGAGAAAACACCCTACAGAACAATCACACGATTATGGATTGACAGATCATTATAATTCTCTCGAGGATCGTGCCGACGAAACGTTTTCATTGGGATGGGTAGGCAGACTTTCTGGTAACCTAGTTTCTGCGGTGTGGAAGCTGGTGGGAGTCTTGTTTCGTCAGTATTTAAAATGAGGTTTCAGCTAAATCAAACTAATTATAGCTGCACTCGTAATACTATAATATCAAAGAAAACAAACCTTGCCTGTGCAATAATCTTAAAATATAAAATCACCATCAACAAAATAACAATGCACCATAAAAAAACATTCTCTACTCAGAATACTCCAGAAAGAAAGAATAAAAATGGATGAAAGAAAGCCAGAAAACAAACGTAGCCTCCACAATAATCTCGCCCTTCATTAAACTATAAAATCACCATCAACAAAATAACAATGCACCATTAAAAAAAAACATCCTCTACTCAGAATACTCCAGAAAGAAAGAGTAAAAATGGATGAAAGAAAGCCAGAAAACAAACATGGCCTCCACAATAATCTCGCCCTTCCTTAAAATATAAAATCACTATCAACAACATAACAATGCACCTTCTTTAAAAAAAAACATCCTCAACACAGAAAACTCCAGAAAGAAAGAATAAAAATGGATGAAAGAAAGCCAGAAAACAAACATGGCCTCTACAATAATCTCGCCCTTCCTTAAAATATAAAATCACCATCAACAAAATAACAATGCACCATTAAAAAAAAACATCCTCTACTCAGAATACTCCAGAAAGAAAGAGTAAAAATGGATGAAAGAAAGCCAGAAAACAAACATGGCCTCCACAATAATCTCGCCCTTCCTTAAAATATAAAATCACTATCAACAACATAACAATGCACCTTCTTTAAAAAAAAACATCCTCAACACAGAAAACTCCAGAAAGAAAGAATAAAAATGGATGAAAGAAAGCCAGAAAACAAACATGGCCTCTACAATAATCTCGCCCTTCCTTAAAATATAAAATCACCATCAACAAAATAACAATGCACCATTAAAAAAAAACATCCTCTACTCAGAATACTCCAGAAAGAAAGAGTAAAAATGGATGAAAGAAAGCCAGAAAACAAACATGGCCTCCACAATAATCTCGCCCTTCCTTAAAATATAAAATCACTATCAACAACATAACAATGCACCTTCTTTAAAAAAAAACATCCTCAACACAGAAAACTCCAGAAAGAAAGAATAAAAATGGATGAAAGAAAGCCAGAAAACAAACATGGCCTCTACAATAATCTCGCCCTTCCTTAAAATATAAAATCACCACCAACAAAATAACAATGCACCTTCATAAAAAAAACATTCTCAACACAGAAAACTCCAGAAAGAAAGAATAAACCGTGGATGGATGAAAGAAAGCCAGAAAACCCCTCCAAAATCGAAACAAGAAAACCACGCTCCAAACGCGTTTATCCGAACTCCGCGAAATTGATTATCTGTTCCGCGGAAATAAATATTCAAGCATGGATTTGCAATGTAAACAGGTTCCGTTCGCCACGGTTTCCAGGCTTGACTTCCGGTCCGTCGATAACGAGGCTCCTTTTCCTGCTAGCTCGCGTGGAAGTTCTCCGGGGCAATAAAGTTTCGCGTTCCCGGCCCGCGATGAACGAGCCGCAAACGACTCCGTTCCCCGTGGCACGTGTTCCACGAAACTGCCTTGCGCTGCCACGTTGTTCACGCAACTCTCGCCGACACCTGGCCGTGGCTGTCGGCTGGGCCAAAAACGTGGAATAATCCTAGCCCCGCATGTATTTCCGCCTATTAATTTGGCTAAGACGATTTCGTCTCCTCTTTCTTCTCACTTTTTCACGACCGAGGTAACTCGAGCGCTAAAACGGGGTCCCGGGGAGCAAGAAGTCCCTTACGCTCTCTAAGTACTTAATAAGGTCCGACTACCGCGTCCCCGAAGCCACTTTAACCGTGTGCTCCCCTTCGGGATTAAGATTCCCGACATGTCGGAAGAACCGACGCAGGAAAATGCCGATATTCATTTCTTAAATGATTCTGAAATCATCCTGAATTCCCCTCTTCCTCCCTCTCCCACTCACTTTCCCTCTCTCTTTGTCTTTCTCCCTCTCTCTTTATCCGTGTCTTGCGGCATTAACTCTTTACGGTCCGAAATATTTTCTCTTTTATTTTAGAATTTGCTTCAACAATTCCTACGAAAACATCTTTCTGAAGCAGATTCTGAAATCACCCTGAATTCCCCTCTCCCTCCCACCCCCCTCTCTTTGTATTTCTCCCTCTCTCTTTATCCGTGTCTTGCGGCATTAACTCTTTACGGTCCGAAATATTTTCTCTTTTATTTTAGAATTTGCTTCAACAATTCCTACGAAAACATCTTTCTGAAGCAGATTCTGAAATCATCCTGAATTCCCCTCTTCCTCCCTCTCCCACTCACTTTCCCTCTCTCTTTGTCTTTCTCCCTCTCTCTTTGTCTTTCTCCCTCTCTCTTTATCCGTGTCTTGCGGCATTAACTCTTTACGATCCGAAATATTTTCTCTCTTTTATTTTAGAATTTGTTTCAACACGCATCTTTCTGTAGCAGATTCTGAAATCACCCTGAATTCCCCTCTCCTTCCTTCTCCGCCTCTCTTTCCCTCTCTCTCTCTCTCTCTTTGTCTTTCTCCCTCTCTCTTTATCCGTGTCTTGCGGCATTAACCCTTTACGGTCCGAAATATTTTCTCTCTTTTATTTTAGAATTTGCTTCAACACGCATCTTTCTGAAGCAGATTCTGAAATCATCCTGAATTCCCTTCCCCCTCCCTCTCCCCCTCTCTTTCCCCTCTCCATTTGTCTTTCTCCCTCTCTTTATCCGTGTCTTGCGGCATTAACCCTTTACAGTCGGAAATATTTTCCCTCTTCTATTTTAATACTTGCTTCAACACTTTCTACGAAAGCATCTTTCTAATATCAATAATTGTGGAACAAACAATTTGGAACCGGTCATTTTGACCAATGGTGGTGGTGGTGTTTATTGTTAAAGATGTTGTTCATCTATGGTCGCATTTTAAGATTAATTACCGAGGCTATGGTTCTTATAGAACGTCGCTGTGTGTTACAAACTTGAATAATGTCGATACGCATGAGGTAATATAAATTGAAGAAATAGTTTATTTGCTAAAACAGGTTTCTCTGAATAATCTGAACCGAACCCTAATGTCGTCGCCAGTCAATTGAAGAGAACATTATCTGCAGACATGTCACCATGCATTCGAAAGCTGAATATTAAAAATCAAACAGGAATAGGAGACAGTTTGGTTGTTTTATAAATTGTTGAATTGATGTATCTGTTAGAACTGATATATCTTTCAATACTTTGAGCTCAATCCTGATATCACTATTGGCCAGTCAAAGATAAATAATCTTTCCTAAGAGGATGTCTACATAAAATGTTACTATATATCGAAAACTTGAGTACCACTTGCAGGAAATGATGTAGGAGTCAGTTTAGTAGCTTTATAAATTGAAGAAGCAATTTATCTGATGCGGGAGACCTGTCCTACGATGTACTAAGCACAATCTTGATATTCCAAGAGTCAGCAAAGGATAATAATCATTTTGAAGAGGATGTTATCCATATAAAGTGCCACTGTGTATGGAAAACCTGAATACTGATAGTAAAAATGCAAGAAGAGTTATTTTAACAATTTTATAAATCGTTCATAACGCCATATGCCAAGCACAATCCTGATGTAGCTAAGTGTTGGCAGAGGATGATCTAAGGCAGCGGTATCCAACCTTGATGCTACTACGCTCGCCCCAAAAGAAATTTTTTCCGCGCCTCCCTACGTCTGAAAATTAATATTTTATTAAAAAAATTCTGCACCTTCCCTGGCAATAGTCTGCGCCTCCCTTGGAAGGTGCCCCTCCCAGGTTGGAAACCGTTGATCTAAGGGCACATTATCCATAGAAACATCACTACGTCTTGCAATCTTGAATTTTATCAGTAGAAACGAAATCTGAGTGAATTTAGTAATTGCATAAACCCGAAAAAGTAATTTATTTGTTAGAACAGACCTGTCTCTCGATATTCCAAGTACAATCATGATGTACTCACGAATCAAAATTCCGCTGTCCACAGAAACGGCGGTGTGCATCGCAAAATAAAATGCTAAAACTCAAAACTGAATAAAACTGCATTTAATAATTCTATAAATCAAAGAGTTAACTGTCTTATTGGAACATCGTGTCGCTGCATAATATCGCCAACTGTTAATTAAACAGAAAACCCTGGGAGACCAGTTAAGATCAGAGACAACCGAAGTTAATCTCGCAACGAATGCCATTCCCAGAACAAAAACACCATAATTAAAAAGCTTGGTAGAGTAGGATATAGTCGAAGACGAATCGCGCGCCAGCAACACCCAGAAAAGGTGGCAGTTAGCAGTGTTACCATAATAGAAGTCGAGGCGGGCAGCAGTTCATTAAATCAGGCATTCAAAACAATTTTCTAGAGACGAATGGCGTTCTGGTTGCGACCGAGTGGTCAGATAAATCATACCAACGGATTCGAATAGAATATTCCTTTGGTGGAGAACGATGATCCAAAGCCGGGGGCCGTGGAACGATCATCGAGCAACAACCCAGACGAAAGATGCGTCCTCGGTGCGGGGCAACGTTTTAATCGCATCTTTCTCTACTCCCATACACCTAGGACTAACGTGGGGTCCCATCCGGACTGACCGCATTCTCACCCGCGTGACGTCAGCATCGAAAAGAGATCCTCTCTTTACCCGTTCGAGCGGATCTTCTCTGAACGCAGGAGGAAGCTCATGAATTTGCGCCTGGTTACATGTCCGATCGGACGGCCTTAAAAATTCCCGGTGTTCGTTTATGGCCGGCTAATTAGATTTTTATCTTCATTAACGGGCCGCCCGACCGATCCTGTCCCCCGCTTCTCTTGTCCTCTCGCGCATTGCTGGCCCCGGCTTTACCGGGTGTCTCGCAATTAATTCGCATCGATTACCGGACCCGGGCAGATAGCGATTTTAATTTATTTTCGAGGCACGCACTAAGCTGGCGTGCTTCCATTACCAGATACAGCTACGACGGATTCCCGGTATCTTCGCGAGACTCTACTTCTGTATACAGCGAGACTGGTATAATAGGGGTGGGGCCCCGAGCCTCTTATTGAAACCGAAAATAAAAACGTTAAATATTTTACGGTTCTCTCCTGTGTACCCGATAATCCAATGCTGGCATCCAATGGTTTTCTCTCAGCTGTGTCTGCTAATTGAAGAATAATTTTTTCATCCTTCCACCAACAAGCTGTGCATGGACATGTGCGAAACTTCGAGAATTACGGTTTTAATGACAGAGGGACTTACAAGATTTTTTTGTTGGTTGATCCTAGATAAGAAGTTATGACACAGGATGAATATTTTTAGTATCAGTTTATAAGCAATGCTAATTTATTTTTATAATTGTGAAGGGTGCAATAGAAAAATCACAACCATTGTTCCCTACAAACTTGTGGCTACTGGATAAATGTTTTTGACACAGGATCAAAAGTTTAGCATCCATCTATGGGGGATCCTAATCTTTTCACACACTTTTGGAGGGTGGAATACAAATATAAAGTAACCAATCTTCTACAGGTTCTAGAGAGAATATCTGTGGTTGTCAGGAAGAACGCCGCATGTCACATGCTTTCACTTTCGAGATATTAAAGTTTTGACCACTAATGCTTTAACATAGGACATCGGTTAAATTGCATTATTTTCTTGAGCCCACCGAATTTGTTTTCATGACTTTTTTCTGGTAAATACGTAAATCCTATACTATGAAGCTCAATTAATGCTTAACCGTTTGAGTCCCAAGTAGCGCGATCGCCTTGTTGAGATTTTATGTCGAGAAAACCCAGCACATTTCGAGCATTGTCGACAACTGCTCAGATTTACTGACGCGAGTACATCACACAGCTCCTTTTATTGTAAATAGTACATTTTACAATAGGTAGAATAATACTATAATAAATCAATAATACATTAAAAAATAATGAAATAATACATTACAAAATAAAATAAAACAAGCGCTGTCGCGCTGCTTGGGTCTTTTCGTAGTCATTTAGAGAAAGCGCGGTTGCGCTGTTTGGGATTCTTCGACAGTGTTTTTTCTATACCCCGTGGAACTCAAATGATTAAACTCAAATTTCTTGAAATTGTGACATGCGTCGTTTTTCCTTGCAACCACAGATATATTATAGGCATTCTTTTTCGGAATGATAGTATCCAAACCAATTTGTTTTATATATTATGTAACATCTTTAAAATTGCATTTACAGTATTTACACAGTAACATACAAAAAACGATAAATTTAAATGATATCTAAGGCTCCATGCTTTAATAAAAAAATACCGGTACTTGCATACAAATCAGTTTCTTAACCCTTAACACTCGAATGGCGGCTCTGAGTCGCCTCAACAAATTGCTACACCATTATTCAGAATATTGTTTACATGATTAAATTTGTTTATATGTAATAAATTACTAAACATTTAAATATTGTATGAGGTACTATATCAGTTTCTTACGCATATAATGAAAAAGCCTATGTACAATGGAAATATTCTAGGTTAGAAGAAATGTTTGGTTTTTTAGTTGAAATAGCTCGGAGTGCAAAGGGTTAATAGTATCAACTGTTCTCAGCCATTTTATATCGTTTAAAGCATTATCTACGGCTTTTATCGGTCGCAGAGCGCAGCCAAGATGTCTGTCGATCCTCTATCGAAGTCCGCTCACGACCGGCAGCCGAAGCGTGGCTTCCCATCGAATTTTTCTCGGCCAGAAATACATAATCCTCGCCGATCGTCGACCTAACGACGTCGCATCCATTCCAAAGATACCGGATTCCAGGAAGAAGCCTCGCTCTGTCCCGTCGTCGTCTTCGATCCGCGAGAGATCCTGCGTCGCCTGCGTCCCGTAAATCCTAGTCGAGCGTTCATAAAACGCACCGAGGCTTCTTCCGCGTGAGACAAATTCAACCTGGAGAAAACGCTGTTCGATAACCGAGGCCGCGAACAACGTTTTACGACTCCCCTTTTCATTTCTGCGATCGTCGATCAAGTCAATGGCGTGGCGTGGCGCGGCGCGGCCATTCTCCTCGGTGAGACACCGTAAGATAATGGGGAGAAGGTGTCAGCGTTCGGTTCCATCGGCTATCTTACGAGCTCGAAATAAATTCTGAAGGTGGGTGTCCAATGGGTGGGAGGAATAAGCGAGGGGAGGGGGGACCAGGAGGGGGGCAGGTGCGTCGAGTCGTACGGGCTTAAGTTATTCATGAATTCGTTTAATCGGTTTCTGCGCCTATCTTGTTTTCTAGGTTTTTACGCCGGCTCTGGTAATCAACGTTAATTCGTAGAAAACCGTACCAGTAACGAGCACCATAAATTCTTTATTGGCATCGAGACGATTTCAGCCCCCCTCCTCCTCCTTTTTTACCGATACTTTATACATATAACGTCGTTTAAATATATATACGCAAAACACTGCAGCTTGAGTACATAACCTCAATTCTCGAGATGGAAAATGTGCATCCGGATAAAAATCTGGCGTAGTATACCACCCCCGTTTCTTAATAACTCTTAATAACATGTTGGAGAAATAATTTGATGGTATGATTTCTAAACATCATTCGTAACCAGTGAAGTGTTATGACTACTGGGAGCCCCTGGGCAAAGTCGAATTTCGGGATCCCTAACCTCAACTAAATAACTTTCACGTTGGAAAAAATAAAACGATCGTAGAAACATCTACATATTTATTATTGCATAAAAAGTGAAATAAATTCTCCTTCGTACATGAAAACCTTTTACATAAAAATACAGAATATTTGGTTTGTGTTCGGGGCCCCTTTTTGCTTCGGGCCCCGGGCATTTGCCCAAGTTGCCCATAGGGTAATACGCCACTGTTCGTAACTGAAGGCTAATAAATCTGATTGCTTAGTGAATCGTTTAATAGCGGCCGTAATTTTAATGGTGGCTCATCAAATCGTTCGCTTGTAACGTAATATAGTCAATCCTTTGAACTTCATCATTTTCTCGATTCTTAATTAGTATTTTGGAGGATGGTTTCTTGACACGAATGAACTACTGTGCCAATTATGGAATAAGATACAATTCTAATGGTCGTCTGCCAACGATTAAAAATATTGAACAGTAGCAATTGTGTTTCGAATCTGATCTACAAACAGCTGTTTCAGCTAATGACATAATTCTACGGTTTTATTACAGTCTCTATGTGTGCAGTGCCTTCTTAGAATAAGCCTACACAGCTATGTGACACTTTCAGTTAGAATTATATAAGAGTCGAGTGACCAAATCTATATTCTTATTTCAAAGACATATCAAATGATCTACAATCAGCTAGGCTTAACTGCGTTTTGGAGAACTCTTTTTTTCAAGTTTTTTTCATACAATGCTATAGATTTCGACGAGAAAACACCGAAAATGAAAATCTTATTGTGAGGAATTCATTGGTTAAAAAGTTATACGCGTATAAAGTTGAACACTTTTAAGCCTTTTTGACAGGTTAAAACAGGTTAATGTTTAAATTTGTTACAGTACAACTCCATTTATATGAACTTACCGGGAGAAAAATTGGTTCACATAATTTGGTGGTTCATATAATAGGAGTCCACCTGTCTCCCACTACTGACTATGATTTTTCGTTCATTTACGTAAAGGGAGTGTAGTTAACTAAGCACTGTTCAAATTCGGTTCATATGAATGTGGAGGTCCATTCATATTTAGCAATTCTATTGTAGTAATTTTATTGTAGCAATTTTATGTACAATTTCCGATATCAACCCTTCACTGATATCACCTGTCTGTTTCATTTCTACATTATCTATAATTTTTACGATGTCACAAAAATGTATGGCAATCAATTTACCAATCTAGGAACACGAGCCGACACAAACTCATTTTTCCAGTTCTAACAAAACGGAAAAAAAGTTTCAATTGTTGTTGTAATGGGTGGTTTCGGTTAGGTGAATAACCTACTCTTTTTCCTTAACTAACAATTATATATTTAATATAACATGTAATGTACTTTCGCACGGTAACTCTCTTGCACTCTCTCTAGTGGACTCACCTACCGCTCTCTCTTCTCATAGCAACCTCAATCTTATTACCCTAACCATACCAACATTATAAAATATAATAAAAATAACCCTACATCAGTCCCTTCGTAAAAATCCTATTCGAAATCCACCAAGCCGCTCAAGGGCAGAATTCCCGCTGCCATAAATTTAGGGGTTTATATAGATAAAAATTAGATTATTATAAAATTTTGATTATATTTAAAATTATCAATTTAGGTGGTGGTAGAATTGTGTGATTATATGAAATTTTGTATTGAGTTAATAGAGGGCATTTTTAATATAATTTTAATAACCTAAAAAACCTATAATAATAACTTATTTGACTTTTTAAAAACACTAAATAATAAAAAAAATGAGGAAGCTAAAAATTGTGTAAAAATATGGGGGTAATTTTTAAAATATTGGGGAGGAATAAATAAAAATTAGATTATTATAAAATTTTGATTATATTTAAAATTGTTAATTTTGTAAACAGTCAAATTGTATAGAATGAAAATTTTTATTTAGAAATTTAGGGGGTTACATAGATAAAAATTAGATTATTATAAAATTTCTGCCACTCTCTCTAGTGGACCCACCTACCGCTCTCTCTTCTCATAGCAACCTCAATCTTATTACCCTAACCATACCAACATTATAAAATATATTAAAAACAACCCTACATCAGTCCCTTCGTAAAAATCCTATTCGAAATCCATCAAGCCGCTCAAGGGCAGAATTCCCGGTGCCAAGTAAACAATTTAAAAAATTGAATTACCAAAGACCATGAAGTGCAACACTGTTTATCATATCGCGACCATATAACATTTTTCTCCCTTCGGTGATCTCGTTGAATCGGACTTGGTATCGTGTTCGAAAGCAGATCCGACGAATAAACATGAATTCCAGAGCCGCGAGAGCTACTTCGGATTTAATGCGGCGAGACACGGGGCGAGGAGAGAAATCATTTAGCAGTTCTCGAGATTCGAAACGATTTCCACGCAGAGCCGGGCCCGAGCTCAGGTTAGGGCAGGGATAATTTATAGTATTAGGTAATTTCTGTCCGGTCTGGTGCCCCGCGAGCGAGGCGTCCACGGCGCAAAATATGGGCCAGAAGAATGATTCCATAAGTCCGGCGAGCGTATCTTTATTGCGCCGGGGAAGAAGTCGATCGCTGCCGATCTCTCTCTCTCTCTCTCTCTCTCTCTCTTTCTCTCTCTCTCCCTCTTTCTCTCTCTCTGTTTCTTTACAGTCACGAACCGGCACAAGGGAGCAGGCGTCGTTTAAATTCCGTCGCGTTAGATCGCTGGCGATCCACACGGTATCAGGAAGTCGTGAATCGAGCAAGCCTAGGCTCCCGCGGCGAGACATTTGGCGATTTAAAAGGTTACCCAGTCTCACTGTAAATAATCTCGTTTCAAACGGCGTTTCGTCCGGGACTAATCCGAGAAACTGTGACATGATTCAGTGCACGAGGTACGTGGACGTCCCTCGTTACTCGTCGTTACTCCTCGCGTCGTTCGAACACGAAACGAGAAAGGAAACGATAAAAATCGAGTCGTAAACTTCTGGTTCATTGATTCGCTTCTGCGCGAATCCTCGTTGGACATTTTTTGGTCTGGAAATGAATTTCTTAATAATAAGAAAGAGCTTGTTTTCGAAGGGGGATGAGATTCGAAGCGCCATTTTGTTTGATAAAAAAAGAATAGTTTCTGTTGATTGTTCAATCTGAAAAGTGACGAGAAACTACCAAATTTTATTTGAGAGTAGAGGAAGGGATGAGGTAAGAATTTTCTCTCGTCCATTGACACACAGAGGTGATCCTTAATGTAGAGAACCTAACCTTAAAATTATTGTTAGAGAAGATGTTATTGGCGCAAGGTTCGATCTTTTTGATCTTTTGATCTTTCAAAAAGATCGAACCTTGCGCCAATAATATCTTCTCTAACATTATTCAAAATTCGATCGATAGAAATCACAATTATTATCTTAAAATTATTATTCTAAAAAATGAATATCTTCAAAATTGTGGCTACTTTCTCCGAAAATCATTGCTTTTGTTTATCCATGTTTCGGACAATACCTACACCCACATTAATTAACACTAGAAATACCGAACCAGTCAAAATAACTGGTTTCTAATTTTTTCTTTTACAAATATTGAGATTATAAATATGTTTCCAGGAGTAACTTTTTAGTAAACTTGTTTATTAAAGTACGTATTTGAACAAAAATTATACAAAATCTGAATAAATTCAACCTTGTCGTTATTATAATGCAGTACACACCAGTAGCGTTTAGTGTTCGGTAGTTCTAGCATTAAGAACCTCCCCTAATTCTTCGGTGTTAGAAGCCACCAACGAGAGTGTTCACCATTAATATAAATAACTATTACAATCTATCTATCACTAATAAAAAATTCATCAACACACTATAAACACGTAAGAACAAACCTGTAAAGTTTCGCCAAGACACGTCTGATAGTATCCCCAGAAAAAATTCATAAAGTCACCGGAGTGGGGTGTAGCGTTCCTATGGTGGAGCAACAAGTAGGCAATAAATTTATCAATTCCGGCGATAAAGGGGCATTAAAGAATTAGCAATCGCGATGTTTTTAACTAGCCGGATTGAGGAAGAATCCGTGGAATCCACGGGACCGTTTCTTCGGCGTTCGATCGAATACAATTCAAGAGGCACCGTCCAGCATTAAAACGCGATCCCCCGTTCGCGAAGCCGAAAGGAAGACGACCCTTTTTGCGGCGAGTTCACCTCCCGTTGCTTTGCAATTTAAGAATCTCACTTCAGGATTCCTAGAAGTTCCTAGAAAGTCGCCGTACGGATTTCAGCAAATTTAACGACCCACTGGAATTCTTATTGCCGCAATGAAAGCCGCTCGGAGGAGTCCAGGTTGTCTTCTCCGTCCTCGATCCTAGGCGATCGAAATGCCGCGACGGACGGACAGACGGACGGCATCGCTCTTTTTGCACGCGAGCTGAAGCGAGTAGAAGCGAGTAGTGGCGTGTTGAAGCGAGTAGAAACGAGCTGAAGAGAAATGGAAGCCACTTCCGAAGTCGCGGTTTCTGGGAAGAGGGTGGCACCGGGACCAGAGGAATGCGGAGGAAAGGACGGGACGCTGCTCCATATTTATCGTACCGACCGTCAAAGGCCTCCAGAAACGCAAAACCCCATCGGTAGTCCCATGAGCTTCGCCCCATCCTCCCAGCAAGAAACAAATCAGTCTTATTAATTAATTTAACTGGCCTAAATGACCGAAAGAACCGTCACGCGGTGCGCTTTGCGCGCGTGTGAACGGCCAGTGCGAATTTTTTCGATGGAAACGCGAATTCCTGGTCATACCCGACGCGACACGCTGCGACCCTGAGAAACTGTGGATGCTGAACTGCAGATCCGTTAACGTGTACAGTAAACGTTTGACAGTAGATGTGCGAACCACTAAAACTAACTATTTTGCACATCTTTTTACATTTCATTTAAAATTGCATCGTTCAAATGATTTTTCATTGAATATTTAGAAATTGCGTGTCTCTAGATTAGTAGAAGATAAAAGTTAAACATATATCACAAATAATATGTTGATCGGGCTGCAAACAAGACAGTAAAAATGTCGGATGAATTTATCAACAGCCCCGTAGATTTTATACATTTGTGATGACAGCGAGCTGGTGCACTTTCGAACAGTTCAGAAATTATAAAACTTTCAGAATACGAATGAACAATTTTAATCTTAATCAATCTTACCCTAATTATTAAAGAAAGAATGACACTCGTATTAGGTCCAGTTTTTTACAATTGAAACTGGACATTTTGATCTTGCATGAAGATCCACAATCTATTAATCACTGTGGGACCGATGATATTCGGAATTTCCGAGCAGATTCAGGTCCTCAAATGAATCGGTATTTTCCCGAAAATTATGATATAAATCCCAATAAAAATTCTAATAATACCCTTGGGGATACCGAAAATTCGGTGGAATCCCGATATGCTCGAGAATCCATAAAATTCTCTAAAATCCCGATATATTCGGGAATCCCGATGCGCTCGAGAATCCCGAAAATTATCTGAAATCCCGATATATTCGAGAATCCCAAAAATTCTCTGAAATCTCAATATATTCGATAATTCAGAAAATTCTCTGAAATCTCGATATATTCGAGAATCCCCAAAGTCCTCTAAAATCCCAATATATTCGAGAATTCTGAAAATTCTCTGGAATCCCGATGTGCTCGAGAATCCCTAAAATCCCCTAAAATCTCGATATATTCGAGAATCCCAAAAATTCTCTGAAATCTCAATATATTCGAGAATTCTGAAAATTCTCTGGAATCCCGTCGTGTTCTTGAATCCCTAAAATTCTCCGAGATCCCGATATATTCGAGAATCCCGAAAATTCTCTGATATCCCAATATATTCGAGAATCCCTAAAACTCTCTGAAATCCCGATATATTCGAGAATCCCAAAAATTCTCTGGTCTACCAACATGTACGAGAACCCGTCCGGATCCCGAATAAAATTCTCGACCGGTCCCGATCCGACATTATTCTCGAGTTGTCTTAGACCTCTGCTAATAATCAGCAAAGCAATGAAAGTCGTACTGTTTTTTAGACAAATTGCGCATTACGTGGCGGGTGTTTGGCAACGTGTAGGATGTCTGCGCGTCCTCGTGCGGGGTTTCGCTAATCTAATTCATTTCGTGGAACAGATTATCCGTCCGCTTATGTATGGACATCTATCTGTCCGAGGTGAAACGCAGCTGCAGTTTAACGGGGACGGGTTCCGTGTCTTCCCTTTTGCCGACCGTAATTATTAATCGTTCGCGAAAGGAGAAGAAGATGGAGATGGAGAAGGAGAACGGAAAAGAAGAATAAGGCCCCGAAGAATGGCGGTTTCGGGCGGTGCGCGAAACACCGTTTGCCCGTTGCACGAAATTGGTCGGTGACTAGCAGACGGAGGCGGCTAGCTCGCGAGCAATTTGGCGGCTGGTAACGAAGGGCCTGCGAAAACAAAGGATCGTCCTCGCTCTCCGGCCAATTGTTGCATTATTCATGTGTTTCTAGCAAGAAGCGGTCGTAAGCCGTGCCCAGCTCAGGGAACGGCTGTTCTCTTTCTTTCTATCTCATTCTATCGCTTCTAAGCCCGCTCTTTCCTGCCTTCAAAAATTCATTTTGTTCCCCTTGGGTGCCTTAGACGCACCATTAGTGCGCCAACCGGCGTGTATACGCTTACTACGCTCGCCGAGAGTCCCGGGCTACCTCGATTACCGAGGAAACTAGAAGACCTTCGGGAACTTGTTCCCGAAACCTCGTCGAGATTCTGTCAAAAATTTGACTGAGGTCCCGTCGAAAGCTGATAGGCCCGATAGGGTATCAACCCACAGGAAAAAAGCCTACGAATGAAATTAGGGTACTCCTTTATTATGTAAAGCGAGTCAAGTCTTTCTCTCTCTCTCTCGGGGATTCGGCAATCCCCATGAAACGGTTGCTACAGATTCCTGTCTAATTCAAGAGCACTGTTTCATTGTTAGTTCGATACACGTATTCATTATTTTTCAATCATAATTACAGCAGAACTCCATTTAGGGGAACTCATCGGGAGACAAGTTGGTTCACATAATCGGGTGGTTCATATAACAGGAGTCCACCTTTCCCCCACTAGTGACTATCGTTTAAGGTGGCCAATCATCCTCCTTTAGGAAGGACTATCCTTCTTTTGTAGTAATCGTTTAAATAATAATTAATAACCATGTAAGCATAATTGCAATATAAAATATCAAAAATGTTTTTATTATGCATTTAACATGCAAAAATATTAATTTGGTAGCTGAAGATACAGATTTTATGCATTTACGACAAGATTTAAAGATACTGTTCTATTATCTGAAACCTATTAAACATATCAAGTTAGAAAGTGAATACTTATTTGATCCGGGCTTGTTGCAATTCACGTAGAAAATTTCTATTTCGCATAATGACCTGCTGTTTACTGATTAACACTAGGTTTACAGAACGCGTCAAAATGACACGGTCCAGTGTCGCCAGATCCCTGAAATCGAGGGGGATACAATTTACCACCTCTCTGATGACCAGAGTAATATGTAACACGTTGCGCGGCACGTCACGTGACCAGTCTTAGTGGTGGACGTTGGAGTGTGCGCAGGATTGGAATGGGATAGTGGAAGGGGAACAGGAAAAGAGGAATGAGGTTGATCTAGCGACACTGACACGGTCTAATATTTTTAATTCACGATTATTAAGATTCTGAAGATGCATCCATGAGGAATTATTCAGTCTTAGTGGGGGACGTTGGAACAGGAAAAGAGGAAAGAGGTTGATCTGGCGACACTGACACGGTCTAATATTTTTAATTTACGATTATTAAGATTCTGAAGATGCATCCATGAGGAATTATTCAGTCTTAGTGGGCGACGTTGGAGTGTGCGCAGGATTGAAATGGGATAGTGGAAGGGGAACAGGAGGAGAGGAAAAAGGTTGATCTAGCGACACTGACACGGTCTAATATTTTTAATTTACGATTATTGAGTTTCTGAAGATGCATCCATGAGGAATTATTCAACGAATTTATTTCTTTTCTTCCCTTCATTTTTATAAAGTAAAATAGTCATTTTTAGAGCTCCCTAAAGTTAAAGTAATTAAAGAAAGAATGAGATTTCTATTTGGCTCCTGTTTCGCACGATTTATACAGACAATCTCTACTTTGCATAAAGATCCACAGTCTACTAATGGCCGTATAATCATTTTCAGCAACGCCTCAGCACCGCTACTCTCATAAACCGCTTCTACCATGCGCGATCCGCTCGCGAGATGATCAAAAGCGAACAAGATCAACTAGAGGGTTCTCCAGTGACCCTGAAGCAGAAGAAGAAGAAGAAGTAGAAGAGTGAAAAGAGAGAGAACCAGCTTAGATCCTTGCGTAAAATATCGCTATCCGCAGGACGGTGCGGCGAGCCGAATATTATTTCGCCTCGTAAAGATCCTGATGAGCGCCTGGGCCAGGATTATTTAATGACGCGTGTATCTCCTTGTCGCGTCGTTGCAGAACTTGGTTCGTGGCAGGTATAAAGGTATAAAGGTAAGTAGGAGGCGAGGTATGGCAAGTCGGAGAGCAGGTATGCTCGCCAGCAGTACCACACCGTCGGAGATTTACGCGTGTATGAGTGGGTGGAGAAATCGTAGACGTTGTTGTTGTGTCCAGAGGTCCTGAGGACTTGAAGCTCGCCAGCAAATGACAGGGGATCGGGAGGGCTAACTTTGAACGGTCCCTTTCTATCCGTTGGATGAGCCATCCTCCTGTCCATCTTTCTCTCTCCCTTCGGAACCGTTCTTTCCCAGGTAAATCGAAACAGGTACCAAGCATCTTACCAATACCATCTCTCGGTGGATTCCGTTCGATGAAGAGACAGAGAGGGGAACGAGAGAGATCCAGGATGGATGAGGGGGCGTTTTTCGGGTTCCACCCGCTGCTCGCGTCGATGATTTTAGCGTGTGTTTACCGCTCATAGACGGCCGCGGTACCTGGCCGTGCTAAAAATACACGTGCACAACGAGCATCTTCTCTACCTGACGAAAGCGAACGGCTTTCTCACGAGGAGAACTCTTGCGGCGTTGTGTGTCCATGGCCCGCGTTCATTAGCTCGACATTCTTGGCCCCTGGTTCCCCTTTTTCGGGCCCCCGGCATGATGACAGGAATTGAATCCTGCGCCCGGGCCAGCGCCGCCGCCACGATTTTCAAATAATTATATACTAGCGCCAGAATAAATTACGAGCGGGCTCGTTGAACGCGGATCGTAAAATCGGTTACCGAACCCCGGATACAACACCGGTATTGCCGGACTTTATGAGTCGCTAATGATACCATTCTGTCCCGGGGAATTGATGAATTTACTGTCCCGCTCGGCGTTTGTCACCGCTCGCTATCATCGGCTCATGGATGCTCGTGTTTATGGTCACTGCGCCGCGGATCGAATTACTTCACCTGCCTGTCTCTGCTTGTCCCTGCTTGCCTGTCCTTGTCTGTGCTTGTCTCTGCTTCCGTGACTGTGTATGTTTGGCTATCTGCTCGACATCCCGTCGAACGCGTTGCTTGCTCTCGACTTTCAAAGATCTCTCGGCTCGGTCAGATTGCTTCCCGAAAGAAGACGAAGAAAGACCGGGCACCTCGTTCCAGGATTCCACGGACACTTTATCATAGGGAATCTCGTCCACGGTGCTCGCGGCACCGAACACAGGCACACGGCTACCTGACGTGTCCGTGGATGAAGGATCTCTGAGAGGATCTCCGCTGGAAAGAGAGGAGACCTCGGTCCCGGGACAGCCGTCGACATTAGTGACACTTCATTAAGATAATTCCGACGAATCCCGGTTTTCATCTTCCACCTTGCCCGCGGACCAATCACTTTCTCTGAACTGCAGATCCTATTCTTTTCTTTTTCATTTAGAGTTTTATGTCGCATTAATAACTTATTCGCAAAATAATAATTATCCAAATTGTTGGAGTTTATGCAGCTTGCTTTGGAGTTGCAAGTAATAGAAATAATCTATCTGCAGTTTATGGACATATACTTTAACCCTTTGCACTCGAATGGTGATTCTAAGGCACCGGTAAAAATTTCCATACCATTATTATAAATAGTTTTCATATTATTAAATTCGTTTATATTCTATAAATTACTAAAATCGCATATGTTGTATGAGATAACAGGTTCAATTTCATGTGCGCATTGCAAACAAGATTTCACAGAATGAAAATGTTCTTGGTCGAAAGAGATGTCTAGATTTTGGAATTAAAATTGCTTCGAGTGCAAAGGGTTAATGTATATAGAAATATACGTGTTTACACTGTGAAGTTCACTTAGAGAAGGAGCCGCGTGTAGCGGCGACACGCGTACCTCAACGAGGCACGCACACACACATATTCTAATGAGCGCCACCGTGTTATGATACGGTACAAACAACATATAAGTAAATCTACAGAGAGGTCGAGATTAGTACACTCCAGAATGTTCGCGTTCTAACACAAATCAATTGTAGGTAAACAGTAGTTAACTATAAGTACATTTCCTCTTCTAATTATTTTAATAACTCGAGGATAATATGCCAACGTCATTCAATTCTTCTAATGTGTTCACAGTTTTGGATTTTATCAATCTATTTTTGTCATAAATGCATAAAATCCACGGTCGGTATTTTTTTTATTTCTTCAATTATCCTGAACGTTTAATTGCAATTCTTGAGATGGCCACTTGTTCTCTTTTTAGTAGAGTGAAAATCGTTTCGTGATTCTTGAAGAACTTGTCCAGAAGGGAGCCTTCTGTTTCTATTCATATTCTCAGTGCGAAATTCATCCTAGCAATATTCTCCATTTTGAATCGTTTATAACTCGTGAACAAATTGACCAATTACGATGAAATTTTTAGCATGTATAGAGCTTCTATGGATCTGTAAAACACATTTCTATAAATTTTCGTTATAAGCCCTGAAACGTTGTGAAAAGTAAGTTTTACTGTTTCGCTTGTAATTCAGACTATACGCAGTTTTTCCAAAATTTTCATGACCTATTCTAAATCTAGTAAATTATTGTATTTAGCTTTATTGTATCTAGCTTGGCAGAAAAACTGAAGTCGATCAGTCCAATTGTCAAAAAGTGATTCTAATTTAACAATATTGTAGAATATAATAGAAAGATTTTTACTAAGGTTCACTTTAAGCAGGATTTTTAAACAATTTTCGATCACGTTACCTACGGCATTCTTCTAGAGATTTAGAGTATTCCAAATTCCCAATTTTTATATCCCTGTGCAACTGAAATCAATACTTAGCGCCGGCTCCTCGTGGACTCAAGATGGCCGCCTGCTTCAATGTCACTCCACATAAAACGGGAAATTTGTCTGCTGTTTTCCGATGAAGACAAACCGGAAGTTAGAACAAAAGCTTACTGGTAAAATCTTCTCGATCTATTTTTCGATGTGATTGGCAATGTAAAATATCAAAAAACTCTAAAACGCATAACAAATCTTCATAATACAATTGTCTTGAAATTATAAACGACTGGAATTCTGCGTAAATCTGATTATTAAAACATGTATTTTAAGAATCCCTTCATACTTTGCTACTAATGCATAAAGATTTGACGCACAATCGTCAAGTTGAGTGTCCGAGGACAATTGAAATCATAAAATGTGCTCATAATCTACAATAAACCCACTTCTCAGAGTACTAATATTGACAGTGGCTCTAAACTCCATCAATAAAAGTGGATTCCAAATGTTACGATCAATTTTCCGGGCTCGCGACTCTCAGTATTCATCGTTTTCCCAATAATTACTTCATCAACCAAGAATTTATAAATTCTTTGAACTGTTCCTTCGATTTCGTAAAGATTAACATTGCAATCACGAAAATCATTTTTCCAATGGCAATTCTGAGCAGAACATGTGTTCATAATCTTCGATATATCCATTTCTTAGAGTGCTAACTTTGCCAGTGCTCCTAGACGCGTTCTCTAGGACTAAAACTAAATTCTAATAGTTATGATAATTTTTCCCGGCTCGCAACTCTCAGTATTTCTCATTTTCCCAACAATTGATACACCAACCAAGTATTTCAAAATTCCTTCAGATTTTTTTACGATTGCACGAAGGTCTGGAATGCGATCATAAAAATAATTTTTCCAGGAGCAACTCGGAGCAGAACATGTGTTCATAATCTTCGATATACCCATTTCCTAGAGTGCTAACTTTGCCAGTGCTCCTAAACGCGTTCTCTAGAAATAAAACTGAATTCTAAAAATTACAATAATTTTTCCCGGCTCGCAACTCTCAGTATTTATTATTTTCCCACCAATAAATACACCAACCAAATATTTCAAAATTCCTTCAGATTTTTCTACGATTGCACGAAAGTCTGGAATGTGATCATAAAAATCATTTTTCCAGGAGCAATTCGGAACAGAACATGTGTTCATAATCTTCGACATACCCATTTCTCAGAGTGCTAACTTTCCCAGTGCTCCTAAACGCGTTCTCTAGGACTAAAACTAAATTCTAAAAATTACGATAATTTTTCCCGGCTCGCAACTCTCAGTATTTATCACTTTCCCAACAATTGATACACCATCCCAGTATTTCAAAATTCCTGCAGATTTTTCTACGATTGCACAAAGATCTGGAATGCGATCATAAAAATCATTTTTCCAGGAGCAATTCGGAACAGAACATGTGTTCATAATCTTCGATATACCCATTTCTTAGAGTGCTAACTTTGCCAGTGCTCCTAGACGCGTTCTCTAGGACTAAAACTAAATTCTAAAAATTACAATAATTTTTCCCGGCTCGCAACTCTCAGTATTTATTATTTTCCCACCAATAAATACACCAACCAAATATTTCAAAATTCCTTCAGATTTTTCTACCATTGCACAAAGGTCTAGAATGCGATCATAAAAATAATTTTTCCAGGAGCAATTCGGAACAGAACATGTGTTCATAATCTTCGATATACCCATTTCCTAGAGTGCTAACTTTGCCAGTGCTCCTAAACGCGTTCTCTAGAAATAAAACTGAATTCTAAAAGTTCCAATAATTTTTCCCGGCTCGCAACTCTCAGTATTCATCGTTTTAGGTTAGCACAGTGTAAGAACGGGCACGAGATCGCAACGATAAAGAATACAGCGACAAATTCTCGTCCCGTTGTCTGGAACAGTGAAAAAGCGAGAAAGAAATCGCGGTGATTGCGTGAGGGAAAGAAACAGTCTCCTCGCAAGGCTGTATAAAAAGACGAAGGCGAAGAAGAAGTATGTGAAGGAGGAGGGGACGAAGACGCAATCCCGAAGGCAAGACCCAGGGCCTTTGTTGTCCTAGGCTGCTGGCAGGCTTTTTCGGTCCACTTCTAGACTGCGTTTTGTTACGGCACGCCATATAGTTACACTCTTTCTTTCTTTCCTCCCTCCACAAGGCGCGGCCCTTAAACACGTTCTAAACCAGCGACGTCCTTCGGGTTTCTCGGTGCCCTTCTAGGACTGCACGCAGACGAGACCGGGGGCTACAATTAGCGATGGCCCGGCAATCGCTTCGACCGATGAATTTATGTCTCTTGAAGGAAATATTTCAGCCAAGGAATTTAATTTTAGAAAAAGGAACCGTACACTACCCAGCCGGATTTTATGGTGGCCTACTCTAAACGAACGGACCAACTATGACAAATGAATCGAATTTTATTTCTAATATTTTAAACAACGCAAAAATAAACTCTTGGGTAGATAAAATTTTGTTTCAATCATAAAGTGCTCTAAATGAACAGGATTTTCATCTGAATATAATTTTTAACAGTAGAACAATTGCTTTAAATGAATACAATTTCATTTTATTTCGTACGATAGAAGGTTAGTTCCTTAACACGTTGAATGCCAATCCAGCAACTTTAAAAATTCCATATAATCGAAGTCATTTATTTAATGAAATAAAAATTTAAAATGTTAAATATATGACACTAAGTGGTCCGTCAACCTTCTTGAATTTTCGGGATATTAATAAAATTTGGTGCAATGAATAACTTAAAAATTTATTTTGGAGGGTGTATAAATAATTCCGTCAGCCATATATGGCTGACATGATAGCCAACGTGTTAAAATAAACTGAATTTTATTTCTAATATTTTATACAATAGAAATACAGTTCACTCTCCATGTATTTCGTATCCTATGACTAATATGTTCCTAATATTTATTGTATCAGTTTCATTGCTAATATGTTTTAAATAAACAATACCCAGTACTGTTTTTCACTGTGAATCTGCGAACCATTGACGAATAGTACAGCTAACGTGTTAACCCTTTGCACTCGGAGCTATTTCAATTAAAAAACCGAACATATCTTCTAACCTAGAATATTTCCATCGTACATAAGTTCTTTTCATTATATGCGCACCAAACTGATATAATACCTCATACAATATTTAAATGTTAAGTAATTGATTACATATAAACAAATTTAATCATGTAAACAATATTCTGAATAATGGTGTAGCAATTTCTAGTGGCGCCTCAGAGTCGCCATTCGAATGCTAAGGGTTAATAGTGATCAAAATTCATTCACAAATGTATAAAATCTGTAGTCTAGTAATAATCACTAACAACACAAATTCGTCGAATATCATTTAGTAAATGCTTCACCCAGAAATAAATATATAAACAAAAAAACTCCTGTATTCGATGCAACATCGCCAACAATTTTCCACAGACTGCGCCAGGCGGATTTGCATCCATCTCGACCGCACCGACATCGACAATGCTCACCGCAACATCTGATCGTTTCACTCCACAGGCGAGAAAAAGACGGACAGTGAAAATCATCGACCAACAGCTCGCTCTTGTACACCTGCGGAATTAGTCGCGGAAAGGGGCGAATAGACGAGGAGAAATAACCGTCTCGCCGGTTTAGCCGCGTGCCTCCGAAATTGCAGAATTATGATTCTTCCCGGAACGCTGGGTCGAGTGTCGCCAGCCTGTAAGAGAGGGGGGAGGGGAAACACGTAGAAGAAGAAGAAGACGAAGAAGAAGACGAAGACGAATAAGAAGAAGACGAAGAAGACTTCGAAGCCTCGGACGACTCGGCACACAAGAACAATAAGAATACTCCGAGACCCGTCACTTCTCTTTTCCATCCCGTGGTGCCCCAGGGCGACGAAAAAGGAGGAGACAGGGGGATAGGACCGGTGCAGTCTCTTCCTTTGCACCTGATCTGCCTCCTGTCGCCTTAATTGGAAAGACCCACGAAGATCGAACATTGTTTGCAGACAAGAGTCGCGTGAAACACGCGATCCGGGAATTTCTAGGGTGGTTCCTCCGATCGCAGTTCGTAATAGAAGTTAACGCCGGTTGCAACCAATGGCGGACAGTGGAAGGGATAGAGGAGAGGGGGGGGGGGTGAACATTCGATAACGCCGCCCGCGATCTTGGAATAATTATCGGGGGGCAGGTGGCGCGACACGAGAAATTGGAGTTTCCGGTCCGCCAGGAATGCAGTCCGGCTGAACGCGGAATAATACCTGCTACACCGCTGCAAATGCAATTTCGATGTCGGCGACCCAACCGCCGGGAACAACCGCGGATATATCTGCGGCCGCAACGCGGAACCGGCTGCATTCTCGTGGAACGAAGGGAACAGCACGCCTTCTTCTGATGTCCACACAGTCTCGGACAGACAGAACGCGGACACGAGCCACGCTTTTTAGCGCAGGTGCAGCCGATCGGATACAACAACCGATTCGCAGTTTCGGGGCATTAGCTACCGGGTCTAATGGGCTTTTTAGATTCCGGGGAATCTGTTCAGCGATTCTTTAAAATGTCTCTTTTCTTGGTGTATTCTCGAGAGGATGGAAGATACTGTTTATTTGCGGCACGTCCGAGTGCGTAGAGATTTTGTTTCTGTACTTTTCTTAGAGACATGAAAGACCATTTTTCAACACTTTATATTTTCCAATTATTGAAATTATAATTATTTATGGAAAATTCATTTATGGAAAATGTTGGAATAAAGAACCCCGCACTAATCATATGGAAAATCTATCCCGGTAAAATCAGTTGGATTTTTCATTATGATCTACTGAAGAAAAGATGTAATGGGCACAAAGGTCAATAATGGACAGTTATCGAGTTATAATCGGTCAAACGTGACAAATTCCAGCTGCCGAATACTCAAATCTCGGGGAGTATATTTACTTTACACTCTTGCCGCACCCCCACTCCCGCCTCCCCACTCCTTCGATTTTCAAGTTGCGCGACCTAAATGAAGTTGGCAACATACTAGCGTTATTGCTGCCGAATGCTATTAGTTTCTGGCATTGCTACGTCCGATATTTATATTATTGATATCACTGTATTCCATACTGTTTGGTAATACATAATAAGATCATTTTTTTATTAATCCACACACACACGCACGCACACGCACACACAGCAGAGAGGGTTTGGAGTCAAAAAATACTACGGGAGTGACGAACCGTGGGGTCCTTATCTCTGCTGTGACACGCAAAGATTTTTGTGAAAGATTTCTGTTCACAGACCTTTTCAAGGTCATTCAAAATTCAAAAATAATTACACCACCTAACAGATTTTGTGAAGCCCTACTATTTTTGTTTCGAAACATTTTTCTAAAAAATAAATAGTTCCCAAGATTTGAGTATCCCGCAGCTCGAATTTGTCATGTTTGACTGATTATAACTCGATAACTGTCCATTATTGACCTTTGTGCCCATTACATCTTTTCTTCAGCACATCATAAGCTACAACATATGAAAAATCCAACTGATTTAACCGGGATAGATTTTCCATATGATTAGTGCGGGGTTCTTTCCTTGTCTAAGCATCTATTATATTGAAAATTACGGGTAATCCCAATAAATTGAGTATCGCCATTTTTATAAGGTAACATTCACTTTGAATACTTGGTAGGTTTAGTGTTAATTGAATTATTAGGGTTACGTGCCCCTTCTCGGTTTATTAGTGACCACAGTGATAATTATAAAAATACTGATATTGTCTGATATCCTTCACACATCGAACACACATTATAATATCAATTGACAATTATTAGCTGCACCCTTAGCCCAGTAACATTAATTTCTCACTTGAAATTAAAGAAAGCATTCTCGAATGCAAATAACAGGCTTGTGTACACATGTCTGCACACGTCCAAGAAAGAAAAGTAGCAAATTGATGTTCGGAATTAATTGATACACGTTGCGCAATGTTCTCCGGAGCCACTATCAGGTTACTCGATCTTGAATGGTAGTCGTATTGCTAATTGAAAACTGTATTCCAGCAACGAGGACTTCACAGTCTTGTGAATTTAAGAACGCCAGAAGAATTTCAACCTTCTTCGTGTGCAAAGATAGAAAACTGGTACGCTAAATACACCGTCACGATCCGCTAAACTTCCGTTTCGGTACCATGTTCATTAATCATTATCGTCGTATCGGCTTGTACTATTGGTGCAGCTTGTGCAAGATTCATGTCCCGATCTGTTCGTTGCATTTCGGATTTTTTAGACGGGTCAGGTTGCACGGCTGCAATTAAGACGCGTGTATTCACGCGTTGCTATCTTTGACGCATACATTGGCTCCCAGAATTATTGCCACAGTAAATTTATAATGATGAAAACATCATCTTTAATTAAAGAGTCTTGCGATAATATACCTGCACTCATTTGAAGATTCTTCTTTAGCAATTCATCGTCCATTTTCTTCTAAGCTGTTCGTGCACGATATGACAAATTGAAAGGTCTGTCAAATCGCCAAAAAAATTTTTCCGTAAATGAATCTACCACTGATTTGAAGCTTAAAGCTTCCCCTTTACAACGAATTCTTAAAAATTGGTCTACGATTTTTTCTAGCCGTTTTATTTAACTTTGAGTGACAGGTGTACTGCCAATAGGACGCACCATACAGCCTTCAGTCGATCAAACTTGGACCCCGTTGTTTATTCATAAAACGGCTAATAAAAATTGTAAATCAAATTTTACGTGCTTGTTGGAAACGGGAAGCTTTAATCTTAATATCCATGGTTGATTCGTCCACGAAGAAAATTTGGTGGCATTGTGAGAGACGTTTGAATCTCGGTCAGTTTTGTGACACAATCTGTCATCAGTTCAATCTGTCTCTACATCATGTAAAAATATTTTAAACAAAAATTAATAACAGGAAGTAAAAGTAGAAGCTTCGAGCTTTAAAATGAGTGCAGGTTCATAGCGATACGATTTTTTTAAACGGTATTATAGCAGTTTGAAGACCGACAATTTCAAAAAAATTGGAAACGCGCTGATTCTTTTCGGAGCTAGCGTATTTCGAAGTCCGTGTCGAACGCGTGGGAGTGAAAAACAATGACAGCGAACAGGCGGGCGATTAATTGGCTTGTCGAGTAGCGTTCTGTCCTCGCCTGAATGGCTTGTACGTGGATGCACGAGTGAAATGCACGCGTCGAGCACAGCGTGCAATAGTGCAATAGAGAAGCCTCGAATGCCGGATCGAAATCGTGTCTACAATCGCCGCTGATGACTACGCCCACGTTTTCCGTGGAATTCGAATCAAATGGGGAACGTGAGTGTAGAACGGCTTAGAGTTTAGAGGATAGAGAGGAAATACAGGAAAAGGCTGTTTTATGGGTACCGAAGATCCAAGCTTTACATTTCGTGTTATGACCGGCTGAGGAGGATGCAAAGCAACGCGGCGTTTGCGCCATGTTTGCGGCCACGGCGCTTCGCACCTCCTCTTTAATTCGTCATAACTCTAAAAATAAAGATCTGACGGTGTACAGGCCATCAAACGCTTTAGCCCCATAACATACTTCAATTTCGTATTTCGAAATTGGAGATAGTTTTATAAACGCGGCAGAAATCTTCCTGGAAAATCACAATTGGGTCTCCCGAAGACCTTTCAAATTCCTTATACAAAAATAATGGTGGAGTGCAATTTCAAAACAGCAGATACGTTATGAAATACAAAATAGAATAACTCTCCAACAACCCCTTGAATTTTTCACATAAAAATAATGATAAACAGCCATTTCCAAGAACATATAAATTATCAAAACCAAAGGTAGAATAAATTTATAACTACGTCTTAAATACCTCTCACAAAAATGCTAACAAAGTGCCATTCCAAAAAACAGACACAAAACAACAACAAAAACAAGAATATCACAGACAAATTTCACAATATAGTTACTTAACCCCTTGCCATATTTTGAGCCTGGCTCATCATTAACATCTTGTTCACGTTTGGTCCGAACGAAGTACCACGAGCCAGGCTCGTGTTGTTTACGTTTAGTCCGAACGAAATACAACGAGCCAGGCTCGTGTTGTTTATGTTTGGTCCGAACGAAGTACCACGAGTCAGGCACGTACTTATTGTTATTGGCCCAAATTTCTTACCACGTGTCTCACTCGTTGTTGTAGGACAAGAGGTTACGTGTCTAGCCCGTAACAGTTACATATTTTCGATACCTAAAAATGTAATAAATGACATTCGTATATTTTGTAGGTCAATTTTTACTTTTTTAAAGTAAAAATCTATTATCTATCAATAATATATCGACATTTTGGACCACTTTCATGATTTAAGTGACTAGATCGTGACAGTCACATATTTTCGATACCTAAAAATGTAATAAATGACATTTATATATTTTGTAGATCAATTTTTACTTTTTTAAAATCTTTTGTCAATAATATATCGACATTTTGGACCACTTTTATGATTTAAGTGACTAGCCCGTGACAATTACATATTTTCGATATCTAAAAATGTAATAAATGACATTTATATATTTTGTAGGTCAATTTTTACTTTTTTAAAGTAAAAATCTATTATCTATCAATAATATATCGACATTTTGGACCACTTTCATGATTTAAGTGACTAGATCGTGACAGTCACATATTTTCGATACCTAAAAATGTAATAAATGACATTTATATATTTTGTAGATCAATTTTTACTTTTTTAAAATCTTTTGTCAATAATATATCGACATTTTGGACCACTTTTATGATTTAAGTGACTAGCCCGTGACAATTACATATTTTCGATATCTAAAAATGTAATAAATGACATTCCTATATTTTGTAAGGCAATTTTTACTTTTTTAAAATAAAAAGCTATTATTTATCAATAATATATCAACATTTTGGACCACTTTCATGATTATGTGACAGTTACATATATTCGATACCTAAAAATGTAATAAATGACATTCGTATATTTTGTAGGTCAATTTTTTCTTTTTTAAAATAAAAAGCTATTATCTATCAATAATATATTGACATTTTGGACCACTTTCATGATTTAAGTGACTATTCCCTGACAGTCACATATATTCGATACCTAAAAATGTAAAAAATGACATTCCTATATTTTGTTGGTCAATTTTTACTTTTTTTAAAATAAAAAGCTATTATTTATCAATATTATATCGACATCTTAGACCACTTTCATGATTTTCTAGAATCACTTACGGGGTTAAGCGACCACTACCAGAATCGAAGCCATGGTCAATCCTAGTTGCTAGCCCACGAAAAAGCCATGAGGGAAATCCGAGCAAAAACGGGTATCGCGTACGAGACAAGGGAGCATTTAATTACAGCCACGAAGGATCGAGGCACGGTTAGGATGCATTATAGAGATTCCTGTACCTAAAAAGGACCGGTCCATCGAGTACAGTCTCGATACAGACCGGCGAGCGGTCCATTAACAATAATTTCGACAGTGAATCGGCTCGGACGACTTGAGAGAGAGAGGGAGAGTGAGAAAGGGGAAGGAAGGGAGAAAGAGAGGCGGACAGGGAACGGAGGAATCTTTTCGCAGCAAAAAGGAAACAGGAGAAAAAAGGAGGAAAGGAAGCCGCGTGCAAACCCGTTTTGGCCGTTAGCAGTATCCGCGGCGGGCTCCGGGACGATCGGGTCCGCGCATCGCAGCTAAAAGTCCGAGAAGCTGCTCTTTTGCTCCTGCCGGCTTGTACACTGACCTATATTCGATGGAACCGGGTCTGGAGACCGTGCAACCATCGCAGAGACCCACTACCCTGAAGAAACTCTGAGCCGGCTACATACACACGCCGGGGCTACCCTTCATTGATCGACAGTAGGGTGGTCCATAGCTATAGGAGTCAATTTTTCTCAGATATTTTTAATCTTGGGGATTATTAAATCTTCCAACATGACTTCGAATTTTGTTTTCAACTTAAGTGATCCTATCATAAAGCACAATCTTCAAGCTTTAATTTGAGCCCTTGACAGATCGATCATTCCATCGGAAAGACTTTTTAAAATTTATACTAATGCACCCCTAAAGATCGAATCAATTTTCGCTCAGCAGGCGGTGGGGACTATTGAATTCCTCAACATTGTTTCGAATTTTGTTTTGAATTTAAGTGATCCTACCATACAGTGTGATCTTTCAGTTTTAATTTGAGCACTCGAAAGTTCGAAAATTCCAACGGGAAGACATTTTAAAATTGATCCAAAAGAACCCCTTGAGAAGGAATCAGTTTTCCCTTACTGGCGATGGGGATTTATAAATTTTCCATCATGATTTCGAATTTTGTTATAAACTTAAATGGTCCTATGATTAAAAGTGATCTTTCAGCTTTAATTTGAGCCCTCGAAAGTTCGAAAATTCCAACGGGAAGACATTTTAAAATTGAACCAAATGAACCCCTTGAGAAGGAATCAGTTTTCCCTGACAGGCGATGGGGATTTATAAATTTTCCATCATGATTTCGAATTTTGTTATAAACTTAAATGGTCCTATGATTAAATGTGATCTCTCAGCTTTAATTTGAGCCCTCGAGAGTTCGAAAATTCCAACGGGAAGATATTTTAAAATTGATCCAAATGAACCCCTCGAAATCGAAACAATTTTCTCTCAGCAGATAGTGGGGAGTTCGAATTTTCCAACATGATTTCGAATTTTGATATAAATTTAAATTGTCCTATCATTAAATGTGATCTCTCAGCTTTAATTTGAGCCCTCAAAAGTTCGCAAATTCCATCGGTAAGAAATTTTAAAATTGATCGAAATGAACCCCTTGAAAAAGAATCAATTTTCCCTGATCTGGCGATGGGGATGTTTAACTTTTCCATCATGATTTCGAATTCTGTTATAAAATTAAATGATCCTATCATTAAACGTGATCTTCCAGCTTTAATTTGAGCCCTCGAGAGTTAAGAAATTCAGACCACGTGTGATCGAGAAGATACCGGACTCAGTTTCCTCTTGAATGGATAAAGTTTGACGGCTTTTTTTATCACGCTCTGTATTATCCCGCAACGGCACCCTGCGCTCGCATCGAACGATGCAGTTAGATCGATGTAGCCAGCCCAGGCTAACACCGTCGGCTATTTACGTGACCCTGGTCCTGAATCTTTCAGCGAGTGACGCACTTTCGGTCTATCTTCGCGCGATGATCGATCCGTAAGGGTGGAGGGTCGCTAGGGTGAGAGGAAATTAGTTTGCATGGTGTGAAAATTTGATTTTGCACGTGGGAGATGTGGTGTGGTTTCATAAAAGTAGGACTTCTGTCGCGATAGGAATTTTGTTCAGTTTCGAAAGCTTGCAAGAGGACACGATTGAGATGGTTTTGCTAGAATGAAGATTTTTGTAGCAATCAAAAATTTTCCTTATCTTTTAGGACTCTGTACTGAGGAAAGAGTGTGGTGGTTTTCATAAAATGTGGTTTTTATAGCGAAGGAAAACTGTCTTCGTGTTTTAGGACTACATGAGGGATAATATTGGGGTGGTTTTGATAGAACGAGATTTTTATGGCAATGAAGAATGATCTTCAACGTTTTAGGATTATGCAAGATGAGTAAATTCAGGTGGTTTTACTGGAATGTGATTTTTATAACAAAGAAAAGTTGGCTCTCGTTTTTAGGACTATGTAAGAATACAATATCAGGGTGGTTTTGGCAGAATAAAATTTTTATTGCAATGGAAAAACGTCCTCAAATTGTAGGAGCGTATAAGTAGACAAAATATGGGCGGTTTTACCAAAATCAAATTTTTATAAGCAATTACAAAATATCTTCATTTTTTGATATAAGAAAAAAAAGATCAGGGTTTTTTTAATAAAATACATTTCTATAGCAATAATAAATTATCCTCGCCTTTTCGAACTAAATAATAAAGAAAATGGTGGTTTTGGTACAACTTTTGACATCTTCCATTTCTATCTTTAGTTACGATTGTTTTAAAAAGCACTCAATAATGAACCATTCAATTATCTTTCTCTTGAAGAATCAATTCAATCAATCCAGCCAATCGTATCTAGTTGAATCAATAATAAACCTACCGATCGCTAAAAGTAACTGCCACATGTCGCCTCATAGAAATAAAATGATAGAACCTATTTCTACTTGATTTTTATTCAAATTTTTTCCCACGGAGAGAAACTTACAATTTCAATCATACTAAAATAAAGTCCCGAGAAAACCGGTTATTTGATCGGCGGTTGTAATTTGAACGTTAAGGAAATAGGATGGTGACAAATCGATTTCACCCGGAGGAAAGTGAAAATTGCATCTCATCGCGATGGTCCATGGGACCCGAGTGCGGCAGATAGCTGCATATATACATGAAGATAGCTACATATACATACGCGTAACGACATCCGGAAAATTGGAACGGGCTGGATATGCGACCAGGTAATCGATTGCTCCGGTGATTCCAGGATCTCGAGCCGGATCGCGTATCCAGCTTTGCGCGGCTTATATCGCGACCAATGAATGCAAATGAAATTTTGCATATTTATGGAACGGGCTTTCGATTACGCGAACGCTCCGAGAGAGTCCTCGCTTTATTTCTCTACACCTGTTTTCGACTCAATTATATCGATTAGTTCCGTCGGTTGCGGGGCGGATGAAAGTATCATTCCGAATCTTCTTGTTCCCGATGCCGCACGCAATATTAATTGGCTGCCATTTTCGGTCGTAATTTTTCTAACCGGACAGGTGAACGAAGGACGTCCCGCCACGGAAAGTTGAAACGTTCGTTTTCAGAATTTTATGTATTCGGCACACACCAACTGAGGTCGCTAATTAGTATGTTTTGCTGTTTATGAATTCCTTTTCTGTAGTTAGTCTCGGATACGATATCATAATTGCGGAGGTTCGAGGTTGCGACTCCTTGTTTGTTTCGATGACTATAACTTTTTCAATGGATTGCAAGTCTCATGCATTTATAATCAATTCTATGGATATTTCTGAACACTCTAATTGGCCAGACTATGACCATATACATATTCACAATATCTTTGTAGGAAATTATCTGACCAATACTAGAGACTCTGCACAATTGTCTCGGTTGATCTACACACAATTTAATCTAATTTTAAGAACAGTGATTCTTTTTCTGACTTTTTAATCAAATTTTAACCATTAGCACTCGAATGACGACTCTGAGGCGCCATTACAAATTGCTACACTATTATTCAGAATATTGTTTAAATGATTGTTTTTGTTTATATGTAATAAATTACTAATCATTTAAATATTGTATGAGGTACTATATCAGTTTCTTACACATATGATGAAAATAACTATGTACAATGGAAATATTCTAGGTTAGAAGAAATGTTTGGTCTTTTAGTTGAAATAGCTCCGAGTGCAAAGGGTTAAGAACAGTGATTCTTTTTCTGACGTCCCCCACTAAGACCGTAGACTGGCCACGTGACATGCCGCGCAACGTGTTACATATTACTCTGGTCATCAGAGAGGGGGTAAACTGTATCCCCCACGATTTAACCGATCTGGCAACACTGGTTACCAATGTCATCGATGTTATTTGATACATAACTACATTTTCATATTATTCCATCCTGTAGCTGATCGAAAAATACATTCAGATATGTATAATAACATAACCTTGAAATGACCTCGATCTTCGAAATTAAAATTAAAGTTCCACGTAAAACTGATGTCTATCGAGATCACAGGCTTTGACCAAGACTCGACAATCGTTACGTAAAAAATATATTTTGCATCACAATAAGCTAAAGAGATATTTAGGGTGGCCTTTACTTAAAAGGTAAGTATAGAAAAGATGGAAGTACTGATAATTTTTGATGAATTTCATGATTCAGTTGAATCGTTTGAATTTCCTGTTCCGATAGAAAATGGCGATGTAGAACCAGGAGTTACAATTTGCAACGGAACGGGAGATCCATCACAGCGGAGGTTGTGTTCGTTGTAAAAATGAAATCATCTGACAGTGGTACGAATACTGGGTCAGGGGTAGGGACGAATCTCTTCGGTAGGATGAAGCTGGAGACAGTGAGAGAGTGTGAACTGTGAAATTGATCAAATATCTCAGCGGAGAGGTTTCAATCCCTGCTGGAAGATCCTCGGCTTGGCCTAGATCCTCTCCAGGATATCCCGTCATTCCGGACAGATATTCGATTAAAGTGAAAGTGTAAATTCGTCGTAAAACCAGAGCACAGAGAGGCTAACACCGGAACACACGCACCACAGTCGCCAGGCTTTTAAACGTCGTAACCCCGGACTTTCGCTAATATTTTCGCGTCGTAAACACTGAGCACAAGGCGCGGAATGCCTGTCGTTTCTAAAGAGTTTTATGCGACCGCATCTAACCGGCCAACGCCTATTACTCTTATCACGGTCTGGAAAGCTTGCACCGTTCCTACAACTCGGCGCTTTTCATTACAGATATTACTGCGAGAATGGATCTGTCTACATGAAAAAGAAAATACGATGGGTTCTGGTTTCTCTTATGATCTTTAAGCACCATCATTCAGCTGCAATTTAAGATTATGAAAGTTTGAAAAGTCCAGCGGGAACGTATTTTTAAGTCAAGTCAGATTTCTTGGATCTCAGAATTATCATTATTCTTCAATGTTATCTCGAATTTTCTTATAAAAGAAAAGACATCCTATCATGAAGGGCTTCATAGTGAAGCCCTTAAGGATTCTCTATAATTAATTTAAGCCCTCAAACATTACAAAATTCTTACGAGAATAGATTCTAAAATTGGCTCAAATAATCCCTTCAAGGTTCAACCCATTTCCTCAGATCTGTCAATTTGACATTTAGTTGGATATAGTTACGAGTTTTGTTTGAAACTGAAGTGATCGTATAATAAGGTATGATCCTTCAGCTTTGATTTAAGCCCTCGAAAACTTGAAAATTCCAACGGGAAGATTTTTTAATATTTATTCGAATTGACCTCTTCATATCGAATCAATTTTCTCTGAGCTGGCGATGAGAATTATTAAATTTTCCAATATGATTTCGTATTTTGTTATAAATTGAAAATGGTCCTATCATTAAACGTGATCTTTCAGCTTTAATTTGTGTCCTCGAAAGTTCCAAAATTCCAACAGGAAGACATTTTAAAATTGATCTTAATGAACCCCTTGAAAAAGAATCAATTTTCTCTAATCTGGCGATGAGGATTATTAAATTTTTCAACATGATCTCGAAGTTTATTTTAAACCTAAATGGTCCTATCATTAAATGCGATCTTCCAACTTTAATTTGAGCCCTCGAAAGTTCCAAAATTCCAACAGGAACATAATTTAAAATTGAATCCAATGGACCCCCTGAAAAAGAATCAGTTTTATTAAATAATCAGAGGATTATTAAATTTTCCAATATGATTTCGAATTTTGTTATGAACTTAAGTCGTCCTATCATTAAACGTGATCTCTCAGCTTTAATATGAGCCCTCAAAAGTTCGAAAATTCCAACGGGAAGACATTTTAAAATTTATCGTAATGAACCCCTAAAAATCGAATCAACTTTCCCTGAGCTGGCGATGGGTATTTTTAGTTTTTCAAACATGATCTCGAAGTTTATTTTAAACCTAAATGGTCCTATCATTAAATGTGATCTTCCAACTTTAATTTGAGCCCTCAAAAGTTCGAAAATTCCATCAGGAACACAATTTAAAATTGATTCAAATGACTCCCCTGAAAAAGAATCAGTTTTCCCTGATCTGGCGATGGGGATTTTTAAATTTTCTATCATGATTTCGAAATTTATTTTAAACCTAAATGATTCCGTCATAATGTACGATCTTTGAACTTCAAAAGAGTGCCCAAAAAGTTCAGAAATTTTCTCGGTAAACTTAAAATTGTCCCAAATGATGCGGACAATTTCATAAAACAGTAAAAGTCTTTGACAGTCTCTTCTCAATACTATTCTAAATCGACACAATAAAAAGTTCCTCAAGCTCGATCCAGCTTCCCAATTTGATCTCACAACACACAAGCCGACGAACAGAGAAATCGTCCGACATATTGCAAAAGATCAACAAGATAAGATTCGATTAAGATTCATAAAACTCCAATCGTTATTAGTTCGTCGTTCTGTAAAATCGATTGATGAAAAAGCGGTATGGCCATTTCTTCCATAAATTGGTCAGCTCGGTTGAGTCGTGTCCAGGCGGATAGCGTGGGTCGTGTAAGATAATTAATCGTTTACTTTGCGGGTAGATAGCGATAGGTTCTGGCATTGAAAAACGATCGATAATTGGCCGTACGCGTCGCGCGAGCCGGAAAGTCCGGATTAAGTTCGCGCGATTAAAACAGTCTGATAGTTACTGTACATATAGTTGTATATTCATGTATGCCCCATTATTTGCATGATTATAGGTGTACCGATTATAAAGTTTACGGTGTGGCATGGCTGTCGAGCGATCGCCGATAAGTGAAGGGACCTCGCGTGATAAATACGATCGCGATTAATACCGGAACACGTATAAAAGACGCGCTACGATTCAAGGGATTTTCTTGTAAAAATCGATTTTCGCATTTTCTTAAAGTACGTGTCTTGAAAAATATATGTACAAAAGGATTCTTTTAAATTCGTATGAATTTAAGGTTATGGATGTTTGAGAAACTCAGCTCTCGCTGTATACAGAAGGAACCATAACGCCTACAATTTTAAGTGTTCCAACTGTAAAAAATTATGTTGCATGGTCCAACCACAATAGATAGTATGTATGCAAAACCTCTATACCAGGTATGGGCACGGTAGGGGCCCCTCAAACGCCTGCTTCTCCCACTACATCTCTTTTATGCAGTGCGCACGTTCGTTGCGACGCTGATATCTCGTGTCTTCGTTGCCCCATTGTACCGCGCTTGGTGGAAGGGGACAGAGGGCGCTACGGTATGGACGGTTTTGCCTCAATTGGGGCAAAATTGCGCACTGTTCGCAACGGGCGAAGCACTTCCTTCCTCTATGACAGGAATGTGCATTTTTGCCTCAATTGAGACAAAACCGTCCCCACCATAGGGCCCACTGTCCCTCACCAGCATCCGCCGTTACCATAGAGGAAGGACGCACTTTTCCCGCCGCGAACAGTGCGCAGGCCTCACGCATGAAAGAGAGGTTGGTGGGAGAAGCAGGCGTTTGAGGGGACCCTACCGTTCCCATCACGGCTCTATGCTAACGGCGGCTGCTGGTGGGGGACAGTGGGCGTTATGGTAGGGACGGTTTTGTCTCAGTTGACACAAAAATGCCCATCCCTGCTCTGTACAATACAATCCCCTGATATCTTTAGAAAAATTTCGAAACCCGCCATAAAGAATGACGCTTTAGACCAAAAAATCCCCCTAAACTCTCACCTTAAAATGACGTGTCCCCAAATCAGATTATTTTTAATTTTCCTTCATAAATTAACATATCCAATAGCAACCTAAATATTGCACATTGATTTTGAAGAAATAGAAATTATTTTATTTCCTATCGATGCGCATTTAGAGCTTCAAACGAAGCGACATAGTGTGTTTCAATCAGAAAGCTTTGAAATAAATTATAAAGCAAAGGGTTTAAACCAACAAGGGCCCCATTGCACATTGATTTTGAAACAATAGAAATTATTTTATTTTTCATCGATGCTCATTTAGAACATCAGACGAAACGACATACTTAGTGTGTTTCAATCAGAAAGCTTTGAAATAAATGATAAAACAAAGGGTTTAAACCAACAAGGGCCCCATTGCACATTGATTTTGAAACAATAAAAATTATTTTGTTTTCCATCGATGCGCATTTAGAGCGTCAAACGAAACGAAATAATGTGTTTCACTCAGACAGCTTTTAAAGCAAAGGGTTTAAACAAACAAGGGCCCCATTGCACATTGATTTTGAAACAATAGAAATTACTTTATTTTCCCTCGATGCGCATTTAGAGCTTCAAACGAAACGAAATAATGTTTTCACTCAGAAAGCTTTCAATTAAATTATAGAGCAAAGGGTTTAAACCAACAAGGGCCCCATTGCACATTGATTTTGAAACAATAGAAATTACTTTATTTTCCCTCGATGCGCATTTAGAGCTTCAAACGAAACGAAATAATGTGTTTCACTCAGAATGCTTTGAATTAAATTATAAAGCAAAGGGTTTAAACCAACAAGGGCCCCCATGCTGAGAAAAAGCTGTCACGCTGTCTACTAACCGATCACGATGACGTTCGCGGTTCGGTATAGCGAAATGCTAATTTTTCGATAACCGGATACCGCGTAAATGTCAGTAATCCGACTCTGGCTGGCATGAAATTTTCTTGGATACCAATAATCTACGAAAAAAGAACTCGTTCGCGCGCCGCGAGCGGGTAATGAGCGCGTTGTCAGCTGATTTACATACCGAATAGAAAGCAAATGAATAAATCAACTCGCCCGTGTCCAGCACTACGTTTTCTTGCGTCATCGAGCCAGGCCGAGACATGTCTGCGGAACCGTTGCAGTGTTTTGCTCTTCCCGGATGCAAATTGCTTCTAGCTTTTACAAAAATCCGAAATTAAGTGGCTAGTTTTTGTTAGTAATCTAGCTAGTTGATGGTTACGAGCTTACTCGACGATTGGAGTCGCTGTGTAAGGCACACGTCCATTAATGAATGTAATTTTATTGTTTCTGAATGAAGAGCGCGACTGTTTCACTAGTTGAGCGTGCCTGCTATTGATAAAACAGTTAATGCGACATTTCTTTAGATATTCTTTAGAGGTCGGAATTGGGACTATAGTTCAGGTGGATTGCAAGGTTCAAGGCTGCACAGCATTCTTACTCGGCGATGCACTTTGGAAAACTTGTAACTGCAATTCAGTTCACTAGTAGTTTAATCAAACTCTTTTAAATAACTTCACACGTTCCTTTACATATTTTTGCAGTGCGGATTATAAATATTTGACTTCAAGCTTGCTGTTCTAATTCACCGTCTTTTGGGTTCTAGAGTAATTAAAATTGAATATTTAAAATAACAAATATGATAGTAACAGAGCTAAACGTTGAATTAATAAATGGTGATTAATAGATGGCGGATATGGAAAATAAAAATTGTGTACCTTAATTGCAATAAATTAGAGTTGAATAGAAATAAATTTTCTTTTCTAATATGTTTAATTGTTGGAAAATAATATACTAGTACTTTTAAATTCTTCTAATGCTTTTACTTTTTTAAATTACATCTACGCATTTTTCTTGTAAATGCATAAAATCGCCCAGTCATGAAAATGTAAGAAATTGTTAGAATTAATAAACAGTAACATCTACTGTTTTACAATGTTTTACGATGGAGGATATCCTTCAGTCAGAAAAATAAACCAGGTAGCGCACCGTATTTTCTAACCTAATCCACGAAACCGGAAGTACCCAGTATTCTGGTTACGACCAACATCAAGTCAGATCCTCTGTAGTCACTATAAACTTGCAGCAACCGCAGCGACTGGTGCGCAGGCGGTCTCTCAGTTTAAACGAGCCTTTTCTTAAATCTCCTCAATTGAATCCCGGAGCCGCATTGCACCGTGCAATTAAAAACTTCCGAACCTGTTGTCGCGAACGGGAACGCCGTTGCTTTAAGCAGGTATTCCAGTCTAACAGGTTCAAAAAATCAATCCTTAGCATACATCAAACGTTCTAAAAATATCCTACCAAAATTTTATAACCGTATCCGAGAAAATAATAAAATTGCAGTATATTCACTGCGACGCATCAGAAGATTTTAAACGCATTTTTCTCTAAACCATGTTTTCCGAAATGATTTTTACGAAATCTCGGAAATCTACTCAAATTCTGTACATACCTTCAGCATAAGTATGTGCTATTTCCGGTTCAACAATCGTGACCAATTTAATTTTTTTCTTATTGTCACAACCTCTTAAGGACTACGGAAAGTCAAAAAAGTCGTGAAAATCGAAGATTGAGACTGCCACCATTTTTCTAATATTCAGTATTTTTGTCTTTTATTGACAGTGATCATTGGATTGCAGATTTTATGCATTTATGACAAAATTGGGTGGATAGATGCATCTTCGAACAATACAAAGTCAAGTGTTGTTTAAAGATTTAGATTATTAGAATATTATTAGATTATTTTATTCTAATGTAATATGCATTTTGGTTTAGGCACACTGCGTTTTGTATTATTAAAATCATAATTTTGTATTATTACTCATAAAATGAATCTCAAATGAGATTCAAGATGCTGTAATAAAAATAAATTAAAGAAATCGAAGAATATCAAGACATTATTTGCAAATCTGTTTGAACTATTCAAGAGAGTAATAAATTCTTGTTTGGTACCTGTGAGTTGCAATTGATAGAAACAATTTTTATTTTTCATAAAAATCCGCGGTCTAATAATTTCAGAATTAAGTATACTAATTAAGAATCAATTGAATTTTCATTATTCCAGATAAGCCAAACTGCTCAAATCATAGCAAACATCGATACACCGTTCTCTTCTAATAGTTCGGCGTGTTTTATGTGTTCGATGAATTCCAGTGTATCCAAACTGAATTACTTTAACACTAAACCTACCACGGTCAGATGACCGGTTTTCTATTTCACATTTATTGAAATTATAGAAACGCTTTCATAGAAAATGACTAGATTGACTTCTTTATTTAAGCACATATTGTAATAGAAGCGGTACAAAGTTTAAATAAATTCAATCTTCTAACTCCTGTAAAGCGGTTTACTTTTATATGTTTTGTGCTTGGTAGGTTTAGTGTTAACCCTTTGCGCTCGGAAGTATTTTAACTCCATAACCAAACTGTTTTTTTTTCGATCAAAAATATTTCCATTCTATACGATTTTTATCATTTTGAAGAAATGAAACTGATATAATACCTCATAGAATACTTAAATGTTTGGTAACTAATTTATTGAATATCAATTTAATAATGTAAACATTATTTTGAATAACGGTATAGCAATTTTTAGTGGTGCCTCAGAGACACCACTCGAGTGCTAAGGGTTAAGATCAGTGAACACACAGGACTGAAGCTCTCGTTAATAATCCCCCACTCCCCAAGAATTTTCAGAATGTAGAAAAAGTCCTAAAAAAAATGCACCTGTCACACGAGAACCAACCCTAACGCGGCTCGCTGGTAGCTCGGGGTGAAGTTATTATTAAAACGCTCCTGGATCGACCTTGAGGGACCGGCGATGGCCCAGTTTCCCGTCTGGCTGGTCCGTTTTGCATCGAACGCATCCCCGAAGAGAAACCGGGAAGAGGAAAGGGGCGAAAGGAAGGAAGGAAGGAAGGACGAAGCGTAGAGAGAGAAAGAGAGAGAGGGGGGGGAAGCTAAGAAGACCGCGTGTTCCAAAGAGGCTCGATTCCACTTTCCACCCCATCATCCGCCGCGTCTGTCTCATTAGCACTTCTGACCCTCTGGAGGGTGTGCGGGTCTCGTGGTTGAGAAAGGAAGCCTCGGCTGAATGCAGCTGCAAATGAGAGGCACCGGCGACGACGACGACAACGACGATGGCGTTGTGCACCCGGTCCGTATGAAAGATGCAGAACCGCTAAATGAAGAGCCGTGGTCACTGGATGCTGTGGATAGATCGGTGCAACTAGGCCGAGAGACCGGCCGCTTTGATCAGGGCCCGGGCATCTTTCATTTTCTTCCGTTCGCCCGTCGCATTCAATTCTTTCAAGCCCGAGCTCGAATAGATTAGGCCGTGGTGCACGCGTACTCGAAAAACCGTCGACCACGACGACGACGACGACGACGACGACGACCGTCGCGTTGCAGCCGAGTCTCGCTCGAACTTAGGCGACTTCGTGAGAAATGCGGGGCTGCGGGTGCTTCGTGACCCAGAAACTCCCTGTGGTTCTCGCAGCTTCGAAATGAACGCGTATTTTACCGTCTCCGGCGTGCGGAGATGGAGACTTTAAGCAGGTTGTAAATTCTGGGTGCTCGGCATGATCCGGTATAAGAGGTAGCACGAGCAGCTGAACCCCTGCGACCTTGGACCATGTGATCAAAATTATGGGATGACCAATTTTGTTTTACAGACACTTACGTATCATGTTAAGTGAAGTTTTAGCTATAATTTAAGCTCTCAAGATTTCAAATATCCCTACGGGTTTGTGCTCTGAAATTGGCTCAAGTAAACCCCACAAGGTTCAGTTCATTCCCTTCGATCTGGCGATTTGTAGATTATTCCGATGTAGTTACGGGTTTTGTTTTAAACTGATATGACCCTATCACAAAGTATGATCTTCCAGCTATAATTTGAGCCCTCAAAAGTTCAGAAATTCCATCGGGAAGACATTTTAAAATTGATCCAAATGAACCCCTCGAAATCGAAACAATTTTCTCTAAGCTGATAGTGGGGGGAGTTTTAAATTTTCAAACTTGATTTCCAATTTTTTTAAAAACTTGAGTATGATCCTATCATTAAATGTGAGCTTCCAGCTTTAAGTTGAGCCCTCAAAAGTTCGAAAATTCCAGCAGGAAGATATTTTAAAATTTATCCAAATGAACCCCTCAAAATCGAAACAATTTTCTCTAAGCTGATAGTGGGAGGAGTTTTAAATTTTCCAACTTGATTTCGAATTTTGTTATAAACTTAAGTATGATCCTATCATTAAATGTGATCTTCCAGCTTTAAGTTGAGCCCTCAAAAGTTCGAAAATTCCATCGGGAAGACATTTTAAAATTGATCCAAATGAACCCCTCAAAGTCGAAACAATTTTCTCTTAGCTAATAGTGGGGAGTTTGAATTTTCGAACATGATTTCGAATTTTGTTATAAACGTAAGTGGTCCTATCATTAAACGTGATCTCCCAGTTCAAATTTTTTCACAGATAACTGTCACATAAAAAATTCGAATTTTCCTTGCTGTTTCCTCCCTGTTTCTTTTATTGTTTGTGTTCTTTGAATTCCGAGTGTGAAACGCAAAGATTATTATTAATATCTAGCTCACCGATCATCCAGATACGTTTATACGGGTCTGAAACCATACGCAACATCACAGACAAATAAAATCTCGCAATCAAGAAAAATGCATCTTCCAGTCGGCACGAAAACGTTGTCTCAAACATATTTCAGATTTCCCTAGTTGGAACCAGTATCTGAGAAATGATCCTGATCGAGTAACGGTAACAATTTTCACTGTGATAATAAATTAACGTCCGTGGTCAGGGATTAAGATATCGGTTCGGGCGATATACGGTACTACGGACTAGTTATAAATTATTGCAATATCTGCACCTGGAACGATAAGGCGTAAATTTCGCCGCGGTCGAAGATCGAAGGAGGTACGAATGCTAGAAAGTTCCCGCGATCGTACACCATTGCACAATATTAAGAACAGTCCGCGCAATATTAAGAAGTCATAATTAACAGTCCGGAGAAACTACGATTTATAAACATTTTTTCCGAAACAACGAATGGGTCCTTGATTAAAACGAGTCTCTCGGTTAAAAGTACATGCATTGAACAGTCTATAGTAATTTTTTAACAGTCTATAGTAATTAACATAGTGTCTATAGTAATTAACATAATTAATATAGTGATTGTCTATAGTAATCTTAAAAAATAGCTGAGTAATAATTTCTCTTCCAAAAATCGTTTCATGAATTTTTTATTTTGGGTGATCTGGCAAACGACTTCTAGAAAAATACTGTCACTCGTCCATTTTTAAAGATTTTACACTAAAAGAATTTCTATAAGCTGTTTAATATATCCACTTTCAACAAGATATTTGTTTTTTAAAAAAGGTCCATTCGTTTCTCCACAAAAAATTCCTGTTCCCCTCTTTCCAGACCGTTCGCCAAACGCGACTTCATGAAAAGAAAATATTGTAGACTCCTGAACAGTTCCCTATTCTTCTGCGTACGGAGCTTGAAGTACTCCAGAAATACGCGTGAATATTGCTTCCTGAAATATTCATACCTATTTTCGATGGAACTGCAAGCTTTTGCATCATAGCTCCGTCTCTGAGTGCCGTCAGAAGATTTAATAAACGGGAATTTCCACGGGCAACAGTTCCGATCCACGTCTTTCTCTTCCTTGATGTTTGACTGGTGAGAGATAAGACCGTGGCGCGGTGGCAGGGACGAACTACTTCAAGCCTCCGAACTTGTAATTGCCTTCAACTCAAACTAACTTTTGAAAATTCCCGGAGACCTCGATATTGGGTGTTGGAGATAACGCCGTCGAGCGTGGCTCGCCATTGTGATGGATGAGTCCTTGCGGCTGAAATAATTGATGCCGCCCGAAACCCTTCCATCCTGCATCATTCTAGAAGATGACGTTCGATGAACAAACGCTCTGTAAGTGGTTTTTAGTGTTTCCGGAGATTCAGAGGCTCTTAGCGATGTATTCGATCATTGCAATAATACCTGCTCGATTTCAAAATCTTTATCGACAATTTTTGTGATACGTCGGGAAACAATAGAATGCAAACCTCGAAGAAGGGTCTACGTTCCGTGTATAATACAAACCGAAATTTTGTGCTAATTTTCGTAAAATTACCACTGATGAGTTATTTTCATAAAAAATATTCACAATAAACACACGTTACTGAATCGTGTAACGATCCATGATTAACCCCTTGCCTTACGATTTATTTTACGGTTTTCGTGATTAGAATTTCTTTGTAGTTCATCATTTCTTAGGAAAAGGAGAAAATCTATATCTATTCTCCAATGGCCGTACATTAACAACAACAAAATAGAATTATATTTCGGTTTAAAGGAAATTAATAACATACATCTTTATTAAACTCTGTTCAGAATCTTCATCGCGTCTCTCAGACGATATTGTAAGCGAAGGGGTTAAATTGTATTGCCTCGCGGACATAACCTCAAAATTTAATTCAAATCAGTCAAATACATATGGCCCACCCAGGATAATAAACCTGTAGATTTATTTCTTGATTAAAATACCTAACAACATATACATTCTGAAATCATACATTTCGTATGCAACGACCTAATAGTTCTGAGTGAAAATGGTTAAAGCCCCCTGAATCCCAAGGCAACCACCCAGAAAATCATACTGAAAACTCTGCCGACCGCTGCATTAGCTGAAAAGACAAGTCGAACGAGACTCACCGGATTGTTGTTGAGCGCCGAGGTGGATGCAGCGGTGGGATGCTGGTCGTAATCCAGATATTCGTTCCGATGGTGTCTGCCGGATCCGCGTCTGTGCCCGTCGTCCCTGACGTCCCTGACGTCCCTGACGTCCCTGACGTCCCTAACATCCCTAACGTCCCTAACGTCCCGGACGTCCCGAACGTCCCGGTGGTCGCGCGGGTCCCGGAGGTCGTGCTGGCTCAGGTGGTCCCATTCAGTGTGAAGGTGCCTGGACATCGCCGTCGGCTCCTCCTCCTCCGAGTCGAGCAGCAGCTGCTCGACCCCGCCGCCGCTTCCTCCACCACCGCCTCCGCCACCTCCAACACCGGCTCCGCGTCGGCCGGGATATCGCCGGATGTCACACCATCGTGCCTCCTCCTCCGCCCCACCGGCGGCCTCGTCGAGAGGCAACCGAGCCGTGGCTGGGGCCCTCACGACCGATCTGCCACGAACCTCCTGCCCCCGCGGACCTCCGGGGGGCTCCACCACATCACACCTGAACGCTACGCTTCGCGGACCCCTCACGACACGCCCCTCTTCCCCGCGCGCGAAATCCTGCGATCTACCGCGCACCCCGCGCCGCCCAACGCAACCCCCGACTTCGGATCTACCGTGATCCTAAGGGGGTGGTATTTTCGCGAGACCGAGGAACACCGGGATCGACGACCTTGAAGCCGACGGAGAACTAAAGGAGGATGCAGATGCTCCGGCGACCGGGAACCGGGCCTGAAACAGAGGGTGCAGCAGGGTTAAAAACTTTAAAATCATGGATCATGTTCTACTTCCACCACATTTAAATATGACGTGTACAAGATTACGTATTGATTCACATATATTCAGACTCTCAAATTTACGTAATGCTCATATAACAAAACCCCTGTCAGGGATTATAAGCCTGTCTCGACCGAAGTACTTCACACGGATTAAAAATAATCACCGATGACAAAGCTCTACCAATAATTTAAATATAAAATTAAATATTTTCTTTTTAATCGACACACTTCCCTCAGTAATAAAACTACGATACGTTAACCCACGTACTAAAACCTCATAAATTTGAATAAAATAATTCCATCTTCCAATTTCGAACGATGCAACACTCGAAATATTAAACTTACTTTTTTTCAAATCAACGTCCATTTTTTCCATGGATCTAATACACGTGGAGATAGGAATTGTCTACTAGAAATTTTTTTGGTTTAAATGGGCCCCACAATTTCGAGCAAAAATCTCCCAGACTGCAACACAATCATAGAGAAACAAAAAGTTTCGTATTTGAAAGATGAAACGAGTGAATTTTGACTCGAGTCGCGTGCGAGGATCAAGTCACGGAAATACGTTTGGACAACGTTTGAGGGATCGCACACGATTGTCAAACGTGCACAGGCGACGGGGCAGTTTAAATTCGATATGGGTAAACAATTGAAGCACTTTGTCGACGGATAACACCATGGATGTGTTGTTACTCACACACGAGGGAACGGGTGATGTGCGACGAATGAGAGCGGTGCAGCGCTGGAACAAGAACTATAGATCCCGCACAGACTTTGGTGCACGATAGAACACTGCCGCAGCCACGTAAGATGTAAATTCAATTTTGTGCACCGTTACCAGACGCCGAGGCGGATAATTCAATTTAATTTTAGTGAGCCAAGCAATTTTGACACGGGCGGCACGTGCTCCCGTATTGTCGCAGCCAGTGCTCTAGTCGTCTAGCTGTTTCCTTAGCGTCCTTTCATGTTTACATTCCTTTCGTTTCCAGTTGGTAAACTATGTTTGCGTGTCGCGCTGGCACACGGAATTATTCAAACAGCCTCGTCCAATTAGCGAAAAATGTCTCGGCAAAGGGATTCCCCATTCTACCCAAAATGATAAACTGATTTCTTCTATTTTGGCAAATCTACTGTCTCGTTACGAATTAATTTTTCAAGTCCAAAGGGCAACAAATTGTATTAGTATCATCAAGAGTAAAGTAATTCAGAGTACTTGCAATTAGCGAAAAATGTCCTGGCAGAAGAATTGCTCATTCTACTCAAAATGATAAACTGATTTTTTCTATTTTGGCAAATCTACTGTCTCGTTACGACTTAATTTTTTAATTCCAAAGGGCAACAAATTGTATTAGTATCATCAAGACGTAAAGTAATTCAGAGTACTTGCAATTAGTGGAAAATGTCCTGGCAGAAGGATTGCTCATTCTACCCAAAATGATAAACTGATTTTTTCTATTTTGGCAAATCTACCGTCTCGTTACGAATTAATTTGTTAATTCCAAAGGGCAACAAATTGTATTAGTATCATCAAGACTCAAAGTGATTCAAACTACTCCCAATTAGTGGAAAATGTCCTGGCAGAAGGATTGTTCATTCTACCCAAAATGATAAACTGATTTTTTCTATTTTGGCAAATCTACTGTCTCGTTACGAATTAATTTGTTAATTCCAAAGGGCAACAAATTGTATTAGTATCATCAGGACGCAAAGTGATTCAGACTGCTTCCAATTAGTGGAAAATGTCCTTGGAGAAGGATTGATCATTCTAACCAAAATGATAAATTGATATCTTCTATTTGTACATTATTTACAAGATACTGGAACTAAATAAAAATTAATTTCTTCATTTAAGAACTTTAATAGATTGGTGATAATATATGGCTACTCTTAATTTCCGTTTTTCTTTCTATTTTTCATGTTACACCTGCTCATTTCTATCATAAATGTAAAAAACCAACGTCTACTAACTGTGTTCAAATTTTTTCGATTTCAAAGACAAGAAACTATTTTGGCATAATTAATGATTCAACCAGGAACCAATTAGTCGTCTATGTTGCCAGAAAAGATATGCCATTTTTCAAGATTTGGGAAACTTGTTTCCTCCATTTTATAAACTTGTTCTTTCATTCTCTGTCACCAAATGTGTTAACTTTTTAGGATCAGAGATAGCGTCGACAGTAATTTGTTTCGTAACTCAAATGGAATAAATTTTTCAATGAACATTGAACAAACGCGTTTCTTCGATTTTGATAAATCCATAATGCTGCCAAATGTATCAGATTTTCAAGGGAAGAACTTCTATTAACATCGTCTCGAATTCTTTTAAAATTGCAAAACAATTTCATCAAACCCGTATAAATCTTAAAGAACTCTAATCTATTTAACAAATTGATTGTTTCACTATTACCGCATCTAAATGTTCTGGACAAGGGATTGCGTGAATACAAATAGCTTTAAAAATTACACAACCGCTTCTGCCCGGAATTTCGCTACTCCTTTGCAATATTTATATCCAGTCGATCGACAGGCTCGGTAATAGCACCCACCACTCGGGGTCTATCTTTAGCGTCAGTTAATAATAACAAATAAACGGGAGATTGTTAACTCCGTGGCCGTTTATACACCCAGTCCATCAAGAATAAACAATTCCTATACACGCAACGTCAACATGACCGTCTTCCGTAAACAATGCCTCCCCCGTACGAGCTCGAATCCCCAAGGAAAACGAATTCTGAAATTCTCAATAGGAAAGTATCGTGTCGCAGGGACGAGAAGGTCCAGCCCGAGTGTGCGGATCGATGGTCATTAATTAACGCTACCGCCGGAAAACGTTGTCCAGTGATAGTGACATACGCGAGCTTCTCTCTGCCAAGGTCAGAGCCGATCGTTCGGAAGTTATGGCAGCTCTGCACCGTTACCTTGAACATCACCAGCACGAAAAGCAAGACCAAAAGAACCGGACTATCACTCATACACTTCTGATACAGAGATCGGCAGAACCATGGGAATCGGGTTCGGCACAACGATGAACCGTTGCGTAAAGCACTGTCCGCGGTTCTGATCTCTGTCAGAGCGTTGAGGGTGGCAACGAAGCTCGCCCAAGGTGGGGTGAGTTGAGGTTAGGTCACGCCGCAGACCGCGAATGTAGGGTTGTGGGTCGCGCCCGGCCGAGCTCAGCTGCGCTACGACCTAAAGGGGTTGTGGATGGTCTGTAGTCAGACACTGTCGAGACAGGCGTTAATCCTAAAGCTAGCCTCTCGTCGAAAATGAATGAAACGATTCGACAGAAGCGAACCCATCTTTCTCGCAGGTGACACGGTCCACCTGGTGTGCGCTGGTCAGCGGCCGCTACAGTAGAATGCGTCGCTCATGGCCAGACCTAGCCGGAGGAGCACTGCTCGGGTATCGTAAGGGTAGCGTCTCGCTGTTTCTGAAGATATTTCGATTCTGTAAATTGGAGCTTGCAGAGGAAGGTTTCGTCTATCCTGTCTATTAATCCTCGTCACCGTAAGATCACCCGTTAACGTGATTTTCTAGGTCGAACACGGAGGAGGAACCCAACCATTTCCGCGGAAACTTACTCGAATTTCCGTGTTCGCGGCCTGGTGTCCTCGTACCACGATCTTTCCAGGTTACAGACGAACACAACACACGCTTCACTTTTTCGCGCACGGAACGATACCACAAGGTACCGAGCCGACGAACCCAGCCCGAGGTGCGACGGGATGCTCGCGACGGATACTCGTTTCCGCGTGGACGATCCGCGGATTGAAAGTGTCGACGACGTCGAAACGACGACGGTGACGGTTGGGTCGTGCTCGCGTTGACGGCTGCTGCTACCGCGAGTCGCGATACATCGGTCGGTCTCGGCCGGTCTCGTCCCCTATCGGTTCCCCTCGGCTCTTATATCGGGACGTCGCGCGTCGCGCGGGGCCGCGAAAACCCCGGCGGTGTTTGGTATCGATCGCATGCGCCAGCGCACGCGAGCGACGCTCCGCAACGTCAACACGCGCCGCGAGCCCCTGCCGTCAGGGTTGCCCGACACGTGGCTGCGTATCCGCGTAACGATTGTTGTTCTCGGAATCGACGAGACTGACTCGATGCCTGGACGAACCCATCGATCCTGCATCCCCGGTGCAACCGTACTCCGGAGGTCCTGATGCAATCCGAGGTAACCTTGCGACAGGATTCTGCATTGGATCGCCATGATTTTCTCGTCTACTGCGAGATATTGGCAACTGCGATTTTTTTGCCGGCGAAGTATGAAATGTTTTATCGACAGACTATCATGGACGGTCGCAGCGATGCGCGGGGTATGTACACGAATTTGTTGACAGAGGACAGCTCACAATTGAGGATGCTGAACGCCGATTAACCCCCTAGCGATTCGTCTGGTTTCGTCCAGATGTAGGCTGCGTTGTATTGCTAACTTTGGGATTTTTTAGATATGAAAATAGGAAATACTTTGTTACAGGATTTCCGTGGAGGTTTTCAGTGATATTTCAACTATGTGTAGGAATTTTTTCACGAAGAAAATATCAAAATCCAATGCAGATCACTATGACAGTAGCTGGTGGTGATTTGGGGACACAGTCGTTCAAGTTTACAGCTCGAGATTGCTAAATTTCGAATTTTTTTTATATAAAACAATAAGATCATTTTATTCGAAATCGTCATGTACGTTTCCAGTGATGTTTAAACAATTTTTAGTTTTTTTTTTTTTAGAAAAAAGTTGAGTACGTTACCGAGCATTAACGCTTACCAGATTCTGACGCTTACGTAATGCTGATTTTGGTATTTTTTTACCATGAAACTAGAAAAATTTTTATTGTCAGATTTTCGTGTTCGGTTTAAATGATCTTTCAACTACAAGTAGAAATTTTTTGGAGGCAAAAGCTAAGGGCATCCGCTGGGAAAACATCTCCGAGATAACACGCCTGTACACCAAAAATTGTATTATTAATTATTAACCAGCGAGCACCCAATTCCGGTGCGAAACATGGATCCTTGGGCCGCAGTGTTGATCCCGGATGCCAGGGATATCCTTGCGGTAGTTTTATCAGCTGCGACAGCAGCGAGCACTGATCCGGGCTTCAGCTTTTGCAAGGTGACTCGTGGAGCGCACTCGGAAGCTCGAGGGTACCTTTTAAGGTATTAAATTCCTCGACTTGGAGTGTCGCACAGTGGGATGGATCGAATACTCACGCGACATTTATGAATAACTTTTGACTCGCAGGGGACATCGCAATGAAATTTGACTTTGAATATTTAGAAATGTAATTCCTTTCCAGTGATATGTAATATGATATTTTATAATAAATCAAACATAAAATAAAATATAATGAACATGATATACATAACACATAATATAAACTATATAATAATTAATAACATTCAATAATAAACTATATAAAACATACATAAGAATATAAATAAAATATAAGAAAAAAGAGAGATTAAAATCAATTTTAACTTTAACAAATTCAAAATGGTGCAAATAAAATGTAATGCTGTAAAAAAAAATAATTTAATATCAAAATGTGAAACTCGATTTGTTTTTACAAAATGTCGCGTCATTATTCAATCGCGCACCAAATGTGGCGTCCCGAAGACCATTTCGTCTTCCGAACGTTCGTTCATGAATTCCCTGGTCAGCAAGCATAATTTCCAAATTCAGCAACGCGTTATCACACAACAATCGCAATAAATTGCATTGCAAACAACAGTCGATTTGTTTATCAGTTGAGTACACCTGTTATCGCGGCATTCATTACACATTAGTTTCGAAACGCGACGATATGCGTGCATCGTTAAGCCGTTTACCGCGAAGTAATCATTAAGACCGGAGCTTTTCATGTAATTACACGATATCAGCTCACGCGGAATACCACAGTCTGAGCGACGGCGATGCAATTAAGTAAGCGGACCGTGGACTCTGTGCGTCTCGTAAATAATAAAACCTCGGACCTGAAATTTTACCAAACATTCGAAACCACCATTGGAAAGTCTACACCGTGCACGCGAATGAGGGTTGACGCGGAGAGCCTGACATCTGACGGAGGGTGAAAGAAGTGGCACGAAAGAAGGGCGAAAAGCCAGGAAGCAGCAGTTTTCTAGCACAGCTAGCCACCCTCCACGCCTCTTAGCCACCCCTGGGGCTTTCCTTACCGACCTGCAGTGATAACGTCAGGACCGCCACCAAGGATAAAGACGCCCTGGTCTCTTTTCGCCAATCGAACGGTATTGATCGCGGAACAAGCAGCAAAAACACTAAGAGAACGCGTAGTGCGGTGCTGCAAGCTAGCGGCTAGAACATGGACCTTCCAACTCCTTAACAGCTGAAACGAAAAGATACACGCAATTGGGGCAACAGACAACAAGCATCTCAAATGTTCTAACAATCATTCCAAAAATTGCTTTGCGGATTGATGAAATGGATCGGAACACGGACTTTACAATCCTTAGCTCTCGATGCCTGAAACAGAATAAGGCACACGCAATTGGGGCAATAGACATCTTTTACAAGCTTCTCAAACATTGCTAAAATTATTGATGACTGATGGAGAGCATAGTCCATCTTTCTGGAAAAGAGGACCATCCTCAAAGTGATTCTTGAAGGCGGTCCAGAAATTGCTGAAATTGTTGATGACTGGAGAAGAGGACCAGGAGACCGACCTTGTAACCACTATCTCTCTGCGACTAAAACGAAAAAGAAGACACACACAATGGAGACTATAGCCAACCTACTACCGCAAATTACTGTTTTCAAAAAAAATTCTAGAATTTATTGAAGAAGAAGATATCCAACTGTCTGGAGAGATAGACCACCACGAATCCCCAAAGTGCTGTTGACGATCGAAGAAGAGGACCACAATACCGGCATTGTAACCGTTATCTCTTGACAACTGAAACAGAATAAGGCACACGCAATTGGGGCAATAGACATCTTCTACAAGCTTCTCAAACATTGCTAAAATTGTTGATGACAGAGAACGCGTAGTGCGGTGCTGCAAGCTGGCGGCTAGAACATGGACCTTCCAACTCCTTGACAGCTGAAACAAAAAGATACACGCAATTGGGGCAACAGGCAACAAGCATCTCAAATGTCCTAACAATCATTCCAAAAATTTCTTTGCTGATTGATGAAATGGGTCGGAACACGGACTTTACAATCCTTAGCTCTCGACGCCTGAAACAGAATAATGCACACGCAATTGGAGCAATAGACTTCTTCTACAAGCTTCTCAAACATTGCTAAAATTGTTGATGACAGAGAACGCGTAGTGCGGTGCTGCAAGCTGGCGACTAGAACATGGACCTACCAACTCCTTGACAGCTGAAACAAAAAGATACATACAATTGGGGCAACAGGCAAGAAGCATCTCAAATGTTCTAACAATCATTCCAAAAATTACTTTGCGGATTGATGAAATTGATCGGTACACGGACTTTACAATCCTTAGCTCTCGACGCCTGAAACAGAATAAGGCACACGCAATTGGGGCAATAGACATCTTCTACAAGCTTCTCAAACATTGCTAAAATTATTGATGACTGATGGAGAGCATAGTCCATCTTTCCGGAAAAGAGGACCATCCTCAAAGCGAATCTTGAAGGCGGTCCAGAAATTGCTGAAATTGTTGATGACTGAAGAAGAGGACCAGGAGACAGACCTTGTAACCACTATCTCTCTGTGACTAAAACAAAAAAGAAGATGGAGAATATAAGCCAACCTACTACCGCAAATTACTGTTTTCGAAAAAAATTCTAGAATCTATTGAAGAAGAGGATATCCAACTGGAGAGGAAGACCACCACGAATCCCCAAAGTGCTGTTGACGATCGAAGAAGAGGATCGCAACACCGACATTGCAACCGTTATCTCTCGACGACTGAAACAAAAAAGAATACGCGCACAATGGGAGCGATATACAACCTCCTACCAAAAATTCCTCCTCTCCAAAAACGTTTAAAATTATTGGCGATCGAAGAAGAGGCTGCCCAATTTTCTGGAGTAGAAAACCAATCCCTAATCTTCGTAGAGGTTCTCGAAGGCACCTGCCGCCGCCATCGATCACGCCGGTGAATCCTCGTCCGTCGCATAACTTCCTGTGTCAGGCCGGCTGGTAGCATGATCGAGACGCGTGTACCGAGCGAGGCGTGCATGGTCTGCGTTCGTATCTTGACGAGGAAGAGGATCGTACGAGTGAGAGCGCATCGGTGCGGCACGTCCATCGTCCCCGCAGCTACGCCGTAAGGTGGCAACGTTGCTCTCGCGAGAGTGGTTTCGAGTTAGCGCAAGGGGCAATGCTACCGCTCGCGCGAGTAGCGCTCCGGAGCAGGGGGCCAGCGGGAGGGAAGGGGGGGGTTCCTTCGGAGCGCTCTAGTAGCGTGGAATGGAGTGGTGGGGGGGCGAGCCGCCAGCGCGAGACGGAGTGGAAATGATGGCACGGGTGGGGGAAACGCGGTAACGGTGGGAGAAGAGAAGCGTTGGTGGGAGGGAGACCGAGCTAGGATAGAGTAGGAGAGCGGTAGAAGATGGGGAGGGAGCGAGAGGCCGCCGAAAGCGCATAGCGGCCCATAATTCGGTGCGCCGCCCCGCAATCAGGTTCGTGCTCGACGGTTCTAACCGCCTCGCTCGTTGCAGCCGGGAGAGAGAGACGGTAGTGCACGTTTTTACGTTTGTCCGTCAGGCTCTTCGTCGACCGGGTGCGCCGTTTGTACGGTTTACTGCGACCTCCTTTGTCGTCTACCTCCGATCTCCTCGCTGCTTCGCGCGTCGCGTCAACATCGTCGTCGTGACGGGTTCGTTGTTTATCCTTCGGGCCAGCTGGCTGACAAACACGCCTTAACCGGAAGCTCGATCGGTGGTGGTTGATTCAGGACACACGAGTGCGAGGGAGCAGCAAAAGCTCGCCGCGAGAAGGGTGAACGCGCGCGGTAACTCTGCCTCGTCCGCACCGATCCGCGCGCGTCTCTGTCCGCCAGCCAACCATTCAGTCAGTCGGTCGATCATTCAGTCAGTGCCGGTTCGCTACGCAACAACTACGGACGTTCCTCTGTTTACTCGCTGCCAGTTCTCGCCTCCGAGAAATCCCGTGTTACAACCGGATGACACGGTCGTCGCCGCTCCGTAAGTGAGGAGAACCGTCTTCGTCGTCGTACACTCGACCTTTTTTTTGCTGGTGATACTCCCGCGAATTCTGTGATCGTCGGGCCCCCGGAGAGAGGGGGGCATTGTTCAACCCCCTGGTGCTGCAGCAGCCGGCAGAATCGTGCCCCGGACACGGGCCAGTGATTTGAAAAATTCGTGAATCTTGCGTTGAATTGGTCGTTGCCAGTATTGTCGATCGATCTTTTTATTTGTCCTCGACGCTCTTGATTTGGTGATTGTGTGCACAAGCCTCGACGATCATCGACCACACCGCTGCGTCGTCTTCTCCTGGTCCACACGTCCGTCACGTAAATATACACACGAAACATACACACAGATACACACACCCAAGGCCAGCATACGAGATGCATTTCGCGTGCACGCACCCGCGAAATGCATGCTCCGAAAATCCAATGCGAATCTGCCGCTCCTTCCCTGTGTCGCACGTGCACGCACGTGTACCACCGGGAGAGCGCGTAACCGCGCCGTTACACGGCTCTGATTATTAACGAGTTACTACCGCGATACTAATTAAGTTTAATCGCAAGGCCGCCGTTCGTTAAAGTTAATTGCACGATCGACCGCGGCCCACGTAGTTAACTACGCCGTCGAGCCCGCTCACGGCTCTCTGCGTTAACTTTTATAGGAATTACGCGCCGGCTCGCGATCCAATGCTGATCGACCATCGTCGTCTCGTCCCTCGGATACTTTCGCCAAAAATCATCGGTCGTAAACTAAACAATTGCGCGATTTACGCACCGCAACGTTCTTTTTCCTTTTTTTTGTTGGTCGTTTCTTGCGAGCAAACCACGAAATGCGTTAATTTTCAGTTCTCGGTGCAGTTTCGCTAATCTTTACATACGAGGCAGTTCGTGACGTCGAAATTAAAATCATTGAAGTTGTTTAACCCCTTCACTTACAATATCGTGTGAGAGATGTGATGAAGATTCTGAACAGAGTCTAATAAAGATGAATGTTATTAATTTCCTTTAAACCGAAATATAATTCTATTTTTGTTGTTGTTAATGTACAGCCATTAGAGAACATATAAACATGCAATAGATATACATTTTCTTCTTTTTCTAAGAAATTATGAACTACAAAGAAATTCTAATCACTAGAACCGTTAAATAAATCGTAAGGCAAGGGGTTAACACGTTCAGCGCCCACTCCATAATCATAAAAATTACACAAAATCAAAGCAATATATTTAACAAAACAAAAACTAAGAAATTTAGTTTTGTGATATTAATTACTGTTTCAAACCTCTTCTATTCCTCAGATCGTAAGGAAATTTTGTACACTCAATCTACCAACGTGAAAATTAATTTTCAATTCAGTATAAATAATTCCGTCACCCAGATATGGGTGACATGGCGCTGAACGTGTTAAAAATAATATAAAGGTGCTTGTACGTTCTTCGAGTTACTACTTTGTATTTCACCTGCTCAGTTTTGTCATAAACACCCGCATTAATGACATTATGTATATAATGTAACGAATTGAAATTTCGATGCACAATGTGACGAGCGTAATTGCACAGAATTTTTCAGAAGATTCTGTGATTGTATCGGCGACTCCATTGTGTTTTCGGTTGCTAATGCGTATGCAGTGACAAAGATCATTCATAATTATTCCGCATCATTGTTTAGCTGATTTACGATTCACTACCTCTGGCAGAAAACACTTCGTTGACTAAGCAATTTGTCATAATCATTATTCTGTTATCCGACGTGGAAAATATTTTCAATTACGACAGAAATCTGTGTCGCGCAAAAAGGAGTGTATTTGTCTCGTTACAGAGGAAAGAATAAGAAACGTGAATACCTGTTCATAGAAACGTTCGTTCATTGCCATTCCAGTGATATCTCGTGCAACTTTTTACAATTTTTATACACAGGTTAATTCCTCGCACGATTTACTTTACGGATTAATTGATTAAAATTTCTTTGCTGTTCCTAGAAATAAAAGAAAATGTACATCGTACGCTTATAATTCTTTTAGTAGTCGAATATTGACAACAAAGCAATTAAATACAATTTCAATTTGAACCTCCAATGACAGGGTCCGTTTTGACCGAGAGCTAGAAACGTTCCACCTAAATTCTAATTTTCTATTTTACGTCCAATAAAAAGACCAACGTCTCAAAGAATACATACAATAATACGTTATAATAATTGATGCATAAGAATTTCAATGAATGCAGCTAAGACTGCCATAAAATTATCAAAAACCTCTGCTTTGCGATAGTTAACCCTTTGCACTCGGAGCTATTTCAACTCAAAAACCAAACATTTCTTCTGACCTAGAATATTTCCATTGTATATAATTTTTTTAATTTTATGCGTTTGAAACTGATATAGTACCTCATACAATATTTAAATGTTTGATAATTTATTAAATGTAGAAAAATTTAATAATGTAAACAATATTTTGAATAATGGTATAGTAATTTCTAGTGGCGCCTCGGAGTCGCCATTCGAGTGCTAAGGGTTAAAGAATAACATGTTTAGAACAATTAGTGGGTCGTATTTGAAATTTTCAATCCGTGTCTGAGCCGATATTACAATGTGAGGGATTAACACTAGGTTTACGGAGCACTAAAATTGATTATTTTACATTGCTTTATAAAAATAATAAAATTATATTTACTTAGATCTTCAGCGAATTTTATTGTAATATGTACACAAAAAAATAAATGTACTTAATAATTTCTCGCGAATGCCTCCTTACACTCTTAATAATCGTAAATTAAAAATTTTTGAATCCGTCATTTTGACGGGCCCCGTAAATCTAGTGTTAACAATGTTTCGTGTTCAGTCATAGTTTATTTCCCGAACGTGTGCTCGAATGATCGAATAATTTTTGTAATACATAACTACGTTCAGTATTTCGATCAAAGACACAAGCGGAGGGGGTAGCACGCACCTAACCGATCCCGGCAGTCGCAATATGATCCCAATCATGTTTCTCGTGGTTTACGATGGCCTTAGATTTCTTTCTCGCTGACCCGTTGCTTCACGGACGCGTTCCATTGTATCAACTCGCTGCTAGATCCAAGAATACTCGTCTTTTGACTCGATCCGATTTCCAGTACGTGTTTTTGTCATCCCCGAAAAAGAAAAACCGAACGTGTTTCCCAGTCTCTCGGTATTATCGTCGATTCCTTACCAATTATCTTGTCCTGATTAGACGTCGACCGGATGCTGTTTATCCGTGGAATTTCTATTAATCGAGGCTCGCTGATTAATCGAGCAACCGTCCCAAAAAGAAGCATGCTAATTGAGATTTAGACTCGGTGTACGTACGTTCGTATCTCTCACTCCCCCATGCAGAAGTTAATTTCTTCTGACACGAAGCTACTCGATCTCACGGTCACGATTCATTAATTTATCAGGCAATTCATGTTCTCCTCTATGAAAACATTACTTTACTGGGAATTCTTGAAATGGCTTGAAAATGTCCTCCATTAATCTGCTCGGCGAACACTCGTTCAATGAAAGCTCGCTTTCAGTGATTACGTTCGCGTCTCGGCAATGTTTGGGACCTCGTTTGTTTACGATAACGTTATTCGCAATTCACACTAGAACTAGCGAGCACCAAACGCGACTGGCGTTATATATTGCTTTATAATAACGAGAAGATTGTATTTATCCAGATTTCGAACAATTTTTGTTTAAACATTTATTTCAACGGAGAAGTTTACTAAAAAATTAGAATATATTTATAATTTAAATATTGGTAAAAGAAAAAATTAGGAACAAGTCATTTTGACTGGTAAGGTAGTTCTAGTGTTAACTTCCGCGAAGTACAGTCTACAACACAGATGTACATATTTCCCATGGGGCGGGCTTCTAATTTCTACTGAAATTCGACTCTCTTAAATAATTGATCGGCGCATCCATTTTCTAATCATTCAACAACTATTGCTGGCTTCAAGTATTTTTTCGTAGTGACTCCATTCAATTTGCTATTCGTAAATATTGTCTACCTGTTTTCAAAAGCTTCTCCTATAACTAATAAATTCCTTTTGACCACAGGTTTCTAATTCTTTAAAATTCTTTTAAATTGCTAAGCGATGCATCCAACACTTTGCAGCCAATTTTATTGCACTCTTAAATATTTTTGTTCATAGCGAGTCTGTACAATTTTCTTTTCTCAAACCTGTCTCCTTTAACATTGTGACGGGCAAAGCAACAACCTCAAAAATTCACATTGCGTATGCAGCCCTTTGAGATTCTTGCATTTTCCAGATATCAACGAAATTTAATTTTTAAATATGGACAAATAATTCCCGTGACCCATAAATGGGTGACGCGACAGTCAACGTGTTAACCAGTTAGCTATTGCGACCTGTTTGGAAAGTGTGTACCTAAAATTTGTCGCAAAAAGTACGCGAACTACTTTATTGACACTATATACCGTTCTTCCATAATAATTATTTATATTGTTTTATTTCGTCCTGGCCTCCAAATATTCAAAACATCTTAATACAAATATATTTTAGTTTTCACTAATATTGCAATTTAAACAGCAAATTTATCTTGCTCTACTTTTTACGCATCGCGAGTATACTCGTCATAACACAAAAGCTCGTCATTTCTCCATGACGAGTTAATTATTTATATTGTTTTATTTTTTCGTTTTATTTCGTCTTGGCCTCCAAATATTCAGAACATCTTAATACAAATATATTTTAGTTTTCACTAATATTGTAATTTAAACAGCAAGTTTTATCTTGCTCTACTTTTTACGCATCGCGATTATACTCGTCATAACACAAAAGCTTGTAATTTCTCCATGACGAGTATACTCGTCATAACAGCTACATAACTGGTTAACAATTTGATCGCCATGTTACCCCTATCTGGGTGACGGAATTATTTATACAAAATTGAAAATTAAGTTTTACGTTGGTAGATTGAGTGTACAAAATTTCTTTGTGATCTGAGGAATAAAAGAGATTTGAAACAGTAATTAATATCACAAAACCGGGGAGAGTACGATTTCCGTGGCCCCTCGTTTTGAGGTTATATTTGTGTTCTTGGGGTTATTTAAAATATATATATATATATATATATATATATATATATATATATATATATAACATGGTGTCAAATTGGCCTGGTTTAGCCGGTAAAGTAGATTTCCTATTTTTTTATAAATTTGCAAATATCTCGGTAACTGTGCGAAATGTGGCAAAATATCAACAGACTTTTTTTGTAGAAAATGAAATTTTATTCGCGTAATCTTTGCATTGTAGCTGTCATCCAGAATTTGAATTAATAATGGAAGAATCATGTGAATAGAATGAGTTGTGGTTAGTTCGTGGAGGGGGCGGAAATCGTACGAGGGGCCGCGGAAATCGTACTCGTGTCAGAAAACTAAACTTCTCAGTTTTTGTTTTGTTAAATATATTGCTTTGATTTTGTGTATTTTTTATGATTTTCGAGTGGGCGATAATTTCTCTTGAATTACTAATCGATGTACCCAGCATTTATTAATCAATCACATTCAACGGCTAGTGACAGCCCCAAATTTTTATTTTGTAGTTCCGTCACTCTTTTCCGAAACCATAGCCTAGGTCTTTCGGAAGCATCTCCGATGACTATCGATTGTCGAGGGGCGAAATATGGCAAAATATCAAGAGCCCTTTTTTGTAGAAAATGAAATTTTATTCTCATAATCTTTGCATTGTAGCTGTCATCCAGAATTTGAACTAGCAATGGAAAAATCATGTGAATAGAATGATTTGTGGTTAGGTCGTGGAGGGGGCGGAAATCGTACTCGTGCCACAAAACTAAACTTCTCAGTTTTTGTTTTGTTAAATATATTGCTTTGATTTTGTGTATTTTTTATGATTGTCGAGTGGGCGATGAACGTGTTAAGAAGCTTCTTGTCACCATAAACTACCTCAGAACACAGAGCATAATTTCTCTTGGATTACTAATCGATATACCCAGCATTTATTAATCAAGCATATTCAACGGCTACTGACAGCCCCAAATTTTTATTTTGTAGTTCCGTCATTCTTTTCCGAAACCATCCCCTAAGTCTTTCGGAAGCATCTCCGATGACTATCGATTAATTAATTTGAAACGGATTCAGCGACGCGTGCTAGGACTCGGGACACGGGCCGTTTAATCACGAAAAACTGTCTGCACGGTTGGTTTCGCCGCCGAATTCGATCTCCCTTCGATCTTATGGTAATGCCGGGCCGACTGTATGCACATGTCACTACGGATCGTAGACGGAATTTGTTAAAGTTCGTCGGTCGTTGCGACACGCACGCATGCACAGGGACGGATATCTACATTGCGTGTGACGCGTGTGATCAATAAATCGGTCTCTGCAGCACTCACACGGAAATCCACGTGCGTATACAAGCACGCGGAGGCCACGCACACACACACGATCGAAAAAATAAAACCCCTGAGCCTAAAACGCAGAACGTTCCTTCGTACCTACAGCGAGTGTACAAAGTATTCGTACACCTTTAAAAATCGAATAACTTTTTTAATGTTGGATCAAACGACTTTTAATTACTTTGAGATGTCAGACGCATAAGTTTACTAGGTAGCGTGTAAATAATTTTTTTCTAAAAATTGCTATTGGTCGGAATTGCGACGAAAATAGTAATGATCACAATGTTTAACTTTTTTATCTGTGCCTCTAATAAAAATTTAAAAGACGTATTTTATAGGTCTAAGCAAGTACATGTACAAAGTTTCATCGGAATCGGTTAACGTTGTTATGAATTACAAACATTTAAAGGTGATTACATGAGGACAAAATTAACTAACAAGACCGAAAATCTGTGACTTTCGCCCTTAAACATTAATCTTGTAATGTTTTTAGCTCATTAACCAACTTTGATGAAACTTTGTGCATGTACATAACTTACGTAGATCTGCAAAAGGCGTATTTTAAATTTTCATTGTAAGCAAAGATAAAGAAGTTAAAAATTGTAAACTTTACTTTTTTCATCAGAATTTCGACCAGTAGCAATTTTTAGAAAAAGTTATTTACACATTACCTAGCAAACTAATCCTTTTAATATCTCAAAAGAACTGAAGTTGTTTGGTCTAATTTTAAAAAAGTTATTTCATTTTTAAAGGTGCACGAATACTTTTTACATCCACTGTAACTCTCGCTGAGACTATGTATTATAAACATGTGTATTATAAAACCAAGCAAACGGGGGACCCGCAGGTCAGAAACGTTTCACGGTGCATAAAATTTCCGTGGCCACCATCGAGTTCACCTAACGCCTCGGATTATACAGAGTGTCGCGCAATCAGCAACGCCGAAGAAACACATTGGATTTCGTCCTGAGAAAAGATCTTTGTTGAACCGAGAGAAATTGTATAACCGTGATGCAGTCGATTCTATGCAAGGGTCGACATGCTTCAAAAGATCCACGCCACCGGGTTCTACACTGCTTTCAAAAGTTTTATAGCAAACATCTATGAGATGGAAAGCAGCCGAGGAAATAGTTTCGAGGGAGTTCGATATTAGATGCCAGAAGCAAGGCACTCTAGAGAATTGAAATCCGTGCGAGCAATCTTTGAAATATTCACTGGATTGTCGTCCTTTATTTTTGTATCGTCCTGTGTTTGTCGTGGAACATCCTGAACTGGAAATAAATTGTTCGAACAGTATTCAAGTTGGTAATGTTGTGCTTTTTAGAACTGGAAATATTTTTTTGTACTGTGTCTTAGAGAAAATTGTTGTAGGACTCACTTTTGAGTATAAGTGTTACAGTTAGCAAATCTCAGGAAACAATTTTGAACAGTGTTGAGAAATTGGTGAGTGCACTGTGGTGCACTGTGGTTTTTAATACTAAACCTAGTGACAATTAAAGGTGACTGGTATAAAAATGGCAGGATTGAATATATTTAGATTTTGTGCCAGTTGTTTTATAATGTATACTTGAATAAAAAGTGTGTGCATAATCATTTCCACAATTTAGAACAGTGTTGAGAAATTGGTGAGTGCACTGTGGTGCACTTTGATTTTTAACACTAAATCTACCGACAATTAAAAGTGACTAGTGTAAAAATGGCAGGATTGAATTTATTTAGATTTTGTGCCAGTTATTTTCTAATGTATACTTGACTAAAAAATGTGTGCATAATTATTTCCACAATTTAGAACAGTGTTGAGAAATTGGTGTGTGCACTGTGGTACACTGTGGTGCACTGTGGTGCACTGTGGTGCACTGTGGTTTTTAATACTAAACTTACCGACAATTAAAAGTGACTAGTATAAAAATGGCAGGATTGAATTTATTTAGATTTTGTGCCAGTTGTTTTATGATGTATACTTGAATAAAAAGTGTGTGCATAATCATTTCCACAATTTAGAACAGTGTTGAGAAATTGGTGAGTGCACTGTGGTGCACTGTGGTTTTTAACACTAAATCTACCAACAATTAAAAGTGACTAGTATAAAAATGGCAGGATTGAATTTATTTAGATTTTGTGGCAGTTGTTTTATAATGTATACTTGAATAAAAAAAGTGTGCATAATCATTTCCAGTGGAAGCATCTTTGTAACTTCAATCATTGCAAAATCAAAACTTTGGAAGCGTTCATTTGACCGGCGCTGGTAGGTTTAGTGTTAAAGAATTTTTATTCAGGTCATTTTTAATTATGATTAAGTGTTACAGTGTGTAATCTTTTAATATTTCGAGCTACGTTGGAAAATTGCGGGAGAACTTCCATTTTCAGAACTTTCTAAAATCTTGAAACTATGAAAAATAATATTCTGTAACGTTGGCGTGTTTAATTTATCTTGCAACACATAATCGTATTATAGTATTTATTACAAGTCAAGTACACTTTGGGTTAATTAAAGGCTCATCAAGAATGAGGTAATCGGTATTTCGAGGCCTCCTAATCAAAGTTTCTTCCTAGAAATGACTCACTACATCCGTTTCCCAAGAAACTTAAGTCAAAAACACTCTATAAAACCTGTGCAAACAAATATTCTATTGCAACAGAGAATCGGTATTATAGAATTAATTGCAAACGAAGTACACGCACACTGTGTTAATTAAAGAATCGTCTGGGATGAGGTAACGGGTATTTCGAAGAATTCTAATCGAAGTTTCTTCCTCGAAACATCTGTTGTATCTAATCTATACGAAATCAAAATTAAAAACACTTTTTACGAACTGCATATGCGTATTAAAATTTTCTATTCTTTCTGAATTGTTCCAAAATTGTGGTCCAAGAATGTAGTTCGCTGTTTCTCTATCATTGTGCGGGCTTTCCGTTCCATTTTTGATAAACTCGATACGAAACTTCCTGGACGAGAGAGAGAGAGAGCATGACACGTCGGACACGTAACAAATGTACGCACGTGCATTATCTCGCACAGTAATTCATGCTAGTAGATCGCATGAGCCGTGAATCGCTGCTAAAATCATATAACATATTTTGAAAAACATATTTCTTTATTTGTTCCATTTACAAAGTGCACGGTCTCCCCATTGAGTTAGGATCGTGTGCTAAAATTTCATTTTTATAGCTAAATTACTATGGCAGGAGTCGTGATTTGTAATTAAAACAAATATATAAATACCAGTGACCATTCACTCTGGTTTTCAAGCATCTATATTCATTAAACGATTCCAAATCATTTGTACGAGATGCTAGTACAAATCCAACAAAATAATACATTTTAATTCATATAAACTCGTGAAATTCGTTTAATAATTTCCGTGGTCGATATTACATTGATTCATATTTTTCATAAATTCATAAAATCCATTATTCATTTCTTTCGACCATATAATAAATACATTTATTTTACATTAATTGTGTTTTACAGTGGCCTTTCTTTCACGTCATCTTTAAATTGTTTTCACGTGGAATGTATTTTTATATACGGTGTAGGATTTGGTAGCTCCCACTGTATTTGTCGTTAGCGCGTGCAGACAATGGGTTCCGGGCATGAAAAATGAAGAGGAGCAAAATGCGCATTGACAGAAGATAAACCAGTTTTATAAAGCCCGCCATGTTCTCGAAATACGTACGATTCGGTAGGATGATTAACGCGAGTTCCTCGGCTAGGAACGAAAATCCCTCTTTCCACATGGCGGCCTATGGTTATTTGATCGATACGAAGCCCCCCCCCCTCCCCCCCTCCATCCCACCACCGGTCTCCACGCTTTTCACCGTGAGCGACCCTTTTATTAATGACTGACTCACACGCATCTCGATAAGCTGATAGTCACGAGCACGAACTATACAGAATGGTCGTACGGACGCGTTTACGCACGCACACGTCCCTCGTATCTTTCCAGCCGATTTATTAGATCACTGCGAAACTTCTGTCAGCTCCGGCTAACGAGCCGTAACAATTGTCACAGACTTTTTGTCTTCCGGAAGAAATGTTCTCAGAAAAACGAACCGTCGAATCGCCGCTTTCGTCGATCTACGACATTTCGAGCTAGATATTCGATTGTCATGACGGAAATGAATCATCGAATAATTGTAATTGTAATCTCCTTGTACATACTCTTATCTGCGCCCATTAATCCTCTCGATTACGTTTATTGTTTTTCAATAGTGGCTCGTTCATGCTGTTTCGCTGACGTTTTATCTTCGAAATGATACGCCGTTCTCGATTGTACCTCGTCATTCAGAGTTTATCAATTTTCACGCGCTGTTAGTGTCTTCGATTACCATCGGCGAGCGTCTTCTCTTTTGTGTTGTGTTTGGTTCAAAATACAATCACTTCTCATAGGAAGGGTCTTTTTGGTTTCTATATAGTAGAACCTCGTTTACTGCAAGGGAACCTCGTTCCTCGAACAGTAGCGATTCTCCCACCACGAGGTGTTACACGTTCTGGAACTCGTGGTGGGGATGATGGCTACATAGTATCTGGAGCCAGTGATGGGAATGTTGGCGCTTTTCACGCGCATGCGCGGCGATTTTAGCCTCTGTCAACACGAAAATCGGGTACCTTGGTCGCCCCGCGAATTTCGCAAAATTTATTATGATTTGATTTTGAAAAATGAATGTACAACATGTGTACGTATATATGTGTATATATATATATATATATATATATATATATATATATCGTCGGGTTACTCCCAAAACAAGTTAACTCCACTTTTACTCAATTCGGAGTTAAGTACTCCATTAGATTAAAAAATGTTCGAAAAACATACTGACAAAATTACACAATTTCAAACAAACTGTTAACCATTTTTACAACTTTTAGTCTGCTTCAAACGACGATTTCTCAAAAGTTCAAATTATGGAGTTACCTTGTTTTGGCAGTAACCCGCTGATATATGTATGTATTAAAATGTAATATATACATACGTACATAGAATATATAATATATAAATATATAATATTTATGTATCTATGCACAATATAATATAACTTACTCTTCTTCATCATCTTGGGAATAAGGAAGGGAAGGGTACTAAAATAACTTTAAACGAAATATGTAATGACAAACCCACTACTTTCGCCCCAATAGTACCCCAATAGTACGGTGCTGCCGAAACTCGCGCATGCGCGTGAAAAGCGCCAACATTCCCATCACTGTCTGGAGCAGCTTAGAGAGTGGGCTAACACGGAGTGGGGGAAAGTGGGGAAACGGATCGCCGCAATTGGTTACCTCTGTCGTTGCAGAACCTCGATGTTTGCACGCATTTTCGGTCCACGTTTCGCGTAACGAAGGAGGTTCTACTGCAGTGCCGGATAAAGTCCTTTAGAGGCCCTAAGCACTTAAAAGATGTTGATTGCTTAGACCTGTACGAATTCTTAGGCAATTTTGATAATTTCATTAACACGTTGACTGCCAGGCGCATTTTCCATGGTTTGCCCAAGGCGCCAACGTGAATTTTTCATTATGCGATGCATATTATGTTGAAATATTATTTGCAGCAAATAAAGAGAGTTATGAAATCATGCTTGAAGCATTTTTCGTGCATTAATTTCTTCAAACCATTAAAGTAACAATGGTATTATTGAAAAATTTATCAGTATCCATATTTACTCTAATTATGTACTTTTATCATTTGCTGCGTCGCCGGTCACCGATGGGCCCCACGGCGCTGTAGCCAAGCCGAGTGCCGGTCACCGGTGACCCCCATGGCAGTCAACGTGTCAAAGAGTGTTTTTAACAAATCTTTTGCTCGCTCGGTACTGATTTTTACCGTTCCATTATTCTTTTGTTCTTCCCACTCGGACACACGTGCACATTTTGCAATATTATCGCTATGTAAAAGGTGTGAAATTCAGAAAATTTTTATGGTGCCCCCCTCCCCCTCAGTTTTCTTATCTATTAATCTAGCATTATTTTACTGCAATAGTGAAATACAAATAGTAAAATACAGTACATATACACAATCGGTCATTCGATGGCCACAGCGGCAGGTTTGGACGTCATCTCGGTGCAGCACGCGCGCGAGAAAATGCTTGAAGAAAGGTTTCGGCTAATTATAGCAATCGTGTGATGTTCGTTGATTCGCACCACGCGATCCATCGGATTCGGCGTATCAACAAAAAACAGCTCGAGCCCGTTGTTTTCAAATACGCCGTTATCGCGTGCCCGGTTATCGATCTTCTAATTCTCGGGGCTCGTAATCCTATTGTTATCGAGTCGTGCTCGAACAAAGAGTCACGCGCCACGCTCGGTGCGGAATGACGCGTTATGCGAATTTACACCGCGAATCATAATTGGAAATCTCAAAGAAATCGCCATGTCCCTTCGATAATGCGTAAACACCTTTAATCCGGCTATCTTGAGTTTGTTATCGTTCCCACGATCACTATTGTGATAGCGATCATTATTGCTTTTCGTTTATTGCGAACATTACAATAGCTTTTATTCGCTGCTCTGCCGATTCTATACCATAATCAAATAATACACAAATATTATATTAATTGGCTTTTTGTTTTTGATCATCCTATTGTGTCCCAGGTTGCTACAGTTTTATTCGCGAATGTGCAAACATACAAACAATTGCTCGATTATTTGTTATAGCATTGTAATGTGTACATAAGAGTTGCACAACGTTTTTTTAATAATGTATTTTATAAAATTTGATTGATGTGAATGTTGTATAAGGGTTAGAGAAACAACGGTTTTCAACTTGTATCTACATATAACCTTGTGTGAATAACGGTACCTCCATTTTTACTATTTCCGGTTGCAGTATATATTTTTCTATCGTGTTTGAAGATAATCGTCGACTTTACAGGCCATGGGAATATAAACCTTGAGTCAATGTTTATTCTAGCTAAAAAGCGGTAGTCGTAAACGTTTTCCTAAATAATTGGGGTGGAATGCACTCCTATTTTATTCTTGATTGCTTTGTTTTATACACGAGAAACTAAATTTAACTTTATTTTATACGATACAACAGTTGTTATATCAGAATTGTTATTGCAATCGGAAAGACTGTATAGTCTTCGTACCAATAATTTATTAGTCAAATTCTACAATTTTTATGATCTTTCTGTAACCATTCCATCCCTACTTTACTCATCTGAACTGAAGTATTTTATTTCATGCAACAAATATTCTAGCTCAAACATTATTGAAATCTACAAATTTCATCTTTTTGTTGTTAATCGTTACACCCCATTTTATTCTTCCGAATCTGTTAACATTCATTCAGTAAAAGTCAAGTTATTACATTTTATATGATGGTAGCTTTTTGTTAAAACAGAATAGGGAAGTTACAACCCCATAATATAGCATTGTTGTCAATTTACGAGTATTACAACTACTTTATTCCTCCTAGTCAGTTAATATTTATGCAGCAAGATTCCAGAAATTTTACACGCCAGATACTCGATTTATAAAAATAACTGCAACCCTGTCGCAAATTTTTCTCGTGAATTATTGGTTTTATTTTTCTCCAGTGACCACGACAAAAATAACTAAACGGTGCAACCCTGTATTAGCAACTTTTTAACAATCCGATATTAGAAAATTCTTTTCGTCAGTGCATTTATTTTTCTCCGGTGCTCACGACAAAAATAACTAAACAGCAACCCTGTATTAGCAACTTTTTGCTTTAGATCAGTGCATTTATTTTTTTCCGGTGGTCACGACAAAAATAACTAATCAGCAATCCGGTATTAGCAAACTTGTTTCATTAGTGCATTCATTTTTCTCCGGCGCTGGCGACAAAAATAACTAAACGGTGCAACCCTGTATTAGCAAATTTTTAGCAATCCGATATTAGAAAATTCTTTTCGTCAGTGCATTTATTTTTCTGCGGTGCTCGCGACAAAAATAACTAAACGGTGCAACCCTGTATTAGCAACTTTTTGCTTTAGATCAGTGCTTATATTTCTCTTCGGTGCTCACGACAAAAATAACTAATCAGCAACCCGGTATTAGCAAACTTTTTTCGTCAGTGCATTTATTGTTCTCCGTTGCTGGCGTCAAAAATAACTAATCAGTAGATTGCGGATTTTATGCATTTGTAGCAAAAATGCGTACGCACAATCTAAACCACTGAACATATTAAAAAGATTTAAGGACATCAGTGTATTAGTTTTTGCTTAATAAGATAATTAGAAGAAGAAAGAAATTTTGACTTGGCTCCTGTGTCTTGTGATCAATGCGAATATTTTTTATTTTGCATAAAGACCCGCAGTCTACTAATCAGCAACCCCGTATTAGCAAACTTTTTTCGTTACTGCATTTATTTTTCTCCGTTGCTGATGACAAAAATAACTGCACAGTAAACCTGTGTTAACAAATTTTTGTTGTAGATCAGTATATTTATTTTTCTCCAGTGCTGGCGACAATAATAATTAATAAGTAGACTGCGGATTTGATGCATTTATAGCAAAAATGCCTGCACACAATTTAAACAGTGAACATATTAAAAAGATTTAAGGACATCAATATATTAGTTTTAACTTAATAAGACAATTAGAAGTTGAATGAAATTTCTACTTGGCGCCTGTGTCTTGTGATCAATGCGAATATTTTTTATTTCGCATAAAGACCCGCAGTTTACTAATCAGAAACCCAGTATTAACAAACTTTTTTCATGAATGCATTTATTTTTCTCCGGTACTCGCCACAAAAATAACTGCACAGCAATCCTGTGTTAACAAATTTTTCTTGCACATCAAAACATTTATCTTCTTCCGTTACTAGCAACAAAAATAACTAATCCTGTATTAAAAAATTTTTCTAATACTTCAGTGAACGCATTTTCCCCGCAACGTCCATGTTACATTGCCCATCTATTCTTTCATTACAATCGTTTTATTTTTATACGAACGAACGACAGCTGACAGACAGCGTGTGCACACCTTTGCGGGTCCGATAGGAGCTCGCTCGTCAAGATAAAGGAAACAGCGTGGCTCGGGTGATGCGGGAGTGGTTCGCGTAGCAAAAACAGTGTAAATTAACCGAATTATGGAAGCGTCACGTTCGCTAATGATTTATGCGCGACAATGTGCCGGTAATTGGCGGGCGGGTGCACGCGGAGCGGAGCCGAGCCGAGCCGAGCAGGAGCATCGTGCTGCATAGCTGGCCTGTCCACCGATTAATTAATGAATTGACGGGCACGAGATTGCGGCCGCGAAATGATGTACATACATTCGTCACCGGGAGACGGTCAATTGTCGGGTTGTACGCGGGCTTCGTCGGGCTGTCGATCCGTGGGAATCGTTGCAGGGTGCATCGCCGATCCCAGACACTATGAAACGCATAAATCTCGCGTCGATGCGTCCGATCAATGCTCACAAAAACTCAGAAATTTCAAAATCCTGAGTAACAAAAGAAAAACCGGGAGCAGAAGACTAATAAAAATACGGTTCCGTAATCCCCTAGACTTTAGATTATCGAATAACAGCAATAAAAAGATAATTGTTAGAAAATGGAAAGCAATGATCGAACACCGGTTATAAAGTTTTATAATTTATTGCACGACCGGCATATTTTGTATCGTTTTATTGTCGGGAAATCGACAATAAAATCGACCCGACCCATCCAGTAAAATGCTTTTTCGGTACGGCGGCTATAGCAATTGTTTCAAAGCGGCGAACCACAATGAGATAACCGAGATTAGGGGTTCTCCGGGTTGTAGATACGTACCTGCGACTAGAAAATGTGTGCTGGGTACCGGGGCCGGGTCTCCAGCGTATTTCTCGTACCTGGGGCCCGACAAGACCCTACGGGGAACCGAGCAGCTGGCCCGATAATTGCGCCGGCGATATTATTAATGGTCCCAAGATTTGCTTCGGCCCGGACCCAGGTAGAACTCTAGTACGCCAACGGTACTGTACTCGCAATCTGTAAGCTTAGGTGAAAAAGTACCGGGATGCAACCGGCCGTACAATGATACAATTGAAAAGACGGCTTTGGACTTCCTGCTCTTTACGTTCTTTGCGCTCTTCAGCTTCAGGAGAAGACTGCTTGCTCCTTCACAGACGAAACTATTTTTCGAACGTTTCTTGAGAACTTTTTCGTTTGATTCAACCGAAAGTAATCGCTGTTTTCAGTTCTTAACGCTAGAACTATCGGGTTAGTTAAAATGACCGGTTCCTAAATTTTTCTTTTATAAATATTGAAATTATAAATATGTTTTTGGGAGTAATGTTTTAGGAAAGTTGTCTACTGAAGTACATATTAAATCGAAAATTTTACGAAACCTGAATAAATTCAATCTTGTCGTTATTATAACGCAATACATGTCAGTCGCGTTTAGTGCTCTAGGCAGTTCTAGTGTTTACTTCCTGTGTACTCCATACTGCATTTTCTATTAGACAAAATTTAAGGGAGTGGGCGTTGTAGTGTGGGAAAAAAGAACAAAAATAATGCTGACTTAAAAATAATTAAGACTTAAAAATAATTAAGCACACAAACGCACATTTTTAAAATGAAGCAAAACGGTTGCCAGATTAAAAGATTCGTGAAAAGCATTTATTAATAGACTGCGAATTTATTAATAGGCTGCGAATGCAAAATTGTCTGCATCAACTTTCTTCCCTTAATAATTTTAGCAAGTCGAAAATGGTAAATAAATGCTGCCAAAAAGTCTTAATCTCTACACTGTTTAAAATTGTATGTACTCATTTTTGTCATAAATGTTTAAAATCCGCAGCCTATTAATATTTGTTGAATTCATGTTTTGAACCTCTTGCCGTACAATTTTCTTTACGACTACAGTGATTAGGATTTCATCAGCAATAATTTTAAGAGAAAGAGAAATTTATATTTATTGTATGCTTGGTCACAACTAAGCCCTGTCATCAGCAATGAGGGCACAATCACATGGCCTATCTCACCCCCATTGTTGCTCCATCCGATCTAATCTGAGCCTCAACAAATACCATTTCCCCCTTCCTACACTTTGAAATAATCTCCTTCAAAGAATCATTAATAATTTATATTTTTCCATGATGTTCCTCTTTTTGCTTTCCCTACGTTTATACAAATTCCATGTGTAAAACCATAAACCTAGGAATTTCATTACTATTGCGGTTCTTAATCCTGCGCTATTAACTGTTTTTAATGATTCATCTAACGCTTCTAACTTCGCACAATTAACACGTTAAACGCTATGGTAGTTCCTGGGGATTGACCGTATCGAATTTACAAAATAATATATAATTCATGTAATATTAAAAAACGTTCACACTGTCTTAATAAATTTAATTGATGCACATTAAACACAAATAGGGTAAGCACCTCTTTTTTTGCTTACGCACAGTCGTATTTTTGTGTTTAAACTGAAATAAAAAGTGAAACGGGAAGCAAGACAAAATGGCTACCCGCTTAACGTGTGAACATCCGTTCAAATCGAAAGCCATGTTCACTCCGAACGAAAGAATTTTCTAAATTTTCTAAATTTTGTCTTATCCAGTGATTCTCAGTACAAAAATCTCGGGATTCGAAAAATGGTAACTCCGTGTCTGTCATTTTGTGTGTGGAGTGGAGGAAATGCATTTTCGAAGGATGCACAAAGGATTCCGTCCTTCGGTACGACCTCGGTGCATTCTATTTATTCGGTTCCGGAGAGATCAACGCCGGACTCGGTGCGAATTTTTAGAATCCCGGGTTTTGGACGGGAAAAGGAAGACGAATTTCGGTGCGGTTTCCAAGAAGGGTCTCGGAGCTCGGCTAGAGGGTGTTTATTTTCGGGCAGAAACGGAATGCTCGGGGAGCTGCACACTTTCATTACAGTTCCCGTTCTCTCTCTCTCTCTCTCTCTCTCTCTCTCTCTCTCTCTCTATCCTGCGGTGGAAATGCTGACGTTCCTTCTTCGTCTTCTTCTTCTTCTCCCCCGGGCCGTTGGTAACTCGAGAGTACCCGTATACAGGGTGATCCACCTAAATATCTCCATTCACGGTCATAGAAAAAATATTGTCCATACAATTCGTCTTCAATGAATTTATCATGCAGCCAAGAGAAATAACCATTCGTATTGGATAATCAAGTTGTTAGACCTACAACCTGAAAAATGTGTTTTTCAGTGCATCAGAAAAATTGTAAGTGGACTGTAAATCTTTCAGCAAAATAAAAATACTCTGCGTCAATTATAAGTAGACTGCGGATTTTATGCATTTATAGCAAAAATAGACGAGTGTAATTTCAAACACTGAAAGAATGAAAAATATTTAAGAATATCAATAGATTTCTTAATAAGTTCACTAAAGAGAGAAATAAATTCCTATTTGGTTCCTACGACTTACAATTGATGAAACCTATCTTTATTTTGCATAAAGATCCGCAGTCTAATTATAAGAAATGGAGGGGGGGGGGGTGGATACATTAGGCCATTATCTGTATATTCAAGAAAATATTAAATATCTTAACTAATCCTACCACCGCCGGACAAACGACCGGTTTCAAATTTTGTATTTCACAATTATTGTTGCTTTCACGAGAATTGATTCGATAGATTTCTTTATTCAAGCATATATTATAATAACAATTACACAAAATCTATGAAAATTCAGTCTTGTTATTTCTACAAGCTAATACGCAATAACCAATTTTAATGCTCGGTAGGTTTAGTGTTAAAAACCGCAGGATTATCATAACCTAAAAATATCCTTCTCAATGTATTTGGACATTCACACCGTTCGAGCCGTATGCAAAATGTTCTTTGTATTGTCGCTACTGTGGGAATTATTTGGTTTGCTTCTTTTGGATATTACCACCCAGTATAGTGGCTGGTCTTTGCTCTGGATACACATTTTCTCGTTTGCCAGTGGCCGCCGCCCGCGCGTCCCATCCGGAGCATTCGAAACGCGTACTCAAACGGTCGGTGAAAAGGACTAGAGGTAATACGAGCCACGTTATGGGATTTTCCCTCGGCGAACACGTGCGTTCGCAAACTGTGCACTCACTATGGCGCACCCACCACGTGAAAATCCGTTTTCACTCTCCGGTTCTCGGTAAAAACTTTCACCGACGTGGAACTTGATGGAAACGTAATCGAGGAATCGTGTGGAACCTTCGAAGGATTTGTCCTCGTCCTCGTTCGCTCATAACTTCTCCTTAACCCCTTGAACTGCAATTTGTTTGTCGGCCTTAATGCGCATGCGCTCGGTTTAATTTTTTCTTTGTTTTATGGATCCGTGGGTAACGTGGAAACTTTGCAAATATCAGTTCTGTTGCTCAATCAACTCTTTATTTAATTGCTTCTATTCATTCGATACGATACTGTCAATATCAATTATAACATATTAATCAACCCGGCTGTGCTCTTCGGATTTATTTGATCCACCCACATTCTAATTGCTTTTAACATCATTTTGATTGTACAACATTTTTTAATCTAGTCAAGTTCTCGTGTTGTTAACACGTTGATCGCCCATCCGACGATCACGAAAATTCCACAAAACTAAAGCAATTTATTTAACAAAACAAAAACTGAGAAGTTCAGTTTTCCGATATTAACACTAGAACTACCGAGCACTAAATCACGTTAATATACTTTGCTTTATAATAACAACAAGATTACATTTATTCATATTTCGTGAAATTTTTATGTTAATATGTGCTTCAAGAGAAAAGTACATTGAAAAAGTTTGCATCGAAACATTCTTATAATTTCAATAACCGTGGAAGAAGAAATCAGTAACAAGTCATTCTGACCCGCGCGGTAGTTCTAGTGTTAATTACTGTTTCAAACCTCATCCATTTCGCAGATCGTAAGATAATTTTGTCACACTCGATCTACCAATGTAAAAATTAATTTTCAATACTGTATGAAACATTCCGTCACCCAGGTATGGGCAACATGGCGATCAAAATGTTGAAGATCATTTTATTCTGTGGAAGAACGCAAGCAAAGTTGAATTCCCGAAAATCATTGTACTCTATCACAATTACACCTACGTATTGTTACCGTAAATATATAAAATCCATTGTCTACATATTACATTCGTTTAATTGTGTGGTAAATGACTGTACACCATTTTCTCCCAGCAACGATAATTCTGTTGCTCCGAATAGCCGTCATCGATCGACCGATCGTCGATCGCGATCGAACAGCGAGCCGTTCGGTGACCATAATGGAGACATCGGGGAATGTCATCGTCATGTAGCGGTATAATAACCTCGCGATAGTCGGTTGTAAGTGGATGATGGAGGAGGAAGTATCCTTCGGGAGCAGCTATAGCGATGGATACCGAGGCGAGAAGGGGGTTTAAACTGCCACACCTCGAATTCGCGGCATTCCTGCTACGTACCCAATCTCGGCTCGTCTCGAACTATCCGTCTATTGAGCCGACTATTCCGACTATCGAGCCGACTATCTCGTTTTGCACGGCGTATTGATACGGCGGGCACGCGGCCCGGCATTTCCTGCTCGCGCGTTAATATCGCGACGCGTTATGCGCTGCCTTGGTCGTTATGCCAGCCGCAAAACGTTTCGATTTATCGTGCCCGTGAGTGGGTAACATATCCTCGAACCTTCGTTCTCGATCCAGCGGATAGTATCCACCGCAAATGTAACGACCTGTTGTGCGCAACGTCGCAACAAACGACGCGCGCTCCTGGCTATGATCGCGCCTCGCGTTAATGTTTTTCCGACGCGACGCCGAACCGGATTTAACCCTGCATTAGTCATGCAGACTGCGGTAAACCCCGCCGGATTTAATTCAATTAAATTGATGTGGATTTGATTAAATTTAATCTTCCGTCGATAACAATTAGTCCGGGCGACGCGCAAGCCGGAAATGTCCCGGCGGAATTCCGAAAATTTTATACGCGGTCTGTGAACCCGCCTGTACACTATCGTTCATTGAGAATAGCCCATTTTTTTAAGAATATCGTGGATGTGGGTGAAATTTTGTCTACCAACTTACAGACATAAATCTATTCCGCAAGAGGGTATTCAATGAAATGAAAATTGAAAAGCTAACTTTTAATCTTCTTGCACTTTGCAGATGTTAATTGAGTTTGCTATACTGGGTATATGACCGGAATAATTTCAGGAATTTTATCTAATTTTCTTCATGCGAGGAAACAATTGGATCTATTGATACTTTGTTGAATAGGGGTGTGTAAATTCAGTAAAATTGTTCAATAACGTAAATATTTTTGATCTGAGTAACCGAGGTATTTTATTAATTTTTCATACATAATATCTGACAGAGTTTGAAAGGCTCCTGGCTTGATATTTGTCGAATAGGGGCATGTGAACCCACCCCATTCTTTAACACGTTCAGCGCCCACTCCACAATTATAAAAATTACACAAAATCAAAGCACTATATTTAATAAAACAAAAACTAAGAAGTTTAGTTTTGTGATATTAATTACTGTTTCAAACCTCTTCTATTCCTCAGATCGTAAGGAAATTTTGTACACTCAATCTACCAACGTAAATGTTAATTTTCAATTCTGTATAAACAATTCCGTCACCCATATATGGGTGACATGGCGCTGAACGTGTTAATAATGTAAATATTCTTGATCTGGAGGAATTACACTTCTCGGCGATCGAGGCCTCTCGAACTTCACTGGCCCTCACGGGGTATACCCCGCGGGAGGAGGGATTGTTTTGCGACAATTATCGTAGAGAAATTTACGACAATTATCGTAGAGAAATTTACGACAATTATCGTAGAGAAATTTACGACAATTATCGTAGAGAAATTTACGACAATTAACGATGAAATACTGTATCTGAAAAAATTGGGTCCAGATGATCTTAATTTTTGTGTAAACTTACCCCATTTAATGAACTAAATATTGCTGATCCGAGTGTCTTATTAATTTTTGCCCGTCATATATGAAGATTTGGCTGTAGAGAATTACGTTCACATGTGCAGCTTGTGTTTCGCAGCAAGATACCAAATTGCACATGTCATAGCTAGTGTCCAGCCCCCTCTAATAATCCTAAGACCATACCGAGCGTTTTCCACGAAAGAAGCAACTCGAGAGCTAATAAACTCCGGCATTTGATGGGGGATTATTACTGTCATAAACGTTTTTTCTATTCCCGGAGGAGCATTAAACACGATCGTGTTAAAACTTTTCTTTCGTCGGAGCTGTATAGAATAGAATCCACTACAAAGTACGAAACTAGGTCCCTCTATCAGCGAAGAAGTAAAACACGATTCTAGAAAAGTTTAATGAGAGCTGCGTACCGAAATGGGGCAGAAATAATTCGTATCGTCGTCGTCGTCGACTCTTCGGACTTTTACTACATCGTTATAAAATAATATTATCCTCTTCCGTTAATCGTGAAACCTCGGTCTCAATGCTATTAACCGCCATTTTTATTGTCTCGCAACAAAATCACCGGGTATATATCTATACTGTCTCGATAATGCATGCGATGGTTAAGGGGAGGGGGCACTGTACACGACTCATGTTCATCATTTTCGTCAATCTTTAAGAATTTTTTGAACAGAAAACAATGCGCGAAACCTTTTATTTTCATCAACCTTATGACAAGTGAGAAACATTTTTCTGACAATGTAATTATGAGAAATACAAAAGAATTATAGCAGTGTCGGAACCGGATATTCTTCGAGATGCAAAACTGCGTCTCTGGTAATTATCTATAAAAAAAATTAAGATTCTTTTCAATTTCGTTGACATTTCTAGGGATGATGTAAACAATAGCCGTTTACAGGTTGTTCTCCCCTTAAGTCGCGCAATATTATTGTCAAACGTCGTCGGAGAATAATTCTGGAGGGAGGGGAAGGAGGTCGGTGAGTCTAGTTTCCGCGTGTATCGTTGTCGTCACGGAAAAATTGTCGGCGCTGCTTAATAATCACGGACGATTACGTTTTACGAGGAGATTACACGGTGGATCGGCCTGGATCCACCGCGGCGAATCGTCGCCGACGATGGCCGACCGTTTAATTGCGTTTTAGGCGGCCGGCTAATTTACGGAGCCGGACGCCGGCGTGCACGGTTAATAAAATTTTTCAACGGGAAGGGGATTTCCTGGGACGCGCGGTCTCTCTTGTGTGCGGTGATTACGTCGCGTCCACAGCGGCTTGCTCAACCGACGAAATCGGCCAGTCACTTCACCTTGAAAACCGTAGTAACCACGACAAATACCTGCGCAACCAGTTCGATCTAAAAGAAATTTGATTGTTCGCCGTTGAACAAGTTGTTCGTGCCTTGCATAGCTCGCAAACAGTCGCTCTGGTCACATATTTACGGCTGCGTTTCACTTCGCTGGTCAGAACCTGGGGAAGAAGTATTTTTGCCCCTGGGAGCGCTTTGAAATGCCCTCTGGAGCAATTAGTAATGATTACCATTTATGAAAAAATTGAGCAGATGAAATTACAAACGTTTAAAGATGTTGGTATACTATTTCCAACTCTATAAAATTTTTAAAAGAAGCAAGATATTTTTTATTAGACTCCTGTCTGTTGCAATCGACGCAGACAATTTTGCATAAAAACCCCCGGGGCTAATAATGATAGAAATAAAAGAGAATTTCAATCTGGCTCTCTGAATTGTTGATCCTCAGAGATTTTCAGTGGTTAGGTTCCGTGTGTGATTGTTCGAGTGGGCGTGGCTTTATGGCCGTCGATTTTAATAGTGCCAGGGTAGTGCCCCGTAGGGCAATTTCTGCTCTTGTCAGCATACAATGTGTATTCTCTAAGAATATACGTCTGAAGGCTACCTAGAGTTTCCGTCTCACAAGTTTCTTGATCTTCAGGCTATATATAGTGCTCCGAGTGGGCGTGGCTTTGTCGGCCTGATTTTCATAGTCCCAATCTGTGCTCTTTGCTTCGAGAGAGTTCGGAATTCTCTAGTGGTTAAAAGAACAGAAAATTGTCAATTCTACAATTGCAGCGTCAATGGTGCACAGTCTACCTCGTTTCTTCCGTGTAAAGTGCACTGAGGAGGGGTGGCTTGCTCCTTTGGCCCCGCCTTTCTCATAGCCGAGACAGTGGCGCAGCTACAGTAGGTCCTACCTATGTTAACTGAACAGAAACTCTTATCCACGCTCGCTAATGAAATATTCCGTTTTTCTTTTTCAAGCAATGATTCAAGCCAGTGAATCACACTTGGAAACACAATTGCATATCACGGATCGCGCAGCGGACGGGGACCTTAATTACCTCCGATAAAAAGAAATTATCTATCCATTAGCGCGGCGTTATTTGCGCTAGAACCCGATTCAGGACACATTTATTAATCGTTTCTACCTGTTATCGGTCGGCAGGACAACGATTCGTCTGGTTTCACCTTTGAGATTCGACGTCGTCGTCGTCTGTAGATAAAATCTCGCGAGCGTACACAAGAATGAACAACACATGATTGATATCCATACATCGGGAACAGACGGATTTTAAATCTAGAATGAGAGAGATAGAGCGAGAGGAAGAGAGGGGGGTGAGAGAGAGAGAGAGAGGCGGGATTTTCGTCTTTGAATCGTATCTTGTTCACGTATCGCTGGTCTCGATGAGAAATCGTGTCGTAGATGCTGTGGACTCGACGCGTAATCGATCTTAATCCCGATCTCTCCTATCTACACACCCCTTGCTCTTCGCCGACCGATGGATCCAGCGGTTTCGCGATAAAAACGCAATATTCTGCAGCCGACTGCAAGATAACGCGTTCCATATTGCAGAGAGCCGAGCAGATAACAACGCTCGGTGTTATTTACGTACGCGGTAGAGCATTGTGCTGCATCACCGGCTTTTTCTCTTTCTCCAAAGCGATATTCCACGATCATCTCTCTCTCTCTCTCTCTCTCTCTCTCTCTCTCTCTCTCTCGCTCTTTCTCTCGCACTCTCTATTTTCTCTCTCTGCCATCGCGCATACCGTCGCGCTTCATTCCAGCGCCCCATGTACCCTCGATTACGCGTCGCGATAAAGTCCCGGGAAAAAAATCGACCGTTTTCACAAAAACGTTCGAGTGAATTCAGTGGCCGGTCGGATGCAGCTCTCTGCCCTGTTTCTTCCACCCGAGCTGCATACGCTTCTGCAACGCGTTTTACGGACGATAGAGCTTCTTGTACACACGATGCGCACCTCGAAAATATTTGATCGCGCTCGATGTTTACCGAAGATATTAAATAAAAGACTGTGTCGCGACGCCGATCTCGTTTTTTTTTTGTTTTTTAATTGTGCACAATTGTAAATATGCTCGATTCACCGCAGAAGTATTCGACGATTGACAAACAATGTAGTCGGAACAGTTTTTAACTGAGCTGCACATTGAAAATGATTTTCAACCGATCTTTGCAGAGTCACGTTTTTAGATGTTGATTCAAAGAAACGAAAATTCAATGAAGTTTGTGAAAGTCTGGTAGGAAATTTTTGTTTTTAATCGTTTGTTACTGCGAAGTTTTTTTTACATGTTATCTAGACTGTTAAGTCCTTTTTTGTTCAATGTGTTACTATGGAATTAACAAATAAATGCATTAGTACGTTCCGTAGTAAATATTTTTCTGTTTTTATTAGTGAAAGTATGCAGAACGGCGGCTATATCCGTAATTTGCGGCTAAATGAAACTACTTTCAGTTTTGTTAAATTAAATGGGGGATTTTCTTGCATCTCTTTATCGAGTGACAACTAGACTAAGGATTTTCTGCATTTAGGACAAGGATGAGTAGTTGTAATTTAAAGCAGCGGACAAATTAGAAACATTTAAGAGCATTCATGTGTCGGATTCAGCTTGTTAATATTATTACAAGTGGAAAAGAATTTTTACGTGGCTCCTCTTGTTTGCAACAGAGGCAAACAATGCTTATTTTGCATACAAGTCCGAGTCTAGTGATAACATACATACGTTTAGTAATAGTTTCAGTAATAGTTAACTGTGCTACTGAATAATATTCATATTATTTGAACTATTTGAACTACTCTATTCTTGAGAAAACATGTTAAGACTGTAAACCAGCTGTCTAATTGACGCTTAAACACTTCATTTAGAATTTTTTAAACGTTCATACTTAAAAAGTTGATATATTATTAGTTCGCGTGTGACAGAAGTGCAGTGTAACTTCGTTACACCATAAGTAGGTCTCGAATCGTTCATAAAACTTGAAAGTTGCAGTAACAAGAGAAAAATCAGAGCGACAGTGCGATTTCTTTAAGAACCTCGCACTAATCATATGGAAAATCTATCCCGATAAAATCAGTTGGATTTTTCATACGTTGTAGCTTATGATCTACTCAACAAAAGATGTAATGGGCACAAAGCTCAATAATGAATAGTTATCGAGTTATAATCAGTCAAACATGACAAATTCGAGTTGCCGAATACTCGGGAAGTATATTTACTTTACACGCTTGCCGCACCCCCACTCCCGCCACCCCACTCCTTCGATTTTCAAGTTGCGCGACCTAAATGAAGTTGGCAACATATTGCGCTATTGCTGCCGAATGCTATTACTTTCTGGCATTGCTACGTCCGATATTTATATTATTGATATCAGTGTATTCCATACATTTTGGTCTCCATACTGTTTGGCAATACATAATAAGATCATTTTTTTATTAATCCACACACACACGCACGCACACGCACACAAACACACACACAGCAGAGAGGGTTTGGAGTAAAAAAATACTACGGGAGTGACGAACCGTGGTGTCCTTATCTCTGCTGTGACACGCAAAGATTTTTGTGAAAGATTTCTGTTCACAGACCTTTTCAAGATCATTCAAAATTCAAAAACAATGACACCACCTACTATTTTTGTTTCGAAACATTTTTCCAAAAAATAAATACTTCCCGAGATTTGAGTATTCGGCAGCTCGAATTTGTTTGACTGATTATAACTCGATAACTGTCCATTATTGAGCTTTGTGCCCCGTACATCTTTTGTTCAGTAGATCATAAGCTACAACATATGAAAAATCCAACTGATTTTCCATATGATTAGTGCAGGGTTCTTTCCCAGAAATAGGTTTGATTGTTCGAACGACTGTGGCAAACATTTTAATTGTCGAAATTCGACGCAGTTGCAACGGCGAGTGTGTATTCTTGAAAAATCAGACAGCGGCAACTGTGTAGCGAACTCGTCAACGAGTGTCCTCGAGTGGCCCTCGGTTTTGAGGCTCGAGTCGTAGTAGCTTTAGCCATCGAGGCCTCATTAACGCCTCGATTACTAAATGTCTCCTAATTGGACGCCGGTGGATCCGCGTCGCGACGTGTACGCGCGTGGTTATCAAAGGGTCGTCAACCTAACGTTCCGTGCGGGAACGATCGAGGAAATACCTGTAAACACGGCTGTACACACACGCGCACAACCGTCCTGTACTGTGTTTGTGCCGATACCCGTGCCCCGATAAGGCTAATCACTCGCTGATCGTTCATTTACGCTCGGAATCTGAAAGAGAAAGGAAAATTGAAATTTCGAGAGAGCTCGTTCGATCCGTATTACGGAGCTCTCGTTACATTACAGGAACACCGAGCAGGTAAACACGCGATCAAGGAACTGGAAATCATGCTAACTATCCATACAGTTTGCCCGCAATGATCTATGAGTGGCGATGTTATTTTACCGAACCGAAAAAACTATGTTCCTTCTAAATTTCGACGATATTTAGCTACGTTGATATTTTGGTTTTAATATTTTAATTCAATTTACCAGGAAGTAGGAATTGGAGAGTTTGTCGATTAATTTAGATTTTAATGTTAATAGAGAATTTCTCTGTTCAATTATTCAGGCAATGAAAAGGGACGGAACTACGCTTCGAACGAATTATTCGTCTCGTGAATTTAGTAATATGAAAAATTTGATTTATGTTTTAATCCTGTTAACTATCGCTTATTTTAACTTTGCTGAAACTATGCCTGAATATCTTGCAAATTTGATAATTCTGAAATTTGTTACTTTTTCGCTTTAAATATTGAACCTTCAATGTTAAAGAGGCAATGTTGGTTAACGAACACACAAAGTCTTTCGAAAAAATATTACAGATTTAACTGGCTCTTAAACAGTTAAAAAATTTTTTTCGTGACCGAATCTACCATAGATTCAAAGATTAAAGCTTCCCCTTTACATTGACTCTTCAAAACTTGAAATACAATTTTTTTAAATGGTTTTATGCAATTTTGAATGAAAAGCGTACTGCCAACTTTACAGTAATACATAAGGATTTCACACAACTTAACTTGTGTTTCATTTTTGTACCATAAAATCGCTAAAAAAAATCTTACAACAATTTTTAAGTACTCGTTACAAAGAACAAGCTTCATTCTTCAAATCCACGTTAGTTACAGTCCCGACAAAAATTTTATAATGTCTCTGAAGATGTTTGAATTTGTAACATTCTCGAGCACAAAATGATCGTGTTTGTGTCTTCAATTTCCTACTAATAAAACTAATAAAACAATTTTTAAGTACTCGTTACAAAGAACAAGCTTCATTCTTTAAATCCACGTTAGTTACAGTCTCGACAAAAATTTTATAATGTTTTTGGAGATGTTTGAATTTGTAACATTCTCGAGCACAAAATGATCGTGTTTGTGTCTTCAATTTCCTACTAATAAAACTAATAAAACAATTTTTAAATACCCGTTACAAAGAACAAGCTTCATTCTTTAAATCCACGTTAGTTACAGTCCCGACAAAAATTTTATAATGTTTCTGAAGATGTTTGAATTTGTAACATTCTCGAGCACAAGATAATTGTGTTTGTGTCTTCAATTTCCTATTGTCCCATCATGACAAAGTATTTATGCAAAACAAGAGTGATAGTGTATAATAGTATAGACTTGTAGCTTTAAAATAAGCCGGGATACATTGCCGTACGATTTTTTTTAAACAAAATATAGTAATTCAATGTCAAGAATTTAGTGTTTGTTTTGGAGTCACCGTGTATAAATCACGAATTCGCACGATGACGAGATCGATTCGAACCTTTTCTGGTAGTGGGGGAATTGTGCGAAATAGCGATCGTGTTCATCGAATTTCCCGCGACGCAGTTGTCGGCCACCATTTCGCTTGTCGAGCGCAATTACGCCGTCAGAATCGCGGGCCTCGGCGACGTTGTAATAATTGACCGACGATTGCCCGGGTGGCATAATAATCAGCCCGCCGCCACGATGACTTTCACCAATGTCTGCGAGGCGATGAACGGGCGTGTACCGGCTCGATGTAAACCCGTGTACGAAACCGCGCGAGCATTTAACGGCGATGACACTTTCTTGGGCCACAGAACCGACTCGTCGAGGCGAGCTCGTACGCTTTCTACGTGTACGACTCGTTGTTACCGCGGTACTTTCGCCTGTTGGCACGCAACACGCGTCCTCTGTCTGCTCTCAGACCTACGTCCGACACTGGCAAATACGTTAGAACGCTCCGCGAGAGCCGTTAATGTGTTAATTTGACATACTTCGCGACCCACCTCGCGGATACATTTTTACCGATTTATTGGGAAACGAGTTTCTAACGCTCGCTAGTTTGGCATTAGGCTCTCAACATATCACAGTCTCATTCTGTTAGCTTGGATATTGTCAGGTTCTTTTAAACTTCAATTCCTGATCGTCTAATTTTTTTTTAACTGTTTATTGGGGAAACGAGTTTCTAACGTTCGCTAGTTTGGCATTAGGCTCTCAACACATCACAGTTTCATTCTGCTCGCTTGGATATTGTCTGATTCTTTTAAACTTCAATTCCTGATCGTCTAATTTTTTTTTAACTGTTTATTGGGGAAACGAGTTTCTAACGTTCGCTAGTTTGGCATTAGGCTCTCAACATATCACAGTCTCATTCTGTTAGCTTGGATATTGTCAGGTTCTTTTAAACTTCAATTCCTGATCGTCTAATCTTTTTTTAACTGTTTATTGGGGAACGAGTTTCTAACGTTCGCTAGTTTGGCATTAGGCTCTCAACATATCACAGTTTCATTCTGCTAGCTTGGATATTGTCAGGTTCTTTTAAACTTCAATTCCTGATCGTCTAATTTTTTTTTGAACTGTTTATTGTAACATTTTTCTTGGACGATTTGAAGAATTTCAATAATACGTTTGTTAAGCGTGAAATTCTTTAGCGATCAAAAGCACAAAATTGTGTACTGATCGTTTTATATTTCAATCCTTGTGTCAATAAACTTGAAATTTATTTTTCACATTTTCTTAAAATGTTCGTGTTGATAAATAGAAAAATTGCTATAGACTTCTTTAGACTATTCTTAAATAGACTGATTTATTTACGAGGTAAAGAAGTAAGTGTTGGGTTTTGTTAAATGAAGTCTGAGTTGAACGTTAAACTAATCGTTTATTAAAGTAAAAAAAAGGTAAAACAAACATCATGGTTTTTTGGCAAGAGATACAATACAGAAGAATATACGTTCGCGTACTACAAAAAGTAGAAGGGAGATTAACGTCATCTCTTAAGGAGAAAAGGAACAATTATGGCGGATTATTCAAAAATATAAAATCGCGGTTGCTAGAGCAACAGTAAGTGTTGACACGATCAATTTACAATGTCGACGTTGTCGACAATTTTTCGTATTAACATGATGGTTCAAAAATGTTCACGTATGTAATGAATTAAATGCTAACTTTGTAACAGATCTATAAAATTAGAACACAATCTTTAAAGACGTTAAAGATTCTACAAAATTCAGAAACAGTATACAGTAACCCCGCGATCTAAGTCCAACGGAATATTGCGATGTATGTCCCGTGGTTCACTCCTTCCACTGCGGGGTATCCCTGGAAGGGCCGTGAATCTCGAGCTGCCTCGGTCGCCGAGCAGTGTAAACATGCCGCGTAATCTGATCCTGGGACGGGTATATCGGTGTGAATCACTACTAATCCAATTACAAAACTTCTTTATTTTTTATTATTTTTTCATGGAACTTTCACCAACATATTCGTGGCATTTTTCTAATGAAAATGATACCAAATATGATATAATTCTGATGATATTTACATTGTGTAATGAACGATGGAAGTTTTTTATTGACATTACATTGCACGGACACGCGGGCCTTAGAACTGTGTCCTTCTTTACGTCCAAAACTTTCATCGTTTATTACACAAGTAAATATCATTGGAATTATATCATATTTGGTATAATTTTCATTAGAAAAATGCCACGAATATGTTCGTGAAAGTTCCATAAAAAAATAATAAAAAATAAAGAAGTTTTATTATTGCACTAGTATTGTCTCACCGATACGCTATTTTTTGTTGCGCCTTCGGCCGCGCGGTCCGTGTTTGCATGCTGTCCTTTTCTACGTTCGGCACGGTCGACGCGGTCACAAAATAATAGTGTCTCTTCACGATCTAAGTCCCGGCAGAGTCCCGGACTTAGATCGCGGGGTTACTGTATCTCATTACTAAACTCTCCGGACCTTTTTATGCAAATCCCCATTTGTGCATCTAACTTTAACAAAATTAAAATAAAGGAATTATTTCTTACGTTGATTAAAAGATTCTTTCTGGTAAAAATGAAGTATTATCAACTTTTATTTGTATACACGTTCTCGAATTTTTATTTCGAGAACGTACCGCGGTAAATTTTGACTAATAATTGTTTAACTTGTATAACATAGTTTACTTTATGATTAAGTAGTTATTTTCAATGACACTTTGTAGCAATCGTCTGCGAGCATATGTTAATGACGAAGTTGAGTACGGCTTGTCGGTGAATGGAAATCCCGTAGACCGAGATCGACAAGATCGAGCGCGATCGAGGATCGGACGACACACAGGATGTCGTGTTGTGGATCGCATAATTTCGACGAGTGCCACGAGGTCGTAGCTGCTCAGGAAACGCATTTAAACCGTCGGGAAATATTCACCGAGGCTGGAATAACGCGATAGGCGTTGTTGACTAGCGATTATAACGCGTCGCGCGAAATTTAATGCGTATGCAAATTATTACCGCGATGTTGTTGAACACCTTTCGAATCGATTTCGCATTTGCATACATTCCAGCAAAGAGTAACGGAGTATTTTCGTATAATCTTGGAAATGGACTTAATTAACCGGCACACGGTGGGCTTCATTTTAATTAAACCGTCCCATCAACCGGGTACACTCGGAACGCAGAAACAAAATGATTGCTTGTTAATTATCGGAAACTTCTTCTGCGCGCTGACACGAAAAATGAGAAAATCGTATACGGACAACTTTACAAATTCATGATCATTCTCGAATAATTTCATTTTAATTTTCATATAAAATAAGAATGTTCTACGTAGGCAGAATAAAGCTTTCGATATTTGTGTCTATGGTGATCTGTTGTTTTGTTGAAATATGATATATGGAAATTGATATTTGATGTGTTTATGCAATGCATTAGGTCATCTCATAAGTCGTATCGTTTCTGATCGCACTCCATGCACATAAACGTTCGTGTTTTGTTTAGGTTTCTAAGAAGAATCTTCTCATTAGGTCAAAATGTGCTTTCGAAGCATTCGGTACGATATTTCCTAATCTTAAAAAGTGACAGTATGAATTTTGTTAGTAAATCGACTAAAAAAGGACAGTAAAAAGTAAAGATACTGTCAGAAATATTTTTTACATGCACGCAGAATTTGTTTTTATTGTAATAAAGGGACGAACAAACTTTCCTAAATTTTTGTAAGCTCTAAAACACGAGTTACCTTTTCAAAAAATTGATAATTAGACCTGAGGAGTAAAACACAAGTTTCCTTCTCAAAAAATTGATAATTAAATCTGAGAATATGTTTAGAGAATACGTTTCTTTTTAAAAAAATTAATAAATAAATCTGGGGAGTAAAACACAAGTTTCCGTTTTTAAAAAATTGATTATTAGAAGCGGGGATTAAAACACAAGATTCCATTTTAAAAAATTGGTAATTACATTTGAGGATTAAAACACAAGTTTCCTTTCCAGAAAATTGATTATTAGATCTGAGGAGTAAAACAAATTTTCTTTTCAAAAAATTGATAATTAAATCTGAGGAGCTAAACACAAGTTTCCGTTTTAAAAAATTGATAATGAAACCAGAGGATTAAAACACAAGTTTCCTTTTAAAAAAATTTATTATTAGATCCGAGGATTAAAACCGATGAGCACAGTGCATCAATGATTAAAAGTGCTCCTAAAGTACCATTGTTTGAAAGTGTCAAGCAGTGATGCCAGATCGGTTAAATCGAGGGGAATACAGTTTACCACCTCTCCGATGACCAGAGTAATATGTGACATGCTGCGCGGTACGTCACGTGACCAGTCTACGATCTTAGTGGGGGACATTAGAGTGTGCTTAGGTAGCGGAATGGGATAGTGGAAGAGGAAAAGGAGGAGAGGAAAAAACAACCAGTTCTGATTGTTTCAGGCATCACTGGTGTCAAGAGACTGACCTACTCATTTCTGAATGACTGTGACTTAAAGATTTAAGAAAAGAGCACATCCTTAACACTAGGTTTACGGAGCACTAAAATTGATTATTTTACACTGCTTTATAAAAATAATAAAATTGTATTTACTTAGATCTTCAGCGATTTTTATTGTAATATGTACACAAAAAAATAAATCTATTTAATAATTCCTCACGAATGCCTCCTTGCACTCTTAATAATCGTAAATTAAAAATTTTTGAATCCGTCATTTTGACGGGCCCCGTAAATCTAGTGTTAAACTGTTTGTTTAGCTGGCATACGAATGTTTATAAGTATTGTATTATGTAAATTATTTTAATCTATTGATATGTCCGTACAGTACTGCAAAATAATCTCTTTCTTCAGATTCAAATTGCATAAATAAAAAAAAATATGAGCCTGTGAACCGATTTGAGTCGAAAATCGATCAAGCTAATGCGGAGTATTGGAAATCGGAGATTCGCGATTGGATGGTATTTTTGCGAGAAACAAGTGCAGGAAACACTCGACCTATGGAAGAAAACAATGAAGTGCTTGCGTTGGAGTGGGGAGAAGCACGGCCGGTGTAAACGCGGCCAGAGAAACGCAATAAACCATTGAACAGAGCCGCGCGAGACCGGAGTAATGCGATAGGCGTTGTTGATTCGCGATTACAACGCGTTGCGCCGCACTGCAATGAGGTTTACGATTGCTCTGCGGAATATAAAACGATCGTCGATTCGAGGAAGTTTGCACGCCACGGCGTCCCTGATTCGCCGAGAAATTTTTTCTCCTTTCCGCGACGAATGAAATATTTAAACGTGTCGCATCTTTTGATTTATCGTTTCTCATGCGTCCCGGTGCCGCTTCAGCGAACGCGTTTGTAAAAAAACAACTGTAACCGAACAATGGTCGTCACGACGAAAGCCTTGTGTCTTCGTTCGTGTCGCCGGTAACATTATGCATTAATCTCTCCTCAATTTTAATGGCACATACACGTTCACAAAATTGAAGAAACCTGAATTGTAATCAGAAAATTATTCAAATTCGAACTGTTATAACTTTGTACAAAAAAATCGTAGAATATTCTACCTGTGCTCATTTCAAAGAGCGACTCTTCTATTTTTTAAACCGTTAAAATTTGATTTTTTTCTGTACACTACACCCAAACACAAACCGCATACGAGATACGTATCTTAACTTTTACACTACTAACGGCACAGTTTTCGTTCAAAATGCTATGAAATCGCGACAAAAAATCGCAAATGAATTTTTGAGAGGTCGCTGTAAAGGGGAAGCATTCCTTCAAAAGTCCCCGTTGAAATGAATATTCAACAAAATTATTTAAACTCTGTAGAGTCATTTGAATTTGTTAAATTTCAGAAGAAGAAACGCTAATCTCTGCATTGAAATAAATATTTGCTGCATTACAAAACGATTTTTTCAAAGTCTCCTTTTTGTTATAAAATGAGAGAAAGTGAAGTATTGTATACTTCAGAAGTATAGAATACTTCACTTTCTCTCATTTTATAACAAAAAGGAGACTTTGAAAAAATTGAGAGAAAGTGAAGTATTGTATACTTCAGATGTATAGAATACTTCACTTTCTCTCATTTTATAACAAAAAGGAGACTTTGAAAAAATCGTTTTATAATGCAATAAATATTTCTTTTAATACAGAGATTAGTGTCGGTTCTCGTGGACTTCAGATTGTACAGATTTCATTTTCAAATGGTCGGTTTAGTATTGTCTGTTAATACCGGAACAGTTGCCAAAGAGTTTAAACTGTTTCTGTCGTTTAGGATTTGTTGGCCAAGTTAAACCTCTTCCCTACGTAAAATTGCAACACATAAAGATGCAAATACGAATGGCATAATTAGTATGCAAATGGGAGTGTGTGTGGAAGGCGAGGCACAGTCATCGGACTGCTATTAAACCTAACTTCAACTTCAGGAGAATATTCCGTAAAATGTGAGACGATAATGGGGCGCAACGATGATGAACAAACAGACTTGTACCTGGAGAGACAGGAAAAGTGTTTTAGCGTTAATCACTTGATCGGGACTGTCCCCTCATCCGACGACTGTAATATCAAAATGGCGTCGACGATCCTCTGATTGATCCTGCAGAGAGAGATTCAAACTCCCTAAAACGAAAATATCAATTCTACGCAATTCTAAAGGAATCTATCTTATAATTCGTGTAAAATTGATTGAATAATCAATTATTCATTAAATTTCAAAGAATAGAACAAGACAATTTTTCTGTATATAATTGTTTATTACTCACAAGAAATTGTACAAAAAAGAGTACAGGTGCAACTATAAAATTTTAGTATGAGTTTCTTTTGTGAAACAAGGTATATTAACTTATGTCAATGTAAAATGCATAAGTAGAATAATTTACATGTTACTTTGTTATAAGCATTGCAATGTATGCCTAGACACCATATAAAAACTCTGCACACAAGAACTCGACTTAAAAAAGAGTCTCTCTGATTCTAAACAAAACTGGTTTATTACGGTCCAATAAACATTTGCAAATTTCAAAATGTAAAAAGATTGAACAAAAAATATATTAATCAAATCTCTGATATCCGCTTTAATAGCTGCAACGTGCAAAACAGAATTTAGAAATGTAGATTCACTGAGAAAAAGCTACGAATGACATGCGTTGACGCAACGTTGAGTCTTAATAGATTAATAGACTGTAGATATGGATTTATACGAAGTAAAAAATTTCTGCAAGAAATTGCACAAAGTAACAGTTGAATATAGAAATCTATTTTCGTTCTGAATAACCTCGATAAATCGATATTACTATAATATAGCAATATTCTCAAATTCTTTTGTTTTTTTTTCCATTCACCGACTCATTTTTTTGCTGTAAATGCATAAAACCCGCATTATAATTACTAGAGGCTTTCGATAGTTACCTTCGCCAATTTTTCTCAATTAAACCAGCGCACAAAAAGGGAGACATGATGATAAAAAGATCGAAGTTATTCGAGCGAGGGCACAAAAGCAACGATCGCTAATGATGTCGGCTTTCAGCCGACTCCCGTCGATCTTCTCGGCTCCATAAATCACTGCCGTGAGCCGAACGTATGCAGATCGATGTGTTTTTACATCGAATAAGTCTCCTTTGTGTCTCAATGTATCATAAAGCTTAGGAGACTGACAATTAACGGCGGGATCACGAGAGCTGCGGTTGTACGTCGATCGAACATCTGCGATCCGTAGATCGCGAGTACGAGACGGTTCTCATCTATCGACTTTTACAACGTTTGCGAAATAAGCCGTGTGTGGGGGTTGGAACCGTTCGAGCGTAAGCTCCGTCCATCGATCGTTCGTCAAAATATATTCAGGGACACGGGATTCATTCATACGGTATAATGGAATATGAGCGCACGTGGAACGATGCACGCTTCTGTCGCGATTGGACATCTGATTGGATGGGTACAGGCTGCTACAAAATTACAAGGGTGAAGCAGCTTAATTGTGTTTTATACTACAGTACAGAATATTTAGAAATTTTTATTCAGAGATTTTCTGCCGGAAACAGCGTCCCTCAAAAGTAAAATTATAAAAGGCTATTTCATAGAATTGCAAGACTGAAGGAATATAATTATATTTTATACTGGAGAAACACAGAATATTTTACATTTTCGTTTAGAAATATTCTGGCTGAAAGAGCGTCTTTCAAAAGAAAAATTCTAATAGATTATTTCATAAAATTTGCAAGACCGAAGGAACATAATTATATTTTATACTGGAGAAACACAGAATATTCTATATTTTTGTTCAGAAATTTTCTGGCTGGAAGTCCGTCTCTCAAAAGTAAAATTCTAAAAGTGCACGCCATATAATTGCAAGACCGAAGGAACATAATTATATTTTATAGTGGAGAAACACAGAATATTTTACATTTTCGTTTAGAAATATTCTGGCTGAAAGAGCGTCTTTCAAAAGAAAAATTCTAATAGATTATTTCATAAAATTTGCAAGACCGAAGGAACATAATTATATTTTATACTGGAGAAACACAGAATATTCTATATTTTTGTTCAGAAATTTTCTGGCTGAAAGAGCGTCTCTCAAAAGAAAAATTCTACAAGTTCACTCCATATAATTGCAAGAGCGAAGGAACATAATTTTATTTTATACTTGAGAAACACAGAATATTCTACATTTTCGTTGAGAAACTTTCTGGCTGAAAGGGCGTCCCACAAAAGAAAAATTTTAAAAGACTATTTCATAGAATTGCAAGACCGAAGGAACAGAATTATATTTTATACTGGAGAAACACAGAATATTTTACATTTTTGTTCAGAAATTTTCTGGCTGAAAGAGCGTCTCTCAAAAGGAAAATTCTAAAAGTGCACTCCATATAATTGCAACCCCGAAAGAACATAATTATATTTTATACTGGAGAAACACAGAATATTCTACACTCTTGTTCAGAAATTTTCTGGCTGAAAGAGCGTCTCTCAAATGGAAAATCCGGCACAGCTCGAAGAATAGTATGTGCAACAATTTTGAATGCTCAACTTTCTCTGGTACTTTGACAATCAACATATTAAATTTGTTTCTTATTTATATCGTAACGTGCGCAAATTTGCATACTAAATGGTCTCACAGATATAAATTTAAAATCTAATAACTACAAGACTGGCACAGAGAGTGGTGTAACAGATATAGGACATTTTTCGAATTTAACGTTTTTGATTAATGACGGACTCGCGTTTGTAATTTTGGTGTAGGTTGTAGAGTGATCAGCTGATTTCGTAGACAGTCTTCAGAGAGCTCGTTCCTTCACGGACTGGAAAATGAGTATTTAATTTCAGTATCGAAACTGAGATAACGCGTGCTCGCTCTCTACGCCTCGTAACGCTTTCTAGGTATCCGCTTGCGAAATCCTCCTCTGGTCATTATGTCAGTTTCATAATGTGCAAGTGCTCGGAGGCGTATGTGTTCCTCGATTCCGGTCGCGTACCGTGTTACTGCGATACTTCAATTGTCTTCAGTTTGTTCTCCTTGGAATCGAACGGTTGCACTCTAATGCACAGTCTCATGTATGTCTAACACTTTTTAATAACACTTGGACAGAACATTACTGGTAAAATGGTTATAGATAATTGAGGCTTTGACAATCATAATGGCACGTGATAGAACGTAGTCCCTTTCATTATAATAGCCAGGGAAATTCCTAATGGTAGTTCTAGATTAAAATTCTGATCATTGCAAGACAAGATAGCCATTATAGGCTTTACTTCATACGACATTCTATTGTGTTCTGAAAAATTCAGAACTATAATTTAACTCTGCTAGAACAGGAATAAATTACATGATTACGTGCTGTTTAAATATTTAGAGCACTACTTTTATAAATAGAGGGATTACATATAGGTATTTCGAGCAGCTTGATAAGAGATTTATCTATTCAGGGAATAATTGGACTTAGAATTGTTTGATGTATTTTTAGGAGCCAGTTGAAATTTTTGTCAAAGGTGCTGTGATATCTTTCATGCATTAAAATAGTAATTTTCTATGAAATACATTATAAAACATTTGCAGCAGTTCTAAAGGAGATCTATTTATTAAATGAGCAATGATGCAGTTAAAATTATTCAGTACAATTTTTGCATGGTTCTAAAATTGTTTAATCTAATCGTAGGAGCTAGTGTAGAAATTTCCAAAAAGGTTCTATGATTAATCACACAACCATACGATACAAATCATTTTGAGGATGATTTTGGATTTAGTGGAAGAGCAATTCTTTCTAAAATTATTTACTGCAATTTTTGGAGATAGTTGAACTCTCCATAACCTTATACGACGTTTCAATCACACGATAAAAATTGTTTTAAGAAAGATCTTGAATTTATTGGACGAGTAGTTCTTTCTAAAATTGTTCTGCATTACATAAAAATTGCACTGGTACAAACATGTTCAAAGTATGCGAAACAATTTGATCTCTATATCAAGAGGAAAGTTCGGAGATCGTGTCAGTAAAATTTCATAATAATTTAACGACGTACACAATAGTTACAATAAATTCAGTGAAACTTTGCACCACGGGTTCAAAAATATTCCAACATTTACAATTGATTTTAGAATTTCACCGGTACGAACATGTTCAAGGTATCCGAAACAATTTGATCTCTATATCAAGAGGAAAGTTCGGAGATCGTGTCATTAAAATTTCATAACAATTTAACGACGGACATAAGAGTTACAATAAATTCAGTAAAAGCTTGCACCACTGGCTCAAAAATATTCCAACATTTACAATTGTATTTAGAATTGCACTGGTACAAACATGTTCAAAGTATCCGAAACAATCTGATCTCTATATCAAGAGGAAAGTTCGGAGAACATGCCAGTAAAATTTCACAATAATTTAACGACGTACACAATAGTTACAATAAATTCAGTGAAACTTTGCACCACGGGTTCAAAAATATTCCAACATTTACAATTGATTTTAGAATTTCACCGGTACGAACATGTTCAAGGTATCCGAAACAATTTGATCTCTATATCAAGAGGAAAGTTCGGAGATCGTGTCATTAAAATTTCATAATAATTTAACGACGTACACAATAGTTACAATAAATTCAGTGAAACCTTGCACCACTGGTCCAAAAATATTCCAACATTTACAATTGTATTTAGAATTGCACTGGTACGAACATGTTCAAAATATCCGAAACAATTTGATCTCTAAAAATTGTTTTAAGAAAGATCTTGAATTTATTGAACGAGTTGTTTTGCGTGATTGCGGGGGTTTAATTAATTTCTTCTGGGGGGGGGGGTGGTTCTGTGGCGTTTCCCGTTGATCAGCGTAATTTTCAACGAAATCGAAAACGAAAGCGTGCGGGATCGGCAGTTCTATCCGATTCCAGCAAATGCTTCCCAGTTGCTTTGTAATCCTATAACATTCGCGTGCTGCCTTAGCACACCTCTGTAATTTAAAAGCAACACCCACCGTGGAATATTCGAAGGTGTTCCGTGACTGTTTACAAAGCTGAAACGTAACCAGCGCCCCGATGAAATCGGGCCCTTCCCGTAATTAAAGGCGGAGAAGTAATTACGGCTGGCCGTGTGCCGCGTTCGATATCGCGTTTTCTAATATTTGCCGAGAATGGTGCAAAGTAAATTCACGGGATCGTAAACAACACCGATAGCCTTATCGCCAGGCATCCAGATATATATATTCATACTCGCATTGTTATTACTTCAACAATTTTTTCCACGATCGTTCTACAATTCACAATCATAAAACAACAGAACATTTTTATTTCGTTCAAAATTATCTTCGTTCCTTCTTTTCACTGTAATTTACACTTCACACTACATTTTTGTGTCCACGAACATAGTACACTGACATTTTTAATGGTTGATGATCATGATTCACGCAAGATTCACCTAAGTTTCAGTTCACTTTCAATAGATATGAATAATACGGGATTTCCACTCGAGAAGTCAGCTGTTTCATGCGACTCTTCGATCATTGTATGACTGGCACTGACTAGATCCTGTCCGACACAGACTGGATCGCTCGTGGATCCACAGGATCGAGGCACAACGCGTTTACCGAAACGATCTGGATCACGAAAGCATTCGAACGATTGCGAAACTGGCGTGCGAGATTTGTCAAAACTGAATTATGTGACAGAATGTGATAGCTAGAGGGAAATTTGGAGATCATGCCAGTAAAATTTCATAATAATTTAACGACGTACACAATAGTTACAATAAATTCTGTGAAACCTTGCACCACTGGTTCAAAAATATTCCAACATTTACAATTGTGTTTAGAATTGCACTGGCGCAAACATGTTCAAAGCATTCGAAACAATTTGATCTCTATAGCAAGAGGGATGTTCGGAGATCGTGTCAGTAAAATTTCATAATAATTTAACGACGTACACAATAGTTACAATGAATTCAGTGAAACCTTGCACCACTGTTTCAAAAATATTCCAACATTTATAATTGTGTTTAAAATTGCACTGGCGCAAACATGTTCAAAGCATTCGAAACAATTTGATCTCTATAGCAAGAGGGATGTTCGGAGATCGTGTCAGTAAAATTTCATAACAATTTAACGACGTACGCAATAGTTACAATAAGTTCAGTGAAACCTTGCACCACTGGTTCAAAAATGTTCGGATATTAACAGTTAGATTAAAAATATCAAAGCCTGAAGATTAGGTCAATAAAATTTCACAATGATTCAACAATGTGCACAGTAATTACAGTATTTTAATTGGAACAACGCACCATAAAATTCTTGAAGCACACAAAATTATTCAACCGAATCAAAATTATAAATGACCATCTAATTGTGAGCTTATATTTGCTAATAACCCTTGTGAGGTTGATGCAACTCAAAAAAAAAAACGTTACACAAAAATTCGAATAGTAAATGTTCAAACCATTAGAATTAAATTATAGAAAAGATTCTAGCCGAGAACAGTCCAAATAAAAGCTGACAAAAATAGTATCACAATGCAATAACACATTAAAATATCAGATAATAAATCTTTCTAAAGAATATTCTCGAAATCCATCAAAAATACATGTTTGTACTACCTAAACTAAAACAATTCTAATAAAAACTGTACAAGTCTCTGCATTATCTTCCAAATTTTAAGGACACGTATCTTGAAGCATCCTTTTCACAGCTGTGACTTTGCCGCATCGTTTCGAAAGCTGCAAATTTTCTATTTTCTATTTTTTTGCCGATCTACAAATTCCCTCACAGCTCCGCCATACTTTCGTCTCGCGAGCAACCGGACGTTCAAATAGAACTTGCAGAGCTTTCATCAGCCGAATTTTTCAAGCTGCAGATATTCGAGTGCTTTCGCGAGGAAACGAGGAACGTCGAGTCGCGGTCGGAATGCTCGGCCGTTGCTCGTTTCATTTATAATCTCGTGCATTATCGTGGACCGCGTCGAGTCTCGTATGCGAACGCCTGTTAACCTGGCCTTTTTATCCGGTCCGCAGGATAGGAAAGAGATCGAGGCGGCTGAATAGGACGGGAGTGAAGACCGAGGAAAAACGGGCAAGAGGAGAATAGGATCGCAAGAGGGACGGATAGAGAAAGAGTGGAGCCAGCGAGAGGGGCATGATAAACAAGGACACGCGTGCACCGGAAAAATCAGGTGACTTGTCGGTGATTTATCGAGCCGCGAGTGTCCAAAGAACGTGGAAGCATCGACGGGATTGTCGTCGCGTCTTTCGTCGACGGATGTCGGAATGACGCGTCTGTCAAACTGTGGCAGGGCAGAGGGCGCAAGGACTTCGTTGAACGGGAGAAAGTGATACGTGCTTGGTGGTTCGCGGAGAGGGCGGACGAAGGGACAGAACGAGGGGAAAATCACTCGGGTCACGTTCGATTCGCTTTACATCGGGTAAGTGACACTCTTTCTTTAAAATTTAAACGAGTTATCTCACCGTGACACAATTTTTTCGAGTTCGAACGAAATGTGTGTGACTTGAAAAATTGTTGGTAAACATGCGGCGAGAGTAAAAGAAACCGTTGGAAAAATTCATTTTGTTCGGAACAGGTGAATGTTAACCGTTTGCTATCTGAGTAATTATTAAAAATTCAAATAAGATGGTGAAAATTGCCTATAAAGTACATTGAATTTTGGTCACACCCAGTGTTGCCATATCAACCCAAAACTGTGTTGATTTTCCTCTTCTCCTTTTCCCCTTCCACTATATGAGCACACTCCAACGTCCCCCACTAAGAGCATAGACTGGTCACGTGACGTGCCGCGCAACGTGTTACATATTACTCTGGTCATCAGAGAGGTGGTATACTGTATTCCCCTCGATTTAACCGATCTGGCGACACTGGTCACACCATTCAATAGGGCTCCCAAAGCAAACCCTCTGTGACAAGTTTCAAGTCGGTACCCCTACCACAAGTTACAGGATGAGCACGGTGTAATTATATTCTATTTATTCCGTTCTGCTCAACAAAAAATTACGAAAAAATTCATGAACATTGTACCTACTAGGACACATGACAGTGAATTATCTCAGAATTTTTTATTGCAAAATCGATTTTTAGAAAAACCCGGAAGCATGAACAGTAGCAATTTAAAACTGTAAAATCGTTTAAAGAGTTTAAATATACTGTTCTGTTATTCGCAGGTTATTATAATGATTAAGAAAAGAAACGAATGTTTGTGTGGCCCCTGGTGCATCAAATTAATAACAAACAATTTTTATTTTGCATGAAAATCCGCTGTCTCTTTGACAAAAGCCTAGCTATTACAGTAATTTCGTTCATTAACGACGCATACCTTAGAAACCATGTTTCAAGTAATCGTTCATAACCTGACATGTGAACAGACCCAGTACAATAAATACGATATAATAATAATTTGTATCGGGCGACTTGCAATCGGAGCAAATAAGAATGTAATCTTGTTATCTATTGCCTCGGTCTGCAGATAATAATTCTGATTACATATGCAAAGGGTGTCTCATTTCAAATGTATTGCAGCACGACTGTAAAAGATTATCAATCTAATGAATCTGAAAAAATATTTCGTATCATTAAGAATTTTGTAATCGGTAACAGGGTGGGGACATACAGAACCTTACAGAACTTTGTAATGAGCACAGCATACGGTCTAGCTCAAAAACATTGACTCACTTTCTTGGTGAGCAGACAGTGGACACACAGACTGAAAAAGTGATAAAAAATTAAAAATCTATCAACTATAATAATCTGGAATCTACAGTGTAGGTGGGTTCGCTTTTCTTCCATTATAGTAGTGATCAAATCATTATAGCATCAGTATGAGAAATAAATTTTTGTGACGGTCAATATTGCCTGCAGTGTTGCTGAATGCAAAGAAATATAATAAGAATTCAATATGTAGACTAAAACTTCATTAGCTCAATATCAAATTCTAGTACATTCCAGTATATTCCAGTATATTCCAGTATATTCCAGTATATTCAAGTATATTCAAGTATATTCTAGTATATTCTAGTATATTCTAGTATATTCTAGTATATTCTAGTATATTCTAGTATATTCCAGTATATTCCAGTATATTCCAGCATATTCCAGTATATTCTAGTATATTCTAGTATATTCTAGTACATTCTAGTATATTCTAGTATGTTCTAGTATATTCCAGTATCTTCTAGTACATTCCACTATATTCTAGTACATTCCAGTATATTCTAGTACATTCCAGTATATTATAGTATATTCTGGTATATTCTAGTATATTCTAGTATATTCAAGAAAATTCTAGTAGACTGTAGTATATTCTAGTATATTCAAGTAAATTCTAGTACACTGTAGTATATTCTAGTATATTCTAGTATATTCGCTTCTCTCCCATTATAGTGATCAAATCATTATAGCCTCAGTAAGAGAAATATATTTTCGTGATCAAAAGAAAAGAAATATATTTAGCTCAATATAAAATTCTCGACTTACGGCAGCCGACACCCTGAATTTGATAATCCACTGCAGTTAGAGAAACGTTTAAACATGACGAATACTATTTTTCTCGAATATTCCCGAGCCGCGCACGCGTACCCCCGAAATCCGAGATAACGGTTAACGAGAATTCGCCGAAGCAAAATCGGCCCGAGTGCAAAGGCTCTCATTGCGTCTATAACGCCGGCGGATCTCGGCCGGGTGTTTATCGATCGGTATTCAAAAATGTCCGATAGGCCGTCACGTGCCGGCGAGAGAGCGGTGCCTCACAATATAGCCGTCGCATTGTTTTCAGAACCGATCGCGGGCTCATTGTCTCAGCGTACCCGGACAGCGGCGGACAACGTCCTCTCGTCGCTATCACGATGTCGTTATTATGAGATCCACGTTGGCTCCGCGACTCCCTAACACCTGACATCAACTTAGCCAACGGTTCTACTTTGGCGGATCTCGCGCGAGTGAATCAACATCGAATTCATCCTAGATATCATCGTGACGCTGAAGCAACAACAAAAAGGAAAGGAAGAGGAAGACGGTGGCGGCGGCGGCGGTGGTGGTGGCTACCAAAGAAAAATTTCTGTCGCTCGAGATTCGTTCTCGAGGTGTAACGAGGTCAAGGCCGAATCGAGAGGGACAAGCTTTAAGAGAGAAAAGGAGTATATTGTTGGTTGAAGATTAGTTTATTGAGAGATAAGCGATCGCGCGAAGACGCGGACCGGGCTAGAAGCTGGTTCGGTTGATAAACGGGAGTTGATAAGGATTTCGGGGTGCGCGGTGGTGAAGACGAGAGGGTGAAGTGAAGGTGTCCTCGTGGGGTGCCAGAGTGAGCACGATAGCACCTCTGGTGCCCTCGGCCGTGGGTCCCGAGGGGACGGACGCCATGGCGGCCTCTTCGTCCTCGTCGAGCGGCGAGCAACAGTACTCACTCAGGTGGAACGACTTCCACTCGAGCATCCTCAGCTCATTCCGCCATCTGAGGGACGAGGAGGATTTCGTCGATGTTACGCTGGCATGCGACAGTAGCAGCTTCACCGCGCACAAGGTCGTCCTCTCCGCCTGCAGCCCTTACTTCCGGAGGCTTCTCAAGGTCAGTGCAATAATCGCCTCGCTTCGAACTTGCCCCACACGTTCTATCAGATTCCTAGGAAAGTAATTTCGAATTTTTCCTACGGAAAGTAGAAGACGATTTTTTTGTCACTATTTATTTATTCTTTGGTTTAATCTTCGATGGATTCTAAGATCTTTCGCCATCTCCCTTGGAGATACCATGTTCGTAGAATTTCTGTTTTTATTAGGAAATAATTTAATTGTATTACTTTCGACGGCTTCGTTTAAAATGATATTTCCACCGTTTAAAAACCGTCGAGGAGAACGAGATAAATGGTAATCCGATTGTACATCCTCTGTGTAAATAGCATACAAATTTTTCTTTGCTTACTGCATTAGCATTTTTACCCTCGCGATATTAAAAAGCAAAATGTGACAGAAATGCTCGCTTTGATTTTCCATATTGTATGCGACGAAAAAATTGAAAGGTTATAAATCACTTTAAGACCGAAATGTCTGCTATCAATATATACAATGATTTTTGTGATTTGGAATAAGGTTAAGTGATAATGAACAGAAGTAGTGCCATGCCTATACGATACACGAAGTTACTTTCCAAACAACTTAATATTGGTGCAAAAATAATTGCGGTTTAAACTTCAGCGATGTTTCTGGAGCTTTACAGTAACCCCGCGATCTAAGTCCATCGGAACGTTGCGATCTATGTCATTTGGTCTACTCCTTCCACTGCGGGGTATCCCCGGAAGGGCCGTGGAGCTCGAGCTGCATCGGTCGCCGAGCAGTGTAAACATGCTGCGAAATTTGATCCTGGGTCGGGTATATCGGTGTGAATCACTACTAATCCAATTACAAAACTTCTTTATTTTTTAGTATTTTTTCATGGAATTTTCACCAACATATTCGTGGCATTTTTCTAATGAAAATAATACCAAATATGATATAATTTTGATGATATTTACTTGTGTAATGAACGATGGGAGTTTTTTATTGGCATTACATTGTACGGAAACGCGGGCCTTTGAACTGTGCCGACGGCCGCGACTCTTGTCGTCTCTTTCTTTCCTATACGCTATCCTTCTTTACGTCCAAAACTTTGATCGTTTATTACACAAGTAAATATCATCGGAATTATATCATATTTGGTATAATTTTTATTAGAAAAATGCCACGAATATGTTCGTGAAAGTTCCGTAAAAAAATAATAAAAAATAAAGAAGTTTTATTATTGCACTAGTATTGTCTCACCGATGCGCTATTTTTTGTTGCGCCTTCGGCCGCGCGTTCCGTGTTTGCATGCTATCCTTTTCTACGTTCGGCGCGGCAGACGCGGTCACAGAAGGATAGTGTCCCTACACGATCTAAGTTCCGGCAGAGAAGCGAAAAAGGACTTAGATCGCGGGGTTACTGTATCTCATTACTAGACTCTCCGGACCTTTTTATGCAAATTCCCATTTCTAAATGTCTAACGTTATCAAAATTAAAATAAAGGATTTATATCTTATGGTGATTAAAAGATTCTTTCTGGTAAAAATGAAGTATTATCAACTTTTATTTGTATACACGTTCCATTGTTTCTTAGAAATTTGTATATGCAAAGAATGCATAAAGATCAACAATCTACTGTTGTTTTAAAAGGCACCTATTCATTCTTGTCAGAAACGCATAAAGAATCTATTAATAACATTCGTAACACGAGAAACGCAAAATAACGTCTCTTGCCAACAACGTTCGGAAAATGAAAAACGCATGTGACAATGTGTTAATCTTGCGACTTCGTGTCTCTTTAAATATCGGAGACTTTGTGTACTGTTCTTAATAATTTCATAAAAACGTGGCAGTTAATTAACGCGAATTTAATAAGTTCATTACTACCACAAGGAGAAATCGAATATGCTTTCAAAAAATTGCGCTCCCGTCTACCGAGACGTTGTTGCGAAAATCCCCCGATCCCGGTAATTGAACTATCGTCGAAATATTGGTAATATGTTCGTTTCGATCGGAACGTCGATATCGATTTTCAATGTCGAAACAAAGTGAAATCGATCGCACGACTTTCGCGTGAAACATTTTTACCGGGCCGTCGACGGTCGCTTCGTGCATGGAATTACATTGTCTTTCCTTCAGTCATCGAGGAGAATAGCCTAATTTATGTTAGGCTGAACCACCATTGTACATACCATGGAAAAGAAAAATTCTTCTACTGGTTCTAATAGTACTAATTGCCCAGGAACTTTTGCTTTTCATTTGGCTACCTATCTACGAAGAAAATAAATATTTGCAGTCTCATTAATGATGTTAATTAACTACGACTTGTGGATTTAAATTCCCCCCCACAGAATAAATTGAATTTATTCCTTGATTATAATTTTTAAATGAAAGGATGATTCAAGTATTCCTAAGTGTAGGTGTAATTCGTGTGATACACACATTTTTAACATTTTTATTTCACTGTATCCGTTGTGAATAATATCCAATGAAAAAGGGCTCTTCGATTTAAACATTATTTTAATTTAAATCGAATTTTTATCAAAAACAAAGCCGAACAATATTTTTAAAATCCCAATAAATCTGAACGTGTAATATTTAGTCATTTTGATCGATTTATAGCAATTCATTGAAACCAGCGTAAAAGAGAATTTATCAAATTAGTATTAAATTCAGGAGCACGAAAATTGAGCGCGGCAGAAAGATCAATTCACCCTTAATTTCGCTCACGCACGTAATGCAGCTGGCGTGAATATAAAATTCGGCGGAAGATGGCAATTACGAGCTCGCGGCGGGTGGAAGAATCGAGAAAGGACTTCCGTTTCGATTTGCATAATAATGAAGTCGTCCGACGACCAACGGGAGTCCTCGGCCAAAGGACTATCGATCACTCGAACGTGTCGTCGAGATGTCGTCAACCGCGTCTCCACCTGTCTCCTTGGGAACCCGTTTCCTCCTGCTCCCCCTTGATAGACCCCCTAATCGCCACCCGAAGAGCCCACGATCTATAGATCCACCTTTTATGACAGACCAGAGATTCGGGCGGGGTCAAGCGATCGATAAACGACTAGAACGTCACGATTCACGGAGTTATAACTTCTTGAAGAAAAATCGTACGATACTGTATCTAGGATTGTTTTAAAGATGATACTTTATTCTACAAAATCCTGTTAAAAACAATCCTTGAAAAATTTTTTTTAATCTCAGCAGGGCTGTTTGAATTTGTTAGATTCATTCCATTCAAGGTTTAAGGGCGCTTCGAATAGTTTAATTTCTGTAACTTCGTGAAAAAAATCGTGCGATACTCTATCTAGGATTGTTTTATAGATGATACTTTATTCTACAAAATCCTGTTAAAAACAATCCTTGAAAAATTTTTTTTAATCTCAGCAGGGCTGTTTGAATTTGTTAGATTCATTCCATTAAAGGTTTAAGGGCGCTTCGAATAGTTTAATTACTGTAACTTCGTGAAAAAAAATCGTGCGATACTCTATCTAGGATTGTTTTATAGATGATACTTTATTCTACAAACTTCTGTTAAAAAGAATTCTCGAAAAAAATTTTTAATCTCAGCGGAACTGTTTGAATTTGTTAGATTCAGTTCATTCAAGGTTTAAGGGCGCTTCGAATAGTTTAACTTCTGTAACTTCGTGAAGAAAAATCCTATGATACTCTACTTAGGATTGTTTTAAAGGTGATAGTTTATTCTACGAAATCTTGTTAAAAAGAATCATCGAAAAATTTTTTTAATCTCAGCAGGGCTGTTTGAATTTGTTAAATTCATTGCATTCAAGGTTTAAGGGCGCTTCGAATAGTTTAATTTCTGTAACTTCGTGAAAAAAAATCGTGCGATACTCTATCTAGGATTGTTGTATAGATGATACTTTATTCTACAGACTCCTGTTAAAAAGAATCCTCGAAAAAAATTTTTAATCTCAGCGGAGCTGTTTGAATTTGTTAGATTCATTAGGGCCCTTCGTATAGTTTAACTGCTGTAACTTTATGAAAAAAAATCGTAGGATAGTTTATCTAGACTTATTTTAAAAGGGAAAAGTTCCTCTATAAGAGCAATTTAAATTCAAACGAGGAAAAAAATTTTCGAACTCTGTAGAGTCGATTGAATTCTCAAGAATAGTTAGAACAAATTTTTCAGTTCTCCGGATTGCATAAAGTCCATAAATTACCTTCGAAATAATCCAATTAATGGACGCCAAAGTAGAGATTTCTCCCTTTAGAATGAGCTCAAATAGACTATTGTACGATTTTATTTCTCGAAGTTACACCAGTTGAAAAATTCAATGATCTATCAATTTCAATGAACTTACACATTTTTCTTTTAAACGATACTACAAACTTGAACAAATTTTTTCCATGATTCGCATTGGAAGGATTTTATAGAAGAAAGTTTGCCCTTCGAAACAAACTTAGGTACATGTGGGAGGTTTTAAATACACTATTGCGGTAGAAGATCAAGCAACACAAAGATCATTGAACAAAGAACAATTTATTTAGAACACAATTGTAAGGAAAATATAATGTACATCTTAACAGAACGGAGTTTATCAGAAGAGTGAGGAATACGCTATCCTAATAAATCAATATCGCATGTCGTGAAGGAATGATTCGCTATTATTTTATAAACAACTTGAAATCTCAGGCTCTGTTTGCATATACTGGGTGTTTAAATCCAAATGGAGCAAATTAATTCACAGTACACGATCCTACGATTTTTCTAGCCAAAGTTTCTCGGTTTCATAAATCAGCTTCCACGTCGCAGAAGTTATTCTCCGAAGTTCGAAGGGAAACCGTATTTCTACTTGCACAAATCGGCCCGAAACAAGGCTATCGAAAGATTGCACTTTGGAAGTCTCTAAAGGGTTAATTAATTTCCGCTAAATTAGAGGATTGCCAGTCAACAAAGTCGCGTGACTCGCTCGCCATTAAAGGATTCCAGCTAACGATAGCGAACGATTGTTGCGCTCGGAGCCCGGCAAGAAATCGAGTCTGTGGAAGAGGCGACCGACTTTCTAATTGACGCGTACCGCTAATTGATTTTAAGTGTCAGAGCCGCGCGGTACTCGAGCTAATAACGCTGGACACGAATCGTCGTCTCCCTTGGTTGCTCGACTAGCTTGCGTCACGACGCCATGCCGTGCAGACGACGACGACGACGACGACGACGATGATGACCGACAAGCCTCCTAGAAGTTAGCCCCCCACTTGTTGAAATAAATAATTTCAACAGTTGTATTTGGATAACTGTTACTAACTTAAACGTTAATTGCATGTCCAAAACGATTATTTACCATAACTTCTTTATTTATTATTTTTATAAAGTAATACTTTAGCACAATCTTAGCACAACTTAGCACAATTAAGAAAATTGCAAAAAAAAAACGGGGGGCTGCTAAAAAATCGTTTCTCTCAGTTTTTAGTATTATTTTTTATATTATTATTGTACTATTCGAGCACAATCTTAGCACAACCTAGCACAACTTCACACAAATGAGAAAATTGATAAAAAAGAAAAGTGGGGGGCTGCTAAAAAAATCGTTTTACTCAATTTTTAGTCTTATTGTTTATATTATTGTTATAATATTCGAGAACAATGTAGCACAATCTTAACACAACTTAGCACAATTAAGAAAATTGAAAAAAAAAACGAAAAGTGGGGGGCTACCAAAAAATCGTTTTTCCCAAATTTTAATCTTATTTTTTATATTATTGTTATAATATTCGAGCACAATCTTAGCACAACCTAGCACAACTTAGCACAATTAAGAAAATTGAAAAAGCAGCGAAAAGTGGGGGGCTACCAAAAAATCGTTTTTTTCAATTTTTAGTCTTATTTTATATATTATTGTTATAATATTCGATCACAATCTTAGCACAACCTAGCACAACTTAGCACAATTAAGAAAATTGAAAAAAAAGCGGAAAGTGGGGGGCTACCAAAAAATCGTTTTTCTCAATTTTCAGTCTTATTTTTTATGTTATTGTTACAATATTCGAGCACAATCTTAGCACAGCCTAGCACAACTTTACACAAATGAGAAAATTGATAAAGACGAAAAGTGGGGGGCTACTAAAAGAAATCGTCTTTCTCAATTTTTAGTCATATTGTTTATAATATTGTTATAATATTCGAGAACAATGTAGCACAAACTTAGCACAACTCAGCACAACTGTTGAAATTATTTATTACAACAAGTAGGGGGTTAGTTTCTAGGAGGCGACCGACAACGACATCGAGTATCGGTGCGCCTTGTCGTTTAAATATAAGTCACGCGGGCGGCGTAATAAAAAGCGTGCATTGCGTCGCTACGAAGGTGGAGCCTTTTGTGCTCATTAATATCCCTCGCTATTGTACTTTCACCGGCATCCCGGTGACGCTCGGAACGTTTGTTTAATGTCTGTAGACGACGACGACGCGCCGCCGCCGCCGCTGCCGCGTTATTATTACTCCGTTCGTGGCACTCGTCGCGCATTAAACCGCGCGCATGGGAAAACATGAAATTACGCTGTGCACAATTGCCGGGGATTAACTATCGCGTGAGTAGAACCACATAGGTGGACCACCGGTTTTTACCGGCGAGGACTATCGGCTCGTTTCGCAAGCTGTTCCACATTTTCTGCTGCAACCCTGCGAAAGATCGTCACGTTTGATCGGTGCGACGACTTTGTTACGTTCTACAAAAATTCTGCTGATTTTTGTATCAACGGTGTGCACTGAAATCCAATTTTTTAACACTAGGTTTACGGAGCTATAAACGCAACTATTTTACATCACTTTACAAAAATAACAAGAGTGTATCTATACAAATTTTTAATCATTTTTTAAAAATTATACATACCCAAAGAAATAGATTTGTTGAATAACTCCTCACGAATACAGCTTGATAATTTCGATGATCGTAAATTGAAAATATTAGAACCCGTCATTTTGACGGATCCCGTAAATCTAGTGTTAACACGTTCAGCGCCATGTCACCTATATATGGGTGACGGAATTATTTATACAGAATTGAAAATTAATTTTTACGTTGGTAGATTGAGTGTACAAAATTTCCTTACGATCTGAGGAATAGAAGAGGTTTGAAACAGTAATTAATATCACAAAACTAAACTTCTTAGTTTTTGTTTTATGAAATATATTGCTTTGATTTTGTGTAATTTTTATGATTGTGGAGTGGACGCTGCACGTGTTAATAGCGTTCTGTTAAGACTTTGATCGCCATGTCACCCATATCTGGGTGACGGAATTATTTATGGCAGAATTAAAAATTCATTTTTACGTTGGTAGACTGAGTGTACAAAATTTCCGGATGATCTGAGGAATAGAAGAGGTTTGAAAAAGTAATTAACTCTTTGCGTACGCGTGTCTGCAGACAGTCGCCCAAGTAAAATTGCTACTCCGTGACTAAAAATCACTTTTTAAAAAATTATTACTCTCAAAAGATACCAAACAAATTTTTACCAAACACAACACTTGCTCCTTCATTTAATTCTTATGCGTAGTTTTGAGTACACCATTTCATTTCCCAAAGAAAATTGTACATTCGAACCGTCGATAAGTACGCTAAACATAATTCCCTTCCGCAAAGGGTTAATATCATAAAACTAAACTTCTTAGTTTTCGTTTCGTTAAATATATTGTTTCAATTTTTAGTAATTTTTATGATCGAGTGGGCGATCAACGTTTTAACACATTATTTACCATTAATCGAAAACTTCGATCAACCCATTGAACCAAGTTATAAAATAAACAGAAATATTCTAGAGAATGTACAAGCGTGTCGAAAGACTTGAAATTAGAGGCTGACAAATTGGATACATTAACATACTAACACTGGACTAGTTTCTATAGACAGAAATAAATCTCGGTATCTCGTGGCCAGACATTTTTCGTGTACAGCGTATACGAGGGAAAAAAATAAAGGAAGAAAATATAATCGAACGCTTAGGAAACCAGTCGATATTTTCGCGTGTTCGATATCAAACGCGTGACGCAACGATAACGAGTCTGCCTGGAACACCTGACAGCCGCGCACGCTTTGATTTATGCGTTAGTGCACCGGTGCAACGATTTACGACAGCCCCCCCCCCCCCCTCCCCCGTTCATTTGACTATCGGCCGGGAGTCGATGACGAATCACTGAGTTATCGACTACGTCCGCAACGATATTTGCCGAAATACGATCCCCGTACCTCTCCGCCCCTGCACCCCACCAATAATAAATTTCATCCTGTCCCGAATCGGTAATAAATTGGCTTTCGAGCAATAGCCTGTCACGGCTGGCACGAAATTCGTGAGAAAAATTGAATTTCGACGGAAACAGACCCACCGGCACTTACGTTGTCCGCGTTCCTCTTGCTCCATGGATCCTAGTCGACGCGTTTCCATGTAAGTACTTAATCCTTAGGTACTTACGGTACTCCGCCAAGTTGCTGATCGATTTTTCATGGTGGGAGTCGATGTGGTCTGTGGTGGGGGTACGACATTGAACGGCCGGGCGCCATAGTCCTCCGGCATAGCTGCACGATGACTATACTGCTCGGAGAAATTCGGGACGAAAGAATTTCCGGCTTAATACTAAACCTACCGAACATGAGAAGGTGCTGCTGTGAGAGATTGTTAAAAGAAATATGATTCTGCGTCCTTACAAGAAAATACAAATCAGATGTTTTGAGAATTGTGAGGTTTTTGAGTCGAAGATCTTCGTGTCGTTATAGCAGAAAATGTCATAAATGTAGGATCTCGGGAAAAAGGAAGACACCGCGCCGGGAATCGAACCCGGGCCCTCGTGTTGGTAGCCGATTTACTAACGCGCTCACCCACGGAACCCTCTCCGCTTCTTCCTAATTTCCTACAGTATTTGTGGTCTGGGGGGTCCTAATCCCACATAAATAGAGTTCGGATTTTATGTAGTTGTGACGAAACTGATTTGGAGACATATAAAACAGTGGAAATATTTAAAATATTGAACACTAAACCTATCGAACATTAAAAGTGATTAGTATGGGCTCTCTTATAAGAATGCCACACGATTCAATTCATTTAGATTTTATGTCATTTTTATTATAGTATATCGGGGAGTTCCAACGTATTCCCCTCCGAGAACTGCAAGGTCCCCACCAGAGAACCTCCTCCTACTACGTATAGCCGTATAGTTAGTGAGTGCTGCGCGCGCCGCACGGCTCTCGTGGTGGGAGCTTCCCACTACTATACATTATAACGATGAAGTCTAAGAGTGGGGGAAGAACCTAAGCGGGGAAGGTGCCTCGATGGTGCCTTGTTGGAACTGTCTGTAATACATACTTGAATAAAAAAGTACGCATAATCATTTCCAGTGAAAGCATCTTTATAACTTCAATAATTTATAAAATAAAAAATGTGAAAGTGGTCATTTGACCAGCGGTGGTAGGTTAAAATGTTAATTACCCTGTATAGCGAAACTGTTCTTCATTGATTTAATTTGATTGAATTCGTTTCTTCATTTGTCGGAAAATTGTTTTTCATTATTCTGTGCATAGTAAAATTCGTGATTGTTTAGTTATTCGTTTGAAGAACAGTGAATCTGGTTATTAGGCCATCTGCAGACTACGGATCTTTATGTGTGTGGCTTATGAAAATTTTCAAAAAATGCTAGAGTATCAGATTCGATAGAATTCGGTATGATTTTTATTTTTTTTCGATCTATAATAATTATTACTAATAAAAAGTAGAATTTTAATTACTACCACTTTCTCAAACATTGTCTAAAAAAATTGTAAATTGCATAAAAGTCCTCAGTCTAGTTATCTAGTTAGTTAGTTAGCATCCAAGTAAAAGTTTACAAATGAGGTTGTTCCACTGTCTCTTATAGACGTGAAAAGAATTGAAGTGATTTCTTCTTTCATTAATTTTGAACATAACTTTATTGTAGCACATATCGGCCATTACGATTTATAAAAATGATTAAGGTTAATTGTAGGCAGGCACAGTTTAGCAAGGGAGTATTTTAAAGCAGTCTCACATTTTTGTTCCTTTTTTTTAAAGGAGCGTATAGATAGTGCAGAATTATTTTGTAATGTATATAGATTGAATAGGACGTCTGAAGCTCACATAAAAATCAAGGCATCGTTCTTCACGCCACGACAAGCAACTCCACGGTTCCCCGTTATTCTATTTTAACTTCTCATTGGGAGCTGGGATTCCCGCAGCGAGTAGTGTACCACATTGCCTGCTCATTGTAATTTACGCCGTGGTGATATTGCTTTACGGACATCGAAATAACACTGTCGTCGCCAAACATTCGTGCGCGTTAGAGTCCCGGGTTCTTATTATACTAACAGTCAAAATTAGGGATCAGTAAATCTTAACTAAGCAGTCGTGGATCTTTAACGTGTTGTAACTTTGAGAGAAATAATCGTACAGCAATCTGCTTTAGCTCATTTTAAAGAGTAAAATCTCTACCTTTATCCACGGTAAGTTATTTGTTTTCACGATTTTTTTTGACATTATAAAAATTACAGAGAAGCGAGATTTTTTTCTCTCTCTCTGAGAAATCGTTCTGGGAAATGGTAAATTTAACCATCTCTGCAGAGATTAAAAAATTTTTCTCGAAACTCAAACCACCGTGGATTTAAAGATTGAACACTCCTTTTTACAGTGACGCGATAAAATTTCACGTAGCATTTTCTGTTGCTACTTTATTGCACTTCTGATCAAAATTGTGCCGCAAGCGACAGAATAATCTAGGCTCTGCACAGAAAGACTGTGAGAGAGAGGATAAAATGTTAAACAGTCTAATTTGGATGGATGAACGCAGGGATGTCAGAATAGAGACCTCATTCTTTAAATTGAGCCCAAGAAAATTGCTGTTCAATTTTTTTTCACAGAGTTATAATATATGAAAAATTGATAACGTTTCAACTCAAAATTGACGATCGGTTAATCTTGACTGTAAAATTACAATGAGAAAATAGGACTGTTCCCTAGTGTAAAAGCACTCCGGAGGAGGAATAATTTACAAGGGCTGAAAGTAGACACTTCAGCCTTTAAAACAAGCCGAGGTAGATGGTTGTACAATTTTTTCCCACGAAGTTACAACACATCAAACATCGATGATTTTTGTATTACGCTTGAGCGTTCCCTTAGTTTTTACTGTTACTATGATAAGAAGAAGGGGTTGTTTCTTAGCGTAACTGCATACCAAGGAAGAAATAACTTAAAAGGGATGAAAGTAGAGACTTCACTCCTTAAATTGAGCTAAACAAAATTGCAGTACGATTTTTTCACACGAAGTTACAGCATGTCAAACATCATCAAACCTGTAGCAGAAAATTAGTCTCTTGATCCTCAAGCATAATAACAAAACCGGATTGTTTCCCACTGTAAAAGTGTTCCAGAATCGAAATACTTTACAAGGGATTCAAGTAGATGCTTGTCGTATTTTTCACACGAAGTTACAGCTTGTCAAACATCATCAAACCTGTAGCAGAAAATTAATTTCTTGAACCTCAAGCATAATAACAAAACCGTACTGTTTTCTAATGTAAAAGTGTTCCAGGATCGAAATACGTTAACAAGGGATTCAAGCGGAGGCTTGTCGTTTTAAAACAAGCCTAAGTAGACCACTATACAATTTTTCCTCGCCAAGATAAACCCGGTTAAACAAACAATTTCCACCTGAGATTCCGCGATAATTTCGCCGGTCGTTGTATTTCAGCGACGCGTGGGCCGCGTCTCGATACTGTCTCTGAGGTATAGCGATCGTGCCGGTGCGTGCATCATGCGATTCCATGAACGTGATAGCGAGAGCGTTCGCCTCTTCGCGCCGAGTCTAGCCGGCTCTCTCGGAACGAGCCACCGCTCGAGACAGTTTAAATATTTATCGCGGATCGTAAAGTCTGCGCGTCGCGTTGCGCACACCTCTGTCTCGTTTATCATCGTCGTCTTTCGCTTGGGATCCGCGGTTTCCCTCATCAATGAACATTCCTGGCACGAGAAGGCTAGCACGCGATCGCCGATCGGCGTGCACGCTTAATTGCCCAACTTATTTGTAACTTATACCGCGCGATCGGTCCATTCCTCGCGATTTTTCCTTCTGCTCTTATCAACGAGCGGATTACGAACGCCGCGGAGCCTGTCGCCCGGCAAAGGATCCGTGTAATTTATATCATCGATAGTCCCGGGGTCTCGATTAGCCCCGTTTCCCCTAGCAATCAATGAATTCGCGATCGCAGCTAAGCGGCGCGGCCGGGCTCGCGATAAAATTGTTAAAGGAACTCGTTAAGCCTGTTTCAACCGGCAATATTCCGAGGCACTCCTTTCAGGGGCTGTCACGGTCCTCGAGATAACTGCATTAATGGCTCAGCCACGATCACCGATCCCGAGGAATTAATCCGCGAGCTCTGATCCATTCGAATCGCTCGTAACTTCATACTTCGTGCACCGATTCGCAGCATCGAACGGTGACACGCAGATTACGATTCCGATCATGATTCGCCAATTTCACCGGAATTGCACGCGTTAAGACGTCATAGTGTTTCCTGCCACAAAATCGCTGCGATTCCTGATCGCCGGAAGCCATCTTCGTTTCCACGATCACCGATCCCGAGGAATTAATCTTTGCGAGCTCTGATCCATTCGAATCGCTCGTAACTTCATACCTCGCGCACCGATTCGCAGCATCGAACGGTGACACGCAGATTACGATTCCGATCATGATTCGCCAATTCCACCGGAATTGCACGCGTTAAGGCGTCACGATGTTTCCTGGCACAAAATCGTTGCGATTCCTTATCGCCGGAAGCCATCTTCGTTGCCACGATCACCGATCCCGAGGAATTAATCCGCGAGCTCTGTTCCGTTCGAATCGCCCGTAGCTTCATACTTCGCGCACCGATTCGCAGCATCGAACGGTGACACGCAGATTACGATTCCGATCATGATTCGCCAATTTCACCGGAATTGCACGCGTTAAGACGTCATAGTGTTTCCTGCCACAAAATCGCTGCGATTCCTGATCGCCGGAAGCCATCTTCGTTTCCACGATCACCGATCCCGAGGAATTAATCTTTGCGAGCTCTGATCCATTCGAATCGCTCGTAACTTCATACCTCGCGCACCGATTCGCAGCATCGAACGGTGACACGCAGATTACGATTCCGATCATGATTCGCCAATTCCACCGGAATTGCACGCGTTAAGGCGTCACGATGTTTCCTGGCACAAAATCGTTGCGATTCCTTATCGCCGGAAGCCATCTTCGTTGCCACGATCACCGATCCCGAGGAATTAATCCGCGAGCTCTGTTCCGTTCGAATCGCCCGTAGCTTCATACTTCGCGCACCGATTCGCAGCATCGAACGGTGACACGCAGATTACGATTCCGATCATGATTCGCCAATTCCACCGGAATTGCACGCGTTAAGGCGTCACGATGTTTCCTGGCACAAAATCGCTGCGATTCCTGATCGCTGGGAGACATCTTCGTTGTCACGATCACCGATCCCGAGGAATTAATCCGCGAGCTACTAATCTATGAGGAATTGATTAACAAATTTATTTCTTTGGGTGAAAATTTGGATATTCTTGTTATTTTTATAGAGTAATGTAAAACCGAGTGTTAAAGCTCTTTTGTGGACGTAGGTGTGAAGGAATAATGCGATTTCTAGTGTTCCGAGCTAGTTTTAGGCTTCGTCGTCAATTTGCTAGTGTCTAAATAATGAGATTTGAAATGAATTTCTGACCGAAAGCGACCAAAAATGCAATTCAGAGCACTAGACAGAATATCAAAATTTAGGAACGCGAATGTATATTAGATCCAGCTAATTAAAACAATGAAAGCGTCTACTTGGCTTCTGCTTGTTGCGATTGATGCAAATCATTTTGATTCTGCATAAATACCCGCAGTCTATAAATAATGCAGTCAGTTCATCATTGAAAACATTGCATATCATGTAATTGATTAAACAGAGGGAGCAAAATAGCACAATACTTTATTATCATCAGCATTATCTTGTTTCCGACACAAACAGTCCACAATAGATTTTCATTTTTGGATTTATGTAAAGATGAAAATAGTCAGAAAGAACAACTGGTGATTGGGTAATAGCCACTCCAGCTCGGATAGTGCTTACAAAGCGTACTGTGTAAGAAATTGAAGCCTGCCATACGTTCCGATGCACAGTCTCGGTGTCAAGTGGCCGAGCGTAGCTCAAAGCTGTTCTAATGGGACCTATTCCTCTTCTATCCCACTTACAAAAGTATAAATACACTGGTACGAGCCAGGACAGGATACAGCTGTCATTCGAGGCTCCAGTTTCCTCATTCCGTCGAAGAATCGTCGAAAACATGGCCCTTGGAGGCTCGAGGACGGTCATCTAGGTCAGAACAGCCTTGGTCCATAGAGCGGCAACCACGTAACCTATGCGACGTTCGCAAACAGATAACTAGACAGTGGATCTTCATGCAGAATCATAATTTTCCACCTGAATAGCAACAAATTGGAGTGCAAAATATATTTATATTCTTTCTTGACACTAGATTCACGGGACACGTGAAAATGACGCGGTCTAATATTTTTATTCGTTGAAATCTGGTTAGGTTAGTGCTGCATGTGCTGGTTTTAGAAAAGAATACGCAGTATTTTATTTCTGTGATGAAGAACGTTTTGCTCAATGAAAGAAGATTTTCTCCATTTTGATTTTTACCAAATAACATACAGCACTTCTATCTTCTCTGTTTTAAATATTAAACATGTGTTTGATTTGTTTAGAATGTTTGTTTCACCTCAATTTATTTAATTCGTCCAAGGTGAGGTTCGTCCGGCCCTGGTTGTCCATTTCTACTGATATAACATTACACGCATTGGTAAAGAAAAATCGTACAACAGTGAGCCTGGGTTCATTTTGAAGCTTGAAGTCTCTGCTTTCATATCCCATCGCTTATTTTCTATGAATATTGTTGTCCATAATGGGATGGTGGAAAATTGAAGACAAAAACACGAGCATCTTGTGCTCAAAAATGTTACAAATTCAAACGTCTCTAAAAACATTATAAAATTTTCTCCGGTATTGTAACTAACGCGGATTTAGAGATTGAAGCTTCCTCTTTGCAAGGAATAGTTAAAAATTCTTGTACGATTGTTTTTAGCGATTTTATGATTAAAAAATGGGACACAAGTTCTGTTGTGTGAAACCTTCATATTACTGGACAACTGACGGTACACCTCACATTCAAATTTTCATAAAACGACTAAAAAAAATCGTATTTCACGTTTTGATTGTAAAGAGGAAGCTTCATTCTTGAAATCTGTAAAAGATTCAATCAGGGAAAAAATTTTTTATTGTTTCTACAGCGGGTTCGCTACGACGATGGAGAAACAACTAATTTTACAGTATCCTACAGCATCTAAACAAGATTCGAACATTCTCCAGTTCACTCCAACCAATCACCTCCTGTAACTACCAGGGAAAAACTATCTCGGCCTCTCTTCACAAAAATTCCCATAAAAATTACTCCGCCTGGCCTTCATAATAAAATTGATCGAACTTTCGCTAGGAGGTGCATAACGCGAGAGTAAAGTCAATTAGAGATCACATGCGCAGGAGTTAACACTTCATCTACCGGGAGTCTATTAATAGGCTTTTCTTGTGCTGTACCAAATGGAAGCATGAAAATCTTTCACACAGTAGTAACCCCACACGAAGTTATGTCATTACGTTATTGAGTTGTTGGAACGCGATCATAATTTCTGTTGCTGTCGAAGAATTTGTTAAGAAATCCTCAGAGAACATAAACTTACAAAAATTATGGAATAATCGCCGGTAAATAATGTGTTAACAAAAACTCGTATTATTTATTTACGTTTACATGTAGACTGCTTGCATGCAGAGTCCCCAGATCAACCCTTAATTGTGTTGACTTGCCTGTACTCCTTTTCCCCTTCTACTATCCCATTCCACTCCTGCGCACACTCCAACGTCCCCCACTAAGACCGTAGACTGGTCACGTGACGTGTCGCGCAACGTGTTACATATTACTCTGGTCATCAGAGAGGTGGTAAACTGTATTTCCCTCGATTTAACCGATCTAGCGACACTGCTTGCATGTAGAATAACTCAGATACGAAACTGTGAAGACATTAAATGAATGTAACAAAACTATTACATTATTTGCGACTGATCAAAATGTTCAAAAGAAGGAATACATTGCAATACTATTACATTATTTGCGACTGACCAAAATGTTCAAAAGAAGGAATACACTGCAATACTATTACATTATTTGCGACTGATCAAAATGTTCAAAAAAAGGAATACATTGCAATGCTATTACATTATTTGCGACTGATCAAAATGTTCAAAAGAAGGAATACATTGCAATGCTATTACATTATTTGCGACTGATCAAAATGTTCAAAAGAAGGAATACATTGCAATACTATTACATTATTTGCGACTGACCAAAATGTTCAAAAGAAGGAATACATTGCAATACTATTACATTATTTGCGACTGACCAAAATGTTCAAACGAAGGAATACATTGCAATGCAACTCCTATTCCTTAAAATTGACCCCGGAGATATTTTATTTTACATAAAGATCCGCAGTCTGTTCATACGTAAGATTTCGTGACTGGAGGTATAGACACTTCGCGCTCAAAGTTGCAACTGATTGCATCGAGTTGCAACGGTTTGCATCTAGTTGCAACGGTTTGCACCGAGTCTGTAGCGACGGTGGGTCTCGAGGGCAAGTTGCTCGCATTAAGGTCGGGTTATACACATCCGTCCGATATCGGACGCGTTTTTAGGGTGTTGATACATTTCCGTCCGAACTTTGAGGTAACTTGTGATGCGTTCGAGATGTTGTAAAGGAGAGCTTTCCGATAGTTTACTTAAAGGTGTTGTGGAACCTATAGAAACCTTTTTTGTGCCACGCACAACAAGGAGTCGTCACCCGCAGGAGATAATATGGCCTCCCAGATTCGAAGAAAAAGAATCGTTGACAAGTCGGACGCCGATTCCTGATTGCGAACACTCTCATTCAAACCTAGGTAACAATATTCGGTCTGATCCGAACTTCGGACATGTATAACCCGACCTTTACGAGATTGAACGACGATAAAGGGGCTGGCCGAAGTTGACAGAAAGGTGGCAGGAAAAGTTGACACAGGGAGGCAGCGGTAGAAAAACAGAGAAGCGCCGGCACGTGCTGAGTACAGGGAACAGAAAATCACGCTTGCACAATACCACAAATCCATCGAGTCCGGCGTGTGGCGGGCAAAAGGTGCTCCATATTCTATATTTAAAGGCGTTCGCAGCTGACAGAGGGAAAGAGGAAGAGAGAGAGAGAGAGAGAGAGAGAGAGAGAGAGAGAAGTAGGGAGAATGAGAGAGAAAGAGGGAGAGAGAGACCACGTGCGTGTGCGTGGCCCGTTACCATCACGTACTCGTTGTACTCGCTCGCTACCCGTCGCGTGACCGGTCGCATTTAAATTTACCGAGCGATGCGCGCCGCTCAGACTCGATCTTCGCGCGTGCGACGCTCGTCGGAGAAAGGATGAGAGAAACAAAAAGAGAGAGACAGAGCGAGAGTGTGAGAGACAGGGATAGGGTGGGGACCCCGCTGGAAATATACGGGACGACGCTCGATCTCGTTTGTTTCCGGCTATACGTGCGATTCGACGCTGTAACGAGAACCTTCGCGCCGAAGAGGGCCGCAGGAGAGACCAACAAGTCGAGACATGTTTCTATTTTCTACGCGACCGGCCCCCCCGGACCATAATACAGTCGAAATTTGAATCATTTCGAAATACCCGAGATTATTTACGAGCGGTCGTAGACTCGCGCCGAGGACGACTGCGATTAGCCGCTTGTTTCCGCGCGGATCAAGCGACTAGTGATTTAAGACGGTGCTTAGGTATTATTGGGTCCAAGGATCGATCTATGAAAGATCGATGAAAAATTGATTTCTTAGTCTAGAGTCCATGCTGAGACGATTTACAGTTTGGAGAATGTGAGATTTGAAAAATGGTAGCTCAATTTCAATTACAATTTTTTTGAAGAGTTTGAAGGCAGTGGCCTCTTTGAGATATTGCATTTAGGACATTGCAGTATTGCATCTCTTGGTGCGTTTAGACGAGCGGTTTCCAACGTGGGAGGTGCGGACTATTGCCAGGAGTGGCACAACATTTTTTTAATAAATATTTATTTTCGTACCATAATATCTTCAAAATTTTAATTCAATTTTGGATGAATCTTTGTATTACAAAGCAACGCAAGTGCTTGCAACGTCTTATTTATGCGAAACGGGCTATTCGGCATTGGCTGCAATGAAAACCAAATATCGAGTCAGGTTAGTAGTAGAAAATGAGATACGAGTGGCACTCTAAACATTGCCTCCAAGATTTGATAAACTTTGTGTCAGTAAACAACAACAACCCTCCCATTAAATTTTGTTGCGATAGACGTCGTTGTTTTAAATGATTAAAAAGAATTTAATATAAAAATAAATATACATGTACGTGTATGTTGTAGCAAAACCTTGTTATTATTCTTTTAACTGTAGTTTTCAGTGTTTCTTTTTGTAATGAAGTTATTATTATTTAAAGCGTGTCTACATTATTATATCTATTAAAAAAGTAAAAGGTAGGAAGGCACGGAAAAATTTTTTCTTTAGGGAAGATGTAGAATGCTCGTTCTCACTCCTCACTTCAACAAATTCGTGCTGATTTAAATGACGATCGCGAGCAAAGCGAATTTATTAACATAATATAAATATAATATTATGATAAACATGTCTATATTATTATATCTATTAAAAAAATAAAAGGTAGGGAGGAGCGGAAAATTTTTTTTTAAGGTAGGCTTAGTAGCATAATGGTCGGAAATTGTTGGTTTAGACCAAACAATTGAATGCTCGTTCTCACTCCTCACTTCAACAAATTCGTGCTGAATTTAAATGACGATCGCGAGCAAAGCGAATTTATTAACATAATATAAATATAATATTATAATAAACGTGTCTATATTATTATATATATTAAAAAAATTAAAGGTAGGGAGGAGCGGAAATTTTTTTTTAAGGTAGGCTCAGTAGCATAATGGTTGAAAATTGTTGGTTTAGACCAAACAATTGAATGCTCGTTCTCACTACTCATTTCAACAAATTCGTGCTGATTTAAACGGCGCTCGCGAGCAAAGCGAATGTATTACCATAATATAAATATATTATTATGATAAACGTATCGCCGTATTGACCGTTTGTAAAAATTATGTATCGAGCTGAACATGCGTAGCATTTGTTTCTATTTATAAAATCGAGCAAGCATTCTTCGAGCATTCTGAACGTTCGGCGAATACTTTACGCGCATACACGAATGCTCGTTAGTGTTTCAATTTTTCTGGAGTGGGGAAAATGCACCATAAGAAGCACAGAAAGATTATGGTTGCATCTAGAGGACTTTAAAGAAAATCACGGACTACCTTTTTGAAGTATTGCAATCGAGAACCGCATTCTTGCATATGAGAAGCTTGAAAAGTTTCTGGAATTCATTTTCCACATTTTATAGAAAGCCACAGGTTTCTCACTTCGTGATATTGCATTTGAGAACTGCATTCTTGCATCCGAAAAGCTCTGAAATATCCTGAATTGCATCTTCAGGAGTTTGGAGAACGTCGCAGTTTTCTTCGAGATATTGCAATTGAGAAGTGCATTCTTGATAAAAGTTCTAAACTTCATTTGCAAAACTTTTCAGAAAGTCATAGCTTCCCTGTTCGAGATATTGGATCTGGGAATTGCTTTCTTGAATTACGAAAAAGTTGAAAAAGATTGTGGACTTCATCTACGAGATTCTGAAGGCAGACACAGATTTCTTCTTCGAGATATTGCAACTGAGAATTGCTTTCTGGGATCAGAGAAGCTTCACAAGCTTCGTAACTTCATCTTCAAAGTTTAGATATAGGAATGCAATTCTGAGCTGCAATATCTCAAAGAGGATAACTTGTTCTGAAGAATCGAAATTATCGTTTCGACTAAGTACACAGTTTCTGAGAAGTTTGGTAATATTGTTAGGAGTAATTATGCTTCGAATAAACTTCTAAACGGTTCGTGACAATATAGAAATGAATAATAATCAGGCGCAGAAATTAATTCGTAGACCTTTCTTCATAAAGTCGTTGTTCAATCGTAGACAATTAAAACATCATTCAAATCATAAAAATAATCCTCATCATTTTCTATGCAAAACAATCTACACAAATCTAGTGTAAACCATCCCGAGCATCGTCAACTACATATGCCAGAGGTGGGGGGAACCTTTTTACCATTAGAGGCCACATTAGATTTGGCAGTAATAAAAGAGGCCGCTATAATTTTTTATATTTCACTGTTAGTATTTTTATTTGTTTAAGCATACATATATATATATAAATATTACATATATTACATATATATTACCTCTTCAATGACATATTATACAATGACCTTCGTGTGACCTTGGGTATGAAAAATCCAAAAACCATTACAGGTATTATCAGTGATAAATTTACTACACTAATTGGTTTGATTGAACTACTTGAGAGATTTTACTGTACATATGTTCCAATATTAGCAATGAAACTATGTATTGAAAACAATGGTCATCATTTCGAACATTTATTGAAATACAAGTAGTTCAATCAAACCAATTAGTGTAGTAAATTAATCACTGATAATACTTGTAATGCTTTCTGGATTTTTCATACCCAAGGTCACGCGAAGGTCATTGTAAAAAAAATATATAGTTCCATTAAGAAAAAATTGATAACCTTGATATCTAGAAAAAAATGACCTTGAAAAAAGTTCTTTCCGAATCATTATATTGCCCCTTCGGTTAGGTTAATATTTTCCTATAACCCTTCTTCCTATTACTAACACTAAGCGAGATATTCAAGGTGGTAAAGTTACCTGGGAGTAACATACAATTGGCTAGTACCACCAGTGGTCACTGAAACTTACATTCACATAGTTCTTTATTTTTAATTCCATTAATTTTCAAATTGTCGTAATCTATATAATTAAATATTAATTAATACAAGAGCTGGCTGTCATGAAGGCCGCACAAGAAACTGACAGAGGCCACAGGTTCCCCCCACCTCATATGCGTTCAACAGAAATTTGAACAAAAATCTCCGGAAGCATAAAAAGACGAACTGCTCTAATTTCTTGGAGTCAACGCAGACAATTCGATTTCCACAAAAGTTCGCAGTCCACCGATAACAAAGAAAGAAGTATCAACGTCCACATCGAGTGACGCACTCGTAGTCTTCAATGAATCGCTTATTAGAACTCCGCCAGGGAGCATGTAGTGCAGCAAGTGGAAATTTTATTTGGAGTAGCGGAAGAGTGTAACGCTCGAGCATCGATTACGATTTACGTAGATAAGGGTAATCAAATTGCGGAGGCTGGTATCGCTCGATACGGCCGAAATGCTTCTCGGTCCCTACGATTATTCCGGGAATCGTCGACAGATAAGGCACTCACTGCCAATCGGAATCACCGTCTTCCGCCTCGCAACGTCACGGCTGTTTACGATTACGCGCGTCATGGCCAACACACCCACGCGCACAACACGCACGCCCGGTAAAAAAAACAGCATAATGGCCAGCGTAGTAATGATTCTCACCAGACGGCGAGCAACGATCCGATGGAAACTTACGACCGCATGATCACCGCTGTTAACCGTCGAATGTAACGCGTAATGGTGTACGGATCAACGTTACCCGACGACTGCCATCTGTCGCGCCGCTCTGCAAAACGCCTTGTTACTCGCTACCATCGGCTTCGGATACGCCGACACCGTTCACGCATGTTTTTACCGGGCTTTTTTGCGGTGTTCTCCGTTGCGGTTAGTTCCGTTTATTAAACTCGGAGTTTCGCGAAATCCCACCCGGGCGATGGACACCAAGAATCCCAGGGCTTCAGGTCGCTTTTTAGTGCACTGCGTACGCCGGAATTGAGTTTTGCTGTTTGAACGAAAGTAGACACTTCTCACGCTTAAAAGAGAGCCAAAGTTGGTTGCTGTGCGATTTTTGTTCATGAAGTTACAGCATGTCAAACATCGATACTCTGGTAGATAGCAATCTTTCGATGTTCAACGTAAGAAGAAAATGGACCTGTTACAAACGGGATGATCGACTTAGAAAACGGAAATTATAGAGAAAAGTACATTGAAACATAGAGAAAGTGCTATAGGCTTAGTTCAAATTGTATAGTACAGTATATAAGTTCTAATTAATGAATTTGTGCAACTATTTCCTACGAGAAAACATGTTTGCAGTTTTGGTGATTGTGAGGCACCTCAGTCTGAGAGTCGCCATTTTGTCGGCTTTGGTAACGTTGAATTGGAAGCTGAAGGGAAGTCTTCCTGCTCTGACTACTGTGATATTAGATGATTTTATTCTCCCATTTACTATTTTTGATTTGCTTCTATTAGTGATTGTCAAAAATTCATTTGCTTCTGGAGGAACATAACCTATAACGTCCTCCGTACGCCATATTGATTCAGCAACGACCGAGTACAATTTAGTCTGCACACAGTTACCACTGTGATGATCAACATAGCAATCTGAAGAATTGCATAAAGTCAAAGTAATTTATTTAACGAAATAGATAAATTCAAGAAGTGTCACACTGGAGTACTCCCCTCCAACCATCACGCGTTTTACATAGCTCCTCGCTTGGAAAGTTCATTAAAAATCAACGTAAACAGTTCCGTATAAAATAGCACGATTTCGTCACCGTGTTGATTTCGAAAACAGTACAAAGCGTGTCTATAATTAACGACGAGTGGAAATAGGTAAAACTCGAGGCAAAGCCATATGGCGTTCACCGAGCCGAGCCCCGAAATTGATCTGTTATCGTTGTCTAGCAAATTAATGATAGATACGGTTGATATTTTTACAAGGGGAGGCTAATCGAGCCGGTATGAATGTTCGATAGGCCGTCGGTTATTAAATATCCGATTGTCGATTACGCCGGACAACGTGGCTCCGGTTCTCAGGTCCGTGTTTCTGGCCCGGCTGGAGTCGACGCAAAAATCGATGGCCCCGGTGGCCACCGGTTCTCTTTTTCGAGCGGTAATTACACGTTTCACGGGGCCAGAATAGAAAGGCTCGGTATCCGACGTATCGTATCCGATATCTCGCTCCTTAATTTATTTTTAATGCGGAGCCGGGGCGGTCTAGCAAAGGTCGCGCATAACATTTGCAATCATTAAAGCGGCTTCGAGCCGCTTCGCACGCCGGAATAAAAAAGTAATGCTAGCTAATACTTATATGTCATTGAATGCAGTCACCAACAACGGTGAGACGCCAATCGTCGACGTTCTTTAACGAACTCGCGCGTTATTCCAGTTATCCGCGGGGCCCCTAGAGAAAAACACCGTAACCGGATCAAAATGTATTTCTAATTAATTCCAGCAACGGTATATCTCGGTTTCCATAGACCGTACGTCAAACGGTCCGTCGCTTTGGAGAAGGGAGAACTCGAAAAGAACAGAGCGAGGAAGAAGAGAAAGGAGAGAGAGAGGAGAAAGAAAGAACGACAAGAAATTAGGACAAGAGCCAGGTTTATCGTCTCTCTAATCCGAACGTCGCTCGAGCCTTAGGCGCGGCCCATTAATGGATCTCTCTCTCTCTCTCTCTCTCTCTCTCTCTCTCTCTCTCTCTCTCTCTCTGCCGAAGGATGTATACGCGAGTTAGAGGGGTTAAATGACGCCGTATATCCGAGGCAGCGTCATGAAATCGTGGCTTGTTTTCTTTTACAGCAGGCTCCGTACGGAACCACTTACGCGGGTGCGTACGCGCATTAAGGCACGCGCTCTTAATGCGTCCGGCATTTTCGTTTCTCATTCCTAACAGCCAATCGCAGACAGCCCTGGCTCTCCAGTCGGGGGAAAAATTTCGTTCGACTTATTTCTGGATGCTTCACGCTGCAATTAGCGATAGCTGCCCGACATATGGACTCGTTGAATTGTCTTAAACGCCTGGGAAAGAAAAGGGACTTCTGGAGGCTCCTGGGTTAGAGCGATTAGGTACTTTTGTCATGCGATGTTTGTCTGAAAGAAATGGTGGCACTGATACGTATTTCTATGGCATTATTCTTGATTTTGGGTTTGTATTCATGCTTCCTTTTAGTAATTTTATATAAATTCCGGTTCGGGTGATTATTTGAATATTTTACGATATTTTTTGGATATTTTTGGGGAAGGTACGTTTGAGTAGGCTCGTTTAGGTATTTTGATAGTAACAGCTATTCAGAGAACGTCTATTGTGCAAATGATTTTTGTGCTCTATGGTGAAGCAACTGGTACCATAGGTTCCTTAACCCCTTGACGTACAAAGACGTTTTAGACGTTCTTATGGCATTTAGGGTTCTTATGGCATTGTGCACATTGAAGTAAAATATTACACAATATTAACGGTAAATATTACCAGCAACATGTCTGTTATCATCCCAGGAGCATATTAATTTTGAATTTATATGAAAATTATTATTAAGCTTACACGAATTATAAGATAAACAATAAATGCTAGCTCTGATCGCATCGAGTTTCATTTAATTCGTATGTCATGGGGTTAAGATAATTATTTGGTAGATCGCGGATACAAATGTTTTGGATAGATTGATGACGAATTGTAAAATTTTTCTCAACAATGTCCAGTGTGAAACACACGAGTACATATGGTAGACGAAAATCATGACCAATCAGTGTCGCCAGATCATCCCAAAACTGGGTTTACTTTTCTCTCCTCCTTTTCCCCTTCCACTATCCCATTCCACTCCTGCGCACACTCCAACGTCCCCCACTAAGACCGTCGACTGGTCACGTGACGTGTCGCGCAACGTGTTACATATTACTCTGGTCATCAGAGAGGTGGTAAATTGTATTCCCCTCGATTTCAACTCGAATACAATCACTATTCAGAATGTATATAATTAGAACAGATCTATAAAACATTGTTAAAATAAACTTTTAGTATTTTCTTGAAAATTCAGATCAATTGCAATTTTCACCAAATTTCCTATTCACATCGTGTAGTAAACTAATTATTCTAACTTCTCAAAAATATCCAAGTCTTATAATCTAATATTAAAAAAGTTTTCATTTTAACCAATTATCTACCTGCGACTAATTTACCATTTGAATGTCTCTGACACTAAGGATTTTTTAATATATCATGTCCAGTAACGCAATCTAATAATATCAATTGAAATTATTATGCAGAAGATGTTTAAGCTTCCTTTTGGTGCAGCACAATTATAAAAAAGCTTATTAAATATGTCTTCCGGTAAACAAAGTGTTAAAACTGTCTCGAATATTGTCACCAGTGGCTGTATGTAGATTTCATCGATTCCTCTCGAGTTTCTCAATTAGTCATTGAGAAAATCGCTCGACCGAGTTGCGGCGTGTCCACGTTAAGCGAACGGGCTGCGATTTTTCTAATTGATCGTCGACGGCGCGTCGCGGCGTCAGATTTTCGTAGTCGGCGTGTTCGTCGACGGCAAGGCCCGCGTCAAATTTAGACAGGCATAGTACATCTGTCGACTATAATATCCATTGACTCGTTCCCATAAGTACCCCACGCTGTCGGGCTTAATGCGCGCGTGTGCGTTGCGTGCACACGCATCGCGGGCTCACGGTACGAGCAGAGGAATATGCGTGTTCGTTGTTGCTGGTGTTGCCTCTCGCCGGATCTTAAAATAAGACCGGCCACCGCACCGTAATAAATTCTGCGTGCCTCCTTCTCGCGCGTATCGTGCGTGCGTGTCCCGAAGTGTCAGCCAAGAAAGAAAGAAAGAAAGAAAGAAACGCGGAGGACGCGAGCAACAAAAAGGAAAAGCCTCTTGCGAGGGACACACACAGAGAGAGAGAGTGAGGGAGAGAGAGAAAGAGAATTAGTGGACGAGGGGGAGATTGAAAGGAAGAATGAGAGGGGGGAAGGAGTGAAAGAGAGTGAGAAAGAATGACAGTGAGAGAGGGTGAAGAATAACGTGAGTCACACGGGGGACGAGGGATCGAAAAGACACGGAGAGGAACCAACGAAAACCCTATACTCGTCTACTCCATTCCTTCGAGTGCGCGCCAGTAGCGCGTAACTTATAAATCCGCTCGCCAGAAGGTGCTGCTATATATGTTACGATGTAATTCAAGAATTCGACCGGCGACACTCTCGTTGGCAACGGGACACGGGATTCGGAGAAAGCGGAGAAGACCCGTGTTCATTTCGATACCGACCGGTCTGCCATCGAAACGATGCGTAGAAATAGTACAATCGAGCGATTCCAGATGATTTTCTCATCTAACCAGGTGCCTTCTGAATTCCCATTTTTGACCAATTTTCGGCGAAAAGCGTTCTACAGCTTCCCATTTGATTCCGTTGTGATTCTCCCTGTACTCAAATCCCAGAAATCCTCTTTGTCCACATTACATTTATTGTAGTGCGTGCAATTGGTATAAACACAGGATATCAGGGCTCAAATGAGGAAAATAGTTTTGTGATCAAAGAGGAAAGTCTCCCGAATGCTCATTTTTTAATTATTTTTCGGCGAAAAGAGTTCTACATCTTCCCATTTGATTTCGTTGTGATTCTTCCTGTACTCAAATCCCAGAAATCCTCTTTGTTCACATTACATTTATTGTAGTGCGTGCAATTGGTATAAACACGGAATATGAAAGCTCAAATGAGACAAATAGTTTTGTGATCAAAGAGGAAAGTCTCCCGAACGCTCATTTTTTAATTATTTTTCGGCGAAAAGAGTTCTACATCTTCCCATTTGATTCCGTTGTGATTCTTCCTGTACTCAAATCCCAGAAATCCTCTTTGTTCACATTACATTTATTGTATTGCGTGCAATAGGTATAAACACGGGATATCAGGGCTCAAATGAGGAAAATAGTTTTGTGATCAAATAGGAAAGTCTTCATTTGATTCCGTTGTGATTCTTCCTGTACTCAAATCCCAGAAATCCTCTTTGTTCACATTACATTTATTGTAGTGCGAGCAATTGGTATAAACACAGAATATGAGGGCTCAAATGAGACAAATAGTTTTGTGATCAAATAGGAAAATCTCCTAAACGCTCATTTTTTATCATTTTTTGGGGAAAAAGAGTTCTTCAGCTTCCCATTTGATTTCGTTGTGATTCTTCTTGGTCTCAAGTCTCAGACGTACAGACTGCAGTTTAGTCGTACATTTATCGTAGTGTGTATAATGAGTACAATTGCAAGTTACCACTAGCAAATAGTTGTGTTGTACAATAGGTTCCATGGTGGTACCATCTCAATCCTAATCGTCGTCTATTTTGGGAGAAAATGACTTTGAATAGCATTCTGGTTCTATTCTTTTCGGTTACAAGTCCAAGAATGCTTCTGTGTAGTATATTTATTGTAATGTATACAATAAGAACAATCGGACGATACGAGAGTTAAAATTGGATCTTCATAATACAACGTAGGAGTATCTTCTGAACAGTGATCTTTATATATTTTTAGGAAAAGGAACACTTTATAACTTTGAAGTCTGATTCTGGTACTGGACCCACGTGTAAGAAATCCTCTTCCTTCGCATTATATTTATTGATTAACTATACTTATGACTGAACTACGAATCACCATGGAAAATGAAAACTGTCTGAATCGATTGTAACAATCAGTAGCTTAACAAAAATTTCGTTCGTCTTACAACAATTTCAATAAGATGAAGATACTACATCAATATTTTTATCTTAAACTTTGACACTAAACCTACCAGCACCGATCAAATGACCGCTTTCATATTTTTTATTTTACAAATTATTGAAGTTACAAAAATGCTTCCACTGAAAATGATTATGCACACTTTTTTTTATTGAATTATACATTATGATAAAAATGGCACAATATCTAAATAAATTCAATCGTGCAATTTTTATGAGAGACCACATACTGGTCACTTTTAACACTAAACCTATCACAAATTATAAAAATTCATTTGTGGAAAATAATAGTATAAATTTCTTTGTCTAAGCATCTATTATATCAAAAATTCTGGACAATCTCAATAATTATAGTGTTGCCATTTTTATAAGACAATATTTACCAAATACTTTTAATACTTGGTATGTTTAGTGTTAACGGTGGGTAGGCTCAGTGTTCAATCTTTTGAATATTCCTACTGTTTTACATGTCTCCAAATCAGTATTGTCACAACTACATAAAAACCACACAAAATCTCAAAACATTGATTTGTATTTTCTTGTTGGGACGCAGAATCGTATTTCTTTTAACAATCTCTCACAGCAGCACCTTCTCATGCGTATCGTAGCATTCTTTCTAAAAATAAAGATCAACCGATCAATTATCGTCCGTATATCAACTCCGCCACATCTCTGAAGTCACCGACAAACATTCAACACACTGTCGAACAAGTAATCCCGTTTGTACACGTATTTTTAGTCGATCGTTGGTCAAGTCGGCAGTCAATTCGAAGAACATTGAACTCCCACATTATCTGCACGGTGTGTTCCGAACAGGTTCAGCCGAATGGAATTCTCCTGTAACATGTCCTCGGTCTCCGCAACACGTTCAATTGCAACGCGTAATTATCACCAGCGAACAAACAAAGTCCCCCTTTGTTCCCACTTTTCTCTCTCGCCACTGAGTCACTCTCCCAACATAGTTTTTTTTTTCTGTGCGACATCCGCGCGGCTGAACTCAAGAAATATTTATCCGGACGTATTCGATACGTTCTACAGCTTCCAATTTTATTTTCTTCGAGAGAGAGAGAGAAATCGTGTTACGAGGCTTCTATCGTTCGCGGAAATTCGGCTGAGTCATCGGCGCCCGTGGCCAATAACAACGTTTAATTTTTTAGTTGTGGGCGAAATAAAAATTGTCTAATTCGATAACGAGGAGGAGGAGGAGCTGAATGACAGTTTCTTCTTGAAATACATTCGATGCATCAGTTTTCTACAGTTTTCCATTTCATTCATTTTTATCATAAAATGAGTAGAAATAGGTTTGCATCAATTGTGATTAAAGAAAATGGTGGTCCATCTTGAGATTCCATAGGTCGAAATTAGGAAATCAGTTTTTTTGATTTTTACCGATGACTCTAAATTTATAAATGGAATTTTTGTCATTTTAAATTGTGTTTATTGATAGAAAAGAAGATATTACTTTAAAGATTACAATAATAAAATTTTCACTATTTCGTTTTCTTTCAATATTATTTCCATCTCTATATACAGGGCGTTCACCCTATTACTAGCCAGCGGTTTTCCTGCGAATAATAAATATTAGAAAAAAATGATAGAGTAAATAGTAATACTGTTTTTGCTAAGTAATATAACTGCGTATGCAATTTTCTTGTGTTTGCACAATTTTCTTGGAAATGAAGGTGACCTTCAATTTTTTAAATGAAATGCTATATATTTTTTTATATCGTATGAAAGCGTGTGTCAAGACAAATTTATTCGTATACAACACAATGACCTTCAAGGTCATACAAGGTCAGAAATACTAGGAAAATTTTGAATATTGAGTATGAAAAAATATATACCATTCCATTTACAAAAATTGAAGGTCACCAATATTACCATGAAAACAGTGCAAATACAAAAATATTACACACGCCATTACGTTGCTTGCAAAAAACAGTATATCTTTTTCCTCTTTCATTTTTTTCAAATATTTATTATTTGCAAGGAAAACGCTGGCTAGTAATAGCCAGCCTGTATATAAAATTAATAAAATTAATAAAATTAATAAATTAATAAAATATATAAAAAATTGTTTAAGGCGTCCAAATTCAGCAACCCTCCTCTATGTTTTCCCCAGTATTCGTTTAACCCTTAGCACTCAAATGGCGACTCCAAATTGCCACACCATTATTCAGAATATTGTTTACATGATTAAATTTGTTCGTATGTAATAAATTACTAAACATTTAAATATTGTATGAGGTACTATATCAGTTTCGTACGCATATAATGAAAAAAACTTATGTGCGAAGGAAATATTTTAGGTTAGAAGAAATGTTTGGTTTTTTAGTTGAAATAGCTCCGAGTGCAAAGGGTTAATTCCCGCGGCGTTACTCACTGCTCTTAATTTCAGGAATCTCACCTGACTCATTTTGACTCTCTTCGCCCGCAGTCTAACGTTGGATCGATGCGTATCTCCTCTTCCTTGCGATCCATCGATCGACCATTCCGCGCCCAGAGGAACCGGCGAATCGAGCCTCGAACCGGTCCTCATTCCTCAACGATTATTCATTCCCGAACGTTACCCCCGTTGCATCGCGCTACTCTCCTAGAACAGACATCTTATCGGGAGATCTTATCGGTAGGCAATTGGTACCGAGGACTGAGCCTCCTCGATTAAATCGTTCGACTGTGCTGCCATCGGAGATGCATCTAACAGCTGCTCGCTCGAGATTCGAAGATATCGAGCTACTTAATGGTCTTGCGTTTTACGTTAATGTCGCCGCAGATTTTCATGTCGGGCTGGAAAGACAAATTATTTCATACCGTAATGTAACCTGCCTGGATAATTGAAGTGTATCATTTGTAAGTTTATTGGCGATAATTACGCGTTGATGGCAACAAACTGGAATTTAATTGAAATTTATTTACACGACTGGTAATTTCAATCAGCTGAAAGTAATTGATCTGTATTTTAACACGTTATCTAACGGTGATGATTCCATAATTTTTGAAGGTCTATGGTTCATTGTTAAGGATTTTTTAATAGGTCTTCCTACAGCAATAGCAATTTCAATCATGAACTAACAAGTTACCTTCAGTAATGTTATTTAACTATTTTGTTTGGTATAATATTATGTGAAAGAGGATTTGTAAAGTTTATTTCAGTACGGCACAATTATTGAGAAGTCTATTAATAGGCGTCCGGTAGATAAAGTGTTAACATACCTTAGACTATTCTTTTTTACTATGTTTCATCTGCTTGTTTTTGTCATGGGTGCATACAATTTGACGTCATTGAGAAATTAGTGGAGTTAGCAACTAAGTGGAAGCTTAGTTTGAACTTGAATGTGCTGTTTTTAGAAAAGAGTACGCAGTATTTTATTTCTGTGATGAAGAACGTTTGGCTTAATGAAAGAAGCTTTCCACCATTTTGATTTTTATCAAATAACATACAGCACATCAAGTATATTTAAAAACCTCTGTTTTAAACATTAAACATGTGTTTGATTTGTTTAGAATTTCTGTTTCACCTCAATTTATTTAATTCGTCCAAGTCTGGTGAGATTCGTCTGGTCATGGTTGTCCATGTCTACTGATTTAACGTTACACGCATTGGTAATGTTTAATCTGTCGTAATTTCGTAAAGAAAAATCGTACAACAATGAGCCTGGGTTCATTTTGAAGCCTAAAGTCTCTGCTTTCATATCCCATCGCTTATTTTCTGTGAATATCGTTGTGCATGATGGGATGGTGGAAAATGGAAGACACAAACACGAGCATCTTATGCTCGAAAATGTTACAAATTCAAACGTCTCTACGAACATTATAAAATTTTCTCCGGTATTGTAACTAACGTGGATTTAGAGATTGAAGCTTCCTCTTTGCAACGAATACTTAAAAATTCTCGTACGATTTTTTTTAGCGATTTTATGATTAAAAAATGAGACACAAGTTCTGTTGAGTGAAACCTTCATATTACTGGACAACCGACGGTACACCTCACATTCAAATTTCCATAAAACGACTAAAAAAAAAAATCGTATTTCACGTTTTGAGAGGTCATTGTACACAGTAAGCTTTAATCTTGAAATCTGTAAAAGATTCAATCAGGGAAAAAATTTTTTATTGTTTCTACAGCGGGTTCGTTACGACAATGGAGAAGCAACAAATTTTACAGTATCCAACAGCATCTAAACAAGAATCCAACATTCTCCACTTCACTTCAACCTATCACCTTCTGTAACTACCAGAGAAAAAAACATGCTCGGCCTCTCCCCACAAAAATTCCCATCAAAATTACTCCGCCGGCCTTCATAATAAAATTTATCGAACCATTTTTAGTGCCTCATTCCTGGATGCCCCGGCGTAAAAACTCAATTATTCAAAGTATGCGTGGTAGCGAGCTCAGCCGGCGGCGGCATCCGTGACCCGATGGCAACCTCGGAACGAAACCAGAAATACATATTTCGAATTTCTAATCCGACGATAGAGTCCCGCGGCGTAGTTGTGGCAGGGAGCCGGCGTAATTGATAGTTACCGTAGGAACGTACTGTTACTCTGCGTGGCGGCCTATCTTCCCGGCCGATCTTCGCGTATTTTAAATTCACGCCGGCGTGTGCGTATCCATTTCGGATCGGGGAGAGGAGACGACGTTGGCTTTCGATCCTCGGATCGAGAACCGGGATAAATCACCGGTACGTTCTCCGTAATGGCGGCACGTAGGTGCCGCAGTAAGGGGTACCCTAGGTGCCGCGTTTAATGCCGCAGCTTGCGACACCGACGTGCACACACACACGCGCACACATACACACAGTTATATCTCTCTTGCGCTCTCTCGCTTGTTCTATCTCGTTTGCTCTTCGGTCGGCGTCAGATGGAAATTACCGATCCGATATGCAAATAGCCGCGGCGACCACTAATGCGCGGTTAACGGTAACGTTATTAACGGATCGTTACACGATGTCCGCGCGACGTAGGTGTACGAGAGCGTAATCATACGTGCACGCGTCTATTTCACGCTCGCACGACTGCCCCGGAAAATCCAGGGACATTTGCGAGCCTCGAAAAATGACTCCAAGCTTGATTAACGAGCGAGCTTAACTCTACGCTTCGTGATTTCTTTGTGAAACGTGGTTGGAGGCGGATGAAACGCTGATGCGACCTTGGTGGTGTTTTAGTATGGTAGGATCTGGAGTGTGAAGATGTGGGATCAATTTTTTGGAGGTTGTTGAAGGAGGATTCTCGTGTGAAGCAGGAAAATCGACTAATATATTAACATTTTCTTTCTTTTTCTGGAGTTTAGGTTTTTCACCAAAAAGAATACAGATCGTTCTATTGTTAGGATTATTTTGTGCAATTAATATTGTGAGGGAGGAAGTAAAATAAAATAAGGAGATATTTTAACATTTTTGTTTTTCTTCTGGAGTTTAGGTTTTTCACCAAAAAGAATACAATGCAGATCGTTATATTGTTAGGATTATTTTATGCAACTAATATTGTGACGGAGAAAATAAAATAAAGAGATATTTTAACATTTTTTTTTTCTTCTGGAGTTTAGTTTCTTCACTAAAAATAATGCAATGGCGATCGTTATATTGTTAGGATTATTTTGTGCAACTAATATTGTGGCGGAGAAAATAAAATAAAGAGATATTTTAACATTTTTTTTTTCTTCTGGAGTTTAATTTCTTCACTAAAAATAATGCAATTGCGATCGTTATATTGTTAGGATTATTTTGTGCAACTAATATTGTGAGGGAGAAAATAAAATAAAATAAAGAGATATTTTAACATTTTCTTTTTTCTTTCTGGAGTTTACGTTTTTCACCAAAATAATACAATGGCGATCGTTATATTGTTAGGATTATTTTGTGCAACTAATATTGTGGGGGAGAAAGTAAAATAAAATAAAGAGGCGAAGTGAAGAATCAACAGAAAAGATATAACTGCAGTACAAGGACAATTTATATATTGACAGTACGTAATTGAAGGGATTCGGTGCTTCTAAACCAGCTTCAAACCAATGCTACTAAACCAATTTCTCTTCTACTATCGAGAAAACAACACCAAACATTTTATATCCTTTGCAAAATTAACGAATGAATTCCATTTCTATCAATTAATTAAACGAATTTAATGTTATTGCATTTTTCAGTCCTGACTCGTCAAATTGTTAAAATACTTGTACTAAATTGATATGTATCGTGTCGCAAGCTCGCAGCTTCTCTGGAGCATCAATTAACATTTACAGAAGCGCTTTAGCAATATTTAACGTTTCTCAAACATAAATAAAAAAACAACGATTTCTCCAAAGTGGTTCTATGGTTCACTGAAATATCTAAAAATCAAGTTCTCATCTCCAATGTCGCCTTCGGTCCTCAGCCATCTACATCGAGTGTCCTATGCCCGCCGCGATATAATCGAATTTTATTTCCAGCCCGTCCCGTACAGAATGCGGATTGCATCTACACCACCGAGTGTCTTCATATTTTAAAATATCTTGCCTCCCACCGCAGTGTACGCATCTAAATATATACTGACCGCGGGTTGCTCGTGTCAATTTGCGGCCACGCGGAATGCACGCGGTGCGGAGGGAGCACGACGATATTCGGGTGCACGAAAATCCCGAGTTTTCCATGCGCCTCCCTCCTGTACACAAAACGATACATCGTTTCAACGAGTTTCAATCTTCGCAGCAACGAGTCGTAGAGCATCGTCGGTTCACGCGCGTATTTAATTTCACGGAGTTGATTCGGTTCGCGAATCCCGCCTCTAATAAGCGTTCGTATACTCGTTTTTCGTTAATGCGGCGTCTATGCGCGCGGTGCGCAACTCGCATTACGCTTAATGTCGCACGGCCTGGCCAGCCAACAGCCGCACATGCGGCCAGCAAATTATCGCCTGGTATATTATTGTGCTGCGTGTGCGTATAATACGACTTCTCGTCCTCTTTCAGCCCGCGCTCTCTCCGCTCTCCCTCCCACCGTCTTCTCACACTCTCTCTCTCTTTCTCTCTCTCTCTCTCTGGGTTTCTTTCTGGTGTCTTTCCTGCTCGCTCCCCGCTCGGTTCTTTTTTCCTTTTTCTTTTCCCCGTTTGTTCCCCTTCCGCGCCGCTTGTACAGCGAAATGACGATGGTCGCGCGCGTGTACCGAGACACATTATACCTCCCGTGTATTTTTATCAACGGAAGTGCGTAGTTGTACCGTGCGCGCATTCCTGTACACAGCCGCTGGAAAACCGAGGGGAGGGCAAAAGGGGGGCGCCGGTCGGGAACGTGTGTTTCGCCGAGTACGTGTGTTTCTTGTGCCAGGGGCATTGTCGACGACGACCAGCTACCACCACCAGACGATGATAGAGCCATTTAAGAACTTCAATTCCTCGCTCGCTATGCCTTCTGACTTATTTTAGAATCCTTTTACGACCAGCCTTGCTGCCTCGCAACCGGGGACCGTGTTCCAACTTGCTCGAAACAAGGCTGGATCGTGGACATGTCCTTAACCGCCCAACATGGGAACGGGAAACGCTTTCTTTTATCGCCGCTCGCGTTTCCTTTCAACGTCGTTGCTCGCGAATCTGAGAGAATTCTGGATTGGTATGTTCCTGATCACAATTGGGCATTTTGTGAGTTTGGTTGATGTTACTGGTCTTCTGTTCTTTTCACGGTTTCCTGGAGTTTGTGTGTTATTTTAATCGACGGTATAGAAGTTTTGTTAGAATGCTTCGTTAAGTATTACGTTTTTCTTGAACGTTTGTGATTTTTGTGACGTTTGGTCAATGGTCCCGTTTTATTGTACTTTCCACAATCTTCTTTCATTTGTGTGTTATTTTAAACGACGGTATAGGAGATTTTAGAATTCTTCTTTATCTGTTACGTTTTTCTTGAACATTTGTCATTTTTGTGACATTTGGTCAATTGTCCTATTTTATTATACTTTCCGTAATCTTCTATTATTTGTGTGTTATTTTAAACGACGGTATAGGAGATTTTAGAATTCTTCTTAATCTGTTACGTTTTTCTCGAACATTTGTCATTTTTGTGATGTTTGGTCAATGGTCCTGTTTTATTGTACTTTCCAGAATATTCTATCATTTGTGTGTTATTTTGAACCACGGTGTAGGAGATTTTAGAATTTTCCTTTATTTGTTACGTTTTTCTCGAACATTTGTCATTTTTGTGATGTTTGGTCACCGGTACTGTTTTATATTGTACTTCCATCATTTCTTTCATTTTTATGTTATTCTAATCGAGGGTGCAGGACATTTTAGAGTTCTTCCTTTCTGTCACATTGTTCTTAAACATATTTTGTAGATTTTGATCACTGTTCCTGTTCTTTCCTAGCCCATTCTTCTGCTTTTCGTGTTATTCGAACCACGAAGCAAGGTGATTTTGTAAAAAATCTAACCGCAATCAATCACCAGCTAACAGAAACTAATCTTTCACAAAAATTGATTAAACTAATTTTAGATCGAATGTCTCGCAAGACCTCATTCAGATTTTCTTTATCCATCCTCAATCGGTAATTGTCACATCGCACGCGTTGCCACTTGAGAAGCAATCACAGAATGCTCCTTGCCTGTTTCTCATCATCCTCTTCAATCTACCAGACAGTAATGATTCTTTCTCTCTCTCTCTCTCTCTCTCTCTCTCTCTCTCTCTCTCTCTCCGCAGCATTCGATTAAAACACAGCCGTAGTCTCTAAGAACCATCGAAACCAGCTTGATAATCAGGTGAAAATCCGGAAAACTTCGAACGGCAGCAAACAATGAAAAGTTTCTGTTCGCTCGGTTTTCATTGAGGTCGCAATCAATCAATACCGGAGCTCCATTATCGTCGCCGTTATCTACGCCCGATTCCCTGAAGTCTATTTACTATCGTACACGGCAAGAGAGAGAGAGAGAGAGAGGGGAGGGGGAGGGTTGAAGAGAGACCAGAGGGGAAGAGGGAACTGTCCTATAGAAAAGCACGGTAACTATGTGGCCAATGTTTGATCGATACTCACTCCCTCGCCTGTTATCTCGCGATTTGACTGCTTAATGCGAGGAAAGCTTAAAACATGCGTCAGTGAAACATCAACTATCCAGATAAGCAGATAAGGGAGGAGGTGGAGGCCATCCGTGTGCTCGCCTCTCTACATTAGTGTACATTACGCACGGTTGTATACGTACGTGTACACACGTGTTCGCGCGAATCACACGCGAGCATCGTTTGCGCGCGTATTCGTCGGCGCGCGAACAGCCCGACGAGAACGGATATGTTTCGCGAAGCCATGACGGCTGCGCGTTCACTGCATAACCGGATCAGAAACCATGCAATCGTATCTACTTTTCTACTTACGCTTTAGTTGGGGTGCTTCGCCTACATGCGATCACGATACAGCCGCGACGCGCGATTACGAACCGTTCCCTTCTTCTTTCTCGCTTCTTTTCTCTCTGTCCTGTTCCCCTCTTCTTTATCCCTCTTTCGTGCTGGATTCTTTTTTTTTTCCCCTCGTCGCCCACCTTTTCACGTGAAGCTGCTCGAGTACTCGGAAAAAGAGCTTTGCTCGGCTCGAACGGACGGGCATCGATCTATTCCGCGAACCACCGAAAGTCCCCGCTGATCTGTGAGCCGTATATCTGGGTTGAAAGATATTCATTCACGATTCCGAGAAACCACAACTGGATTTTCTTAACCCTTTGTTTATTTGAATCGGTCATTCCATTTTCTAAATGCTATCCCTTCTGTTGGAAATTATTTTAGACGGTTGATCATCCCCTTCTTTGCATGACTGCAATGTGTAAATTGGTTTCGAGCTCAAGTGTGCACAATTCTTTCTGAAATTCATTTTCAAATCTGATTAATTACCATTATTCTAAATACTAAATATATGTTTCATTTTTTTATAATTATTATTTTGCTGCAAGTCCGATTAACTGTATTTTCTTATTTGTAATCTGTAAACCATGAAAATGAGAATGTATTTTCTTAACACTTTGTTTATTTGAATCGGTCATTCCATTTTCTAAATGCTATCCCTTCTGTTGGAAATTATTTTGGATGGTTGATCATCCCCTTCTTTGCATGACTGCAATGTGTAAATTGGTTTCGAGCTCAAGTGTGCACAATTCTTTCTGAAATTCATTTTCAAATCTGATTAATTACCATTATTCTAAATACTAAATATATGTTTCATTTTTTTATAATTATTATTTTGCTGCAAGTCCGATTAACTGTATTTTCTTATTTGTAATCTGTAAACCATGAAAATGAGAATGTATTTTCTTAACACTTTGTTTAGTTGAATCAGTCATTTCATTTTCTAAATGCTATCCCTTCTGTTGGAAATTATTTTAGATGGTTGATCATCCCCTCCTTTGCATGACCGCAATGTGTAAATTGGTTTCGAGCTCAAGTGTACACAATTTTGTCTGAAATTCTTTTTCAACTCTGATCAATATTCTAAATATTAAATATGTGTTTCATTTATTTATAATTATTATTTTGCTGGAATTTAATTAATTCACCCAAGTCTGATTTGGTCTGATCATGGTCGTCCGTTTCTATTGATTTAGCATTACTCGCTAGACTTTCTGTTTTGAGAGGAATTTTCAGGCAAGACACACATATCGCACCCCCATAAGAAAAGTGACACAACTGAAAAATGCAGCATTTGAGAAAAATCAATTTAAAGAATATTATAAAATTTATATGGAAATAGTTTAAGCTTCTTTTAAATTTCAGGTAAGTATGTATGACGGTAAATTCTATTATAGAAATTTAAAAGAAGCTTAAACTATTTCAATATGAATTTTATAGTATTCTTTAAGATGATTTTTTTCAAATGCTGCATTTTTCAGTTGTGTCACTTTTCTTGCGAGGGTGCGATATATGATATGCAGCATCATAATCTAAACATGGTTGCTAGACAATTTTGAACCTGATCTGTACAAATTTTGAGTAGATACAGGACGATATAGATCTGTGGCTATCAAAAAGTATTCGAACACTAATTTTCCGATATCCCAAATATTGTTGATATTTAAACAGTTATAATGTTGTAACAAACAGTCGCGGAACAATGAACTTGGGCTCGCTACGAAGCTTGAAGTTTTGATTCTCATATCCCATGGATCATTTTCTGCTAAAACCATTCTGCACGATGAGTCGGTGAAAAATTGAAGAGACCGACACAAGCATTCTTTCTCAAAAATATCACAAGTTCAAACGTTTCTGAAAACATTATAAAATTTTTTTCGTGACTGTAACTAACGGGGATTTCAACACTAAAGCTTCCTCTTTGCAACGAGTCTTCAAAATCTGTTCTAAGATTTTTTTTCGCCATTTCATGGTACAAAAATGAGACACAAGTTTACCCGTGTGAAACTTTTATATTAAAAGTGAAGCTGGCAGTACATCTCCCATTCAAAATGGCATAAAACTACCAAAAAAAAATCCTACATCAATTTTTAAGGAGTCGTTGTAAAAAGAAAGCTTCAATCTCTAAATCTGTAAAAAATTCAGTCTCGAAAAAAATTTTCTAACATTTTCAGAGACAGTCATCGCGTAAAGACTTTTTAGGGGCTTGCAAACGGATACCGATGCTCATTAACCCTTTGCACTCGAAGCAATTTTAATTCCAAAATAAAGATATTTCTTTCAACCTAGAAAATTTTTATCCTACATACTGTTTTTACATTGTACACATGAAATTAAATCTGTTTTTTCATGCAACAGAATTTTTAGTAATTTATAGAATAGAGACGAATTTAATGATATGAAAACTACTTTGAATATGACAATTTTTATTCGTGACTCAGAGTCGCCATTCGAGTGCAAAGAGTTAAATACTTAACCACATCATCCAAATCAATCCTCCACAGAAAAATATGCATTTAAAGCCCAAGATCCACGAGCTTGAATCTCCGATCAAACACCTGGCAGTCGATCGATCGTTAAGGAATATAATCGCGTGCATAAACAACCAGTTATCGGCCCGTCAACTTGCGATAAACGCTCGGGGAAGATCCCGTTCGATCTTGTAGCCGATTTCTCGTGGGTTTAAACGTATCCATGGTCCCGGCCATAATTCCTGACATTTTTCCGCGGTTAATTCTCATCCGCCTTCCGCGGTCGGTGCCGATGAGCGGGAGATATACCTTGTAACGTGGGAAACCTCTCGCGCCCGGTTTATTACGAGGCTTTTGTAGTCACGATACCGATACCGGGCCGATTTTCTTCGGCGCACGAGCGTGTGTATCATTCGGCCCGGCTATAATTCCCCCTAGCCACCTGTAAGCGATCACGCCGGAATCCAGAGCGTCCGCTTTCTAAAAACCGTAAGTAATGCAGAAAGATCGTTCGATCGATTAAAGCGAACCTAGGGATCGGCGGGTTTCTTGCCGTGGCGCTGTAGTTCGTGATCAAGCTCTCTTGCCGGTCCGATAATTGATTAATGGAAATAAAGGGCGCGCGAACAACCGTTTGTGTCTGTCTCTCCATGTACCTGTGTGTGTGTTTTAGAACCTACATACACGGTGTCCCTTCTATAATAATTAATATAGTAGAATCGCTGAAGCGCAACTTGACTATTTTTCACCAAAGCGATCAATTTTTAAAAGAAACTGATTTGTGTACGTCAGGGATGGGCAGTTTTGTCTCAATTGAGCAAAACCGTCCCCACCATAGCGCCTACCGCCCCCCACCAGCTTCCGCCGTTACCATAGTGGGAGGAAGTGCGTCGCCCGTTGCGAACAGTGCGCAGGTCTCGCGCATGAAAGAGAGGTTGGTGGGGGAAGCAGGCGTTTCAGGGGCACCTACCGCGCTTATGGTGTACATTGAATTCTTATCATTTTTGTATGGAGTATTAAAATTCACCAGCAGAAATCTTAGCATTGATTGGTATGTTGCTTTTGGCATAATTTGTGTAGCTTCTTCTTCTTAAATTCGTTGTTCGCTGATGTAGAGCAACGTAACCAAACTAGTGATAGTTTAAATTAGTGGAACAAAAATTAATAGAACTAATATGATTCTCATTGTTCATCGAAGTATCGATGGAAAATTACCAGAATAACTCTGGCTATTTTTCTGAAATAAAAATTGTCAAACATTGACGCTAATTCTTTACAAAAGTCTAGTGACTTTACAAAACTGTAAATACACCGGAAGAATTGAATTTTTTTTTTATTAGAAAATCTCTTATCAGATTTATTACAACATAATTTACATTGCAGAGTAGTACAGTGTATACATTTTTAGTAACATTGTGAAAAAAAGCCTTTAGACACGTAGAAAAGAATTTAATTGTATTACATTCTTTTTAATTGATTGAAATTATTTTGTATATACATTTTCACCGGATTTTCTATTGATTTGGATTATTTTTAATTCGCATAAAAATCCCCGCAGCCTATTAGGATTGCCTCGTTGAAAATGTATTTGCTGCTCGATCGATTGTTTTCTATTTTAAAAAATAAATGATATGTTCTGCGGGTGCAAATGAATTGGTACACCGTGTATAAGCAGGGGACAATGAGAGTCGAGCGGCCAACATAAAAGTTCGATCGGAATGCCCGTTAAAATAACCAATTATCCCTGTTTTTCTATCGAGCGCCGGTGCTCTCTCGATACGAGGAAAGGAAACCTGTTAAAGCGTACTTATTTAATGGAACGAAAGTGGCGAGCCTACGATATTGTGGAATATCGGATCGCGGATGGGGAGGAATGTCTCGTCGAATAACTAATTACACTGTTTTCTTTTTGAAATCGCCGCGGTTTGTTAGCCGCCTCTGCCACCGATGGGAAATTCTATATCAATCGGCATCTTTGTTGCTTTATTTTATCTCCCACCTTTTTCCCTCTACCAACTACGAGACGTGGCCTGGAAAAAGATCCATTCATCCGGGAGTACTCGAATGCTTGAATAAGTATTCAACGAAATTTCGAAATGAAACGTAAATAGGAATTGCCAAGGGTTTTCGGATGAAAAGGAAACCGAAATTGTTGTTGGAAAATGGAATCGGCGTGTATTTTAGTTAAACATAGAGTTGCTTTATTTAGTACGCTTCCGGTAGCTGTTCTCTATTATTGAATTTTTATTAGAACATTTCTCTGGTGTCATGATGCAATAATTCTAGACTCAATAACTGCCTTACTCTGCTGTTTAAACAATAGTAATATTAATCAATAGTTGTACCTTACAATTATGTGGGAATGTTAAGATAAGTAATTACCTCCTCAGGTTCTTTTCGATCCTACAAATTTTGATGATACTCATTTTCACATACTTAAATTCATTTTTTGAAAACGTTTATTCTCAGAAGAAGAATTGTATGACCTACATATGATCAATGCGCAATTAATTAGTTAAATTGCAAGCTTAATGAAGACTTAACACGTTCGCTAACTATATTTCCCTCGGCGACAGTCCTCATATCATTCTACTAAACGCAGCTTATCCACTTATAACATGAAAAGACATATTATGACAGACAAAGGTAATAAGTTGATAGCGGATTTTATGTACGTACGAGATAATTAAGTAAGCGAAATTTATAACGGAAAATGGATTAAAATATTTTAACGTTATCTCTATAATATCTTCAACTTAGTAAAATGATTGAATATAATTGAACGAATTTTTACTTCGCTCCTTGCAATTGAGTTGAGGTTATGTAAAATTTTTATACATAATAAAAATCCACAGTATATATCTGTCTACACGAACATCGTTTCGGTGTGTTAAAATTTCATATTACGTCGTGTGCAAATTCGATTTTCTTTATATAATACAAACCTATGAATATCTCAAATTTTCAACGCTGGTGATTAGCGTATTAAAAAAAACTAGCGCCACAGTGTTAGAAAATTATTGCCGGCGATAATAATTATTCTAAAAAAAGTAGCACACAGATGCTGATTTTATCAGTCAGCAATCAAATATTTCTATCTCTTCCAGTTCCGTTTCCGTTTCGAAGTTAACGCTAAAATCGTGTAGCACTTTAGTCGTCGGTCGCGAAACGTCTTTTTCCAGCCGGTTGGCGGAATGCGTGCGCGAAATACAACTCTCCGGCGTATTGTTACCTGTCTCGCGACAGCGTGTCCGATTACCCTCGATTCGATTCGCGAATTACGATTTCATCGCGGTGAAAATGAAAAAAGAAGTCGCAGAACGCGCGGCCATTTGCCCTGGCCTCCGTCTGCGACGCACAAGCGTCCATACAATTAATTATTGACCCGTTTTAATCGTGTTAGGTCTAATTAGCGGGGTTTGGGGGGAGGGGGCTGGGAGAGTCCGTCTCAAAGTTGTTAATTAAATTGGTTAATGCGATAAAGGGGAAGTCCACGCCGGAGTTCTCTGTTCCCTTTTCTCTTCTCGCCTCTTTCGTCGCCATCATTCCCGTTTGCTCGCGCTCGTCTTTGCGCTGCAGAAATACTTTTTCCCAACCGGGCGATTATTTCAATTACACCAGGTACACGCCGATCGGCACTGCGGTGTTCCCCCTGGTTTAATTGAAACTTGTTCGGCGACGCATAAAAGTCGTTTCGCGTTCACGCAAAAACATTGCGGGAACGTGTCCCGACTGAAACTCAACCTACAGACACCGCCGACAAATATTCATTGATTCTTTACTAACAGTCACGTGTATTGGAATATTTGCACGAACTATTTCTGCACTTTCCTTTCTCCACCTTGATTTTCTCCGAGATAAGATTATTGTGCAATTTTTGATGGAAATATATTTAGAAATTATTACAGCTATTTCATTAGCCGAGCAATGCAGCCATACTTTGAGTTTCCTCTAATGTTTGGAACTCCACCATTTTGAAAGCTGAGATAATGGATGAAATAGTGTATATTCGTTTTTAAAAATTCTGTTAATGTTGGTCTTCGATGATATTAAGCCTAATTATTTATGGAATTCGGTTTAAATGCAAAAATTTCAACGTCGACGAAGTATTTTGGCGGAAAATTGTAAGAAAATTCGAAAGGTAGTTAATCGATTTGGCTAGCGAACGGATCATTCGTCATTTTTGCTATGGCAATTTTAATATCAAAATATTTGTGCAATTTTTGTGAAAATATATTTAGAAATTATTGCAGCTATTTCATTAGCCGAGCAATGCAGCCACACTTTGAGTTTCTTCTAATGTTTTGAACTCCACCATTTTGAAAGCTGAGATAATGGATGAAATAGTGTATATTCGTTTTTAAAAATTCTGTTAATGTTTGTATTCAATGATATTAAACATAATTGTTTATGGAATTTGGTTCAAATGCAAAAATTTCAACGTCGAGGAGATATTTTGGCAGAAAAATGTAAGAAAATTCGAAAGGTAATTGATCGATTCGGCTAGCGAACAGATCATTTGCCATTTTTGCATTGACAATTTTAATATTAAAATAACTGTGCAATTTTTATGGAAATATATTTAGAAATTGTTGCAGCTATTTTATTCGCCAAGCAATGCAGCCATACTTTGATTTTCTTCTAATGTATTGAACTCCACCATTTTGAAAGCAGAGAAAATGGATGAAATAGTGTATATTCGTTTTTAAAAATTCTGTTAATGTTTGTCTTCAATGGTATTAAGCCCAATTATTTATGGAATTCGATTCAAGTTCAAAATATGAAAATAACTGTGCAATCTTTTGTGGAGCTGTATTTAAATCGTGGATATTAAAAATTATAATAGCAATTTCAACCGCCAGCCAGCGAGCATTGCAGCAATACTGTGAAATTTTTCTAATGTTTTCATTGTCCTTTAGCGGATAAAAACAGTTGTCATTTTTGCCACAGCATTAACAATTATAATTGCATCAATATAAATCATCCCACGTAACGTAGTCTATTAATTTCTCCTTCATTTTTTATGTCCAGCGTAGTCACTAAAAAATGAATAAACGGCTGATAACTAAAATGCGAGTTCGATAGATCATGTCCTCGATTTTAACTTCACTTTTCCAAATTGCAAAGCGACACGAAGAAATCGATCAGTTTCTTATCAATGTACAAAATTAAACAAATTTTCGCTCGATGGTTAATTATAAACCTGACGCTAATTCCACGTGCAGGAAGATTCTCGCAAAAGCGGCTACGCACGATAAACGTCGTAATGTTTACGCCGAGGTGTAAATCCATTGAGAAAGCTAGTGTAACAACAATTGTCATCGAACAGTTATCAGATTCTGTCACGCTCGCGTTTTCCATGATTACGACAGTCCTCGTGGGATCACAGTGAAATTCCGACTTGTTCTCCGACCGATTTAATCGTCTGAATAATTGCACGGATATAGACTTTTGCAATCAGCCCCGCAATTATTACGAGCACACTTTCCAATACAGTCGTCGAGTCAATCTATTATTTTTCCCAGAGATTACAGTCGTCGATGATTCGATGCACTACAATGGCGTGTTCGAACGCGATCTGTTCGACGCCATTTTCGACGTCCCCCGTGAATTTTCGTACCCGCAGTGAAAGGGTGAAATATCAGACGTCCACGCAACAAAGTTTTCAGACCGAATCGTTGATTGCTACCACTTTCACGTCGTGAAATATTGGATAGAAAAAAAAAAATCGACCCGATCGACAGCGTCAAGTTACAACCGGTCAATACGCCAGTCGATATTACAAAACCGGGAACGATTATAACAGCGTGGTAAGCCGATATCGGCCGATAATAATAAACATTTCTATACCCGGCTCCGTTTAATCGATTCAGCGTGCCCGCACTAGTTGAAAATATCTGAATCGGCGACTTCAAATATTTTATATAACGTAGATCGATCTAAATAAGCTCACAACATTCTCTTAATGAACAGAGCTGACCACCATTTTATTCTAACCTGGTACCATGTTTCGATCGGTATGCCAATACAGTATTTCATCGGTAATTGTCCCAAATGTCTCCGACATAATTGTCCCTGAGATATCCCCACTAGTGCGGGGTGTACCCCCTCGAGGGGCCGCGAAGCTCGAGAGGCATCGGTCGCCGAAAAATATGACACCATGCGGCTCGGGTATATCGGTGAGACCACACTAATTCGAATTTCCAACTTCTTTATTATCCATTATTTTTTTACGGGACTTCGATGACCATATTTGTGGCATTTTTCTAATAAAAATGATACCAAATATAATATAATTCCGATGATATTTACTTGTGTAATAGACGATTCAAGTTTCGGCCGCGAGGAAGGATAGCGTATGGGAAAGAAAGAGACGCGGAGAGTCGCAGTCGGCGGCACAGTTCAAAGGCTCGCGCGTACTCACAATGTATTACGAAGGAATAACTTTTTTATTATTACTTATTTTTTTATGAGACTTTTTCTAATAGATTTGTGACATTGTTCTGATTAAAATGATACGAGGCAACAGTAATGCAATGACACTATTTTTTTATGACACTTTTTCATTTTTAATTAATCTTTTAGGAGACTTTTACCATCATATTTGTAATATTTCTCTGTTCAAAATTTTTCTGATTATACATACATATCTATTTTTTTAATTGACGATGGAGTACGTTTTGGTGACAGACAAACAAAGTGAACTTTAATCATCGATTACACAAGTAAATATCATCGGAATTAGATCATATTTGGTATCATTTTTATTAGAAAAATGCCACAAATATGGCCATCGAAGTCCCATAAAAAAATAATGATTAATAAAGAATTTGGAAATTCGGATTAGGTATGTTTACATTTCTCGGTGACCGAGGCCTCTCGAGCTCGGCTGTCCTTCTCTACGTTCGGCAAACCTCAAACAATGATATCCCTCGCGCATAATTGTCCCTCCGCAGACCCGCGTTGTGGACAATTATCGATGGAATACTGTATTCAGCGAATATACATTTTCGTTGTTCCTGTAAACTTTCCTTAGGTATTGCAATTACAGATTTTATCTTTATACGAAACTGTCATAAATGTACGAATCAGGGAAATATAATTACAGAACTTATACCACTTTGGTTTTCTAACACTTGTATACATTGATAAAAATGCATGTGCCACTTTGGTTTTCTAACACTTGTATACATTGATAAAAATGTATGTACCACTTTGGTTTTCTAACACTTGTATACATTGATAAAAATGTCTGTACCACTTTGGTTTTCTAACACTTGTATTCATTGATAAAAATGTATGCGCCGTTTTCAATGAATGTGTTCAGTGCAAATTCAAAGGAGTTTCTCAAGAAAGCAAATTGCATGGTTATTAAGAGGAAGCTTGGAAAATAATAAATTACTAAGGAACAGACGATCGCATAGTTTTTTTTAATAAATTCTCAGGTTATTATAAAACGATGAGAATTAATGAAGCTGTATTCAATTGCTTTTAAGAAATGTTGCTTGCGATTTCAGTTCGAATTATTTCACCGAAATTGACGGAACAATAGGAACAAAACTAGCAATATTTAATGGTATTACCGATATCAGAAGTAGCTCGGATTTTGGCAGAGCAGCGGGAATATCCCGTCGGCATTGTATATCGATAATCGAACGGCGTTGTCGCGGCGAGTCGCGCGCGTTCTTGCGCGCGGCATCGTTCGGATCGTGTACGCGTGGTTGCGCGACGCCTCTCGCCCCGAAATAACCGTGATGGCGTTATGGAAACCCCCACACCGGGCGGTCATTAATTATAATTAATATCGTCGCCGATAATGGCAGCCGGCACACACCGTATATTGCCGGGACGTGCGTCGCACGCGCGGAATGGTCGCGGCTCGACGCGCTGCGACACGGACCCGAACAGAACGGATCGACGACCGTGTACACGCATGAATTTCCATCGTCCTCGATTGGAATGATCGTCCCGGGAGGGTTCAATTTGTAGGCTGGCCGCTTCTGCGTTTAAAAAGGAAAAGAAACCGTAGTGGTCCGCGAGCCATTAAAACCGTCGGCGAAAGATATCGACGACGTGGATTAAACGTCGCTCGTTATACGTGTCCAGGTTGTAAATCGTTGTTGTAAATCAATTGGCCTGCAGCCGCCTGGCCCTGGCTAGTTCGCTGATAAATAGGATTAACTGATTTACATGAACGAGATTCCGCCTGGCCGGCTATCGATCATAATCAACGCTCGACGGCCGCGGCCCCGGAATTCATTCCACACAATCGTTTTCTTCTTCTTGTATCTGAATGGTCGGTATTCTCGTTTCTATTCGACAGGCGAACCCATGCCAGCATCCGATCGTGATCTTAAGGGACGTCGCCTCATCCGATATGGAGTCGTTGCTGCGCTTCATGTATCACGGCGAGGTGCACGTGGGTCAGGAACAGTTGGCTGCTTTCCTCAAGACTGCGCAGATGCTCCAGGTACGAGGACTAGCTGACGTGAACAGCGGCGCCGCGACGGCGAAGATACCGCCACCCTCGTCGTCAGGTGGATACAACGGTAGCGCACCGGTGAGTACAATTTTAACTCCTTTATTCCTTAAATCCGCATACTACTCACAGTGCGACGATAATTCATCGAAAGAGAGGGAAAATTTGTCAAATTGTGTGTGAAAAATGGGGACACCCTCGTTATGTGCAAATGGGTGGTCCATGGCGGGTTGCTCTTAACGAGGGAACTGTCTACAGGCTCACTTCATGTTACAGGCGACTCTAACTATGATTATTACAGTGCAGACCTTTATGCAAAATTAAAATCGTCTGTATCCATTACAAGAAAGTGGAGTAAAAATAAAAATAAAATAGAAATACGTAAAAATTGATTTCTTTTCTTAATAAGTTTTGGAGGTTGTATATGTATAATGTACCAATAGTAATAAATTCATCTTATGTTTCTTTTATTTTGTGTTCCGCCTACCCATTTTTCCTATAAATGATTAAAATCCGCAATCTAATGATTCTTCTAAGACAGTTCAGTAGGTAGATCTAGGATCTCCCTCGTTATGTGCAAATTGGGTAATTCATAGTGGGTTGCACTTAATAAGAGACCACTCACTTACATGCCTGTCAGGTGTTATATACCACCCTGACTACACTTACTTGATGATAGTTCAAACATGATTCAGTTGAAATGAGAAGAAAGTCTAAACTTCTAAATTGTGACTAGAGTCTCTCTTGTTATGTGCAAATGGATGGTCCATAGTGAATTGCATTTATCAAGAGACTACTGTGCAGGTATACTAAGTGTTAGAAACCACCCTGATTATCATTATTCAAAGATAGTTTATGCCTGATTCAGTTGAGACAGGGGAAAAGTATAAAACTCTAGGCTGAATTTACAGTATTCCTCGTTATGTGCAAATGGGTGGTTCATAGTGGGTTACACTTAATAAGAGAGCACTGTACAGGCCTGTCAGGTGTTATATACCACCCTGACTACACTTACTTGATGATAGTTCAAACATGATTCAGTTGAAATGAGAAGAAAGTCTAAACTTCTAAATTGTGACTAGAGTCTCTCTTGTTATGTGCAAATGGATGGTCCATAGTGGATTGCATTTATCAAGAGACTACTGTGCAGGTATACTAAGTGTTAGAGACCACCCTGATTATCATTATTCAAAGATAGTTTATGCCTGATTCAGTTGAGACAGGGGAAAAGTATAAAACTCTAGGCTGAATTTACAGTCTCCCTCGTTATGTGCAAATGGGTGGTTCATAGTGGGTTACACTTAATAAGAGATCACTGTACAGGCCTGCCAGGTGTTATATACCACTCTGACTACACTTACTTGATGATAGTTCAAACATGATTCAGTTGAAATGAGAAGAAAGTCTAAACTTCTAAATTGTGACTAGGGTCTCTCTTGTTATGTACAAATGGGTGGTCCATAGTGGATTGCATTTATCAAGAGACTACTGTGCAGGTATACTAAGTGTTAGAAACCACCCTGATTATCATTATTCAAAGATAGTTTATGCCTGATTCAGTTGAGACAGGGGAAAAGTATAAAACTCTAGGCTAGATTTAGTGTCTCCCACGTTATGTGCAAATGGGTGATCCATAATGGGTTGCACTTAATAAGGGGCACTGTACAGGCTTCTCAGTTATTAGTAAGAACCAGTTCGGAATTAGTATATAATGTTTGGTAACGTGTTCATAGGCCACACCACGCAACCCTTGGCAAGACAATGGCAGGGGCGACCTAAACGAGAGTGGCCTCAGTCCGCCGCCAGAGAAGAGACCTAGAAGCCAGAGTCCGCCTCTTGGTAACCACGTGGAGCAGAAGTCGGAGCTTCAGGAATCGCTGTTGGGACAGGCCTTGGAAGGAGGACCCACGATACACACTACACCCTCTAATAATGTACAGGTAAGATTCTGCGCCGAAGTAGTTAGTTAGAAATTGATTTCGTTGCGGATTGTCAATGAATGAGGATTGTTGTTCAGCAGGCACAGTCTACCGGCGAGGACTCGAATTCTATGTCGGACAACGAGGAGGACATGTCGAACAACGACAGCATCTTAAACTCCGTGAAGACAGAGCCTAGCGACATCCTCAACGACTCCATAGAACACCACCGTAACTCGTTTCCGGCTGCACTTTTGGGACTACCAGGTATATCTTTATTCGAGCACACTTATTTTATTAAATTAAATATTAGCTCTGCGTCGATCATTCTCACTTTGAATGTTCTCGATTTTGCTGTGTAGAAAGTTGTGTTCAATCGTTTCTGCAATTGTTCTAGTTATATTAAGTCGAGTCTTAAATAATTTCACAGTCCAGTAAAAAGTGAAGAATAGTTCTATCTTAATTAAAATTATACGCACGCAATAAGTTGCAATGAATTATGATCATTTATCAGTTACATAGCTGGAATACAATGAGTAGACAGTGGATATTGCAATAAAGAGGAATTTTTTAGTAAAAAATTTCTTCTGTTAATATTAGTAGTTTCAGAATAATATAATATAATTCTCAGATTCTTCTGAAATATTTAAACGCTTTAAATATTAACAAATGGTGAATTATTAGAATTATTGCAATTATTACAATTTGCTCATAGAAGAAGTTATTTATGATTCGATTTAATATGATTCTGCAATAATTCTACCAACAATTCAACGTATATTTCGCGATATATTGTTAACCGTTCGATTGTTGGGGAGCAAGATCTGACGTTGTCGTAATTGGGAATTGCAGGACTGATACCAGGACCGTCGGGAATCCACGCGGCGAACCAGGATCCGAACTACGGTAAGTGATCAGAGCAACGATACGATTTCACAAGTTTATTACGATTTCGTAGCCCAGACTAGTATCCTCCCATCGTTCCCTCAAGACTCTGGTCTCTCGTTGTTGCGTTGAATGCATGGAACTCTCGTACCTCTCACAACCCTGCATCCCCTTGCCCAAACTACCCTTTGAATAAATCGAAAAGAATAAGAATTAAACGAAAATCAAAGCAACGCAAAAAGAAAGCGAATAAAAATCAAACGAAATGATATAAAAACACGAGAACGGGCGAGCAAACGTGATCTCGCGGAGCCTAGCCGCTGTCTCCGACGGCTCTTCGAGTTCCGAGTTCGCCGGAATATCGATTTCCTCCGCAAAGGCCTGCACGAGTCGCTAGAAACATTTGTTAGGGTTGCCACGCAAAGCCGAGCTTGACTCTTTACTCGAATTCTTAACGACCCTTCGAGCCTTGCCGAGCCTAACGAGCTAATTGGTCGCTCTCTCGGTTGACGAGATACGCATACACGATCGAGAATAACATATTCTGGATAGAAAAAAAAAAAAAGACGAGAGGGCGGAGGGTGTGTGCGGAATCACGATGAAGAAGAGAAACGAGTATGCCGGATCGAGCCTATAAAAACCGAGCAAACCGAAACCCTAAAACTAAAAAAAAAAAATCAAAAGCAAAATTGTGTTTCTTCTGTCCGAGCAGACAAAAAAAAATATCAAAAAACCGCCTCCTCTTCTTCGATCATGGGGGGGAGGGGATATCGAAAACTAAAAAAAAAAAAAAAAAAACAGCGCAAAAGCTAAAAAGAAATCAGACAAATAATAAAACGGAGAGAAAACGAAGGGCTGTGGGAGGCAAAGAGCAAAATTGAATAGTGTTTAAGGGATCGGTACGAGGTTGGCTGAGGACTGACATTGGCTGGTGGTTCCAGGGCGATGGCAGCCCTCTGGAGGAGACGGTTCAAGCTCGAGTTCCGGTTGGTTGCCGGGCGCGTCCTCGACAAGGAACGAGCAGAATCAGCCTGGGGATTACCCGAGCGGGGCCCACAACTCGGACGGTCAGGATCAGCCGTCCGTTCTCCAGCAGCACTATCATTACCATCAGGCCGGGCACGCCACCAGCCAACCGTCGTCGCAGCAACACGCCCTCAGTACCTTGAACTCGCTCAACTCCCTGAACAGCCTGAATACCGAGCAGCTGACGATCATGCACCAAAAGCTGCAGAACAACCTGCAGAGCTTGCAACAGCAGCAATCCTCATCGGCGAAGAACGAGCTGAGCCTGATGCTGCAGTCGACCGCCAAAGAAAAAATCGACAGCTTGGGATTTTTTCATCAACGACGGTTCCATCAGTCCCAGCAACATCATCCTGTGGACAACGGTGGCCCCCCGGGGAAACCGAAGTGTCCAGAGTGCGGGAAAATCTACTCGAACAATTCGAACCTGAAGCAGCACATCGTGAACGTGCACACGGTGCAGACGGAGTACGTGTCGTGCCACGTGTGCAGCAAGCAGTTCAAAACGAAGCAGTACCTGCAGATCCATCTGCTGTCGATGCACGGCATCAGGAAACGGAAGAGCTACCCGCTCTATCAGATCCAAACGCCGGTGTCCTCCAGTGGACACGCGTCCTCCAGCCAACAGTCGCACCATCAGTAAACGGGACGACCGATCTTCCGGAGAGAGAACACAGTAATCGATCGGAATAGTGATCGGGACGAGCTCGAGCCTCTGGACCGTGAATCGCAGCAGAGAACGGGTCGATGAGAGCGGATGCTGGTAATCTGTGTTCGTACTCGACTTCTGCGACTCGAGGGACACTCCGACACGCCCGAGTGCCGACTGAGACCTCGCTAATAGTCTTCGCAGTGGTTCGCGATGCGGGGACGACCGGAAATGTCGTCCAGGGAAGTAACCACGGCGGATAGCTAGTTTCCTTCTCTTCGCAGCGGTTCGCGACGCGAGATGACGACCGGAAATGTCGTTGTCACTGTTGAGGGTGTAAGCCGTGTCTCGGTGGAATTATTGTCCTCAGCAAAGCCGTTTTCTAATTTTTCAGCCGACCAATTGAAAAATATCCTTCCGATATTTGAAAAATATTCCAATCGGTTGCAAGACTTGGGAGTCAAATACAAATATCTTTTTTCTTTCAATTGTCATATTCAGCTGAAACTAGTATACTGATGTACTTAACACTAGAAAGACTGAAACTTAGTATATACCTATATTGCCCAAAAGCAGTCAAAATGACTGCATTGTGAAAGAATAACTAATGTGTAAAGAAAGTTTAAAATTAATTTTTAATATTTTTTATATTATTTACAGGGCATATTGATGACACTTTCATTTTCATCATTGGTGATCGACTCTTCTTCTAGTTGAAATTAAAAAGCAGTCAAAATGACTTCCTTGGGCAATCTAGTGTTAAATCTTTGGAACCCTTCGTGAGGCAACCTGAGTCTTTCATATCCGGAGCGAAGTTTCTTTTTCTCCCGTTAATGCTTTAAACATTTCCAACGATTATATATTAAACGTAGTTTTAATTAAATTGTACCTCACGCATTTTTGCCATAAATGCATCAAATCCACAGTTTATAAACAAACCGGCATCTGAGAGTAAAACTCTTGCGATTTGCTCTTCATGGTATTTCTCGCGAGAGGACCCGAGTTCTATATCAGTCTCAGCATGCTGAAGTCATTTGAGAGTGACTATAGAGAGCGAGTCGAGTGCTCTCAAATGAACTCCCAGCTTAACGCCACAAAGCAGACACCATGGTGTCATCAATCCTCTGATGAAGCTAGTTGGGATAATAATTCCACTGGGACAGGGTTTCCATCCGAAATACTGAACAGTTCTAACTGTACCAGGCCTTGGAAGCCTGAGATCTCAGCACGGAATGTCGTCTATGAAACAAACATGGCGGATAGTTTTCTTTTCCTTCTCTTCGCAGAAGTTTGCGAGCGACGACGACCGGGAACGTCGTCTAGGGAAGTAACCTAACCCACGGCGCATAGTTCTTTTCTTTCGCCCGAATAGTCAGGATCAAAAAGGGCGGAGGTGGCGATAGGCAAGAGGAGGCGGAAGAGGATGTCGATACGAGGATTGGCCGACCTATTTTCGCAAGGTTCCGCAGTGCGCAGCCAATCCTTCGAGCCTGCGATAGGCAAGCAGCCGCGATTGGCCGGAAGAGCGAGAGAGGAAGTTGAAACGAACGGTTCTCCTCGTGGAATTCTTATCGGCATAAGTAGTCGGATCGGAAAGGATGCGTCGGCTTGATTACTAGAAAGACTCAGGATTGGTGGGGGATGTATTCACCCCCGCACACGCGCGCGCGCGCGCGAACAGAGAACCGAAGCCTCGTTTTAAGGGGTGAAGCAAGGAGACGGGGAAAGAGACACTCGATGTAATTTTTCTTTTCGGGACATTATTACTCTCGCCCTTTTAATAGACCGCCTGCTATTGTGGATCTCTCGGTTCGAATCGTAGAATTAAGGTTTGGGTGTTTGGGAAGGGGGTGGCTGATTGGGAGGAAGACGGTGTTCTTGAGATGAGGTCTTTATGTTTATTCGACTGCCCTTTGCTGGGGCCTGTTAACAAGAGGTGGTTTTTTAACACTAGATTTACGGGGCCCGTCAAAATGACGGATTCAAACATTTTTAATTTACGATTATTAAGAGTGTAAGAAGGCATTCGTGAGGAATTATTAAATAGATTTATTTGTTTGTGTACATATCACAATAAAAATCGCTGAAGATCTAAGTGAATACAATTTCATTATTTTTATAAAGCAATGTAAAATAATCAATTTTAGTGCTGCGTGAACCTAGTGTTAAAAAGGATTTTATTGTTTTTATTAAACATAGACCTTATTTTACCCTTTGCACTCGGAGCTATTTCAACTAAAAAACCAAACATTTCTTCTAACCTAGAATATTTCCATTGCATTTAATTTTGTTTCATTATATGCGTACGAAAATGATATAGTACCTCATACAATATTCAAATGATTATTAATTTATTACATTTAAACAAATTTAATCATGCAAACAATATTCTGAATAATGGTATAGCAATTTGTAGTGGCGCCTCAGAGTCGCCATTCGAGTGCTAAGGGTTAATCTTTCTGTGGTATTTCATTAAACGTGGAGACGGGGGGTGACTCTGCGAAAGAGTGATCTTAAGATACCTTGTTAATATTTATTTAGTATACAGTTTCGAAGAGGTGTATTAATAAGGGGTGGTTTGAAAGCGTTGTACGTTCCTTAGTTAAAAATTTGACTGATACTGATTTAAGGACATCGATCGTTTTAATGGTTGGGTACTTGTGAGACTTGGAACTATAGAGTAACTCTGAAAAAGCGAGTGTTCTTAACACGCGACCATGATATTTATTAGTTTCAGTATACAGTTTCGATGAGGCCTATTAACAAAACGTAGTTGTTAAAAGTTCCTATGTCTTTTAGTTAAAAATTCGACTGATACTGTCTTAATAACATCGATCAATTTAATGCTTGGGTATATGCGAGACTTGGACATATTGAGCGATTCTGAAGAAATGGAAATTGTTGATGCGTACTTAATATTTATTGATTTCAGTATACAGTTTCGATGAAGTCCATTAATACGGGATGGTTTCTATACTTGTTCGTTGAAAATCGGTCAAACCCTGTCTGCGGATAAGTAGGTACGGGTAGTTTTTAAATATTTGTGTACTCGTTTCTCCAATATTGATCAGACTGTGTCTCAACGATACCGCTTGATCCAGCAAGCGTGTATCCCGTCTCGGTAGGAAAATAGGGTGGATTATTTTCGAAATGTACTGAATTCGCTATTCAAGGCACAATATTCCCGTAACGCGCCCCTGTTATGTACTGTATTTCGGCGAGTAACACCTTCGCTTTCAAAATATCGACGGTGCTAAAACCGGTGGGCAGAAACGCGGCGCCGCCGGGCGTGTTTCCGTTTGCCTCGCTCTCGGTTTTCGTCTTGACGCGTCGCGCGTGTTACCGTGCTCTCTCTCTCTCTCTCTCTCTCTCTCTCTCTCTCTCTCTCTCTCTCTCTCTCTCTCTGTCGTACGTGGCTACTATCAGCCGCGCACACGTACACAAACCGGCGAATGCCCGCGCACATTTAGGCTCACGGAATTACGAGGCAGAAAGAGATAGAGTGGGTTGTATTGATCTCGAGGATTCAACAAACAGCACCTACTCTGCCTCCACCCGCTCTCCTTCCTATCCAACTTCGCCTTACTCTTCTAGCCCCCACCAGTCTCCCTCATTCTCTCTCTCCTTCGCTCTCTCGCTCTCTCTCTCTCTCTCTCTCTCTCTCTCTTTCTCTCTCTCTCTCTCTCTCGGTCTTTCGTTCGTTTTCTCTATGTGTTCCGTACCATTCGATTCCGCTCGTGGATAAAGTTTGATGAGGGCTACCCTCCACGATAGTTCCACCCCCGTCTCATTGTCGGCTGTAGATTGGCATTGATCATTTACTATTTTTCAACACCCTAACCGGTTCTTTCAGCAGGAGCAATTATACTCTAGAACTTGCTTTTTCGTTTATTCAGACCTCTATCGCACTTTCTCAGCGTTTTCGGAAACGAGAATGCGGAATTTTAGTTAGACAGTGCTGTTGGGGGATGCAACCCGAGGTAATTTATTATCGCCATTTGTCTAGAAGATTTTACCGAACAGAATTGTTGATGATTTAGTACAATGCACTTACCTAGAAAATGATGTATTTATTGACGAGGATTTTCGAAAATAGTAGAAATATTAAAAAAACTTTTACGAATATTCCTCCGACAAATGATCCTTTACGTGCTGATCATAAGAGAAGATCAATAAACTTTGTTATCTTTTTATAAATTTTAATTTTCAAAAAAAAAAAACAATTTAATGTTTATTTTTTCTTATTCACAATCACAATTAATATTGTTTCTTTATAATACGAAAAGAATGATTAAAATTGATTGATATTTGTCTAAATGAGAGTGTTTTATTTGACAACATCAAGTCAAATTATGTCCCGCAGTTTTCGTGCGTTCTTGCAAGAATTGCTTAGCAGTCAAACGGTTAAAAACGCTGGGTGGGTGTGTGTGGTATTGTCGCTTCTCATCCCCACAACGTGTTTACAAACAAAAAATAAACAGATGCGGCCCCGGAACAGGTTTACGTTGCCACGGAGCGTGGAAGAATACGGAAAATTTAATACACTATTAGCAATAGTTTTTCGCAAATATCTCGAAAACTGAGACCGAGCACCGGGTAGTTGTAATGACAAATGTTGTTCAGAATGTTGTCCTCAACAACATATGTCAAGGTCAAGGTCATCGGAGCATCCTCCCCTAAACGTAGTAAGATTTACCCATATTTATTTTCTTCTTTAGTAATTCCAATGAGTTGAAAATAGCACAACGGTATTTATAAATGCATATAATTCGTATCAACGTTTATCTACCTAAGGGTGGGAATTTGTTCTTTGTACATTGGATAAAAATTGTCCAATTCCTTACCTTTCTTTTCCAACGTTCGTAGATTAATTCTCAACTGTCCGCACATTTTTGCGGCAAGATGGAGCCTCGGTATTTTTGCGGAGGAACCATTTGCCATCGACCCCTAACCGATCGGCCGATCAATCGTTAACGGGCTAAGTGTCTCCGTCTCGAATCATCGGATATCCATTTTTCGAGGGTGAGGAGAAGAAAGTTGTACGTGACACGCGATACACCAACCCCTATGAGCATCGGCCACGCGATGTGCTAGCTCACGGCCGGGCTATCACCCCCATTGCGCACCCCCTGGCAAAACAAACCCTGCCGGCTTATCCAATTCCACGGTATTTCCACGAATCTCTTCCATCTCCTGTCTTCCGTGCCACCCAGCCCTGACGCTCGCAGTTCCGACGTAATGGAGGTAGAGACTCGCATTTGTTCCCGACACCCTAACCCTTCCCCAATCCTCCTCATTCCATCCCCCCTCCCCATGGACTCGGTTTTTGCCTGGCCGTTCCTTCTGCTTTCTTCGTTTTTACCTTCGCCCCCACAATCCCTGCCATCGAACCGCCTTGACTGGCTTGCTCTGGCTCTGTGTACGCCTAACTTCGTGCCGCCGCCCGTCGGTGTGAAAACACGTCACCTCTGAAACCTAGACGCCGCTAAAAGCATTTCAGAGGCGAACGCAATGGTCTTCTACAGAAGCGGATCAGCAAAATCGCTTTCAACCATTCAAAGCCACTACCTGGGAATTTCTTTTGACTTTGTGGCTCCAGAAATTGAGGGACTTCAATGTAGAGGCTCTGAGATGGCTTGCTAGTGGCGGCGGTGGGTTTTAGGGATCGATGCTTTGTTATCTCCGAGGAAAAATTAATTCTTTTGAGTTAGGAAGGTGAAGAATTTTTGCATGGTTAGGTTCGACAGCTTTTGAAATTATAATACAGATGGAAGTCGATGGATTTGCGTTTCTAGAGAAGGGTGCGCAATTTTCTTTGCATTTTGAGGATGTAGAAAATGTTCGAAATTTCTGGTACTTCAAGTAGGAATGCTACTGAGCTAGAAATCAATGATTCTTTATGATTGTAAATTAAACTTTCTATGGCTTTCCAAACATAAAAAGTAATAGAATAGTATGGAACTTTGATTTTTAGTGGGATTAACAATCTTTAGAATAATTTTGAGTCGAGCTTTGATCAGTATGCAAAAGTTCACGATTTTCTTTTGGTATCGGTGTAATTTCTTTTGATTGAAATGAAGTATATTAATAAATCTTATGATTTCGGCACTGGATCGAACCTTGCGCCGAAATCATAAGATTTATTAATATTTTCTTTTGACTTTGTGATTGTAAAAGACATACAAAATTAAAGTAGTCTAATTTAATCTTTCTCCATGTTTAAATGGAAGCTTAATTTTCTTGTGATCTCGTAGCTATAGCAAGAGTCAGAAAATCTGGAAATCTCTAGAGCACAATTATAGACCCAGAAATCACCGACTCTGGCATCTAGAGTCCGCCATTTTCCTCGGACCTCCTCGATACAGAAATCGTGACAAAATAGCGATAATTCTGACATATCCAAGAGGTAACGCCTTTTGACGTCCGAGGAAAGGAAATTTCACGTGGGGTTGCAAAGTCGATTTCGTCGGCTTTTGTAAGCAGACCTTTCCTCCTAAAACAATTACCATTTCGAGCTTTCTGGCGAACGCCGCTTGTACACAGGGTCCTGGCGCAATTTATTTTTTAAATTGCCTGTCCCGGGCGTTCCTTGAAGAGAGGGGTTTTAACCGTAGCACCCAGAAATTGGATTTAGGGGTTGTCTGGGATCGTCCGAAGCGCCTCAGATTTTCGGCAAAAGTCTTGGAAGTTGCCGTGGAAGTTTTGCCCTGTGGGCTGTCTCGATCTTTTCCGTAGGATTTGACAAAATTGCAGCGTGTTTCCGGTTCGATGGCCCGTGGCGAGACGTTTTCGCCGGAACACCATCACAGGACGGAAACAAAGTTACGAACTAAAAGACCGACGGGCAGGACTCGGTAATTTCTTTCGGAGTATAGAAGCAACTTCGAGTAGTCGATATCTCGAAGATTCTGTGTGTTCGTCGTGTGCATGATCGAAGAGGATCCATGGTTTTTCATCTTTTATTACCGACGGGCATTATCCACCGTCATCAAATTCGGGAGCCCGGTGCGGCCAACGAAATCGACTCTCGATTCAGTTCTATCCGCAGATTAGGGTCATCTATCACCCGGATTCGATCCGGATAACTTCGCCGTTCAGCCCCGGTCTAGATTCTTATCAGACTGACGAGCTTCCCCGATAAGAGCGTGTCCTTTCCGTCGTACGCAATATTCTTCTTGCAGGGGTTGAACCTTGGGAGGATGGGGCGGCCGAAAAGTATTTCGGGAGCAGGACAAGCGCCATTGATCTCCGGGCTCATTCGGGGAACACGTGTCACGAAGTCGAACAGAATTGCAGAGAATACCTCTCTTCTTTAATAATTCCCGTCCATTATCGTTTCGGCAGAGCCAAGTACGGAATACAAATTATTCTTCTCTCGATTTATCCTCCTCATCCCCTCTTCGGTCTATTAATAAGCTTGACACGCTCGACAACTGGAAAATCGGTCAAGGCATCTTCAATTTAACTTGTAGGCCATAGAGATCTTTCAGACATCAAGTATCTTCTTGTTGACATAGAACATTGTTATTTAAATTTTTCCCTCGGTATTCTTTTGTGCTCTTTGATCAATCGATAAGGGTGGTAAATTGGTTGAGGTAGATTTAATTCAAGTTATAGAGAAGCTGTAGAGATTTTAGCCAAGTCATTGTTTGTCGTTCCCGAAAATTGTTCTTCTAATTTACCAATAGGGGCGTTAGATTTGATGTGTAACAGCAAAGTATGTTTAATTGAATTTATAGAGAAGCTAAAAAATTGTCGGACACGAAAAGCACTTCTTTGCTATTCCAATAAATGTGAGCAATATTTCCCAAAAGTCGAAAGCAATTTAATACTCAAGGTATTTAGTAATCAAGGAATTTTCTAATAACCTCTTGATGAACACAGAATGATCTCTAAACGTTCCCAAGCTACGTAGGATTATTGTTACAGAGGAACAGGCGGATAGATGCGAGTGGAAGAGAAAGAGGAACAGGAAATAGGATACTTCGGCCCACTTTGGCGACTGCGATCAGATATATCGCCGGTTTAGGGTAGGCCGAGAAGGATGTCTGCTTAAAGAACGCTTCCGGGGGTGGGATAGAATAAAAATGGGATTTTGCGCGATAAGCTGGCCTGAAATGAGCGTACTGTGGCGGGTTCAAATGTCGCTTCTCTCCCGTTAGCGACCCTCGTCGCGTATTTTTTTGTCTCCGCCATTTTTGCCGGTACGGTCCACCTTATCCTGATTCCGACATCCTTTTCGTTTCTTACCTCCTTAATGTCCCGGAATCCCCCTTTTTGCTCTCTCTCTCACCCTCGTGAAACCCATGTGTTTGGATCCAGGGTTTTCGGGAGGGTTGGACAACCCGACGGGTCGGTTCATCGTATATTGCGTTCGTCGGACAAATGACAATTGCAATTCCCTTTTGGAATCTATCGCATTAATCTCCTGTCCGGACGGTAAATCGTTAGGGACTGTGGCTAGCTTCGTCTCGGACAGGTTCCCGGCATTTTTTCCAGGGTAAACATCGTCGGTTACAAAGAACGACTAGGGGAGTCGAAAGTACATGATCAAACAAACCGAAAACGTATAAAGAAGTTTTCCGGTACGACACTCCGTTGCTGAGAAAATCGTGTCTGAAAGCGCTCTATAGCAACAGATAGAGCCCTTTCAGACTTGAATAACTCAAGAACGGTGCGTCGTAGAAGAAATTTGTAAGGAATGATTTCTAGTTGTTTCGTCTCGGAGAATCAGATAGGGTGTCAAAACTTGAGGGCGGATTATGGGAACTGTGTTTATTCGATCAAAATTGTAGAGATATGGTTTTGCGTCAGCAGGAATGGAACAGTTACGAGTGTTTGTAGTCTAGGAACTTCTGCGAGTTATTTCTCGGGAGCAGCCCGGTGTCTCGCCTCGAAATTGCAAAAGTTTGCACACGCCATCAAGAAAAATGACGAATCGGCTTCGCAGAGGGTGGCGGACTCGCGGGCTCGCTCTGTATTCCACTCGCGCGCGTTGCGTGTCGGCGTTGCCATCGTTTCGCTCTCATTTCATCGATTCTTTCACGCATACAGGTATTGACAGCCAACAAAATGGCTCCTAAAAGTAACTGACGTGAACCCATCGTGAAAAGAAAAAAGTCTCGCGCGTACGATGCAATTTGAATTCCCAGCTGAGTATGAATGACTGGCCGTGCACCGGAACGCGTCAAATCAAAAGGGCACCACAGACTGGTGTCGGAAACCCGAAGGGTTAACGCGTTTTCTGGTTTCGTGTGGGCATGATCGCAGCCCCGGTCGCCTTCGGGGCCGTATCGATTGTTCCGCGTCGAACGTCGGAACGATAGAACGAGATTGGGTTTCACGGTTGCACCGGCGACGGATGGGGTAGGGTAGTGCAAGCACACTTTACTAGGAAGATTGATTAAGCTGCCGTAGCCACCGCCGCCGCCCATGCGAGCTATATTAAAGACGTGACCCGACATAAAGGATCTCTCCTTGTCTTCGGGGGGGGGGGGGGGGGGCTGGCACCGGTCTCTGTCCCTCTCGCGATCCTCCCTATCTGCTCTGACCACATTGATTTTCCGCGGGTGCTCTCTTCCCCTCGGTTTCTTCTTGCCGGTAATTTTCTCTCGGCAAACTCTCCTCCGCCACCCCCCGTCCTCGTTCTTCTTCTTCGACTCCGAAACAAGCAGGAAACGTCCGCGTTCTCTCTTGGTCGTTGTTATCGTCCTCCATCGGACTCGCTGTTTGCTTAGCCCACGCTGCCACTCGAGAGGAACAGCGGCCAGTTTCCTGGCCACCCGAAAGCTTTGCAAGTTTGATTGAATTCCAACGAGTGCCCGGTATCAGGAAATGGACAAGTTGCTGCTCCATTTCTCTATTTCTCTCTTTCTCTTTCGCTCTGCAGACTTGTTTCCTGGGTTTTCTCGTTTCTTTACTTTTTGTTCCAACCTATCCCGATACGTTGTTCGCCGGAGAAAGCTTTTAGCCTTTCTATCCCGAGTTTTGGCGCCTCTCCCCCCCTCCACTCCGCCCTCGACCGGTTATTTTCGGTTCTCACGTCCGCCGCAGGGATTAAAGAGGACGCGGGGGGGATTACGAAGTTTCGTTATTGCCGCCACTAAATGTCCGTTCCCGTTGTAGTTTCTGAATTAAGCGCGGCTAGAGCTTTTATTAAAACCCTGCAGCCGGAGCGCGCGCGCGCGCGCGCGCATGCGTGAGCGCACTCGGTGGCTTCAATTTTAAAATCCGCCTACCGAACGAACGTATTTGAAATTAAAATTGAGTTTGATATTAAAGCGGAAGAGTTGAGCGACGGGGGTGGCCGCCAGGGATGCAGATATTTTATTCGGAGAGAATATTTATTCACCGATTCTCTCTTTTGTCCGCCGGCACCGTTTCGCAAGTATGCGAAAAATTAACGCGGCTGCCGCTGGCTCATCCGTCTCTTGGTAATCAATTTAAAAATGACGTTCGAATGAAACGAAAATAGCGAGTACAAGAGGAGCTATCTTCACCACGTTCAGTTTTTCCAACGTCATTTTTCATGCAAAACACTCTACGTCATCGCTCTTTGAATCAACTTCCAATTAACTTATTTTGCTGCTCTTTTCCTGTTGCCTGCCGAGCTTGTTTACCACGAGTATTTTTCTCGTCGGGAACTAAGCTAGACGCAGGATGAAATTTGTGAATAATTTGGAACAACAATAAGTTCGTCAAAATGATTTCAGATTTTTTATTTTACAATTACCGAGATCTTACAGATATTATTGTGGACACTCGATTTATTAATTCAGACGTATTTTAAAATACGTGCAAGATCTGAATAAATTTAGTCTTGAGAAAGAGCTTCACTTTAACAATTATGGTTGTTGGCGGCATTAAAAAGTACGCGGGGTATTAAAGGTTAAAAGAATTTAAGAAAGAGAAAAATGATTAAAGAAGCGCGGGAAGCTCTATATGGCTACTCTGTCTTACAATTTTTTTTTATTCAGAAAATCTCATAAGAGATTTATTACAACATTAGGTACAAACAAAAGCTAGGGTACATCACTATATTTTTGCTTCTTTTTCCTTAAACACGCAGGTTACAGCTTTTTAGGAACGAAAGTATATAGAGGCTTTAACGTTGGGCCCAGCCAGAAACACAGAAACGTCCAAAGTCAGTTGAATTCTTAATTTACAGAGATTATTCAACAATAGTGATCTTAATTGACGCGAACAATTTTTATTTTGCAATCTACTAGTCACTTTCAGTGCTCAGTTGTCCCAGTAACAATTTCGCCCACAGTTTTCACTTTCTCGAGGCGGAAGATTGTCTGAAATTACACGGTCAGTCGTACCTTGGGATTTCCATGGGGTTTCTAGCCCGGTGAAGTGCATTTTTCATGAGGATCCCGTTAGCGAAGGACATTGTCCCGAATTTCGGCCGGTCCTGGAGAATCCAAGGTCCTTGCCCATCGTCCTCTCAGCGTCTCATCAATTTCACGGTCCTTTCTCCTCTTTGCTACCTAACACTGGCCATTGTCAATCCGGGACACCAGTTTTCCTTGGGATTCCCCGTGGGAGAGCCGGAATAGCGACTTTCGAACCGATTGTTGTCTTGGTTTTTTAACGCGCCGTCAAGACCCACCCGGGTTCGACTCTGCAGCTTTGTCTCGCTTTTTCTCGGAGCGAAATCTGTTGAAATACTAGATTTTATTGGTAGATACAGCTTGTGTATTATTTCTACAAAATCGAATTCTTGAATTTGCAATTTTTTGGCCCTGTGCAATTTTTTGGCCCTGCGCAATTTTTTGGCCCCGTGTAATTTTTTGGACCTGTGCAATTTTTTGGCCCCGTGTAATTTTCTTCACCAGCCGCGCCGGCGTCGTTGCGCACACGTCACTTCACACCTTGATGTCCTGTCTCTCTTTGATGTTCGATGTTTACTCATTCTATCAGCTGTGCTATGATTCTTTGTCGCTTTCGCTCTCTGCATTTTGCGGCTGCGAGCAACATCGATCTTTTTCACGCCGTCTCCGCTTCGATGGTCGCTTTTTTTGCATCTATTGCATACGATAAAGTCTTTGAATTGGTGCAACGAAGCGTCCTGTGTCGGTGGACGTTGACACCGAGGTGAGTTGTGCCGAAGAATAAAACTTTCGTTGCTTTAATCGTTGTCCGCGATTTGTCATGCGGCAACACATGGTTCGAGCATGGTCGAGCGATACAAATTTCATTTGCCAACCTAGGGAAGCGAGAGAACTTGGTCAGAGAGCTTGGTTCGGCGATCCTCTGTGGTTACAACTTCGTTGCACTAATTTGCACTGCGATGCAACGCTTCATTCATCTTCCCAATTTGTATTTACTCTGTCTTCTCTGCCTCGCAGATTTTTAAATGATATTTCTCCATTATCGGTAGATACATACAGTGGCCCACAAAATTGTTCGTACGCCCTTTAAATCGGAATAACTTTCTTGAAATTTGAACGAATCACTTGACTTCTTTTGAGCAATTAGAAGCATTGATATACTTTTAACCCTTAGCGGACGGGGATTATTTTTGGCATACTTTTTGATGGGTCGAATTAATTTTTCTTTGTGAAAGAAAATTGTTTGCTGGGGAGTTTGGTGTATGAATTAAATGAAGGGAAACGTGTTGTGTTCAGTAGAAATTTGTTTCGTATTTTTCGGGTGTATTAATTGATTTAAAAATTATTCACAATCGCAGAACGGTAAAATTGTTCGGGCGACTGTCGACAGACACGCGTCCGCAAAGGGTTAAAATGTGCAATAAAGATTTTGACGAAATTGCAATTAGTGGGAATTATATGAAAAAATAAAAATGGCATTTTTTAAAACTTTATTGTTTCAGCACGTAATAAAAATTCAAAATATGCGGTTTGTAGATCTATGTTAGTTATGCACATGCTGAAAATTTCATCGAAGTCATTTAACCAGTTATCTGTTTTTGCCGAGTATACTCGTCATGGAATAAAAATTAATTAATTGCTATTTATGTTAAAATTGTAGTGAAAATTAAAACGCATGATTAATTTGTCGACATTTCGGAATTTTTCGAGTCAAAGACGAAGTAAAGAAACGAAACAAAGAATTTGACGAGAGGTCTATATGTGATAATTAAAGTTTTCAAAAATTTTTAGTAGCCACATACAAAGTCGAGCTACACAGTTAACTATTTAACAAACGCATGAGCTACAAGCGGTTGAAAGTGGTGATAATCGCAGTTTTTCACGAGTTTTGGTCAATTTCTGCTTATAATTCATAATTTCTTACATCTTTCGATGAGCGTCGTTTTTTTCTACGTCAACCGATCTCGAAGAAATTTTCAGCATATGTATAACTAACATAGATCTACAAAAGTCATATTTTGAATTTTTATTATGGGCTGAAATAAAAAAGTGTTAAAAAGTGCCATTTTTATATCTTCGTGCAATTCCTACTAATTGCAATCTTTTAAAATCTCTTTTGCACGTGATTTACTAAATCAATGCTTCTAATTCCTCAAAAGACGTCAAGTGGTTTGGTCAAATGTGAAGAAAGTTATTCTGATTTCAAGGGCGTACAAACACTTTTGTGGGCCACTGTATATGAAATTCTTGATCAATCCCACTTCGTACGGACTACATTGTTCAATAAATGAAGCCAGCAGATTTTTATGACACGCTAGACTGATTGCCAAATGGATGACGTTGTTCTCGCGTACACCTACGTTTATGCGGCACCAGGATATTTAACGGTTTAGTGAAAGGAAGTAATATTTAATCTAATATGCATCCCCTATTGGCTTTGTTAATATTCATTTTTAAACCTACCAAGCACAAAAAAAAAGTGAAATGCTCTATAAAAGTGAAAAGATTGAAATTACTTTAACTTTTTACGGTTTTCATTATAATCTGTATTTAAACAAAGAAATCAGTTGAATCATTTCCCATGAAACCGTTCTTATAATTGCAATAATTGTAAAAAAGAGAACCGGTCATTCGACCGTGGTAGGTTTAGTGTTAACATTCGTCTTGTCACCTTTGTTATTGATTTATTTAATAGAAGAACAATCTTTAAAATTGTCCCATCCGACTGCAGTGCTAGTTTCGAAGAAATAAAAATAAAATAGTATCCAAAATAAAATATTACACTTCAAATTGATCATTTTTAACGCAAAAATTGACTGAATCAGATTCGAGTGCTACCTCGCCCTCTAAAGACACCCTAATCGTTCTAGGTACCACCGCAGCCATTTCACAGCCCAACTATTTACCTGGTGCATGGGTTTTCCCAACGCAACAAATATTCTCGAAAGTCGCGAATCGTTTCGAATTTCCTTGTTACCGTCGAGGTCGCGGCGCAAAAGCCATCGGACGGTCTCACACCGACGAGAAAGAGATAGGTGGTTCGAGTAGTGAGACGCCTAGAGCGACAGTTAGGAGGGCAGTGGAGGGAAGGGGTTGAAGTGAGAGACAGAGGAGAGAGATAGAAAGAGAGTGCGAGAGAAAGAAACAGAGAGGAAGTGTGAGAGAAAGAGAAAGAGCGAGAGAAAGAGAGAGAAGAGAGGGAGAGAGAAAGAGAAGGAGAGAGAGAGAGAGAACGAAAGAGAGAGAGAGAAAGAGAGAGAGAGGCCGGCGCTTCCCCGAGGGTCTTGCGATCGATCCCTGTGCAATTTCCCGCACATGTCCGCATTGATCTGCCCTCACTTGCCCCCGGCACCCACCCTTGCCACACTGTGAACCACTACCCCCCCCCCCCTCCGCTGACGGCGTCACTGACGCCACCACCCCCTAGCTTCTTCGTTGCTCCTCCGATCGGCCAAACACCCTCCGATCGCGCCATCCGCTGTCCAAACTCGTTCGAACTATAAACCCCCTTTGCGCTATAGTTCTTTCCCTAATGTGCCTTAGATACCCGCGTCACACGGCCTAACGCGCCTGTGTCACGAGCAACGACACGCCTCGCGGCCGACGACACGGTTTTTCAATTTTGCCCATCCGATCGCTGATCGACAGACACTGTCCTTCAGCAGGTTTAGGGCAGGTTTCTGTCGTTTCGTAGACTTACGTCGTGCACCCGTAAATCCAAGATAGCTACAGGCTTGGCGATATCTGAATTGTTCAAGGAATATGCGTACGCCTTCTAGAGTGTTTGGAAATTTGTTTGGTCAGCTTGTTTGGTGAGGTTGTTGGGAGTTTATAGACTACGAGCTGTTGGTTCACTGAAACCTATCTGGAATCTAGCGTGAGCGATTACCAGGTTAATCGAGCGACCAGTGTTAGAAATGATAGATAAAGGGTCGAAAATATTCGGAAATGAATTGTTTGACTGTCGGGCAGCTGAGATGTAACGGTAGGTTTGCGGAATACTAAAATCGACTGTTCTACATTATCAGAATACCGCGAATATGTTCAGCTAAAATTTCAGCTATTCTTGAAATAATATATATCCAAAGAAATAACTTTGTTAAATAGTTCCCCACGGATGCATCTTTACAACATCTATAATGGTGAATTAAAAATATCCGTCAATTCGATGCGTCCCGCAAACCTAGTGTCAATGAGACTCCCCACGGGATATTTAATAAAACTCGCTGAAAGACTTGCAGATTTTTATTTCTGCTCTGTAGCTCACTACCGTGAGGGTAGTTCTATAAACAAAAATAAAAAGACACGGATTTCCAATTGAATTTCCCCCAAACCCACGAAGAGGACAATGGATCCCCCAATCGGGCAGTGACTTTCATCATTCCAGCGGACCGGTGGCGGGATTATTGCGAATAGAGACGCACCGCGGAGTGATTTCGTCGCCGGAACTGGGGGTTAATTAAAAAACGCGAGGACAGACTGTCCGCGCGAACTTCTCGCCCCCGGGGTATCGAAATTACGTGGATCCGGCTGACACAGGCCGCGGCAGCGAGCAGACGAGCTATAGGACAAAAGTTATTTTCCAGCGTCCTCTAGTTCTCTCTCTCTCTCTCCTCTCTCTCTCTATTTCTCTTTCTATTTCCACCCCGTGGCCGCCCTGAAAAGCTCGTAAAAACTTGGGCGTCTGTGCGAGGGGGCGATGTGGTCGTGGATGTGCACGAGGGCCACGAGTTCGTAGGCAACAACGTGGGCTAGCTAAATTAAACTTCCCCTTGCCCTAACCCCTTGGCGGGAGCACTGTAACCCCCATACATCACGCGGCCTGTCATAAACCTAAGCCGTGCCAAGCGCGTTCGATGCAACCGATCGTTAAGGAAGTCGGTACCGGAAACCAGGTGTTCCTTCCTCCACGCGGATACCAGCTGGGAGAGTGCCCGATAGATAAAACGCAACGTTTATTGATCGCTTAAAAATTGCGGGGAGTTACCGAAGAAATATAAAAGCTGAACACGCGGTGGCGGAGGGACAGGGCAAACGCTCTTCGAGGCATGTTCGAGAGTGCTCGAGGCGGTCGCGCAGGCTGCCAATTGTGCTCTCGATACATATTGCCGAACTGCATATGCTGCTGTCTACGTTCGTGTTATCGAGGACACACTAATGCGCTATAGTTACACCGAATTCAATTGGCTATTCAAGGTCTTGTCTATCGCTCCGCAATCTAACCAGTGTTGCTGGCGAGTGGTTGCTTGCGAGGGAGGATGACAGGCTTCGTCTTTGTCAGCTACTTTTTGTTAATGTACAGACCCCCTTGTTTGAGACTGATATATGAATTCGCTTCCTTCTGATAGAGCATTTACAATAAAGAGTGCTTGAAATGCAATGAAAGTGCGCTGTGCGTCCTATCAGGCGGATTATATATCAGGAATTATTTTGTGACGTCACATTTTACCACTATCTTTTCTTGACTGGACATATACACATACTATACCTATGCTTCCTTCTGATAGAGAATTTTCTATAGAGTGCTTGAAATGCAGTGAAAGTGCGCTGTGCGTCCTATCAGGCGGATCATATATCAGGAATTATCTTGTGACGTCACATTTTACCACTATATTTTCGCATACTATACCTATGCTTTCTTCTGATAGAGCATTTTCCATAGAGTGCTTCAAATGCAATGAAAGTGCACTGTAGGTCCTATCAGTCGAATCATATAACAGAAATTATCTTGTGACGTCACATATTGCCACTGTCTTTTCTTGACTGGACATATACACATACTATACCTATGCTTCCTTCTGATAGAGAATTTTCTATAGAGTGCTTCAAATGCAATGAAAGTGCGCTGTGCGTCCTATCAGGCGGATTATATATCAGGAATTATTTTGTGACGTCACATTTTACTACTATCTTTTTTTGACTGGACATATACATACTATACCTATGCTTCCTTCTGATAGAGCATTTTCGATAGAGTGCTTCAAATGCAATGAAAGTGCACTGTGCGTCCTATCAGGCGGATCATATATCAGAAATTATCTTGTGACGTCACATTTTACCACTATCTTTTCACATACTATACCTATGCTTTCTTCTGATAGAGCATATTCGATACAGTGCTTCAAATGCAATGAAAGTGCACTGTACGTCCTATCAGTCGAATCATATATCAGAAATTATCTTGTGACGTCACATATTGCCACTGTCTTTTCTTGACTGGACATATACACATACTATACCTATGCCGGGTATAGTATGCTTAAGTATATATGGTCTAAGCTCACAACATTGAACATTTCTATGAGCCCCCACTATTCAGTGAAGATCAGGCCCCCAAAGACGACTGTCAGAGTGGGGATAAGGCCCCAACTTCCTGATCCATTCCACCTCGCTAGCGACACTTAGAATGTACAAAAGAAGGCTTAGGGCCAATCGATCAAAAACGCCAGTGGACCAGCGTGTATCGTGTGTACATCTCCGATGGACCGGTGACCCTTCGTCTGATTAGTTCCCCAGGGAGGGGCGGTGATCCGATTGAAAGGATCCTGGTTCGAGGTTCTACGTCTGGAAGCTCGGTCGTCGTCTCTCATTTCGAGCAAAGACGCCACGCCGTGTCGTCTCTCCTTCTTCTCTCTCGCGTTGAAATAGAAACGCTCGTCGATATCGTCGTCCTCTCTGCTGGTTGTTTGCGGGATGCTCCCGTAAGTTGCGTAAGAGGAGAGCAGACGCCGAGGAACTTTCCCGGAAACCCGAAGACATCGATCTTCGGCTTCCCTTCAGCCAATCAGCGATGCCGGCTGCTTCTTGAGAACCAGGTCCCTCGTTAATGCAGCGCAATTCGTCGGAGCGACGCCGCTAATGGACTGGCGCAATCATCCCAGCCTCGCCACTGAATCTGCTTCCTTGTCGGCCTCTGTTCCTTCCTTCCTTTCCGTCCGACGATCACCGTCGTTCGCTCTATTTTCCGAATTCATCTCATAACTCTGTCATTTCGTGTTTTGTCCCCTTTTACCGCCCCTCATCCATCCTCCTTTTACTGCCTTTTATTCCACGTGCTCCTCGGTATCGGGCCCCTCTCTCTCTCGCTTTTCAATTCGCCGAACCACGTGCGCCTGGCTCTGTTTCAAAAGCGGAACATTGTGAGCAACGCTCTCTCCTTCGCTCTTGATGTCCTCTACCGAGTTGTTTTCAAGTTTCTTCCGACTAACTGCCACGTGTTAGAGAAGACTGTGATTGGCTCTGTCTTCTGGGAGTCTCGGTCACGTGCCACACGGAACAGCTCTTTGTCGCATTAATCCTCTCCTCGATTTTGAAGAGGTCTTCAAGGGTTGAAAGGTACATTGGTGGGTTAGGGTGAAGGTGAACTAGCGCTGGTTAGACCTCGAATCTTATTATGATTATATATGCCCATTTTGATGGACAATGTGCTTTTGAGGGTGCTTATTCTTTGCTGATTCGTGGGATATCAAGATTGCTCCTAGAGCATCCACAGGCAAGTCTGCTGCAACAAATTGCTTTTCCAATTTCTGAAATCATTTCTTTCTGCCTTTTTTGGTTATAATATTCAAGTTTGCTGTACATAGCGGGAGTCTATATAGATAACACCCTCTCAGGGGTGCTTATTATTCTTTGCTAACTCGTGGGGAAGATTGTGCTTAGTATATCGAAAGACAGGTCTCCTGTAACGTATAAAGTGCTTGTTCAATTTATAAAGCTACTGCACTGACTTGTACATCATTGTTGCAAATGGTATTAAGTCCTTATTAAACCAGGTGAAATGAAAAAATCTTCCACAAACTCAAAAGAATTAAATTAATGAAACAAAAACTGACGAAATGTATCATACTGGTTACTCTTTTAGCTTTTCTACATCCTACATATTCTAATCCAAATTAATTTGTTCGACTTATTATTCTTGGCTAACTCGTGGGGAAGATTGTGCTTAGTATATCGAAAGACAGGTCTCCTGTAACGTATAAAGTGCTTGTTCAATTTATAAAGCTACTGCACTGACTTGTACATCATTGTTGCAAATGGTATTAACTCCTTATTAAACCAGGTGAAATGAACACGTTGTTTGCTGGATCGTAATCCTAAAAATCTTCCACAAACTCAAAAGAATTAAATTAATGAAACAAAAATTGACGAAATGTATCATACTGGTTACTCTTTTAATTCTTCCTCATCCTTCATATTCTAATCCAAGTTAATTTGGTCGACTTATTATTCTTTGCTAACTCGTAGGGAAGATTGTGCTTAGTATATCGAAAGGCAGGTCTCCTGTAACGTATAAATTGCTTCTTCAATTTATAAAGCTACTGCACTGACTTGTACATTATTGTTGCAAATGGTATTAACTCCTTATTAAACCAGGTGAAATGAACACGTTGTTTGCTGGATCGTAATCCTAAAAATCTTCCACAAACTCAAAAGAATTAAATTAATGAAACAAAAATTGACGAAATGTATCATACTGGTTACTCTTTTAACTCTTCTACATCCCTCATGTCCTAATCCAAATTAATTTGCTCGACTATACCTTATTAAAAAGTAATTTTGTAAACTTGGTCAAAGAATAGTGTCACCTATGTATGTCCGACGTGGCAGTCAACGTGTTAACTCTTTGCGGCACAGGATTTCAGATAATAAAATGGACCCATGTTGCATAGATATTTTATTGCGTTTTAAATGAAACAAAATTGGTATATTTTTATTAATAAAGTTATCACATAATGTAGAAACATAAAAAAATACTAATAGTTTAATTAAATTTGTTGTTATAGGGTGGGACTCAAATAGTCCACCACTACAAATTTAAGCTTCAGTTTTTATTATAAAGCTCTTCAGTTGCTTATGTGGAACTAATTTTTATAAAAATTAACTTCTACGATTTTTCACATAAAACCAGGAAAAAAAGATTGTCGCAATAAATCTTCCGCTTGCAACAATTGATGAACCTGTATTGGCATGTTGAATGTTGCCAACACAAGTGAATACATTTGTAACATTTGTTGAAGATATTACCAACTGCTTTACGTAAACAAAACGAAATATAAACCTGTGCGCATGCAGCTATTGCAATATTTCGAGGTGGGACTAAAAATGTCCCACCATGCATTACGGTGCATCAAAAAGGTGGGACTAAAAATGTCCCACCATGCATTACGGTGCATCAAAAAGGTGGGACTAAAAATGTCCCACCATGCATTACGGTGCATCGAAAAGATGGGACACTTTTAATTCTAGCGTGCCCCAAAGAGTTAATAGCGCAGAGATATTTTGTTAGAATCTTTTATAATTAAAGAAGATGTTAGAAGACCAATTTCATCAAATTTTAAGGTCCCCACTTTTGTTATAGTATTCCGACGAATCAGTCTCCGCGTGCACTTCTAGCATTTTCCCATTCGCGTTCCAAGGACACTGTTTTTCCCATTAGACCCAATGGAAACGGCGCACCTAAAGTCTGATGGCTCATTCGAGCAGCACTCCCTCTACTTTACCATCTCTTTCACGAGAATAACAGCCACTCTTCGCGATCCTACCGTTCCTTCGGCGTCCCCTGTCTGTCCAGGATATTTTCTCTTCCGGTTGAACGTTCCACCCCCGTCGGATGTTCTATCATTCTCTTCCGAGCGATCGGCTCGGAGGCTCGTCGTAATCAAGCGCGCGCGTACACTTGCTGCCCTAATCGATCGGACTCGCTGCTACAATTACTCACTCGACCGTCTTACGTGATTCCATCCGACAGGGAAAAAATTTCCACGCGAAACAGCCCTCGTCAACCTAATCGACTGCCGATATTCCGCGATCGCGCCTCGACTTCCGGTCGAAACCTATTTTGGGATGTCGAGGGAAGAATTTGCTACATTGACGAGCAAATTGTTATGGGGGCTGTTTTGATAGGTATTAGTGCGTCCCATAAGTTCGTGCCGTTTACTGTTTTATTATTTAAATTAATATTTGAAACGTACTTTCAAAGTCAACGAAAAAATATAACCACCTCCTCTACAACCTCTTCCCACTTTTTTGGTAAAGATATTACACCGTCACTGTAAAATTTCTGTGGTTTTTCATTCAAATACTTTTCAATCCGCGGCACGAACTTATGGGACAACCTAATATATCTAAAAATTGCTAGTTCGTATTCAATCAAGAGGGTATTTAGGTTACGGAGTCATTTTGTAGGCATTTTTGGGGAATTTTGGACAGGATATTAGAACACCGCTTTATAATTGGGTCTTTCGAGATTTATTTACTAGTATTTGAACTACATTATTTATTTTTTTAATGGCAAAATACTTAAAATTGCAACGGTTATGTCCGATTGAAAGAAAAGTAGTCTTAAAATGGCATGTCCTGACTGCTGACATGATTCAGCCAGTTCTAGGGGACCGAAACAAAAAATCAGGGCGCCATTTTGTTTGGCACGAATGTGGTTACAGTCATAATATCTCATTGCTTAAAAAAAAATGACGGGTCTTTAAATTCGAAATACCCATATCTACGTTAGATTTACGAATTCTGAAAAATCCTTCTGCACAAATACTTTATAATAATTATACTCAAAGAAAATACAATAAAAATATCGATGTCCTGAAAGCAATAAATCAGAATACACCCTTAATAAAATTCTGTGATGACGGGAGTGAATTTCGTGCACACTATCTTTGAATGAATACCTTGAAGCCAATGTTCATTGCTTATAAAAGAGGATAACGTTGTTTCGTTGCATTATAACAAAACTTCTAGTGTCTACATTGATATTGTCAGCTTCTTGTTTAAAGCTTAGCCAAAACAATATCCTATTTCTTCGTCAATATAAAAGAGACCTGTTTCAAACATTAATTTTCGACTGTAACGTTGCCAGCAAATGAAAAGAAAAACAAGAACTACATTGCTGGTTCTACATTTTTAGAACAAGACTACTCGATAAACAGGAAAGGGGCTAACTTGCTATTCCACCGAGATCAGTATAGCTTCAGCGATAAATCAGGCGGTGTTAAGAACTATTTCATGCTTTCGCCTGCATACAGGTGTCGTTGCATAGGCAGCCGGAGATTTACTTTCGTGGTTGACGTCGACGGAAAAAATCAGAACGGAAGGGATCTTAGTTCCGCGCGCGGATTCCGGGCCGATCGAGCCGATACGTAAATCATCGGTGAATACGGTCCGGAGGCTTTCGCGTTCTGTATACCGGTTGTGTAATTCTAATAAATTGGTCGTGCGTCCCGCGTTGTAAATCAGCGCGCCCGGTCTCCGCTGCGTTTTCCTTCTTGCTCGAGCGATACATCACCACTGGCAAAAATTAATCCTTGGAGTTGCGAGGACGAGTCCGCTCGTAAATTACACAGGATACCGCCCACGGTATCGGATCCCCGCGATCATCTCAACACACTCCCACGATTTTTAACAAGGGCCCTTTGCTTCCGCGTACAAGATACGAGCAGAAACTGGAAAAATCGGCGAAACTGCGACGATTCTGTCAACATTTCGCTAATCTCGGTTCGCATTTTTATGAGACATTGATGAAGCCGATTTCTATGGTTCCTTTTAACTCTGAAAAGGAGAAGACACGGTCATCGAGTCTTAGATTTTGTCGAAACGTTGTATACTGGTAGACTTCGTTCTCCTGTTTATGAAAATATAGCATTATAGACGTCGATACTCAATAATTTTTGAGATATTTACAATTTAAATTTCATTATAGGCGTTAAGCCGTTAAGTACAGTTTTGGTTGAAGCTTTTGTCAAGTGCTAAACGGATGATGGTAACGTACTAGATTCATTACCGGGAAGGCCAGTGTTCAAATCCCTTTTTCCTTTTTTTCCATTTTTTTTTCTGTTCGGTTTATCTATTTTAATTAATTGTATTTTGCACATGAAAAATACACTCATAATATCTATAGGAAACAAAATATAAAAATTAGATTGAAAAGGAATATAATAAGAAAGACACACTGACTTCATCAATCTTAACGTATCTCAAAAGATGTTGAGTATCGACGCCTATAATGCTACATTTTCATAAACAGGAGAACGAAATCTACCAATATGCAAAGTTTCGAGAAAATCTGGGACTCCATGACCGTGTCTTCTCCTTGTGAGTGCACTATTTGGGGTAACATTTGACATAGAAGAAGATATTCGCTTTTAACCCTTTGCACTCGTGTGGTGACTCTGAGTCACCTTAAAAAATTGCTATACACTATCCAAAATATTTTCCACATTGTTAAAGTTACTTGTATTTAATGAATTATTAAATATTTAAATATTCTTCTAGTAAATTGCATCAATCTCATATGCACAAAGTGAAAAGAATCATATAGAATGTTAAAATTGTTTGTATTTAATGGATTATTAAATATTTGAATATTCTTCAAGTAAATTGCATCAGTTTCATATGTACAAAGTGAAAAAATCATATAGAATGTTAAAATTGTTTGTATTTAATGGATTATTAAATATTTAAATATCCTTCAAGTAAATTGCATCAGTTTCATACGTACAAAGTGAAAAAAATCATATAGAATGTTAAAATTGTTTGTATTTAATGGATTATTAAATATTTGAATATTCTTCAAGTAAATTGCATCAGTTTCATATGCACAAAGTGAAAAGAATCATATAGAAATATTTTAGGTCCGAAGAAATGTTTGGTTTTGATGCTGGAATAGTTCCGAGTGTAAAGGGTTAATTATAATTTTTCTTATTTCATGCTATACCCGATATCCAACAAGAAGGTACCTGACGAACAATGAGTTTCAGGCTATATCTGTCCTAATGACATAACAGAACTTAATCGTGGACAAAACCTAACTCGTGCTTAAGACAGTTCAAATCACAAATCACTTTGCTTCCGGTATATGAAAATTCATGACGTCGTGGGTGGTCGAGTGGGAGAGTGGAGACTTTACTGCAAGGCAATCGCGTAATGAGATTTGTTGAGTTCCTTCTAATTTAATGTCAACTGTAGGTTTACGGGTTCTAATATTTTTAATTTATATTCATCGAGATTGTAAAGATGCATCCTTCAGGAATTATTCAATAAAATTATTTCTTTGGGTATATATTATAAAAAAATTGATTAGAAATTTGAATAGATACATTCTTGCTAAACTACTCGTTTTTAATGCTCCGTAAACCTACGGTTAAATATATAAGTTAATTTAAAGACGAAAACAGATCTCTGCTTTGAATTGTAACTTTTCTGACTGAAATGTTATAATTTAATATCAACAGTTTGAGTGCTATTATATGTAGGTTGAGACACAGGCATTTCTTAAAATTGAACGTCAAGTATGATTGAATGCAATTCTGAAAATATCGATGCTCTGATTTCCTGAGAAGTGCACAAAGGTTAATCTCGGTCTTCTCTTAAATTATTTTAGTAAGCAGACAATACTAAATGTGAACTTTTACGGATGGGATCAGAAAAGTTTTACTGGAACGTGACATTTATTAATTAATTAATTTAAAGGGACGTCTACTGTTCGATGGAAGTTTTATTTCGGTTCATACGGGCAAGTCGGAAAGCGAATCCATTATTAAGTCGATTCGAGCTTCTAAAATAAAGGTTCTTGCATAAATTTCAAAAACAAGGGAGCTTGAAATTTATAAACGAACTTTATTTGCTTATAGAAGATTTATGCAACGCAATGCTTACGATTTAGAAGCCTGAACAGCTTCGAAACTCCTATCTTGTTAGATTAGACAATGCTTAGAACAATTTTGCTTTTCGAGAGAACTTTCTTTCCGACTTCCGCGATGGAATGCAAATTCCCAAAATTCCCAAAATCGTTCGGTTCTGATCAAATGAAGAATTATACGCTGCCATCCAAATAAAGCTCGTAGAGGCTGTCATAGCAATTACCGCCGCGGAATTATCCGACTTAAAAATAATCTCGATACTCGAAGGCGCGAGATCTCGCAGTAGGATCTCGAATACGGCGTGCCTGCACATCCTTCCCTTTTTACGTAATGAGACGCGCACGAAAAGTGGGAGAGGCCTTTTGCTTAGAGATTCGTAGGAAAGATAGTCGTAACGAGGCGTAGAGGGTGGATCAATACGAGGGTTCTTACGTAGTTCGCCGACTGTCTCTCTCTTTTCTCATTCTCTCCGTGTCTCTCGTCCTTTCTCCCAACACCGCCCCCGAACACCCACCGCCGTCTTCCGTTTTCACTTATCTCTTTCTTACATCAGAAACTCCCGTTTTTGTCTCGATTATCTACCTTTGTTTTCTCTCTATCTACATTTAACTATTCTCTCTCTCTCTCTCTGTCTCTCTGTACCTGTCGCTCTCTTCATATCTCTATCTCTCTCACACACTCACCGAGAGCTTGAAAATGCACGAGAGCGGAGGTAGCGACGGTGCTCGGTTCCTGGGGAATCATGGTCTTCTGCTTTCATAGCGTTTCCTTGCACCGAGGATACTCGCAAACCTCTCCGAACGAAAATCGCTCGCCACGGTCCAACGCTTTTCACGACACCAATACCGGAAACAAATTTTTAAACTGGACCATCGGGGAAGCATTCTTTACAACATAGAAAAGTTTGCACCCTGATTGGTCCATTCTCATTGTAGAATAATCGCCAAGCAACCGACATACCGATCGAGCTGAACAATCTTCTGCTTTTCGAAATCGGTTCAAAATGATTTGCAACATTAGCAAACCTGTTCTCATGATCGATCGATACCTCGAGCTTGGGGCAGAAAGTTAGACAAACAAAAAGCAACATACATACCGATCCAAGTCGAGCAACTAAATGATTTCTAACATTAGCAAACTGGTTCTCGCGATTAATTGGCCGAGCTTGTGGTACAGTAAACGTTATAGCAACGAGGAGCTTAGAGCAAGTTAGAGCAGAAAGCTCGAGAAGAACGGGCTGAAAAGCGGTACGTCCGCGTCGCGATCGATGCGTTCCGTTCGATTCGCCTACTTTCATGCGAGAGAGAAAGAGCAACGGAGCACAACAACATCAACAACAAGAACAACAGAACACACCAAAACATCCTACAACCGGGCATGCCCTGAGAGTACGAGAGTAGCGCGAGAGAGTGTGCGTGTCCAGTGTGTTCCGAGAGGAGCGTGCGTGCGTGTGTACATCGAACACTGTGTGGGTGGCGTGTGCGTGAAAGGAGAATGCTGGAGAAAGATAGTCTCGGTGTAGCGGAGGGTGGTGATCGAAAGTGAGAGCGAACGATGACGAAGGGAAGAAGGAGATCGGAAAAGAGAGGAGAGGTGTGCGTTTGAGAGAGAGAGAGAGAGAGAGAGAAAGAGAGAGAGAAAGAGAGGGAGGATTGGTGAGTGGGTGTGTGGGAGGAACAAAGATTGCGATTGCGAGCGTGTGCGAGCGAACGGGGCGGATGTGCTGCTAGAAAAGAGTGAACGGGGGTGAAAGATAGAGAGAGAAAGAGCGAGAGCGAGAGAGTGACAGAGAGAGAGAGAGAGAGAGGTAGAGATGAAAGACGACAGAATCAACTGACGGGCACGTCCTGGTTGTAGGATCGGTGATGCCGAAGAGGGAGGAATCCGCGATGGCGGCGGTGGCTGCGGCCGCCAGCGAAACTACGCAAGCCGTGGAGAATTTCGCGAGACTCTACACGGCACTGCGCCACGACGACGCTAGGCCTCTCTGCCGTTACTGCGGCAGAAGCTACTCGTCGCCGAGCAACCTCCGGCAACACGTGAAAAATGTCCACTCGAATTGGCCGCCGCCGGACACGTGGCCGCAGTGCAACGTGTGCGGGAAACGCTGCAAGACCAAGCATTACCTGATCAATCATCAGCTACAGGCGCACGGGATACACCAGCGGCCTAGCCTGAACAATCCCAATCAGCAGCACCAGTCGCCCTCGTCCTCCTCCTCGTTGCCATGAGTACGGTCCTCAGCGTCCGATGTCGACCACGCGGACACAGAACACACGGAAAAATCGCTCGTGGACAGATGAAGCCGGGGGCCGGCCTTCGAACCTCACGGACACAGCCTGGACCCACAATTTTGCATCCCCTTCAGGTTGATGATGCTACGGTTGGGGATCGATGGCTGTGCACCCCGTGGATACAGCCTGGACCCCAAATTTTCCATCCCCTTGAGGTTGACGATGATCCTGTTCAATGTTGATGACTCTAGACCGCGTGGAAAGTTGATTTGTTTCGTTCAATTGGTAGTTCGCATGTGAAACACTCTGGGGAAAGTTGTAAGTCTTGGGTTCTGAGGTTTCTGATCCTGGAGGTCAAGATCAAGCGGGTTTTAGGCTGTGTTAGCTGATTTTAGGGTTTAGCACTCTTAGGATCTTTTTAATGAGGTTTTGGATGCTCTAGACAGCGATATTTGTTTTATATTATATTCAATTTTAACACAGTGATGTGATTTGACTGGAAGGTATTTTTATTAATAGGCTTTATTTTGAAGAAACAGCATCCTTTATCTTGTAGACTTCTCAGTCGTTTAGGGTACATCCTCTGTATGTAAATTAATTAATTCTTTTTGGAACGATTGCTATTGTTGACTTGTATTGTGGATCTTGAAGATTGAATTTCCAAATGAATCCGGGTTTTTAATCAGTCTGCGATCAAATGATATCTTCCAATTCAATTAAACTTCCATTAGTTTCAAAATGGTGTCGAATGTATGGAATGACATATTTGTAGTAAACGTAATCCACGCCAAAAGACAGATTATCTAATATGACAAGATACAATCGTCTCGATCGTAATTTTTCAAAGAGATTAACTATCTTTGATTAAAGTATTGTTTTTAAAACGCAGCACAGGTATTTCCATCTCACGTCTTTCTACAAATTAAATCGTCGTCCTCTAATGAACGGAACGTCCAGTAGACAAACGCAGAAACGCGTATAAATTTCCCAGAGCGGCGACCATAAATTCCGCCATCTGGCTACAGAATTAATCAAGCAACATCCCCCGGTAGAATCATTCAGCAAAGTCGCTTAGTATTCTTTCCAGTAACCACCCCCAATTTCGCCCCAGATATAGAATCGCCTTCGGAAGTTATTAAAAAAAAGGAACAGAAGAACTTTCCGCGGGTCCAATAAAGTACCTCGCTGCCTAAAGTCGCCGACTACTTTCGTGACGGAGATTAAACTCCGAAAGTAGATTACGATCTGGGTTATAACCCGATTCGTATATACCCGAAGGTCGTGGAGACTGTTTCCGGCGGTGGGCTGTATCCACGAGGTCAACCGACAGATTCTTTCTATTTTCCGTACTTTCGACGCCAGACGAACGGCAACATCAATTATGAAAAGACAGATAATTTTTTTACGTCAAACGATCGCGAGCGTCTACGTATGCAAGTTTGGTAGTAGAGCGATTTTAAACGTTCATCAATGTGTACTCAACCGGGGATGGAATGAAACTGTTCAGATTCTGAATCAGGTGTGTAGTGACTCGGTATTTTTGCGACTGTTGTCTTTTCTGATTCGAGAAAATTGGTATAATTAACCGAGTTTATTAACTGATAATTGTTCTGTTTATTCTTCTGTGTAAAGAAGAAAATGATTGATATAATTTTAATAGAGTAGAATTAATATTCCTCAGTATTAAATTGTTCATTATTTTAGATTACACAATATTCTTCTGTAAGAATTACTGTCTAAAATAACTCGGAAGCAATTTGATCTGTTTATGTCTCCTATTATCTCAGGTATTATGGTGACCTTGAGTTTTTCAAAAGTTTTCTCAAGGTCAGCTCAAGATCATGATACTATATATCGCTCAATTCGTCCTTCCATCGGCAACAACGCTGTGTTAAAAAAGAGTGCATTGATATCGAAAAAAACCCAAAGATAGCTTCATATCTCAGAAAAAGTAAGATATAAAAAAATGAAATTCAAATCAAAATCAAATAATTCATTAAAAGGTTTTTCTTATACAGCCAACAGATACCGAGTTATTTTAGATAGTAGTTCCTACAGACTCACCCTGTATAAAGAAAATATTCTATATCAGGATGAAAAGTTCGAACTCAAGAGTTCAAAGTAGCTTCGACTGCAACGCGTGTGACAACAAATTGAAACAATTCCCAAAAATTAACACGAAACAGAAAAAAAAAAGAAACGAATCAGAAGCTAGGAGCCGTGCTCGCAAGTTTAATAACATAGACCGAACAGTTTCATTCGATCCTCTCACGCCTCCGCCACCTTCGATCAGACCGCAGGTTGCACAGTGCATCCAGGTGAGGAAGCTCGCGTTCCGATCCAGGCAGGGGCGGATGCTTTCGTAATAATCTGGCACGTGAGATTCAACCCCGAACACGAGTTCGAGTGCCTCGCTTCAGTATTCGATTTACGCGATGATTGCGCGGATTCCGTACAGTCTTGTCTGGCAATTGCCCGCGATATCGAGCATACAGAGACGGAGAGTGTGAGAGATGAGAGTATGAGAGACGGAGTAAGTGTGAGAGCGAGAGTGAGTGCGAGAAAGAGACACAGGGAGAGAAAGAGAGACAAAGAGCGCTAGAAAGAGAGACAGAGAGAGAGAGAGAGAGAGAGAGAAAGGGACGTCGAGAGCGAGAGAGACTGAGAGATAGAGCAATTAGCGATCCGCCAGATACCAGCAACCATTTGCGGGATGTAACCCCCTAGATATGGGAGCATGAGACCTAGGAATTAGGGGGTGGGATCGCGGCAGCTTTGGTGTACTCTGTTTTTATTAGGGGGTCGGGGGTTGGGTTGGGTTTACGGTGGTGGTGGCTGGTGGTAACGTTGGTGTGGTGGTGGTTGCAGATCACGGGCTCGATGAGGCAGAGGGCGCGGCTTACCACCACCACCACAGCCATCACCAGCAACATCATCGGCATCGTCATCATCATCCACCATCCGTCCCTCCTCCTCACCATCACCATCATCAGGCGCTACAGAAAGACGAGCAAGAGCAATCGACCACCGGGAGCAGCAGCGGCGGCAGCAACAGCAACAACGTCGGGACATCGAGCAGCAATCCCGGGACCAGCAAGTACCAGAGAAGCCCGGCGGACTTCCGGCAGCAGAAGATGATGCGCGACCACCATCAGCAGCACGGTTACAGGTGTCCGCTCTGTTGTAGGACCCTGCAGGACATCAGCACGATGAGGGCCCACCTGGAGCACCATTATCCACGCGACTCCCCCACCTGTCCCGTTGCGTCCTGCGCGAAAACCTTCTCCCATCCTAACAGCGTGCGCAACCATATGCGTCTGAAGCATCCCGTGCAGTGGGACCAGATCAAAACGCTCAGGTGGACCTACGTCTGATAAAATCAAGGCAACAACGACCAACAGCCGCCACGGATCTTTGATTTTTCTCTTGCTCCTGTCTCATCGCTGTCCTTCTCGCTCGGATGATCCTCTTTGATGATTTTTTCTTTTTTCTCTTTTTTCTCTCCTTTCGTGACTCCTCTTTTCCTTTTGACTACCCTCCCAGACGGTGTGTTATCGATTTGCACGTGACTCGATATCGTTTCTTGGACATGGTGGAGGGTGCGTTTCTGTTTCCACGAAAAGGTCTCGCGTGCCAGAGCCTATAAACCGTTTCGAAAGGTCGCGCGACGAGGTTGTAAGTATACTGAGGGTACGGGAACGACTTCCAGGGGTTCTTCGAGGAACCATAGTGTATGTAAAGTGTCCTCCGTGGAAAGCCGCACAAAAGCACTGTTCCCTCTTTTCCTACTCGGAACCAACGACCCCACACTGAGAAGCGCACACTTTGTAAATATTTCGGAAGATTATATTGATGAACAGAAAAGAAGGAATATATTATATATATATAAATATAAATATTATAGAGAGAGTATATATATATATATATATTATGAAGAGATAATCTATATATATATTATTATATATAGTGAAAAGAAGAGAGTTGATTTTGTATAAAAGAGAAGACAAAAAAAAAGATAAAACGTACGAAGCAGTATTTCCAAGTAGAGCCTGAATGAGAAACGAGAATGAACAAGATGAGAACCGCGTAGTCACACTATAGGACACACCGTGTAATAAGAGTAACGTCGTCTGTAAGACTACGACAGTGTGTTGTCGTCGGCGACGACAGCGTAAACGGTTAGGTTATACGTATCTTACAAGAGAAAACAATGTTCCTCTAAAGCTGAGTAAGCCAGCCTTACGTTAAAGATCGTAGTATTAAGACCGTAGATGGGAGTCGAGAGAATTATAAATTATGTACGAGCGGGACGAGTAGTAAAAATATCCGCGGCGCACCGGCGAGAGATGGAAGCGTAGTGTAGTTGCAAGTTGCAACTGCAGTCGCGCGTTGCGCAGAGCGTAATCTGTGTCGACCGGGACGCCGCGCGTGTGCACCGGTCTCTGCCCATGAGTAACTTCGCGATGCTTCCGTAATTGTTAATCGAGGAAACGCAATATTATACGTATATTTACACACATACAATTATACAACACGCGTAGAGAAACGCAATAGGGGACGCGCCGCTGCGCTTCGAAAATTAAACGACCTTCGAGGGCTGATTTTTCGAGTTTTTAGCGCATGGGTCTTTCCGAATTGTCTAGAACGACCGGTGGTTTTGATGAACATGAATTCATTCCAGCTTGTTCACTTTTCATTTTACGTTTTTTACGATTATACGATTTTTACGATTTTTTAGGAGCGTATCAGTGTTCTTTTATTTATTTGTCAACCTGCTGTTTTCTGTTTAAGATTGGTTTTTTTAATTTGGCTGCTAGAAAATTTGCAACTCTGAAGCGAAATAAATCGAAGTCCCGACTTCTGAGGATTAATCGCTGATATCAGAATAAATTTTGATTTTTTCCTTTTTAAGATTATTGGTATATGTTGTTGAAACATAGCCACATACGATCAGTAAAGTCTAACATTAAAAGATTCTGTAGTTCCATAGTAGAAAAATCCCAAAGTATAAAAATAGGTGAACACACTTATTTTTACTATTGACAGAAGTAGCTTCAGAGATGTAGTAATCAGTAGAAATGGAAATTTTTAATTATAGATTTAATTAAAGGAGTTAATCTCGACTAGTAATTCAGAGAAGAGTGAAAGAAATTTTATGTTAGTGTTCGACACGAAAATCTGTAATTCGCGCCACTAATGAATAAGACGATGCTGCCATCTGTCTCTTTCATCAGACTGTCCGTGACGACCCTTGGTGTGTGGTGGTTTTTGTTTGAGGATGCAGAGGGGAATATTTAGTTGTTGGAGCAGCGGTGTTGTACTTGACCGGAACGAACTTGATGGGCGCCAATTGTCTCTTCTCCCTGTGTTGATCAGGACTATTGCGTCGGGGATTGTGAAGGTCCGGGCGCCATTTTCGGCAATGTATCCTCTTGTGATGAGGAGGGAATACGTGCTCATCCAGCTGCACGAGCACCAGCTTGAGCGATAATTAATCAAGTATTGAAACTTGGCGTTGGCTTCTTGTAAATTATGAAATTCTTCCGGTTTTATGAAGTAGACGGTTGCTGGTTTGTTCACCATTTTTGTTCAGTGGTCGTACAGGAGGTGGGTTTCTATGGTCTTGTAGATTATATGGGAGTGTGGTTGCGTTGCGATGGCTGAGATATTGCGATGCAAGTTTCCACTATGGGATTAGTGACAGCATCGATTAACACGTTGAGTGCCAATCCAGCAACATCAAAAAATCCATAAAATCGAAGTGATTTATTCAATGTAATAGAGATTGAAAAGGTTAAAAGTATAACACTGAATAGTCCCTCAACCTTCTTACTTTTTTGGATATTAATCAAATTTGGTAAAATGAATATACTAAGGTAAAAATTTATTTTGATATCTGAATAAATAATTCTGTTACCCATATATGGTTGACATGGCAGCCAACGTGTTAAAGATTGATAGGTCATCTAAAAGCGTCAGCCTGTGTAAGCAGACTGCGGTCGATTGTTTTGATCCTAATCATCTCAGAGGCCTCAGGCCAAGAAACAACTGTTTGCGTTTACAAACGTTAATTTATTATCAAAGAGACTAAAACGCTACAATCGATGTAAACGATCTATAACTTTTTCGTGAGCGCGGTTTTCGGAAAATTGACTGGCGTCAACGATTCTCGATCGGGAGAATCATGATCTTATTCTCTAGTGGCGCGAATTACAGATTTTCATGTCGAACAGTTAGTAATTGACGGAAGATCGTTTGATTGAATAATATTTTAAGTTGCCATTCGAAGGAGAATTGTTTAAGAAGCTTGGATGATTTCCGAAGCGCAGCTGCGTTCGCGCGAGCGAGTGTGGATCGATCGGTCGACCCGAACAACGCCTAGCCTTATTTTTCTACAGTCTTGTGTTTCGTCAGTATTCCCTAGGTGAAGAATTCCCCCAGGCAGGTTAAGTTTTTCGACACACGTGTACGATAGTTACTAGCGATACGCTGCGAATGAATACGAAAAAAATCTATATATATATATATAAATATATATAAAAAATATATATATAAAATTATATATATTATTGTGGGCGAGTTGTTGGTCGCGCGAGTGGTTCGACGAATGAAACTGCGCGTTACACTAGTCCCCTTCGATCGTAAACGATCTAGAACAGAGAGCGAATCTTCGATACGACTGTTTTCTATTTTCTTCGATGCTAGTTTCCACCGTTAAGGGTTATACTTGCGTGATCGCTTTCACGATTGACAGCTCGTGCCACGGACAATGTATAGAGCATCATACGCACTATTTTAGCAGACACTAGCGTAAAGTAAGGACTATACATACGACACACGAAATAAAGTATATACTATTTAAGTAATGCTTTGTACAATAAAAGGTATTCAGAGAAGCTCGTGTTTTGCTCGTCTACCCGTTCCATGGATTCATTATGATTTCTCTAGGCCACCCAAGTGAACGTTCTCCTTTAATTTAATCACGAACAATTTATTTCTATCAGTTCTATATTCAGCGACTTTTATTTCCAGTTTCCGAAATCCAATGACTATTTCCACAGTTTCAATTTAAAATAGACACTAGGACTCTGAATAGCTATATCCACGTTTGTTAACACACCATCATGTTTTCTGGACAAAACCCATATAATCTAGATGTTGACATGTTACCCGTGTCGTTATATATTAAATCCGTGTTTCCCAACGTGGGGCCCACGCCCCACTCGGGGACAATTTGATTGTCAAGGGGGGCAATTCGAAAATGGACTCGTTCAGAGTTTTGCAAATGTACTCACTGTGTTTCCTACTGACTTCTTCCTGAAACGTATCATTTCAATTACTTCAACGAAAAATTTAATTGTACATAGGGGAGGGGGGACATAAGAATTTTAGAAAGTCTTAAGTGGGGCATGGCACAAAAAAGGTTGGGAAACACTGTATTAAATGGTTTACTGCTCCCATGCTGGACAAAGTAACTGTGAGGAGTTACTATTCAAACATTAAATTAAATTTAAAATGGATCGTAAACCGAATCTCATCGCAAGTTCGATGAAATCACGAGTAACATTAATGTGGTGCGATAACCAATGTAGACATAGCTTAATTATTGTTAGATCCTTTCCACGATGTCCTGCTGTCGTCGAACGATTGAGAACGTTGGCCAATTGGCAATTCAATGCTCAATTCTCTCCATCAGTTATTATTATATTTATTGTACAAGCTTAATGTCGATTATACGCTTACCAAGCACGATGTAGTAGAAAATTGGCATTGTACCAAAGTGGTCAAAGCTTCATTTATAGTAGCAGGACAACGTGAAGTCCTGCCGACGACACTCCCGACCCTTTACTTCTTTATTTTGCCGTTCGCCTAACTCCCGCGGAAATCAGGAGAGCACGGTCCCTCATCATTCTTTTGTTTATCTTCTTTTTCAGTCGCCCGACGCGGTTTGGACATGACGCGGGTCCGCGCGACCGATCCACGGCCCTGCCCAAAATGCGGGAAGATCTATCGATCGGCGCACACGTTGCGCACCCACCTCGAGGACAAGCACACGATCTGTCCGGGATATCGTTGCGTGTTGTGCGGCACGGTGGCGAAGTCGCGGAACTCGTTGCACTCGCACATGTCTCGGCAGCATCGCGGGATCAGCACCAAGGACCTGCCAGTGTTGCCGATGCCGAGTCCGTTCGATCCGGAGCTGGCGTCTCGTCTGTTGGCTAAGGCAGGCGTCAAGGTGAGTCCCGCCGAGCTGAGGGCCCGGGCGAGTCCTACGGGGCCCAGAAGAGGGGACATGAGGCTGGAGATGCCTCGGGGAGGAGCCCCATCGGAAGCAGGCAGCAGCATTTGCGGCGGGGACGATCCCGAGGACCTGACGGTGCCTCTAAGCCTGAGGTACGGTTCCCCGACGCCTAACAACAACACTGTGATCACCAAAGTCAGCGGTAGCAACAGCAGCGGCAACACCAAGAACTCCACAGCGACGGCCATAGCGGCCAAGTCGATGGACACCATGCACGGCAGCCGGGAGCCTAACACGGCGCCGCTTCATCCACCTGGACACCTTCATCCGAGCCACCATAACACCAGCGCGACAGGATCCGCGATCCTGGATACTTACCTGCAGTTCATCGCTGAGAATTCGGGCCTGGCGACGATGGGACTCAGTCCGGAGCAAGCTGCTGCAGTCGCGGCCGCTCACGCTGCTAAGATGGCGCATATGAGCGCTATGGATAAATTAGGAGGTCGTGGGATCGAGGATTATCCTATGATCGGCAGAGACGAAGGCAGAGGACTCGGCATCGTGCACGAGGATCGACACGATGCTCTCCAGGACAGGCACGGCGTGCTCATGGACGAAGGTGAGTCGTCTGGCGGCGAAGAAGACGACTTCAGCGAGAACGACGAGCCGGAGATCGTGAAAGCTGAATAGACCTGCTTGTTGCGACCCGATTAGGAAGTGGAGGCACCTGTCCGGTTCCGAGTGGACCTCGCGGGGCCTCGTTCACAGTTTAAATCCATCCACTACCTCAGTAGAGACTCCTGTTTTCTTTTGTTGCGAGAGATACAGTTTTCCAAAGAAGAAGGAAGAAGACGACGACAGGGACCACACGAAGTTCGCCGAATTCTCGGTTGGTTTTGTGATCGACGAGTCCCTACTTTCGTTGTGCGGGCGACTAAGAGCTTCGTTTGGCACCGGAGTCGGACCTTGTATACACAGACTTTTTAACCCCACCCTCACCCGTTTAATAAATTCCATCTGTCTACCTCAGTGAACACGATAAACGATAAGTGATAGGACAGACCAAGACGAATCTCATGTACGAAGAAGAAGAAGAAGAAGAAAAAATGAAGACGACGACGACGAGGACAGAGAGGTTGCGCATCCGCCTGGACGAACGATTGTTCCCGTGGTTCTCTTTCACGGTGTTTGAGATTGATCTTGAGGAGCACCAGGGGATATTCGGAATCCAGGTGACGCCCAGGGCAACTGTTTGATTCTTTTTATTTTCTAAAGGTTTAAAGAACGGTGCCCGTCGCGGACACGCGACGCCCCGAGAAGATATTATTATTATTATATTATATTATTATTATTATTATATATGAATGTTGAGGAAGAAAATATATTGTCTAGATTTATAGAGAAGTTAGTGTACCACGAGAGACGTACGCGCAGTTCGACAGGACGTGTTGGGTACGCACGCATTAACGAGTAGTGATGATACGTGTAGCGTTTAGGGTAGCGTGCCCCTTCGCGTTTTTTCTTTTCATTTGATTCTTCTAGAAGACGCGTGCATCGAGACGACACCACACCACGTAACATTATACTATTGCATTCTCGAGGGATACACAGACACACACTCACACACACGGACACGATTATGCGAAACGAGTTTCGACAAGCGTGAAATCGCGTGCTCGGAGGTCTCGTCGATTAAGGGTGGCACTAGGCACGTGATTAGTAATAGCCCCTTATTACGATTGTTAATTGTCTCGTTTTATCGTAGGGATAGAAGATGTAGAGTCTGAACAGAGATAATAGTGTTGCAGCAACGGAGAGGTTCGCTTCGAGAAATTCGTTGATTAATTATTTTTGCAGAATGACTGTAACATGAACGTTGGTTCAATCTGTCGAATAGTGAGCCAAGTATCCATGTGTGTGATGGCAGCGTGAATATTGTCGATAGATGCAGCAAAATATCGATTTCTTACCACGACGCTCTAAAGTACTCGCTTACCACGCGTTGAAGTCTCCAGCGCATCGATCATACTACTCTCATTTATTTATTTTATTCCTCGCTTTGGAAATTTTTTTTTCGGCAAACAAATTACCAGGAAACTTAGCTCATTGCCTCTAGATATTGCTATAAAAATATCTTCTGTTTAACTTTAGAAAATTTTACATTATAATTTAAGAACCGTTGTACTGGCAAAAGGACTACTTAAGGTAGAATATACGTCTCTTAGGTGAACGTTGTAAATTAAAGTAAATTAAATGTTTTTCACTTGTAGTATGGACATTTTTAAACAGTTTTAGATAATTTTTATCTTCGATATCATTTGTTTGTAAAAATTATGGTTATTTACCCCGTCGAGTACGGTAGAATTTGATAATTTTCATGAAAAATTGAATAATTGCATTAATGAAATTTATATTTTAATTAACACTGACTTGTGTAGACATACATCTACCCTATTAAATTCGTATTTAGCCCATGTTAAAATTGCCAAACGAAGAATTACAGATCAAATTGAATTATAAATGATCAAAATTTTTGTTTCGCCATCATTCACGTGGAGAAATGACTGAACACACAGTACGATGAAGCGAATTTTTCGAAGGGAGTCTCAACTGTTGTTCGAAACGGTGCTTGACCGTCCCAGAGATCAAAAAATCGGATCACGATTGGCTTCTGGAGCCTCCATCGATCTCAAACGATGGCTGACGGACCGAAATCGTTCCTCTTATCATCTCACGCTCCTCCCTTTTCGTTCTTCAGCTCGAAGCTCTCGATTGATCGGGCTCGAATTGTCCCAGGGCTTGCCATGACGTTCTAGTACTTAAGTTTAGCGACATCGACGTATCCTCATCGCCCCTCGAGGCCCTCCAACCACGGAATTACGTATTAGACGATTAGTTGCTCGTGTATTTTGACATTCAAACGATCCAAACTGGAGATCTTCGGAACGACATAAAAAAAATTCAATGACTCTGGGGAACAGATGGAGAACGCAACGAGCCAGCTCTGGCTGTCGTTTCTCTCGTTCCTGACCACCCAGCGATCATCAAAGTTGTCATTTGGCATGAATCAACGATCTCCGAATTTATTTATGATTTTTCTGCTCTTTGCAATTTTCCTTCTCTTCCTCTGTTTTTTTTCTCGTAGAAATCGAGAGCGTGGTTGGTCTTGCCACGAACACTTGTCGATCGAGATTTGTCGATCTCAACCCTCTCGATCTTAGCCCGAAGGGTGTGTCTTCGAAACACGGTTCCTACTAATGATACATACACGAGCTACTTTGATTTCCGCGGAATACCTTCGTAGCCTATATACGTATACAAATCGAGATATGTATATATATTATATATATACACACATACGGAGAATACATATAAATATATATATATTATAAACACGTTAGTTACGCCTAGTGACGAGGAAAGGAACAGGTTCTTAGCAATACCGTAGCGGCGCGACGCGGTTCATCGAAAGGGACTCGTCTGTTCCGTTCTTTCCTCTATCTGTTTTCCTTTCGTTTCACCCTTTTCTCGAGGAATAACATTTTCGTTTTTGTGTGCGTGATGGGCAGCGTGCGACAACGAGCGAATGCGTAGACAATGAGAGAAAGTTGAACTGTTTGCGGTTGACGACTTAAAAGAAAAAGAAGAAAAGCTACGAGTTTCAGGTTTTAGACTTATCGCCTAGAGTAAGTAGGACTCGACACCAATACTCGGAGTATACTAACTGACCCCCCCCCTCCCCCCGACCACCCTCGAAACTAGACTGTAAGAGCATTTTATCGAGAGAAGTCTCGGCGACTCTGTCGAGCGAACTCATATCGCGTGCACGCGACGAGAGATACGTCCAAACGAATAAAAAAGAAAACGAAAATGGAGATACGGAGAAAAATCGTAGATCACGAAACACCGGAGACATCGTAGAGTCCGATAAATCAAAATGGCCGAGCGTGGATCCTGCGAACGAGGATTTTATAGCGACGACTCACCCCCCTTTCGCGAGCTTTTTCGGAAGATTGACACTTTTTAGGGGGCGGTGTTAGATTTTAACAGATCGACAGTTCTTCACGAGACAATAAATAGCAGAGAACCGATTAGGGTTGTTCGGGGAACGTGTGCACATTGTCAGGAACCGGCGGGGGGTGGGTTCCGGTTTTTTAAACTTTATATAATACTGTACATATACGAAGGAACTAGTATACGATCGGAACACTTGTATACGAGGCGCGCGACGATCTAGGATCGTTTGTATCAGAGATTCGAGTTCGTTCGCGCGAATTTTTTTAAAATGCTTGTTGATCTCTCGCGGTGGATCCACGGCTCGGTGGTGATCTAGCTTCGCGGATGATTGATCGTGACGCGAGTCCAGGTCTAATCGGTACAAAGGAACCACTTCTTGCCTTGAAGCTCTCTATACGTTTTATCAGGCGCGGTTACGTCCGGCAAACACGAAGAAGATTTAGGGGAACCGTAACGGAGGAACAGTGAACAAAAATCATACACACCACACAAATATACACACGCATACACACAGACACAGAGTACAAATTGATCCACTGTGTTGTTCGCCGGGGAGGAGAATCTGAAAAGGGAAAGCGAAGAGAAACAGGGAAACACGTCCGGAGGGGAGCTAGATAGAACGCGAGAAAATCTGGTGGAAAACACGATTTTCTAACCGTGTCCGAACAATCGTTTTATGTTCTTGTGCCATTTTGTGTGATCGGTTGGCGACCACTGTCCCTGAAGCTTTTCTTTTCGTTTTTGTTTTCTCTGTATCAAGTTTCTTCGTTCGAATGGAAAACAGAGTGCGGCAGGAATTGTCTGCGCCATCTTGAAAAACCCCCCATGACGATCGTTAAACCTCGACGAGCTGTAAACCTCGTCGATCTGACTTTCTTCTTCTTCTTCATCATCATCATCATCATCATCCTGCATCGTCATCATCATAATTTTTCTTCTTTTTACGGTTTTTTGTTTCGTGTACTTTTTTAAAACGACGAATAGGAGAGCGACAGTCGATTGTCGCGTGATACGATTTACACACACACACACACACACACACGCTAACACTGAACAAATGGTTCTAGACACACAACACTGATTCTACAGACTCGTCGAAGTGTGGAGACACACACACGTACACAGGTTAAGAGAGCTATAGTTTTTTTGGGGAGATGGCGGGGTGGCAGAACCACAGAATATTCGTCCTCTCCTCGAACCCCTTTATTCCCCCAACCGCAGATCATAGTTTTCTACGACAGTATTTATATATAGCTATTATATGTATACAGACAGAAGCATATATATGTATATACCGATTGTACATATATACATGTAAAGTATTTTTACACGACGACCCAGCGACTGCGACCCCGCCAACCCCCGCAGGGTCTATCCCCAGGTTAAAGTAATAGTCCGTTGAACATAGTTCGCAATAGTCACTTGGAATAAATACCACCAACTACAGTATTGCAATAGTTGTTAGAGAGACGATCGTGCGAGGAACGGGCGGCCGCGGCGATCCTAGTGCGGAAACTCTGATCCATCGATCCCTCGAAGCTCTGGACATTTTAGTAAATTTCTTAGTCACTTGGAAGTCATAATTTTTTGCTCGTTGATCTAGCTTTTTAAACAATTTTTGCACTTACAATTGTGTGTTCTGTTCTCTTGAAGTTCGTTATACTTTTTAGAATTTATTTTTATAATTTAATTATATTTTTTAACTATTTTGTCTGTTTAGACAAGTGTCGTGTCTCTCGTTGAACTGGTGAGGGAAGTGTTAACAAACCTTTGTGACCATTATATGTTAATTCGTTCCTTAAAAAAGCTTTCACGGAAGATCCTCAAGTGAGAGTTTGTTTATTTTATATTTATACTACGATTCATTCAGTTTCGTTTCTATTGTATTTTAGTGTCATACGCATCGTATGTTCAGTAGTATTTACTCCTCCATTGTGCAATGCTTGACTTTTTATATTTTATGTTCTACTTCGAACGTGGAAATATAAAATTCTTGCTTTGAAAATCCACATCCACTGAATATAAATTTTCTTTTATATATCATCTTTGTTATAAATAGACTGCAGATTTTGTGCCGAGTAAAATGTTCTACCTCAATTGTCGAATGCAAAGAGTACTTGTTCGCATAGAAATGTCTCTTCGAGAAATGATTCATTCTTACATAACCTCAAACAGCTCTTCATTAAATACACCATCTTTTCCTTCATTCAATTCATCACACTAGTGCATAATCTTACTTGATGGAAAAAAATAAATATATACTCGATCCATCAATAAAGTACACTAGAAACAATCATCGCCCGCGTAGGACTCCGTAATAGCATATCAATGTTTAAAAATCTTTTAATCGTCCCACTGCATTAAATCGCATCCCCTTATTTCTATGTGTAATCACCGCGCAAAATCCGCAGTCTAATTATAAGAAATCCTAAATAGTTCTTCCAACTGACACGAATCATATGGAAGCGAGTAAATACTTAGGAACAATCAAACATTTTCTAACATCCGAGTTAAAAAAAATTTGTTGTAGGCTCGTAGGAGGATTAGAAAAATTCCAAAGAAATGTCCAGAGTGTCTATGATCGAAACAGGATCGAAACCAACGAGAGTAGTTGAATCCTCGAGGAAACTGATCGAGCGGATAACGCATAGCAGAGCGGTCTCAGCAAGGAACGCAGCGCTCAGTGCCGACAATAATAAACGGGTGTGCCCCTCAGGCTCGTAAAGGCCCTAACCGTGGCGAGCACGGTTTACGGTGATTATAAAAGCGGATTAACGACGCCGTAAACGCGGTAAGCCTTTTACGAATTGTCTGCGAGGAGACCCGGGCACGGCGTCGGAATATCGTTCTCTCTTTCTCTCTTTTTTCCCCTCTCTCTCTGTCTTTCTTCATGTCCTTGGGGAGAATGCAAATCAGCACCCCGATTCGAGGGGGTGAATAGTCCTGACTTCACTACTCCATGGAAATAAAAACTAAAAATGGAAGAATGGACCTGGTGAGATTCCCCCCCGAGGAAAACGAAGAAACTGAATGCTGTCGTATACCCGCGAAAAAGACTGCCTCTCGAAGGATCTCTCACGATGAAACTCCCTGTAGAAAACAGCGCGAGACGCTCTGCGATGTGTTATCCTTGAACCAGGACACTCGACCGCTAAAACACTTTCGTCGTCCTGTTTATGGCTGGAACTCCGTTTATCTGAATTTTTGCGGCGATCTTGATAAACAACCGCTTCTACGAGCTGGCCATCTCCTTGAATTTTTCTGGGGAAAATCTTCGAACAAATCTGGTCTTAAATTTGTAGCTTTCGCTATTTTATGCTATTTTAGGCTGTAAATCGCCTTACGTCTGTCATTTTGTTTCAATCTCGACAGAGATTAACACGTTCGCTGCGAACACGTTTGTCCAAAAATGTTTTATCAAAAGCAGCGCACCTGCTTCGCGAAGTATTCAAACAATTTAGCAGAAGAAACTCAATAATATTAATTTGACTATGTTTAAGTAAACTGCGAGATTGAGGATGTCACCGTGGTAGCGAACGTGTTAATAGGGGATTAACACTAGGTTTACGGGACCCGTCAAAACGACGGATTGTAATATTTTTAATTTACGATTATCGAGATTGAAACGACACATCCTTGAGGAATTATTCAATACATTTATGTTTTTGGAGTATATATTATAAAACGAATGTCTAAAAAATTTAGATACACACATTTTTGTTATTTTTACACAATAATGTAAAATAGTCACTTTTAGTGCTCCGTAAACCTAGTGTTAAGGAAACGATCCATCTCGTTCTTTACTCGTTTTAATGCATTTGTAAATTTCTGAAGATTCGGACGCCGGGTAGAATGATTTTAACCCTTAGCACTCGAGTGGCGACTCTGAGGCGCCACTAAAAATTGCTGTACCATAATCCAAAATATTGTTTACACTATTAAATTTGTTTGCGGGCACGCAGTGGCTCAGTGGATAGAGCGCGCGACTACAAACAATGTGGTCGTGAGTTCAAATCCCACCTCTGTCACCAATGGAAATATTCTTCTATGTGATATTATACTGCGTCGTTGACCATGGTGGTTCGGAACCCATCGTAATAAACAGTAGGTCTCACTGAAAAGTAGGCTGAAATAGGCTGAACATTGGCATTAGGTGAGAGTGGACAAAGCGGAAGAAGGGGAGAGTGGAAGAAGGGGAAGAATGGTAAAATAGATTTGAAACCCTGAGGGGACCAAATATCAGTACCTATCCTATTAAATTTGTTTGTAATTAATACATTACTAAACATTTAAGTGTTGCAAGAGGTATTATATCATTTTCATATCCATAAAGTGAAAAAATCATATAAAATGAAAATATTCTTGGTCGGAAGAAATGTTTGGGGTAATTATATAGAAAAGGTCTGCGTACTCCAATTTTGATGAAATTTTAATATGTTATGGAGCAACACATTCTCAACAACTCTTTCCTTTTCCAATATAGGGGGGTCGCTTTTAGTTTTCGAGATATTTGCAAAAATCTATCGGTAATGTAAATTTCATAACGAAAACCTTCTTTTTAGAAACACTGGGTGTGTATGGTATTGTCGCTTCTCATCTCGACAACGTGTTCACAAACAAAAAATAAACAGATGCTGCCCGAGAATCCAGAAAATGGAATAACAGAAGGGACAAGCAGAATTAACTCCTGTAGATAACTCTGATCATACATAGATAGGCTGAGCTTTCAATTTTCAAAGACATTTCCTGGATTTTCGGGCCGCATCTGTTTATTTTTTGTTTGTAAACACGTTGTGGAGATGAGAAGCGACAATACCACACAACCTCACCCAGTGTTTCATACGCACCCAGTGTTTCTAAAAAGAAGGTTTCCGTTATGAAATTAACATTACCGATAGCTTTTTGCAAATATCTCGAAAACTAAAAGCGACCCCTCTATATTGGAAAAGGAAAAAGTTGTTCAAAATGTCGAAATCCATAATATATTAACACTTTGCCGTCCGGCGACACTACAGTGGTGTCGCGCACAAAGTATTGCTCAACGGCCGGCGACACCACAGTGGTGTACTGGACGGCATAGTGTTAATTGTTCATTATTTAATGCATTCAGGACATATCAACGTTTCTATACAGAACGCAAGAGTCTCCGATTTCATGATTTTTTATTGAAAGTGTCTGCTGCTCTCATGAGAGTCAACGATGACATTAGTAAAACTTGAAAATTTATAATCACCTCAAGAACGGCTGGCGTCAAGCGAAGAAATTTTTACGAGACGCGCGGACGGCAAAGTGTTAAAATTTCATCAAAATCGGAGTACGCAGATCTTTTCTATATAATTACCATGTTTGGTTTTGGCGCTGAAATAGTACCGAGTGCAAAGGGTTAACAATGAAGGGAACGATTACTTTAATTAGACAAAGCCAGCCTGTAGTTTGCGAGGTCCTGGTAATTTTTGTGCTCGCGCACCGGCGAGAATCACTGTGCTCGCCTAACAGAATTACCAGTTGGCAGTTGTTCCGCCAATCGAAGCTCGCCCGGAAGTTTCGTTAATCGAGTCTAGAGCAGGAGGATTTCGTTTTAAATGGAGTTTCGACCAGGTTTGAACGAGGAATACGCTAACGGATCGCCGCCGATATCAGCGAGCTGGCATTCTCGGGTCGCCCGTGACTAGGCACGATTTAATAACGCATTATGTAAATGTAATAACAAACTCAGGAAATCTGAAGCAGCCAGGCCGTGATACTATACTTATAGAAACTACTACCGCTACTATTTACTACGACAGGTGTGATTCTTGCGTTATATACCGGGCGCATCGACGTCTGATTCTGTTTTGTTTCGTTTGTTTGTTTGTTTCTTGTTTGTTACGAGATTTTACACTGCATTGTGGCAAGGCGTGTGCACACCGTGGCCGCGGACCGGTTCCACCGTGAAACTTGTTACAGGCTTCTTCGATTTTATAGCAAGAACTATAATCATTTCAGAAATTCAAATCAAGATGTGACGGAGTATTGCAGTAAAATTTCTCAAATGTTATTTCAGTGCGTAGGGTGTGGTCACATTTTTTTCTCACATGTAGATCGAATCATTCTGTAACAGTAAAGTATGATGCATCGTTAGCATAATCGCTGTGGTTGTCAAGATAAATATTTCTTTGGAAGTAGAGGAGAGGTAACTGGATCGTAAGTTACACTACTTTCATTTTATATTTGTCGGTGATTATCTATCAGAGCTGTTTAAATTCTTTTTTTTTTTAATGGAAAGATTCATTCTTTACGGTTCAGAATAATTAATAGAAAAATTTTATTTCGATCACCAGTGTTTTCAGGAATGAATTGTTTAAACATCTGTAACGAGTCTCACGCGACCCGCCGCGGCCGTAGATACAAAACGGGGATAAAAAGAGAAATGATTGTGAAAAATCACCACAGCTACCTCCATGTTATTAAATATCAGTCTTCTTCTCGCGCTATACTCACGCTCATATTACCTAAAGCATATGTTATTTTACGATGTTCGGCCGCGCGTCGGCCCAAAACCATGTCTCTGTAGCGGGATATATATTATATATATATAATTATGTATACACAATATTTACACATAGTCAGAGCGCGAGGTAATATAGCTTCCACGGATTATAGGTTTAAGAGTCTGCCTCCTTGCGCGGAACGGACGAGCTGCCGCGGAACACAATAAAATAAAAATGTACGGAAGATGAAAGGAAGAAGGATGACCGAGCGATGAAAAACAATCGATGGCGTCCGGAAGTGGAGCCGAAACCTTTTGTTTTCGACCGAAGTCTCGAAAATTCACTATATCGCTCGAAATTTGTGCACCAAAATGATGCGCCAGATAAAAAATCAAACCCTAAATCAATTCTCCAAAAATCTACGAAAATCCAAAATCAAGTCATTCGACTCAGAAAAGTGTTTTTCAGAAAATGTCTGACTGTAGAAAAATTTATTGAACCAACCTCTGAATGAGCGAAGTGTTTTAATTCAGATAGATGTTTTGCAATCAATTTTTAAACTTAACGAAATTTATCGTGGGATTGTAATATAAGACCGATACTTTTCAATTCTCCAAAAATCTACGGAACTCCAAAATCAAGTCATTCGACTCAGAAAAGTGTTTTTCAGAAAATGTCTGACTGTAGCAAAATTTATTGAACCAACCTCTGGATGAGCGATGTGTTTTAATTTAGATAGATGTTTTCCAATCAATTTTTAAATTTTACGAAATTTATTGTGGGATTATAATATAAGAACGATACTTTTCAGTAAATTTTTAACTTCAGAAAAATTAGTCATCGAGCTATAATATAAATTGTGTAAAAAGTGGAGTCGTAAAATGCTCAAGCTTCGGTTCAGCGAAATATTTCGATATGTGAAGATGCTTTTCAGCAAATTTCTAGTGTCAGCATAATTTGTGATGGAATTATAGTATAAATAAAGTAAAGAAAAGTTCTCGTATCATCCTCTGGTTCAGGGAAGTGTTCCGACTCGCGAACATGATTTTCAGCAAATTTTTACAGTCAGCAAAATTTTAAAAAAAATTTATAAATTTAGGAACCATAGAAAGCGTGCAAGAGCGTCATAGTTTTGTCAAATTTCGAGCAGGTCAGGTCGAAGAGGGGCGGGTTCGTCTTCCCGGACAGAATACAATGGAGCTACCTCACTTAAACGATAGATGATTATTTATGTAGACGTGTGTACGTGTTCGCGTTGCATTTCCGTTTGTGGACAAAGTGTAAAACCCGATTTTCACTGCCAAGAGCGCGCCAAGCTCGGCCGTTCCGCGATCGAACAGTGCTGAATTCCAAAATCACAATGCAATACGTTGTACTTACAGTCGTTTTTACGCGTTGACTCGTCGATATTGTATACCGGTTAGTGATTTTACTGCTGCATCGAGAGCGAGAGGAAGAGCGAGAACGTGTTGTGTGCGAGGAAGAAAAGAAAGAGAGACAAGATAATTAAAAACGAATGCGTGTGTCCGGATGGTTGCGATTTTAACACGTGCGTGTCTGTGTGCGCGAAAGAAAAATCGAGTTCGAATGGCCTCCTACAATACTAAATATTATATATGTATTACATATATATATATATTATTATATATATTATGTTATATATATGTATATATATTATTATTATTAGAAAGTGAGAAAAAAGAGAAAAAATATAAAGTATACCTATCTACGTGATATTTTACAGAGAACATAATCAGGGACGCGTCGTACCCTTAGGCACGTACGTGTATATATATACATATATATATATAATATTACAGTATATTATATATATAGTCTTTCTAGTGATAGAAACCATAACACCTAACTTATTTTGTAACTCGTGTCGGATCTGAGGGACACAGTCGCGCGGCGAAACTAATGAGCGTGCAATCTCGACGTACGGCGCGGCTTATGCGAGCAAACTTTGGGAATAATTATCTCATTTGTTTCAATTTGCTGCGCGGAGGGGACGCGGGAGATTTCGAAAATGTCTCACTCTCGAAGCTTGGAAAAATTGTCCGTCTCGAACCCGGGATCGTCGCTGACCTTTATCGATTCAAAGACGATCCGATGAACAATTCCCTCCGCGGAAGATCGCTCGATTTATGGTCGTTCTGCTCGGTGTGTATCGTTATTGTCGTGTTTTCCCGTTCATTGCAATTTTGCGGCGTGGCTCGCGTTTTATTGATCCCGTCGGACACGAGCAACCGAACGGAAACGGGAAACCGGCGTAAACGAGGCGGAAAAACCGGGGAAAAACTCGTCGGAAAGCGGGGAAAACCCGTCACGGACACTCTCAGACACGGAATTGCGATCTCAAATATTTTCGAAGTGACCGAAACCATCGGCCCCCGTCATCCGAGACACCGGCGCACCTCGTTCTTTGATTTTACGGCTAGAACTTATCTGTTAAGGTGCTTCGAATATTGTTACGTTACGTTTATCTCTTTCTCTCTCTCTCTCTCACTCTCTCTCTCTTATTTTTTATTACCGTCATCTTAAGATTAATGTTATTATATTATCATTATCGGTTTCATTAAGGATTAGCTTCGCTAGACCGAACGTTGGAAAGATGTACGTCTGTCTCCTGGCAGGGAATCAGAGACGAACCCCCCTGTCTGCTTCTTTCTTTATTTCTTTCTTTCGTTTTGTCTGTTTTAATCGCGCGAGTTTTGTATAAAAATTGTATCCCCGAGATCGAAGAAGAGGACTTTTTACGATAGACATTCTGTTTTGTTGTTCCCTTCACTCATCTTGCTCCACGCCAACGAGACAGAGGCAGACTTCGTGTCTTGCTGCGTACGCGAACGAGCCAGTATGTTTGACGTAACCCTAATTTCCCCTCTGTTTCACGATTCTCGCTCCACTCTTTTTATTTGTAAATATCATATAGTCTATTTATCTACTGTCTACCCTCTCCTCGCTATTAATCCCCCTCCTTCTCCATCTCCTTCTCCCTAACCTCTTGCACTCCTCTTCCCCCTCTACTTTCGCAGTCCTCCGATCCATCTCCATTCTTCCTATTCTCGCACGTACTACGTTACTACTTATGTTCTTTACGTTTTTTTTTTTGCCATTCTTAGCATGTAAGCCATCCAACTTGCCAATACGATTACAATAAATATGTTTAGAAAGAAGAGACCGTGTGACTCGTTTCGTTTTTACGCCCATTTGTTTCAGTTCCTTCTGTTCGTTCGAACGTAAGTATCTTTTTGATAATATTCTCAAGGAGTTAATTTATTGCGATACGAACGAATTGGTTCTGTTTTGTCTATGTCTCTTTATGATTTCTCGAAGATTATTATATTGTCCGAGTTCGTTGGTTTTTGAAATTCGTAGCAAAACGACAAATGCAATGCCCGCCGTACGTCGAACCACAGGAAACTAATCAGGGAACCACCGAACCGCAATCGAAGCTTCGGTCAAAGTACAAAATTACCCGTGTAACTAGATTTTATAGAATTAGAGCGCCGACGAGTGATCTAAAAAAAAAAGCTCTCGGTGTCCCGGTTCGATTCGAACGAAAGAACAAGAGGAGAATGATGAAAAATGAGCGCGGCTGCCTCAAGGATTCTTCGCAAGATGGTGGATGGAAGCAGTGTCGCCAGATCGCTGAAATCGAAGGGAATACAATTTACCACCTCTCTGATGACCAGAGTAATATGTAACACGTTGCGCGGCACGTCACGTGACCAGTCTGCGGTCTTAGTGGGGGACGTTGGAGTGTGCTCAGGAGTGGAAGGGGAAAAGGAGGAGAGGAAAGTCAATCCAGTTTTGGGTTGATCTGGCGACACTGGCTGGAAGAGGAGAAATATACGTTTCCAGCGAGGATTTGTGTATTTGATTCGGTAAATCGATGGCAAAGGTCGTGTTCACGTTCGTGCGATCTATTTGCGATCTAAGATCACTAGACTTGCTGATTTTATGCATTGACACGCGATCTCTCATTTCTTCGTGATATAATGATAGAGAAACTTCTTGTTACATGAGATCAATGTTAGCATCGATATAACATCCTGAAAAATATAAATTGATGTAGAGATTGATAGTTTATCATGTGTAAATACAGTCTTGTATGTTTTAGGATAAATTGGTGAACGGATTCAATCAGGTTTGATAATGTAACAGATGTTTCTGTGAAAGAGATTGATAAGGAACCATTAAATCTGAGCGAGATACTCGAGCAAGTTATTTCCATGAATCTCGTTTAAGTTTGTCTAAATGCATAATGATCTGTGATCTGGTGGTCAAAAATTTGAATATTCGAGGCTTGATCGTGTTATTGGATTGGCCAGAAAGTCTCAGCGTTTACACTACAGAATGCAATGAGAAAAATGCATTTAAAACGAAGGTAACAGGATCTGGAATCAATTTAACCCTTAACTGGTATACTCGGGTCTCTCATGACTCCAACAAAATTTCTGTACGTAACTCTCGCTACTCTATTGCACAATAATTGCAAACATCAAATTTCTTTAACTTCTTTACAACATTTGGACGATTTAATCTCAAATTGTATACTTAACACTTTGATCGCCATGTCGCCCATATCTGGTATTAATTGTAAGTATCGTCCGTCCATCAGGAGATGGCAGTGAGAAAAAAGGTCTCTTGATATTTTGCTATATTTCGCATAGTTAATGTGATATTTGCAAATTTATAAAAAACAGGAAATCTACTTTACTAAACCAGTCCAATTTGACACCATGTTATATATACATTTTTTTCTTGAAATAACCCCAAGAACACAAATATAACCTCAAAACGGGGGGCCACGAAAATCGTACTCAACCCGTAAAATGTATTCGTGCCTTTACAGACACTTTTCACACTCGGACAGTTCTCTCTGATGTACCGTCCGTCCATCAGGAAATTGCAGTGAGAAACTTGTAGGTACCACGTGATCTCCCTTCTGCGCGCTCCACGTCTACCGCTATTGGCCGAGTCGCGCGACAAAGACGGAAACGCGCATATTAGTGTGACTGGAACAGAGAGATGTGGTGACGCTGAGCGCCAATGCCGACCGTTCCCGCCAGAACGTAAGCGTAAGAGTGGGGTCCGCAGCTTGGCATCTAGAGTGGGGTCTCGCAATCCCCCTGCACCCCACTATCGAAAATCACTGCCACCTCCTGATGGACGGACGGTAGATTGAGTGTACAAAAATTTGCTTACGATCTGCGGAATGGAATAGGTTTGAAACAATAATTAATATCAGAAAACTAAACTTACATTTTGTTAAATAAATCGCTTTGTGTAATTTTTGTGATTGTTTAGTGGGCGATGAACCCCTTAAAGGGAACCGAGAAAATTCATACAGAATTTTGGAGAGGTCCTAGCATAATACTTGATCCGGAATGGAATAGGCTTGAAACAATAATTAATATCAGAAAACTAAACTTAGTTTATGTTTCGTTAAATAAATCGCTTTGTGTAATTTTTGTGATTGTTTAGCGATGAAACCGTTAAAGGTAAGACTGAGAAAATTCGTGCAGAATTTTGGAGAGGTCCTAGCATAATACTTCGTGATCCAAGTAAACACCGTACCATTTGAGGGTTGAAATGAAAGTTTTTAAACCCGTCAATTTCTTTCTCGATTTCTTAGTTAATCGGAGAGTTAAAAACCAGAAAAATAATGGTATGATATTTCAGCGACATATTCATCCGGTAGGTAATAGTGTCGACTGAACACGAAGCAAAGTATGTCTTCGAGGCTTGAAACGAGCGACGAGACTTCCCGGGTCGATTCAATACCGCGATCATCGACGACGAACGTGACCAATGGCGGTCCATCGACGTTTATTATTTAGCGAGGCCCCGTCCGTGTCCACGAATAATGAATCAGACAGGAAATTGCCTCTGATCGGCTCGAGAGCGTGAAACCGAGGCGACCGCGCCGCGTTTCAACTGCGGGAGGGAGGGAAAAATAAAAACGGGTTCGAGAGGGTTGGAGAGGCGCGTGTATACGCGAGAAAAAGAGTCAGAGAAAGAGAGTGAAAAAGAGAAAGAGAGAGGAGTCAGCTATAGCTGGCCAGACTCCTTGTGTAACATGAATGTTAATCGCGTTCGATATGTGTGTCCACTTGATCGTGAGATTAACCGCGTCGACCAAGGAGGATAGGCGAACGATCGTAAAACCGTGGAGGATCGCCGTACGACGACGTAAATTATACCCTGTGTTCTTTACTGCCGTTATTTCGTTATCGCCGTCGTTACACAAAACATGCGGAACGTATCGGCTGACTATTAGGATGATTGTGCTACAGGAATTCCATCGGGCGATGTTTAAAAAGTTTATTAAGAGCTTGGAATACAGTGGCATCAAAAAGTATTCGAACACTGTTTCCGATAAGCACGGATCCATTTTAGAGAGCAGCCTCTACGAAAATTGAAACGTGTGTAGAAACATTACAAAACTTTTTCAGAGATTGACTCTACCTTAGATTCGAAGATTGAAATCTCATCATTAAAACCGTGCTCCTTAAAAATTTGATCTACGATTTTGTTTAACCCTTAGCACTCGAATGGCGACTCTGAGGCGCCACTACAAATTGCTACACCATTATTCAGAATATTGTTTAAATGATTAAATTTGTTTATATGTAATAAATTACTAAACATTCAAATATTGTATGAGGTACTATATCAGTTTCGTACGCATATAATGAAAAAAACTTATATACGATGAAAATATTCTAGGTTAGAAGATATATTTGGTTTTTTAGTTGAAATAGCTCCAAGTGCAAATGGTTAATCATTTTTTCAAGCGTCGAATAATAGGTGTACTGACAAACTTTGCAGAAATGTGACGGGGCTCACGCCACTGAACTTGTCCTTCATTTTTCTTTCATGAAACAGCTAAAAAAGATCGTACATCGATTTTTAAGCAGTCGTTGTAAAGAGGAAGCTTCAATCTTCAAATCCCTGTGGGATTCACTCGCGAAAAAATTTTTCAACAATACTAAAGACGATTCATTTGCAGTATTTTTCGCAATACGTCGCATCTTCGGTTTCTTGCTAAATAATGCAAATGACACTTGCTAATTAATGCAAAATTATTTTAGGCGAAAATAAACGATGGGTTAGGACAATAGAGAATTCACGCGTTAAAATGCGTCCAGGAATATCAACAATTTCTCAGGCGAATTGTATGGTTTAAATAATTTTTGTAGTTACTGTAATTTCGAACAATAAATGCGCGATTTCCTGATCGATGCATATCGAAATTATTTTATGCGATATACTTAGTTTTCTAATTGTGTCTTTTCAATTACTGTACGATTGTCGTAAAACAGGAATTCGATTATAAATATGGGAATGTTTTTTTGTTTCACAGGATGAAGCTTGGAATAATTTCGCATCAGAAATTGAATATAGGATTTCCTATCGCTGCCACTTTATTCTGTATAATCGGTTCTCTAATCTTTTCTAGTCGGGTTTCAATTAAAACAGGAATATCGACGAGATGGAATTCCATCGTGTGCAATGGCCGAGCAAACCTTTTTATCGCAGCCATTTTATTGAAATAATTTTTAGTCGAAGGAGATTTAATTATAAAAATCTGACAGCGATCAGGACATTTTACGAAATATAATCGTTTCTCTAAATCGAATTTTCATTTATAAAATATTAATTCCGCCTTTGTCGACTCTGCAAAACTTGATAAATAGGCTATGTACTTTAGCGAATGTCCATGCAGTTTTGAATCATACGAGATGACAAAAATAAATTAGATTTTTTAATTAATACACATATTTCAGTAAAAAAAATTCGAATTAGATGCCTGGCTCTGCTTTTGGGTGAAAGAAATTTTTATATTTCAGCAAGTAAAATTTCAAATAAAAGCGAAAGGTGTGCTTTTAGGTTAAATTAATTCGTACATTTCATCAATAAAAATTCGAATTAAAGTCAAAGGTCTGCTTTCGGGTCAGATCGACCCAAGCAAAGCTCGGGTGTTAAAGCTCAGCCAGGATCGGCGAATCTACTGTTCAGATCGAGGATCCGCCGCTTTTGCGAGAAAAGCTCCGCTTTAATACGGGTGCGCGCGACGTTTCCATCGATTTCGACGCTGCGTATTTCACGGGAGAGCGCGAGCAAGTATTTCCTCCGCAGGAAACGAATCATCACGAATCGTCTGCGCGTCGCCTCGCGGCGAGATGAAACGGCCGCCAACTGGCGACAGTAATTTTTTCCACGGAACGCGTTGGCGTGTTTAGAAAACGTCTTTCTCTCTCTTTTCTCCTATTCCCGAGAGATTCTCTCTCTTTCTCTCTCTTTTCCTCTCTCGTTAACGTAACGAGCCGTTCATTCTAACGAAGTCGCGACGCGCTCTTTCATCGGGATCGCGGGACGGAAGCCTTTTATTATCGGACCTTCCTCTCGAGAGATTCAGGAGCAGTTGCGTTGCATTGCGTTGCTCGGTGCCTTCTTGCGGCCTGTTTGTACGCAAACTGCACCAGGAATTCGTCCATAAGCTCGTTCCATAAATCTAGCTTTGCCCCCGGTTGCCGGCAATTTTTTCCCCAGCCTGAATTAACACTAAACGTGCTATCAAAATTGTAAAAATTACTAGATTGAATTGACGTAGACTCCTCGCAATTTTTATAACGATGTAGACGGAGAAATTTATTCTCGACAATTTACGGTGGTAGAATCGTTGTAATTTCAAAAGACGTGCCACTGAAATTGGTACTGTAAAAATTACGAGATTCAATTGACAGACTTCTCGCAATTTTTATAACGATGTAGACGGAGAAAATTATTCGACAATTTACGGTGGTAGAATCGTTGTAATTTCAATAGACGTGCCACTGAGATTGGTACTTTAAAAATTACGAGATTGAATTGACTTCTCGCAATTTTTATAATGATGTAGATGGAGAAATTTGTTCGACAATTTACAGTGGGAATATTGTTGCAATTTCAAGAATTGTGAAATCGAAAGTGTAAAACTGACGATGGTGGTTATCACGTTTAGTGTTAAGGGTAGCTTGGCGATACGAACAAAGGGGTAGAAATTATTCGACTCGAAATATCGAACTGTCAATAAAACATTTTCTTATGGAAGTATGTACATTATTACTTAAGCGGATATTACTTTAATCCTCATACAATGCTGACGTAAAAATATGTCCATTATTTTTTTCAAATGTGAGATGAAATAGTAGACGTAATTGGTGCAATTAAAGTGTAAAACAGAAATGGATGGAGACAATGAATGAATATTCTTTGCAGCTGTTTCCAGTGTCGCCAGATCGCTGAAATCGAGGGGAATACAATTTACCACCTTTCTGATGACCAGAGTAATGTTGCGCGGCACGTCACGTGACCAGTCTACGGTCTTAGTGGGGGGCGTTGGAGTGTGCGCAGCAGTGGAATGGGCTAGTGGAAGGGGAAAAGGAGGGGAGGAAAATCAACCCAATTTTGAGTTGATCTGGCGACACTGGCTGTTTCTGAGGAGAATATGAGGGGTCATGGTACAATCATCGAGCACTAAAAGTAGGGTTTCCGGAAGCTGTAATAAAAATATTTTACTCCACGTCGATATGATTATTTATTATGATGTAGACACAGGAGAATTAATTTGTCCAATAGTTGTCTACAAAGGTACCTTGACAAAGTCTCATAATTTGTACACCTTTGGAGACAGTTGCAAGTGAAAAATTGTCCTTAGAAGGATTGGGAATTGTTCTATCCCTACTTCCGGGGTTAAATAGTGAAATATTCGGGATTTGATTTCGATAAACTCGAAATTATTCGAAGCCAGGACGAATCAAGTACATCAGGCGATCACAGTTCCTATTTTGCTCGGTGCAAATTTAATGTAAGGCACTACTGTGTATTGTAAATGAGAGTAAAAGAAATAAATCTATCTGGTTAAGCTTTGACTATACAATAATTAAAAGTCTAGGTTATTATACAAATATTGTAAACAAGAATCTACGGTATGTTAACGTAAATATGTATACAGGTGTGACGAGGTTCACTGTGCGACCTTCGCTCGTATTTTGTAATTGAATATCACGAATTATGCGGAAACAATAGAATATTTTCCTGTGAGTTTTCGAGACTCGAACCCCTGAATATCGACTCGTTATCTGTTTTGGAAGAGAAAAGAATAACATTTACCGTTACAGGTGTTTATTAAATGTTGATTGACCTCTGTGTACGAACTTTTGTACTTGCGTTTTGTTAAGCATAACCCGTATTTTCGTGTATTTCTATAGGATGACATTGTATATACATATGCAAGCTGTAGCGAAATCATAATAAAAGAAATTGGTAGAAGATGTTGCAGGCTATTTGATAAATTCCCTATTACAATAATATACATCTACAATTTAATAGTGCTCATTCATTTTGTTGATACGATTTTAAGAAGTACTATGAGTGCACAAGATCTTACACTAAAATTTATTCAAAATTAATATTTCTGTTTTTTTTAATCGATGTTGTTTCTCAATTTTATTCAACTTCTGGAATCTTTTGCTTTAATTTAAACATCCCGCGTGTTAAACCGAATGAGAACAGCGCTATTCTACAGAGTGGCGAAGCGCTCAAACTGGTAGATAAATATTCTCAAAGTCTGTGCACTTACCTCACGAGGTTTCCTGTTGCACGACCTGAAATACCGACATCGTTAAAAATCGATGGTGCTCTCGCGCCCTCTACTCGGATAGAAGAGTCAGCTGGCACAGAATGCGACAGATTTAAGATACCTACAGTAGGGAAGAATGAGAGTACTCACGCCCGAGTTTTGGTCGTGCTCGGTACACTGCTGCCCTCTAGTCTAAATCAAGCCTGGAACAGAACCTGTCTCAACTTTTGACCCCTTCTAAAGATCGAATCGGAACTAGCTTCCAACAATTATTCAATTTGAATATAAAATAATGTTTTAATAACGAATCAATATGCAATATGTATCATATATCTTAGAACCAACATCATCTTTGGTCTGCATCAGAACCTATAGTTTAATTGTTTTATATAAATAGGTAACTATATTTTATATAGTCTTGTCCGAATGAAACTGTGCATATTGCTGAGAATTGAATATCTTGTATAGTCCAAACGTTCATACAATTATATAATCGTTGTAATCGTTAAACAAGCAGAGATAATAAATTCATTAATTACATTTTCTCGATATAATTATGCTTAATAATATTCATGTATCATAAATTATTCTGTATCCCGAGTTCTATTATCCAATTTCACTAAAAAATTAGATGGCAAGATGGTCAAGAATGGTTACAAATAATTAACCAGCTAGACATAATAAATTTGTCAGTGAATTGTGTTCGATAAATTAATTGGCGCGAATATTCATGTGTTAAAAGTTATTCAAAATCTCGAGTTCCATTAAATATTTTTACTAAAAAATTAGATGGTCAGATAGTCGAAGGAGTGCTTGTCGACATAATTGGCAAAAGGAATTGTTTTAAACATTAAACAGCCAGAGATAGTAAATTTATTAATTACAATTGCTTGATATAATATTGTTTGGTAATATTTATGTATTAAAAGTTACTCTGTATCTCGAGTATTATTAGCAATTTTTACTAAAAAATAAGGTAGTAGATAGTCAAGGGGATGCTTGTCGACATAGTTGGCAAAAAGAATTGTTATAAACATTATACAACCCGAAATAATGCATTTATCAATAATTATTATCACGGCGATCGAGATCTACCAAAATTAGCTGGGGTGGGGAGCGTTGCGCTTCGCTGAGCGCTGCGCATCGCTGCTTACCTAAGCCCACGGAGCGCGCTCAGTCAGTCAGTCGGGCCGGGCCCTCCGGCAGGAGCGGATGGGCTCCGGGACCAGGAGGGTCTCCGGCTACCTTGGGGCTGATCAGAGGTCCTCCAGAGTTACCCAGGCTTATCCTGCCTATCATGGGGATGACCACTGGATCTCCAGAGCTACCCAGGCCTACCTTCAGTCGGCTTCGGGTTGACCAAGGGTCCTCCACCAGTGGTCATCCAGAGCTACCCTAGTCTACCCCTGCTTACCTTTAGCTGGCTTAGGCTTCACCAAGGGTCATCCAGCAGTGGTCGGCCCTGGTCTACCCTTGCCTACCCTGAGGTTGACCAGTGGTCATCCAGAGCTACCCTAGCCTCCTCCTGCTTACCTTCACCTGGCTTACGGTTGACCATGGGTCCTCCATCAGTGGTCTGTCCTGGTCTACCCTGGGGTGGACCAGTGGTCATGCAGAGCTACCCTAGCCTCCTCCTGCTTACCTTCACCTGGCTTACAGTTGACCATGGGTCCTCCAGTAGTGGTCTACCCTGGTCTACACTTGCCTACCCTGAGGTTGGCCAGTGGTCCTCCAGAGCTGCCCTGGCCTATCTTTGCCTACCATCATCTGGCTTAAGCTGGACCAAGGTTCCTCCACCAATGGCCTACCATTGTTTATCATGGTCTACCTTTAGCTAGCTTAGGGTAGACCAAGGGTTATTTAAAACTTCCTTGGCCTACTTTAAGCTAGCTCGGGGGGGGCCATGGTCTCTACAATGCTGTCTTCGTTTACCTTGGGTTCTGAGTCGGTCCAGTTTCAGTATCCGGCATGATGTCAGTACCGTGCTGATCGGTTCAGAGAGGGCGATCATTGCAATGGCTTCGCATCTTTGAGTGAGTAATTTCGTCACTACCTTATCACTATGTTCGTCTGTAGAAGTAGTAGTATAGAGTAGTAGTAAAGTGTAAAAGTAGTTAGTTGCATGCATGGGCAGGCCTCGCCGCCCCAACGATCAGCCGAGATGGGAACGTCCGCGATTTGCACTAGCGTTGCGACAAAACCACGCGTTGCATTTAGTCGATTTTGAACAGAGATTAAAGTTAATGTTACGAAAAATTTTGTTTAGAGCGTAGCGTTGCGAATCACAAATAGTCGAGGTACAAAATTACATTTCAATTTGATAACTGCGCTTTTAAATTTCATATTGTTGTTGTTTTACATATAATCTAAAGTAAACGTTTTTTGGATCTCTGTTCGTTGAATTAGCGTTGCGCACAAAAAGTTCGCGTTTGCTTTCGAGTCTTTCGACTTTTCAGGCTCCCATGCTCGAGCTGCAACGATCAACTGTGAGATGGGCACATCCGCGATTTCAAGTAGTGTTGCGAAACAAATTGTTACACGCGTTGTACTAGTATCAATTTTTAAAGTTGATGAAATGTCTAGTTAATGTTGCAAATAAATAGTCGTAATTTAAAGTAGTTCTAAAGATACCTGTTTAGAATTTTAGACGTTAGAGTTTTAAATTTCTTATTTAAATAGCATTTTAAATTCGATTTGTTGAATTAGCGTTGCGCATCAAAAGAATCGCGTTTGCAATAGAATCAACTTGCAACGATCAACTGTGAGATGGTTACTTCCGCGATATCGAGTAGCGGTGCGAAACAAATTGTCGGGATGAGGCCGAAGGAGCAGACGAGGTTTTATGCCAAAGATGCCGGACAAACTGTCATTTAAAAGGACAATCATTGCAACGTCTTCGCATCTTCGAGTGAGTCATTTTATCACTACCTTGTCGTTATACTCGTCTGTAGAAATAGAGTTGTAGTAGAATGTAAAAGTAGTTAGTTGCATGCATGGGCAGGCCTCGCCGCCCCAACGATCAGCCGAGATGGGAACGTCCGCGATTTGCACTAGCGTTGCGAAAAAAGTACGCGTTGCGTTAGTCGATTTTGAACAGAGATCAAAGTTAGCCTTTCTTCTAAATATAATAGTAGTCTCTATCAGCGATATAGCTTGTTTAAATTATAGCGTTGCGAAACAAATAGTCGCGATTCGTTTTGCAGAAACTGTAGAGTAATCTTTTTTGGATCTCTGTTCATTGAATTAGCGTTGCGTACCAAAAGTTCGCGTTTGCTTTCGAGTCTTTCGACTTTTCAGGCTCCCATGCTCGAGCTGCAACGATCAGCTGTGAGATGGGCACATCCGCGATTTCGACTAGTGTTGCGAAACAAATTGTCACGCGCGTTGTACTACTATCAATTTTAAAACTTGATTAAATGTGTAGTAAATGTTGCGAATAAATAGTTGCGATTTAAAGTAAATCTAGACATACAGATGTACAATTTTAAACGTTGGAATTTTAAATTTCTTATTTAAATAGCAATTTGAATTTCCGTTTGTTGAATTAGAGTAATCTTTTTTGGATCTCTGTTCGTTGAATTAGCGTTGCGCACCAAAAGTTCGCGTTTGCTTCCGAGTTTTTCGAAATTTCAGGCGCCCATGCTCGAGCTGCAACGATCAACTGTGAGATGGGCTCATCCGCGATTTCGAGTAGAGTTGCGAAACAAATTGTCACACGCGTTGTACTAGTATCAATTTTTAAAGTTGATCAAATGCCTAGTTAATGTTGCGAATAAATAGTCGCGATTTAAAGTAATTTTAGAGACACCGATATAGAATTTTAGACGTCAGAGTTCTTTTCTTATTTAAATAGTATTTTGAATTTCGATTTGTTGAATTAGCGTTGCGCATCAAAAGGATCGCGTTTGCATTAGAATGATTCGATATTTCAGGCGCCCATGCTCCAGTTGCAACGATCAACTGTCAGATAAGAACATTCGCGGTTTTAAGTAGCGTTGCGAAACAAATTGTAACACGCGTTGTAATAGTATAAATTTTCAAAGTTGACTTCATGTCTAGTTAATGTTGCGAATAAATAGCCGCGATTTAAAGTAGTTTTAGAAGAACCGATCTAGAATTTTAGACCTTAGAGTTTTAAATTTCTTATGTAATTTGTAAGAATTGTAATACTTAATTTTGTAAGACTTTCAAAGTTCAACTTTACCAAATTGAAACAATATTTTTGTCTAGAAATTGATATTTTTCAGGAAATTGATATTTCTCAAGAAATTGATATATTTGTCTTGAAATTGATAAATTTCAAGAGAAATTAATATTTATTTCAGGAAATTATTTATTTCCGGAAATTGATATTTATTTCAGGAAATTGTTATTTATTTCAGGAAATTGTTATTTATTTCAGGAAATTGTTATTTATTTCAGGAAATTGTTATTTATTTCAGGAACTTGTTATTTATTTCAGGAATTTGTTATTTATTTCAGAAAATTGTTATTTATTTCAGGAAATTGTTATTTATTTCAGGAAATTGTTATTATTTCAGGAAATTGTTATTTATTTCAGGAAATTGTTATTTATTTCAAGAAATTGTTATTTATTTCAGGAAATTGTTATTTATTTCAGGAAATTGTTATTTATTTCAGGAAATTGTTATTTATTTCAGGAAATTGTTATTTATTTCAGGAAATTGTTATTTATTTCAGGAAATTGATATTTATTTCAGGAAATTGATATTTATTTCAGAAAATTATTTATTTCAGGAAATTGTTATTTATTTCAGGAAATTGTTATTTATTTCAGGAAATTGTTATTTATTTCAGGAATTTGTTATTTATTTCAGAAAATTGTTATTTATTTCAGGAAATTGTTATTTATTTCAGGAAATTGTTATTATTTCAGGAAATTGTTATTTATTTCAGGAAATTGTTATTTATTTCAAGAAATTGTTATTTATTTCAGGAAATTGTTATTTATTTCAGGAAATTGTTATTTATTTCAGGAAATTGTTATTTATTTCAGGAAATTGTTATTTATTTCAGGAAATTGTTATTTATTTCAGGAAATTGTTATTTATTTCAGGAAATTGATATTTATTTCAGGAAATTGATATTTATTTCAGAAAATTATTTATTTCAGGAAATTGTTATTTATTTCAGGAAATTGTTATTTATTTCAGGAAATTGTTATTTATTTCAGGAAATTGTTATATATTTCAGGAAATTGTTATTTATTTCAGGAAATTGTTATTTATTTCAGGAAATTGTTATTTATTTCAGGAAATTGTTATTTATTTCAGGAAATTGTTATTTATCTCAGGAAATTGTTATTTATTTCAGGCAATTAATATTTATTTCAGGAAATTAATATTTATTTTAGGAAATTGATATTTATTTCGGAAAATTGTTATTTATTTCAGGAAATTGATATTTATTTCAGGAAATTGATATTTATTTCAGAAAATTGAAATTTATTTCTGGAAATCGAAATTTATTTCTGGGAATGGATATTTATTTCTGGAAATGGATATTTATTTCTGGAAATGGATTTATGTTTGCTTGAAATTGATATGTTTGTTTGAAATTGATATTCCTGCGGTCGGCTCCCTCAGGGGCTCACTCACGGAATGGGGCCCGTGAGTGGGTACGGGGACTCGCGTCCCCGGGGGCACCCGAATCGCCTATAGGTCGTTGCGTCCACAAATCATTAGATTTGGGCTCGATGTGGTTTCGATTTTGTTCCGACTTTGTTTCGACTGGTTTTCGATTTGGTGTCGATTTTGTTTCAACTGGTTTTCGATTCTGTTTCGATTTTCTTTCAATTGGTTTTCGATTCTGTTTCGATTTGGGTCGTTCATCTTGTTCTTGTTAGTCAGAACGACCGAAGAAAATTCATCAAAAGAAGAAAATTCATCGAAAGAAAAATATTCATCGAAAGAAGAAAGTTCATGGAAGGAAGCAAATTCATCGAAAGAAGAAAATTTATCGAAAGAAGAAAATTCATCGAAAGAAGAAAATTTATCGAAAGAAGAAAATTCATCGATCGAAGAGGAATCATCGAACGAAGACTCCAGATTATTTATAAATTAATTTTAGTGCGTGCGTTAGTTATTAAGATTGTATATCGTCGTTGTAATTATGTCGAGTAATTATTGCCGTAACTTGACTTTGCTCGCCTCGTTTTCTGACTCCGACACAGCCTTCTGCTGTGTCGGCCTTGCTTGCAGGTTCTGAGCCGGTCCAGTTTCGGTATCCGGCGTGAAGTCATTGAGAGGGATGTCTAAGAGACTCGTTCACTCGTCTTCTGACGATCCTCTGTGTTAACGTAATCCTGGACACGCCATGTTCTCATGTCACCCAGTAGCGCCAGAAACCGTTTGAGCGCATCTCTTTGCCATCTTTCTTGGTGATGGAGTGGCGGGTATCGGACTGGTCGGCTCAGGACTTGTAAGCACTGAACGCGTCGCGTCACCCTTGAACCAGAGCCTTCTGCTCTTGTTCGATCTTGTTTCTCTCTTTGAAAGAATCAGAGCCTTCCGCCTGATTCGCCCTTGGTCCCTCGTGGATCGGAGACTTCTTCTCCGATTCACACTTTGCCCCGCAATAATTACTCGACATACGGTAAATGGAAAAGAAGTCTTTTCCATGAAAAAGACTACTTTTTCATTTAGCGACCTGCGAAACTTAGTTTCTAAGAATCTTCGTTGTAAGAAAGGGAGACAGAACGAAGGGAGACTTCGTTCTGACTCCCTTTCGGGTCTCTTGTGCAGCAACCTCCTCGTGGTGAGACCTGGGCAATCGATATTATTCACAATTCGCAAGATATTATAACTTATAAATTATAGTATCTTGCATGTAGTGGATAATATCGAGCTAATAGCTGCACATTTAGAGTTTGCGTAAATATGTATTCTATATTAGACTGTAAAACTTAATAATTTCTTCGTTTTCCTTCGTTCAAGTATTCCAGCTTTAGCATTTTTGTTTCAATTAATAGTAGAAATACGAAATTTCAATTTCAGAATACATGTACCTTTAACAAACACCTCCATTATTAATTTTTGGATTCGTAATTGGATTGTGCTCCTGAACTTCCAAAGTTCAACTTTCTCAAATTGATATTTTTGTCTTGAAATTGATACTCCTCCGATCGAAGTTCCCTCAGGGGCTCACTCACGGGTGGGGCCCGTGAGTGGGTACGGGGACTCGCGTCCCCGGGGCCACCCGAATCGCCTATAGATCGTTGCGTCCACAAATCATTAGATTTGGGCTCGACATGGTTTCGATTTTGTTTCGACTGGTTTTTCATTTGGTGTCGATTTCGTATCAACTGGTTTTCGATTCTGTTTCGATTTTGTTTCAACTGGTTTTCGATTCTGTTTCGATTTTGTTTCAACTGGTTTTCGATTCTGTTTCGATTTTTTTTCAACAGCTTGTCCACTTGGAGTCAATTTTGTTTCAGCTGGTTATCGATTCTGTTCAAGAAAATTCATCTTGCGAAGAAAATTCATCTTGCGAAGAAAATTCATCGTACGAAGAAAATTCATCGAACGAAGAAAATTCATCGATCGAAGAATATTCATCGAACGAAGACTCCAGATTATTTCTAAGTTAGTTTTAGTGCGTGCGTTAGTTATTAAGATTGTAAATCGTTGTTGTAATTATGTCGAGTAATTATTGCCGTAACTTGACTTTGCTCGCCTCGTTTGCTGACTCCGACACAGCCTTCTGCTGTGTCGGCCTTGCTTGCAGGTTCTGAGCCGGTCCAGTTTCGGTATCCGGCGTGAAGTCATTGAGAGGGATGTCTAAGAGACTCGTTCACTCGTCTTCTGACGATCCTCTGTGTTAACGTAATCCTGGACACGCCATGTTCTCATGTCATCCAGTAGCGCCAGAAACCGTTTGAGCGCATCTCTTTGCCATCTTTCTTGGTGATGGAGTGGCGGGTATCGGACTGGTCGGCTCAGGACTTGTAAGCACTGAACGCGTCGCGTCACCCTTGAACCAGAGCCTTCTGCTCTGGTTCGATCTTGTTTGTCTCTTTGAAAGAATCAGAGCCTTCTGCCTGATTCGCCTTTGGTCCCTCGTGGATCGGAGACTTCTTCTCCGATTCACACTTTGCCCCGCAATAATTACTCGACATACGCTAAATGGAAATGAAGTCTTTTCCATGAAAAAGACTACTTTTTCATTTAGCGACCTGCGAAACTTAGTTTCTAAGAATCTTCGTTGTAAGAAAGGGAGACAGAACGAAGGGAGACTTCGTTCTGACTCCCTTTCGGGTCTCTTGTGCAGCAACCTCCTCGTGGTGAGACCTGGGCAATCGATATTATCCACAATTCGCAAGATATTATAACTTCTAAATTATAGTATCTTGCATGTAGTGGATAATATCGAGCTAATAGCTGCACATTTAGAATTTACGTAAATTATATTTCATAGTAGAATGTAAGACATAATATAATACTATCTTCGTTTTCCTTTGTCGTCGTTTTTCTTCAGCTCATGCCAACTTCATACTGCGTACGTCATATCAATTCTTGCGTGGCTCGTGGTGAGTAGTGAGGCACACAAGGTGTGAAAGAAAATGAAAGAAAATGTGCAAAAGATCTATATGTACACATGCGCATACAAAGGGAAAATTAGCTTTTATAATAGGCAGGTTAAGAATTTCGATTGAATGGCATTGCAATTACGCTCTTCTTGCTATTCGTTTGCACAGTGGTGGAAAGTTAGAACACTGTCGAGTGTGTATCACGAAGATTCTATACATGTACAGATATTTTTTTGTATTTTGTAATTTTGTAATTTACCGTCGGGTGGGGCGATGAACACATTCCAAATGAGTGGGTGTGTCTCCCTCGCAGTAACCGTGTGATTCTTGATTTATAATATTTTGTTGAGCATACATATATAAAACACCAATTGCTGTATAAAATATTTAAAATCGGCAATCATATCGAGCTAATAGCTATGAAGATAAAATTACGAAAGCTTAATTTTTGTACAGATATAATACGGCAACATTGCTCTTTTAAAGCAGATAACGTTGCAAAATCAAGCCTCCTCGGGTACACACTTTCATTGTTGAACTTTCATTTAGTCCATTTGCTGACGGTTCCATTTCGATAGAGTGCGCTATCGTACGAGAGCATTTTTTACGGAGTCGGTAATTCAGAACTGCGGACAGAGAAATGCTTTGCTTGCAATGTCTCTAGTTATCTTAACTATAATTGCGATTTCTATCGATCGAATTTTGAATTATGTTAAAGAAAATGCTATCGGCACAAAGGTTCGATCTTCTTGAAATTTTACAGCAAACTTGCAATTTTATTAATCACCCAACGTTTCGATCCAGTTGTGGATCATTCTCAAGGGATAATGCGTTTGGTGATTAATAAAATTGCAAATTTGCTGTAAAATTTCAAGAAGATCGAACCATTGCGCCGATAGCATTTTCTTTAACGTTATCTTAAGTCTGTGTTGCGATGTTACTCTTCTATCGGTAACGTTTGTCCACCAGTTTGAGCAGTTCGTCGCTACGGAGGCGCTAAACGCAAATTCCACGAAGCAAATAATCCTTGCCCTTATTTCCAAGGTTCTTCATCGCCCAAACGGCAAGAATCACTGGCTTTGTCAGAATATCGTTCGAGTTTTCTCATGCTAAGAAGGCCAGCGTGTCGCAACGGTTCCTCATCGTCGAACACGCGTATTCACAGTAGGCAACAGGGTCCATCGCGTGCATGACAAACGATCATAAAAGCGTATGCACTTTGACTTTCAAAGAAGGAGAGCCCCGGCAAACCGCGGCGTTTCTATCGCTAAGAATAATGATCACGTAGATGCAAATCTCAGCCCACTTAAAAGTCGATAACTCTCTGAGATGCGTGAAAGCATCGCGCCCCGGCGAAGAAGAAGAAGTTGGGGCCCCTTGTTTATCGGGTACCCGCAATCGGCCAGGTGAAATCGCGACGGACTTATTATTTCGGACTCGTAACAATGACTTCGGACGATCGCTATCGCCGCCACTCGAGGGCGAATCATCGTGGGGACCGGTGAAGTGGCGACGACGTGTCGCAACGGATTCCAGGTGGCACATGTTTTCGCGAAGATCTTCACGCTTCGCTTCACCCAAGTGTCTACCTGGAATAATCAAGTATGTCGCGTAATCATGCGTTACGAGAAACACCCTTTCGTCCCTTTCAAACGTGAAAATGTAAAGAACAAACTGGGAGAGAACCACGAAACATTCGCGCACTTTCGAGGTCTTACATTGAAGACGGAAGATCGCAGTTTCTGATAAAGTCACTTAGGTTTAAAAAGAAATACGAGAACATGACGAAACATCGATAAAATATGACCGGTAGCGTGGACAAAATTGACTTCATTTTGAGCGGCTCTTCGAGGCGATTTTAGAATTTGTTCCCGTAGGAATTTTTTAACTTTTGATGGCTGTAATTAAAGATAGAAGGTCGTAATTAATGATAGTTCCATTTAGGATTAAAATAGAATTTGTTAGCACTTAAAGAAATTGATACTCGAATTACAGGCGAAAGAGAGCACTTTGTGATAGGGTTACTAGGCCCAAAAAGAAATGCGGAAGCATGTCAAAAAATCCAAAATCCCTTGTCCAGCTCGGACAAAATTGGTTCAATCTGAAGGCTGTAATTAAAGATCGTACTTAATGATAGATCCATTTAGAATTAAAATAAAATTTGTGAGCACTTAGAGAAATTGATACTCCTCGGCCTCCAGCAAGGACAAAATTTACTTTAACAAAATTTATTTTAAGAGGTTCCTTCGAGTGAATTTTAAAACGTATTCCTGTAGGAATTTTTTAATGCCCGAGGGCTCGAATTACAGTTGAAAGATAGCACTTTGTGATAGGGTCACTTAGGCCCAAAAAAGATGCGAAAGCATGTCGAAAAATCCCATCTTCAGCTCGGACAAAATTGGTTCAATTTCAAGAGGAATGTTGTAATCGATTTCAATATACATTGTAATTGACCAAGATTTTTAAATGTAAAAATTATGAGATAGTCTCTAAAACAAACTTTTTAAAATGCGATAAGTGCTTTTACGCAACGTCATCCAGTTTCCGTGGAAAAAATTCCCATAGTTCCATTTAGGATTAAAATAAAATTTGTGAGCACTTAAAGAGATTGATACACTTCGACTTCGAGTGCGGACAAAATTGACTTTAACAAAATTGATTTTAAGAGGCTCCTTCGAGTAAATTTCAAAATGTATTCCTGAAGGAATTTTATAACGCCCGATGGCTCGAATTACAGGCGAAAGGTAGCACTTTGTGATAAGCTCACTTAGGCCCAAAAATAAATGCGAAAGCATGTGGAAAAATAAAATCTCCAGCTCGGACAAAATTGGTTCAATTTCAAGGGGAATGTTCTAATCGATTTCGATATACATTGTAATTGACCAAGATTTTTAAACGTAAAAATTATGAGATAGTCCCTAAAACAAACCTTTTAAAATGCGGTAAGAGCTTTCACGCAACATCTTCCAGTTTCCGTGGAAAAAATTCCCAAAGATGCCTCATTCTCGGTCCCTTGACTAAGCATGACCCTTAAATCCGCAAGAAACTCGGAAAGAAGAAAAAGCAGAGCGAGCATCGGGTTGGTCAAAGTAGTCTTGCGTGGATTTCGGAGGATGTTCCAGCGAACTGGAGCGGATTGGAGGAAGCATGAACAAAGTAGACCGAACTGAAGCGGGCCTCGTCAGGCTGAAGCGCATTGGAGCAGACGCGAGCTGACTGGAGCGGATCCGAGTGCTCCGCAACGAATCCCACCGTTACTATATTCAACTTTTCGCGAAGCTTTTCTTCACACGGGGTCCCGATTGATTCAGTCGCGCTTAGAATCGATCGTGTCGATTACGCGGTACAACGGATACCTTCCTGGGCCCTTCTTAACGAGAAGACGACGACGGGTAGAAGGGGAACGAACTGAAAGGAAAGAAAAAGCTACGGTTACAAGGCATTCAGGCTTGGCTTTCGAGTACTTGCTAATGAACGTAACCGGAGCTAGAACTTCGGTGCACTTTAGGTACCGGCGTGCTACGCTAATGCCTAAACAAATGGCAGGCCTCGTGAAAAACTCGACTTTTGTGCGCTGCTGGCCGTACGTGTTTCTTCAACGTTGCACTAGAAATCTCGACCGAGTGCTCTCTACCCTTGAAAGCTGCCTCGTGAAAGAGTAATGTGTTCCATGAGAGCTGTACGTTGATTACCTCTCCTTTCCAGCAAGGTCACCTCGAAAAGTCGCCTTTTTCACGGCTTTCTTTTCTTAGAATTAGCTCGAGCACTTAATTGAATTCTTGATGAGGCGCGCAGCCGGGAAATCTTTGCTTGCTTTCCATCGCTGGGACACATAATAGAAAAACAAATATAATGCTTGTAATGTGGTCCACGATTCTCTAAGTAGATAAAGATTCGAGTTTTATATGAGCCGTTCATTGCACAAATCGATTAACTCCATAAAACAAAAAGTTGAGAAATGCGATGAAATAATGTACATTGTTTTCTAAAATTCCCTTTATAATATAAATTCAAATAAATATTGTAGAATGTATAAATACAGATGTTGCTTTCATCCAACGGTATGTAAAATTAATAAGAAAAAATAGCTAAAAAATAATCGTCACAGATGTTACAATTTTTATTTGACTGGTGGAGTTAATCGATCTGGCAAGTGAAAAAAGTAATAATTTGTAATTTAGTCATATTGTAATTTGTAATACAGTCATATTGTAATTTGTAATTCAGTCATATCGTAATTTGTAATTCAGTCATATTGTAATTTGAAATTCAGTCATATTGTAATTTGTAATTCAGTCATATTGTAATTTGTAATCCAGTCATATTATAATTTCTAATTCAGTCATATTGTAATTTGTAATTCAGTCATATTGTAATTTGTAATCCAGTCATATTATAATTTCTAATTCAGTCATATTGTAATTTGTAATTCAGTCATATTGTAATTTGTAACTCAGTCATATTGTAATTTGAAATTCAGTCATATTGTAATTTGTAATTCAGTCATATTGTAATTTGTAATTCAGTCATATTGTAATTTGAAATTCAGTCATATTGTAATTTGTAATTCAGTCATATTGTAATTTGTAATCCAGTGATATTATAATTTCTAATTCAGTCATATTGTAATTTGTAATTCAGTCATATTGTAATTTGTAATCCAGTCATATTATAATTTCTAATTCAGTCATACTGTAATTTGTAATTCAGTCATATTGTAATTTGTAACTCAGTCATATTGTAATTTGTAAATCAGTCATATTGTAATTTGAAATTCAGTCATATTGTAATTTGTAATTCAGTCATATTGTAATTTGTAATCCAGTCATATTATAATTTCTAATTCAGTCATATTGTAACTTGTAATTCAGTCATATTGTAATTTGTAAATCAGTCATATTGTAATTTGTAATTCAGTCATATAGTAATTTGTAACTCAAATCTACATTCAATTAAATTACAATGTAATATCGTAATTGTAATTGGAGTACAATTATAAAATACTATGTAATTAAATTACATTAATTACGAATTACGATGTAATTAAATTAAAAGTAAAAATTAAAGAGTGAAGGTTTCAAACAGAAGGAATTTATTATTTATAAATTTAGAATATCTGAACAGAAATGACTTCTGCCTTACACATTTTTTAAATATGAAACATAAATTACACAATTAAATTATATTATATTTCAATTACACATCTGATTAAAATAATTAGTAATCGAATTAATTGAAAGGTTTGAATTATGTAATTCAGTTACGACGTAGTTAAATTACTATGTAATTGAAATACAATGTAATTCAATTGTGTAATTGAATTAGTACAACTCTGGTACTCTCTCAAGTGAGCTATTTTAATTATGAAAAAAAATTTGAACGAGCTCTTGCCGTTCCAGAGGAAAAATCCTCAAAAATGATTTTCTTTCCGCTTGCAGACTAAACTGAGCTTCTGAAACGTTTGATACTTGTTGCGATTAATTATCAAAAGTAGATAACCAATTTTTTGGAAAATATCGATAACAACCAGATGCTTATTCCGAAACGAAACAAAGTCAGTTCCAGTTGCAGTTGCAGCGGCATTTTCCAGTATCCCGAGGTAATAAAACGAGTTGAAGTGCATCGGAGGTATGAATTTCGGTGGCGGCACAATACTTCGTTATTCGTATCCACCGGGTTTGCTTCCCTGCTTGCCATCAATATGCAGCCATTAGCGGACACGTGTGTACACATGTACCGCAGTTACCTGCGCCGTTGTTTGCGGGTACACCTTTTCAAGGTGCATTGTATGGGAAGCCAACATTTCCCCCCATTTCACACCGGCCTTCAAAATTTGGTTGTTTACGACTCAGGAGGGGAAAAAAGAAAAGGAAAATCAAACTTTTTAGTCTCGCGGAAAATGGTAGAACGATCTCCCGTCGATTTTCCCACAGCGTAAATATTTAACCGACGGAAAAAGTGAAAGGAAGTCAGCCGCATTATTTCTCCGGGAGCTCCGCGAGTGCATTTTTCACTTATTGTATCCGCGCGCTCGCGTTTAGCGGGAACCGCATGCCGCGAGCTCGACAACATAAATCTTTAATGGTGGAACTCGTTACGAAAGCGCCAAGAATTTCTTCCCCGCGGTCACCAGCAAACGTTGACCATTTAAAAATGGGTCGGTTGTCGATGTCACGGCTGACTGGCAGTCACATAATTACCAGTGACGACGCGTTTCCGCGACGCACAAAGCTGCACGCCGTCTGCTCGAACCGTTCACACACGGGGAATCCTCGCAAAGGGTCGGCCAATGACGAATTTTCGTGGAAGGAACGAGGAAATTACGATTTCTAATTACTATAGTGCGAGAACCCCTCCAAGGGCTGGGCTTTGCTCCGAAATTAACTCTGGTCGGCTGAAATCGTAAATTGTTGGGCGTTGCACTCACCGACGCGTGAAAACCAATGTTGGTATTCGAAATGTGTCAGATCTTTTTCAGAATTTTTAATTGTCATTAAATGGGGAAAATGGGTCAAAAACTGTTTTTTCGATTTTCCTCTATAACTACCCTTACAGATGAGATATCGGGCTGAAACTTGGCAGATAGGTTTCTTTTTTGGTAGGCTAGAGGCTGGTTCAAAATCGTTAAAATCGAGGCCGGGGGCGAATAAACCCGGCTATAGCCTTTACCACAAACTAAAATTAACACATTCATGGAGCAGAGAAAGTGCATGCTTTTAAACAGATCTCAAGTTACAATCCACGAGTAGTTTTAAAGTCACGTGGGCCATCAACGTCAAAGAATATCCTAAAAACCCACCACGAACCAAAATTAACCCTTTGCACTCGAGTGGCGAGTCTGAGGCAGCACTCAAAAATTGCTATACCATTATTCAAAATATTGTTGGCAATACTAAATTTTCATCGATAATTGTCCACAACACGGGTCTGCGGAGGGACAATAATGCGCGAGGGATATCATTGTTTGAGGTTTGCCGAACGTAGAGAAGGACAGCCGAGCTCGAGAGGCCTGGGTCACCGAGAAATGTAAACACACCTAATCCGAATTTCCAACTTCTTTATTAATCATTATTTTTTTATGGGACTTCGATGACCATATTTGTGGTGACCAATATGTCATATTTCTCGGCGACCGAAGCCTCTCGAGATCCACGGCCCCTGAAGGGGGTACACCCCACACTAGTGGGGATATTTCAGGGACAATTATGTCGGAGACATTTGGGACAATTACCGATGAAATACTGTATTATATCAGTTTTATATCTTCAAAATGAGAAAGGTCATATAGAATGGAAATATTTTTGGTCGGAAAAAATGTTTGGTTTTGTAGTTAAAATAGCTCCGAGTGCAAAGGGTTTGTGGCGGCTACTTCCTATGCTCGTCAACAGAGGGACATTACGACAACACCTTTCCCGCTACTACCTGAATCTTCCTCTGCTTGTATATATACCGTCCTAAACTGTCCATACGACATCCCGCGTCTAAGGAACGGGTCCGCTAGATAGCCTTACCGATGAGTCCTCTAGCGGGCCTAGGACGAAACGCTTCCTTCTCCTTTTTCCTCCTCTCACACACTTTTCAGCCGCCATAGGTTAAGAAATTGATAGTCCACCAAGGTACACATCCTTCAGTCCAAAGACATCTTAATTAAGAGACACAGCTACAACCTGCAGGCAATCAAGAAGTATCTCTACAGCCGCGCAGACTCCAAACCGACAACATCGCGTGTCAATGCCACAGTGTTCCTCCACAATGTCGTTCCAGCAAAACCAGAAACATTAGAATTGCTCAACGTCCCCGTTCCGTGTACCCATTCATTCAATTAACACATTGTCGCTCCGTATCCATTAATAGCCTAGCAAATGGCGTCGGTTGAGCACATGTCGCGGCCGTCGAGGTAACAGAGAACGTTGTCGAACATGGGGAAAATGCTTCGGAAACAGGCCGAGCATCGTGAACAATTGACCCGGTTGGGGGGGGGGGGGAGGGGCGTTGCGCGGCGTGCATCGTTGCATGTCCAGGGTTCGCGCGTAGGTGCAACGGGGCTAGATTGATTTCCATTATCGTCTGAAGTCTCCGACGTTGACTTCCATCAGGCCCGCACCCTCGTCGCCGGCAGATGGGCCTGTTAAGTCATTATCGTTATTGTTTGCGCGACGCCAGAGACTCGGGGTGCCCAATACGATGCACCGGGTGTTCTAAACGAACTAAACGAACATAATTTCCAATTCCCAGTCATCGGTGAGTCATCCTCGGACACTCGCGGGTTCTTCGCCGCAGGTAATTGCCCGCAAAACCGAATCGCAGACGAAGTTGACTCATCCGAGGCTGACACGCACGACCTGACCCTTTCAACCACCACTCTCTTCCTTTTCTCTTTTTTTTTTCTATTCTTTCTTTTTCTTTGTCGAGCGTTGTCACGCCGACGCACAATACCCCGGACCGGAAGTGACGCGCGGAATGGGATCCGCTTGCGAAAGGCTCGCGGAAAAATTGGCCGCGACATAATACGAGAACCGTGGATCGGGGACAATGCGACTGTAATTGGCCGTGATCGGTTTGATGGATCTTCCAGGAAAAGTGGACGCCGGGAAACGTATAGGTGGGGCGTGATTCAGCTCTGCGATAGCGAAAGGTGTTGGCTGCGGAGGAAATGCTGGTTCGATACAGTGTAATGTTGCTTTTCAGATCGGCTAATGCGTACAGTCCTTGGAGAAAAGTATTCGCACACACCCTTTAAAAAGGAATAAGGTAAAGGCACCAGTAGTTGACCAGTTTTTAGAAAAACATAAAAAATAAGGTTATTATACGTTCTACACTTTTGATGAAAGCGAACCTCGGATGACAAAATATCTGTTGGTTCAATTTTAAAACACTTACATGCGAAGTGAAGTATGCATAGCAACAACGGACGTCTAAATTCATTAAGGTAAGTAATATACCGATATATTTCTATTTCCTTAACGTTTCTGTTAAGAACAGCTGTACGGTTAGGTAAACAATCTATAGGTTGTGAACTTTTCGCGACTGAATTATTTACTTTTTAAATTCTCACAGCGTTTTATAAGTGATAAATGCATCGTTTCTGTTATTCTAACCTCAAAATAATAGTTTATTGAGTGGTTAAATTCTGAATACTGTTATTTGAACAATTTTCAGAAGTTGACCCCCCGATAAATCAACGTCAATTACTAACGTGACTCGTTTAAATTTGTTCACGATTTATAATGTATCCATTTTACATCTAAGATTGTTAGGAGTACAAAACATAATTCTAAATTTTTTAGCATACTGTGTTTTAGAGGATGACCACATGGTCAACTATTGATTGCTTCCACCGTCAAATATTGACTCGCAACGTCTACTCTGTTCCGGAATTGAATTTGTTATAGAATTGATTTGTTTTATTTCTTATTTTATCCTTTAATTGTAATTTGTGCTGGTAATTGTTGAAACTAAATGATACTAAAATGATTTCTAACATTATTGCTTTAACCTTCTTTCTAGTATAAGTGGTCAACTACTAACGAACAGAAGGTCAATTACTAGGTTTTTAATTTTTAAGAGTGGTCAACTTCTGAAGCAATTACTGAATTTTTAAATATGTTTTTTTTTAATTTGTGTAACTAAACTTTTTTTAAAAAGTGGTCTTGTTACATAATTTAGAAGACTAAAAGAGTGTCTTCAGGTATCGACTCTCGCTATTTGATGACAGAGCAAGAGGTTACTATTGTTCGCGTGGAAAACTTCTTTTAAATGGTCAACTACTGGTGCCTTTACCTTAATTTATTTAGAAATTTCACCGACTCGTGTTTTCTTTTAGATGCCGGAAGGATTAGTTTACTTGAGAATTGCGCAAAGAAATTATTTAAAAACGTTGGACGAAATCTTCCGCAGTAAAGTTGCAATCTGCGCATAATTGCACAAAGTCCGTATTGGAAATCGTCTCTATCAATCGCCTGACATTAATGAAGACGTTGAAAGTAGGATGGACATTGGTCCCTGTAAGACTGGATCGAATCAATCCATTAGGTTGGTTGGTTGGTTGAATTACCGAGAAAATCGGCGCCAATTGTCGCTCTTGAACAATTACTCGGTCCGTCTCGAGAAAGGAAAACCGTGATTGCCGTTAGTCCGAACGTCCCACGCGCGATTTAATTCTTTCGCGACCCACGCCGCCGGCGTCCACGGTCAAAATAGACATGACTGCGAGAGACTGTCATGGCTGCCGTGCACGGTGTTCGACGCTGTCTTCGCTCGAATAGCAGAGCGCAAGAAGAAACGTCCGGTCCCCGGTAGTACACGCTTGTTTATTGAACGTATTTTCGATTATGACGAGCGTAGCGTCTCGGAGTCCAAACGCGTCGGTAAAGAAGCGGAATCGCAGATAACATCCGCCCACGCTGGGAGTATCAATAACAGAGACCTGGCCGCGATAATAAATAGCGAATAGACGTGACATGGGGTCCCATGGAAATTCTATGCGAGAGACTAACAAAGAGATCTCGATAAGCCGACTTGAATCAAAAATGGAGTCCTGTCTTCGGTTTTCATCCTGTTCGAGGATATACGTTATGTATATTCTTTGAAGTTGTTTCTCGAAACTGTCTTCGAATGAGATCGTTTTCTAGCTCTTGCTTATGTTATTTACGCTCTTAGGCTAGTCTAATATTTTTACTTCTTATTGGATCCCTTGTTGGTCTCAGCTTTATGCTCCTTATCGCTTGCGGAATATAAGAATCTGTGCGTAGATCTCCCTTGCGCTTGTTAAAATGTGTTGGGAGTTCAGTTCGATTTTTATTGGGTGCACTGAGTGCTTTATTGGAGATTTGTTCACATTAAAATATCTTTCGATTCACCAATTTTGATGTTTAACACGTTGACTGCCGCGCGCATTTTATGCTGTTCGCCCATGGCGCCAACATGAATTTTTTATTATGCGATGCATACTGTGTTCAAATATTATTTACAGCAGATAAGTTGAGTTGTCTAATCATGTTGAATGCATTTTTCGTGGTGGGGGTCATCCGGGGCGCCGTAGGCCATTTTTGCCATTATCGCTTGTTTCAAATTGTTGTGCTCGAGTGGTTAAGTAACTACTCTGTTTACTTAGACTTATTCAGTGCGTCCAACAATCAGGCAGTATATTAATAAACTTTATGATTTCGGCGTAAGGTTCGATCATATTGGGCCGAAATCATAAAGTTTATTAATATACCTCCTTTTCGATCGAGAGGAATTTCACCGGAATCAGGCAGTGTTGGGATATTGCGCGACGATTTTAGCGTCAGTAAAATACGAAGTTGGGCTAAAATGGGGTACTTCGGTCAGCCCGCATAATTTCGCAAAATTGTTTTTCATTCGATTTTGAAATATGAATGTATACCATGTGTATGTAAATCAAATACGAAAAATTCGTAGCATGCTCCTCTTGTCGTCCCGTCCTGGATACATACAGATAATATGTATATTTTTCATGTGTTAATGAAATGATTTTTATGTGTTCTGTATGGCATTAATTTCTTCAAACCATTATAGTAACAATGGTATTATTGAAAAATTTATCAGTATCGATATTTATTTTAATTATATATTTTTACTATTGGTCGTGTCGCCGGTCACCGGTGACCCCTACGGCAGTCAACGTGTTAAATTGTAAAAATTAACGAAACAGGGTTAGAACTTAGAACACAAAGTCTAAGAATGAATGAATCTACGAGAACATGGTTGCGAATACCAACTTGTCTCCAATGGAAACGTCGGCCATGAAAAGATCGTAATTTGGCGTGCCGAAGCAACGTAGTACTATTAATTATTAATTACTCCATATCGGACGGTAGAACGGCGGAATCAAAAAATTAAAATGATTCACAACACGGTGTCGGTTGTGGCAAGAAAAACGATGTCCACGTTGGGGTCAACGAACGGTCGCCGCCGCGTTAGATCATCGCGCTAGATCGCCACGTTTGGGCCTAGTACCAGAGACAATCAAGCAATCAATGTCAGGGACCAACCCTTTCGCGACGAAACAGTTCGTTTCCGCTCGGATCGGCTACGGCATCGCATGCCAATCAGTATGTTATTTGCGTGTCCGATAAAAGAAACAGTTAGGCGCCGCATAGTTCGATCTATACGCGCGTAGACTATAGCTCGGGGACAACTTTGGCACTGTTTTCACGCTTTGTTCGAATCTGCTTTGATCCACTTCTCGGGCTCGCTACTTTCTAGCATTCGGGCCGAGTTCGAAATCAGATGACCGATCATGAGTAATCCAGTAATTGAGCTGTCATCAGAATTCTACGAGTAGCACTTCTGCAGCTTCTGATCCAGCTGCGATACTAGGCTACAAGATGATACAGAATGTCAAGTAATTCGAGTGATACTCGAGCCTGGAATTTGATTTCATTGTTTAATAACATTTTTGCTTCAAGTGGTAGTCTAGAGGATCAAATAAACCTTGTGGACTTTGCCTACTGTTCATCGATCTATACGCGCGTAGACCATAGCTCGGAGACAACTTTGGCACTGTTTTCACGCTTTGTTCGAATTTGCTTTGATCCACTTCTCGGGCTCGCTACTTTCTGGCATTTGGGCCGAGTTCGAAATCAGATGACCGATCACGAGTAATCCAGTAATTGAGCTGTCATCAGAACCCTACGAGTAGCACTTCTGCAGCTTCTGATTCAGCTGCAATACAAGGCTACAATATCATACAGAATGTCAAGTAATTCGAGTGATACTCGAGCCTGGAATTTGATTTCATTGTTCAATAATATTTTTGCCTCAAGTGGTAGTCTAGAGGATCAAATAAACCTTGTGGACCTTGTCTACAGTTCATCCTGTAAAAATACACTAGTTGGCAGCAATGTTGATTGTGAATCAACTCACAGTATTGCAATCTAACAATTTCTTTTGGAGTGATTGTTCATAGAAAGATTTTAAGTCGTAGATTTTTTATATGATACAGTCGTTGAAGGCTCTTCCGGTTGATGGAGTGTCGAATAGTAATTTTATAAATAATTTTATTATATAAACAATAATTTTCATATTCTGCTATGCTATATGCCAATGCGTCTTCGGACTGAGTTGTATATCACTGCAGAAGAAGATTTATGGAATTTATGATGGTTGTTCTATGTATTAGGTTGTTTCTTATGCAATGCGCAAATTTAATGTTGTTAGATACCATCAGCATCTACATACAATATATTTGTTGACAATCATTTGTTCGCTAATATTTTATTATTTCCTAAACTTCCTTTTACATAACCATGCAATTTGATTTTTTAAAAAATTATTCAGAATTTAGGTTGTGGGCAACGAAAGGAACTTTCGGGACAAACTAATATAATTCAATTTTTTGATGCACTTTTTCGAGGAATATTGTTATGTTACGTTGTTACAACGTCTCTGGAACACCCTTTATTTCCAAACAGAACCGTCCGTGGCGAGCGGAATTCACTATTTACTCACGATGATGAGCATGTCCTAAAAGTGGAGCAGCACCCTCGAGGGTTAGCGCCTAGCTCAGGACAACTGATCTGTCAAGACCGCATGTTGGATACACAAACTTGTTGTAACTGATTCACGAGTGAAGCCAAACAGAAAGCATTTCTGGAAAATAAAGCTGCCCGAAGTCGTTTCCTTTGGGGAAGCTCCCCGTTTGTATAGCCAATGGAAACATTAGCACAGTGGGAATCAAAATTTCGGACAACTAATTACCAAACTGCTCTCCGACCGAATCACTTGCTGTGAAACCTACAAAGCATCCAGCTAATAATATCATAAATTATCACTGGTTGTAATTATCAACAGAGCACGTTTTCAGTTAGAGAATGATATAAATTATTCCTGAAATTCATATTAATGCTATGTTCTAATTTTCCATTTTGATTCGCTCTTTGGTGTCAAATTGACACGACTCTGAAATAATACCCATTTTTTTATGATTAGTTAATATTTCCCTCTCTTATAGTCCTGTAAAATGTGTTAAAATTCATTTATTCACGTACTAATATTTTAAAACGTAATATTACAAATTGTTGAAGCAATATCCTCGATTTGTCCATGCAACTATTCTTAAACAAAGAATACGAAGACGATTGCTTTAGAAAACGATTATTTTGTAAAAATGTTGAAAAATATCTGATACGAAAATTTAATCTCGATAATTGAAATTGTTTGGAAGACATTCGTTAGCAACTTTCTACGATTCGCTAGCCGAGTTCTCATGTCGTCGTCGAACCGTACGTCATCGTCCACGGCGACAGAGTATCGGAGCCAACGGGGACAGGTCGCGATTTTATTAGTAACTCCATTGAATTTCAACCGGACTTTAAATTGCCGTAGACTTACAGTTATCCGACGTACAAACTAGTCCTCCTGGAGGGACGGGTCTCCGATGATCGAGGAGAATCCGCGCGATGAATAAAAAGCGGTCCCGTCGATCGTACCGCGACAGAAGGGGACAAGGATTTCTCTGATGCGGCCGGCTCGACAATGGTTGCGATCCCGGCCAACCTAAATGCCCAATTAAAGACTCGAGAAAGTGCGCTGTTCTGTTTTCCGCGGCGATTTTTTAAAATTGACCGTCAAGTAAATCTTCGTCAAGGCGATCGCCTGTGCCTCCCGCGTTCCCCAACGTAATTGCTTTCCGGAAGAGTAATCTCTAGCCGAGACCTCTCGAATTCCTCCCCCCTTCGGTCCACTTAATACCCCATTCCCGTGTCCCCTGACATTAAAAATTCATTCCACGAAGATGAGTTGAATTGCCTAAATTGTTTTACCAGTAACCTCTTCAGTCAATTCGGATTTGTTCACAATTATTAAATTAGCTTCACCGATTCTTCAGGCAGTTTCTAGCGTAAATTTTTGAGAAATGTATCATCAAATTTAGTTCCAGGAAGTGTAAAGAAGATGAATAGACATCAGGAGTTGCAAAAGGGTCCTTGCTCCATTACATGCTCGCAGTCGGCCCCGAAAGAGGTGCAAGTTTCGAGGCAAATGCTTTGGTTAAAAGTCTATTCAGTGAATTCAGAGTTGTTACAATAATACTATTAGCTTCACTGGTCCTTCAGGACACTGTAAACGTCTTTTCAATATGGATTTTTCAGACATGAGCTCTGAAATCTCTGGAGATGTAAAATGGAAAAATAAATCTCAGAAGTATTACACGAAAGGGTCCTCGCTTCAGTATATGCACGCAGTGGGCCCCAAAAGAGGAGCAAGTTTCGAGGCAAATGCTTTGGTTAAAAGCCTCTTCAGTGAATTCAGAGTTGTTACAATAATACTAGTAGTTTCACTGGTCCTTCAGGAGACTGTAAACGTCTTTTCAATATGAATTCTTGAGACATGAGCTCTAAAATCTCTGGAGATGTAAAATGGAAAAATAAACCTCAGAAGTATTACACGGAAGGGTCCTCGCTTCAGTATATGCACGCAGTGGGCCCCAAAAGAGGAGCAAGTTTCGAGGCAAATGCTTTGGTTAAAAGCCTCTTCAGCGAATTCAGAGTTGTTACAATAATACTATTAGTTTCACCGGTCATTCAGGATTCTATAACGTCTTTTCAATATGAATTCTTCAGACATGAGCTCTAAAAGCAGTGGGCCCCAAAAGAGGAGCAAGTTTCGAGGCAAATCATTAAATCACTAAACCGTTTTCTAGAAAGGTATTGGAGGAATGATATTAGAAGTGAAATACGGGTAATGAACGCTCGTTGCCACGAAAGCGCGCCAATCTGAGGGAACGGTCGCGAGAACTCTTACTACGCTCCGAAACGCAAATTACGTCTCTAACTGCGCTCTTTGCAGGTGTTCTTTACTTACACCTAATACCGGCACTTACCGACGCGGCGGCTACTTGTTCCCGGCAATTACTTTCTGGCCCGTGCACTCGAGCCCATTACGCGAGATCCGAGCCGGTTCAGATCGATGGAGAGTAGAGAGAACGCTTTTCACTTAAAACCATTTAAATGCGGTGTATCTTCTCGCTGCCCGTCGAAAGGATACAGCTTTTTCTCACGGTCATGCAGTTTTCCGAACCGCAAACCATCACTCAGATATAGCTGGATAAAATTCTGAAAGCATTAAAAAAGAACTACAGGTCAAATAGTTTCGAACTTTTTATCTAAGATTATTGAATCTATAAAGCTGAGTCTGTACGAAATTATACAATAAATTAATTCACTCGTGAACTTGTTAACAATTAAAATAAGTTTCAATTTTTCAGATAATGCAATTTTTATAACACATCCTGGAAGCCCTAGTTTTAAGCCTGGTAGGTAAAATTGCCTTAAATTCTCCAACTCATAATTATTGGAGCTATGAAGATGACTTTGTAATTATAGAATAATTCCTTCACGAACATGTTACAATAAAAATCAATTATATTCTTAATTTTTGAGATCATGCAGTTTTTACAAAATATTTTGGAAGCCCTAGTTTGAGTCTAGTTTGCAGTTATACCGTTAATCTCCACAAAAATAATGCTAATAATATTTTCGCATAAACGAACCATCAGAAATGGCTGTCTATGCGTTCAATAATGTTTTAAGTGCACGGACAAGCTCAACAATTTCATGATGTATACCGACCACCGCTGAACATCGTAAAATTATATAGAATTGTTTGAAAAATCGCATTGGTTTCTATAATTGCGTTTTCTTTTTGGTCCGATAAAAGCGACGACTACACTGAGAAGAGTCGTACCAATTCTTTTGAATTCAATTCGTATCAATTCTTTTGAATTCGATTTAATATCGGAAGATAGAAAGGTACAGTTTTGTCCAGCTAGATTCCGTTTCTGGGAGCATTGTGAAGCAGAATGGATCCTTCGTTGTGGGTGCAGTTGAACGGTTCTTGAAAAGAACCTGGAACGAGGTCTCTCCTCGCTTCGGTAGGCCTATCACGTATCCAGCCGGCAACAGCTTCACTACGGCCGAGCCGAGATCGTCCTCCCATTCATTCCGCTCGAACATGCTCATTCATTCCGGAGTATCGGGCTTTAATGCACTTTTGACGGGCCATAGAGTCGCGTGCCGACGTTCGCACCTGGACTTCCTTCACCTGGACTTCACCAGACACCGGTCGAAATAGATCGATCCCTTTTGGGACGCTGCTACCAAACCTTGTCAACGTGTTTCTTCTCGTAGGCGGCGGCTATTCAGACATGTATGTGCTGTGTTTGTTTTGCTATTCGATATCTGCGGTCGACGTTTGCTCAGCTTCGATAGACACCTCGAGAATAGATGCTGTAGATATACAGTCCATCTTTTTCGATTTGGGCTGTCTCCTAACCAGAGAAATGAAGATTTCGGTGAGAGACAGTTATGCTGTTCTTTTCAGGATAAAACCTTTCGATTTTACACATAGATAACTATGCACTAGGCTATCGTGTACTCGCGTTGTAGGATTTTTTAACCCTTTACGGACGCGCGTCTGCTGAAGTCGCCCAAACAATTTTACTGTTCTGCGACTGTGAATAATTTTTATAGCATTAATACTCCCGAAAAATATGAAACAAATTTTTACTGAACACAACACGATTCCCTTCATTTAATTCATACACCAAACTCCTCAGCAAACAATTTTGTTTCACAAAGAAAATTTATTCGATCCATCAAAAAGTATGCTAAAAATAGTCCCCGTCCGCTGAGGGTTAACATCACATTGATAAATATTTCACGATAATTATGCAACTCTTTTCGGGATGAGACTTTTAGGTTTTATAGAAAATGATTCACCCGGCTGTTAAGTATTGGCATCCTTCATTGTAGAATTGTTTAACACTAAACCTACCAGCACCGGTCAAATGACCGGTTTCAATTTTCTAATTTTGCTATCAGTGAAATGATAAAATCGTATTTATGAGAAATGACTGGATACAAATTTTTATTTCATCATAGATTAAAATAAGAACCACACTAACTTTAAATAAACTTAAGCTTGTATTTTTTACGAGACAACAGGTACTAGTCAATTCTAGTGGTCGGTTTAGTGTTAACATCATATTGATAAATAGTTGTGCTGCTCTTTTTGGGATGATACTTCTAGATTTTATAGAAAACGATGCACTCAGCTATTATATATTGGTTTCCTTCGTTGTAGAATTGTTTAACATCATATTGATAAATAGTTATGCAGCTCTTTTTGGGATGAGACATGTAGATTTTGTAGAAAATTGTGCACTGGGCCAGCGGTGTCCAGCTCAGAGGGTCTCACGCGCCTGCTTCCCCTTCCTACTGTCAGTTTGCGCAGGCGCAGTGTGGTCTCACCCCGCCGACGAAGAAACCGAGTAATCGAGCATATTGGTATTTAATCGGTTCGCCGCGTCACAGCGCTATGGAAACGGCGAACGGTGGTGGGGGGTGGCTTTCAGCTCCCGGAGTCGAATTTGTACATCGCTGCACTAGGCTATCATGTACTCGCTTCCTCCGTTGTAGAATTTTTTAACATGAAATTAATAAATGTTTCTATCTGTTCTAAGTAACTATTTCAAGTTTCTACTGTATATTTCAGAAAAATCGATTAGACATTTCAAATGGTACTTCCACTAATCCGAATGTGAATAATTATTGGTGTTATTTATTATAGAAGTAATAGCACTTTTTATCCAGTAGTTTTTATTTGAAATAATATTTTACTCGGCACAGCAACAAGCCAGAGATTACAATGCCCCGTGATTACCTTTTTCTGCCACTATGGGAAATCCTGGGCCTTTTAAAGCCTGAAGATTATGATAGTCATCGCGGCGATTGTTCGAAGGGAGTGGTCGAAAAATGCATGAAAATTATGCGACTCTTCTCGTTGATGTGCAACTAAGATCTGTGCTGCAATTATCTTCCTTTTAAGCGGTGGGTAACATCCGAGTTCTGGTAATAGTGATTATTAGACTACGTTTATGGCGTGTAAACGTTTCCATTGCTTTGCACTGCGATACCCAAGATGATCTCCAATTCACTGTACCAAAAAAAAAAACTGATCTCCACTATAATTTCTCTGGTACTTGAAAAGTTCAAAACTAATTCTAAATTATTGTACAACGATTTATTCCCCCCGTATACAATATTTCACTTATAATGGAACTTCGAACAAAGCATCTGAATTTTTCTTACAATCCAAACATTCTAATCTACTATATACAGATGCTGCTCAATTTCATCATTTCTATTTTACTTCACAATTGTAACGCAGCTTCCCATGAAGAAAATAAATTTTTCTCAGAATCGCATCTCGAAATTATTGCTAGAAAATTAATTCCAATATTATTTCTCTTACAGCAAAGCTTGTAATCAAGCGCATCAATTTTTCATAGACTCCGACCTCTGTGAAATACTGCACAAAAATGCGATCCACTTTGATCACTTCAATTTTGCTTCACAATTTTAATTAAGCTTTCAATAAAGCCAATAAATTTTTCATAGAATCGCAACTCGAAATGATTGCTAGAAAATTAATTCCAATATTATTTCTCTTACAGCAAAGCTTGTAATCAAGCGCATCAATTTTTCACAGACTCCGACCTCTGTAAAATACTGCACAAAAATGCGATCCACTTTGATCAATTCAATTTTGCTTCAGAATTGTAACTAAGCTTTCAATAAAGCAAATAAATTTTTCATAGAATCGCAACTCGAAATGATTGCTAGAAAATTAATTCCAATTTTATTTCTTTTACAGCAAAGCTTGTAATCAAGCGCATCAATTTTTCATAGACTCCGACCTCTGTAAAATGCTGCACAAAAATGCGATGCACTTTGATCACTTCAATACTGCTTTACAATTGTAATTGAGCTTTCAATAAAGCAAATAAATGTTTTCAGAACCCGATCACTCTGTACGATTGCGCAAAGATCAATTTGTTGTATACAGCAGCGAGTTTATCAATGCTGTAAAATATTTCGGCTAGCTGTTCCCGCGTGAGCTTGCGCAACGATGATGAAACTTTATCCGGGGTTCCGCTTAAACGACCTCCTCGTATAAATTTAATTACACGTTTAATTTCACGAGGCCGGTAATGGCTTCATTGGCAGGATCTGTTTTTTCGAGAGAGAAAAATTGCGCTCATCCGGGGAGGATGCGTCGACGCACTTTTTCTCGCGGCTTGGTTTTACTTTTACGAGCGTGCTGATGCGAGAGCAAGTTGCGGTTCGGAGATCGGGAACAAGCGTTCCCCGCAGTATATCATAAATTCTCGTGAGGACTTGCAGAGGATGGCCTATAAAACGCCGGTTCTGTCTGCACTGGTTCGCCATTTAATACGGCGCCGGTCCTCGCGTTAAAGCCGTGTTCGCGCGGTCTCCGCGATCCTCGGATGCTGTGTCGCGGGTTTCGCCACCGTTACACGCATTCTTTACGTCTTCATCAAACAATAAATTCGCCATGGTTCCGCGTCCAGATATCAAACGCGCCGCGGCGTAACGATTCGCGCAACCAACACACGCTTGCCAACGCTACGCTTCTGCGACCAAGACCGTATCGTCTTCGATGCAGAGTCCCAGGCTTTAACAACAAAATATTACCAGCACATGGGTCTAAACTATTTCACAAAATTAAAGAAACACACATTTCACCGAGAACTTGTCAATATTTGACTTTAAAAAATATTACGACAGTTGTTCTCATTGGAAAATTTATAAATTCGATAAACTATAGAGTTTAAAAAATTTATTTACACGAACAATGTTTTCTCTTTAAAATGATTTCTTGAAATTGAATCTGCGATTTTTTGTCAAGAATTTGTTGCACTTTAAGCACTAAGTGTACTCCGTCAGCAGATCTTCGAACTCTTCTAAAAAGTAGTTGAAATGTTTGCAGATTCAAATTATTCTATCGAGTTTGAAAAATTTATTTACGCGATAGGTCAACTTTGATTTAATAAAGCGAAGTTTCCCGTTTAAAATGGCCTATTAAAAGTTGATTTGCGATTTTTTGTCACGGATTTATTACATTTTTAGTAGAAAGTGTTCTGTCGGCATTAGAATAACCAAAAGTGTTATCTTTTGCATAGATTACGAGAAATAGAAATCAAACATGGAGTTCATTCTTTCTTTAATAATCTGAATATATTGACATTCTTAAATTCGGTTAATATTTTCCTTGCATTTTAAATTTCGTTGATTTCATCCTGTCGTGAATGCATAAAATCTGCATTCTACTTGCAAAGTTTAGAATTTCAGTAATTATTTTTCTTCAGTAGTTAGGTATGTTCTGGTTAGAATGACAAGAATTTTAATGGATTAGTTTCACTGAATGTAGAAAAATCGCCCGGATATCGTAACAATTTGTTACTATCCTAACGATGCAATAGTTCCCCACTCTTTCCAAGAAAGGTCCACGAGCGGTGCTGTGAATTTTGACACTGGCGTACCCGATGGGATAACGGGAACCGGGCTCGTACTGCACTATGGGGCGCACACGATCGGGGTTATGGTTTCCGCGACACGTGACACCATAACGTCCGCGTTTATGTATCCCTTGCCCTACGCTGTTTATCCCACGGTCCCGTTACCGGTTCGCGGCAAGGTGCGAAAGCCACCTATCACATAATAACGATATGCTCGGTTTTGCGGCTGGTGTAAAACTTTTTCCGATTCCGGAAGCCGCCATCTTGAATGAATGTGCAAAACGTAGGATTAGAACTGATACGTTAAAACAATATCTACTGGCGAGTATTACATAATTTTTTATAGCTTATGGTTTATAGCTGGGATTTTTTAATAGCGCTTTCAACAGCAATAGCAATTTCAATAGGAAACCTCAAGATCACCCCCGGTAACCTAACCTAGTAGTTTTGATTAGGATTATTGCGTAAAAGATGATTTTTAAGCTTCCTTTTGTTACAGCATAATTATTGAAATTTTTATTAGCAGGTTTCCGGTAGATAAAGTATTATGATTTGATAATTTATTATTTGCGTTGATCCAGGGTCATTGCAGAAGTAAATTGCATTTACACTTTAAACTTGCAGCATCAATTTTTGTTTTGATTAAGATTATTAATATTTAATAATACTAATTAATATTGATTAGGACTATTTTAAGCTTCCTTTTGTTACAGCATAATTATTGAAATTTTTATTAGCAGGTTTCCGGTAGATAAAGTATTATGATTTGATAATTTATTATTTGCGTTGATTCAGGGTCATTGCAGAAGTAAATTGTATTTGCACCATCCGCTTGCAGCATCAATTTTTATCATAAATGTACAAAATCTACTGTCTTCTAATGAATCATGTTGTACATGGAACGCTTTAGATTGAACAGCTCGAAACACACATTAATGGACACGTTCTCGTCTACATTTTATAGATTTTCACACGCCATAAACGCACAGAGATCAGCAGTTTAATTAAACATTGTCCACTTCGTTAGACTGCTTCTCCCAGGGTTATAAACCGGATAGGTCCTAAACAACTTCGAGCACAGGAATTTTCAGATCAGCAGAATACTGCTTACAGCATCCGGAAACGCGAAGCGCAATAAACGCGTAGCAGTGTCCTCGCAAGAAAAAAGAATCACCGAGTACTTTCATTTCAGGAAGAGGCTGCGACGCGACCGTAGTAATCAAAGACCACAATGAACGTTCCCCGCGTGCAATTAACCGGCGACCGCGTAATTAAGCTCCTCTTTACGGGGAAACATTCCTTCGAGCACGCCGATAGAAAGTTTGCGTTCGACGCGCCACGGGGAATCATCGATTCGTTGATTTTGTGCAGTCATCATTTCTGCGTTTACCGGATAAATTTGTCGCATGAAATCGTGTCATTATTATAAGTAGACCGCGGATCTTTATGCAAAATAACAATCGTTTGCATGAATTGCAAGACATAGGAACCAAATATAGGAATACATTAACTAAAAAATTAAATTAATATTAAATTTTCTCTGAATTTTATATAAAAAATTAAATTAATATTAATTTTTCCCTGAATTTTATATAAATTACTTGTCTCTCTTTACAGGTTTTATTAAACTGTAAGAAATGTATTGAAACACTTTAATTCTTGTAATCTTTTTATTGCTTGAAATTACACCTTCCCATTTTTGCTATAAATGCATAAAATCCGCAGTCTAATATACAGGGTATTCACGCTATCACAAGCCAGCGTTTTTCTTGCAAATAATAAATATTAGAAAAAAATGATAGAGGAAAAAGTAATACTGTTTTTGGTAAGTAACATAATGGCGTATGTAATTTTCTTGTGTTTGCACTATTTTCTTAAAATGAAGGTGACCTTCAATTTTTCAAATGAAACGCAATATATCGTATGAAAGCGTGTGTCAAAACTAATTTATTCGTATACGATGCAATGACCTTCAAGGCCATACAAGGTCAGAAATGGCAGCAAAATTTCGAATATTTCATACATAATATTTCGTAAAGATATCATTCACGATACACAACGCCCAGAAATGTAAACGACATGCAAAGGAAACTAACGCGATCATATGCATTAATATTTCGGACAACGTTAGGAGAAGCTAACAATAATGTAATTAATAGAGCCGAAATATGTAGTCATGCACAAGGAAGTTATATTGAACATTTACTACAGCCCCGTCAATAAAGTACACTTGTAAACGCATTGGTACGAAATGTTCAAAATGATTCTTCCATTTCTGACCTTGAATGATCTTGAAGGTCATCGTGTCGTATACAAATGAATTTGTCTTGACACACGCTTTCATATAGTACAAAAAAAATATATAGCATTCCATTTACAAAGTAGAGGTCACCGACATTTTCATGAAAATAGTACAAATACAAAAAAATTACACGCGCCATTATGTTGCTCGCAAAAAACAGTATTACTTTTTCCTCTTTCATTCTCTGCTAATGTTTATTATTTGCAAGAAAAAGGCTGGCTAGTAATAACGTGAACACCCTGTATAAGACATTACGTAGTATTTGCTTTAAAAATTTGCAACGTTCAGTGCAAAGCACGAATTCCACCAAATGAGAGCAATTTCTTTGAGAAAATGAAGATCGGAGAAACGAGATTGATTGTACAAATTGTTCCATCAACTTTCCCACGTCTTGCAGCTCTAGCTGAATTCTGGTTCGCTGGAGGTCGCGATAAAAATTAGTTTTTACGTCGGGGCACAGAGAGTAGTGTCACTATCCGAGACAACGCGAATGCGACGTCGAACGGCCACCATAAAACCGTGCCGTAAAAATCGCGTAGCTGGGAATCGTGAGCGCGATAATAAACCCGATAGCGAGCCCAATACGATTTTCCGACTGACACGAAAGGTTAGGCGCGAGGCGCACCGTACGGATTAAACGAGCCGAGGCGGCTAAATTACACGGCGGATTAATCGAGGGGTGTAAATAACGTGAATCAACAACTTCGTGTAATGAACGAATAAATCAGCGCGTCGATTGCGTTATCGGGACCTGTGGAATGGGCCCTCGGGCATTTATCGAGCCGATGAAAAACCTGCCGCAAAAAAAAAAAACAAGTAAAAATCCTCGGGGAAAAATTGTTCGGAAGACCTCGACACGGTGAACTTTCGAACTCCGCGGTGACTTCTTCGCGGGTCATGCGATGTAGCGTGCACGGTGCACGCTATACTTCACCGTTCTTGAACCTAACCTAGAAGTCTCCGTGGAAACATCGGGGCCGAGAAAAATGGCCTGGGAGAAACAGTTTACGATCCAGGAAACGTTAAATTCGCCTACTGTAAAAATCGGCGACACTGTCGGGTTGGGAATTTATTTATTTCCTTGGGGAATTTATAAATTTCATAGGTGGTTCATAAATTTCGACTAATCCCGGACACGTAGGGGGTTGCTATCCCTATTAATCTAATCGGCGGGTCGCGAGAAAGTCACCGCGAAATCAGCTTTCTAGGCTTCGAGAGTCGCTCCGCCATTATGCGGCCGTCCCTTTTCCTTCCAGCGTTCCTACCCACGCGTTTCGCGGTCTATTATTCGCGAGAAACTGCACAGAGGGGGAGAGTAGAAACCGCAGTGCATAGCGGAAACGCGTAAACCGACGCGAGTTTCGTCTCACCGATGAGCTACGTTTTATCGCCCCATCTGTCTCCGTTGCTCTTGCGGGACGATCCTTTTTTGTCTGCTTGGAATGGGAAGACCAGAAATATTCGCGGACTGTTGACTGAAATCGTTACACCTCCCACGAATCTCACTATTCTCCGAATCCGCGATTATTTTCCGATAAAAACGTCCTCCAACATCCAGGATTGATAGTTCTCGGACGAATCATAGATCGTTGGAGAATGATCGCTTGTTCGAAATCAAGCATGCTGTAGCGCGTGCGAGAATAGTTATAGTTTATGTCACCATTTTGCAATTTTCCTATTTGTTTGCAAAATACAAGTCTTTGAACTGCATAATTTGTCATCGGTTTTACTTCGTTGGTTCGTAAGAAGGCCGTGTTTAGGAATTTTTATCTCGGAGACTAGTAATTGTACTGGGTTGAATCTTTTTTCATTTTAATCAGCAAAGTATGGATTATCATAAAATATTTTTATTGTTCAACAAATTAGTTTTGCAATATTAATTTTTTTTTATTTAAGCTTACCCAGGTCCCTGATTGGGGCCTTTACAACTAGAGGAAATTTACATTATGTGCGAAGTACAGTTAGAGCGACATTATTGCTTAGCATATCTTATTAAATACGCAGGTTACATTCTTTCAAGAAATTAAAAATACGCAAACATGCCCGAACGCTGGGTCTGACAAAAAATATATCGGCCCTGAGGGGCAGGAAGAACCCGATTGCAATATTAATAATTATCAATGAAAGTTCGTATCTTGTTATCCTCCACTTCCAGGAGTTCTTATTTAAAAATTTTAAAAAACAGTATGTATGCCAAAAGTATTTCACGGAAAAAAATGTGATGCGATAGACCAAACCTTACCAATTAAAATAAAAAAGAAATCAACTTGATAGTCCGAGTAGTTTCCGAGATAGAAATTGATAACTACAGCCCGTTTGCGCGAACATGGACGGAGACAGCTGGAGGATTCTTATTTAATGAACGAACGCTGAATCAACGCAACGATGACATAAAACTCCCCTAATTTGCTTTCAGTTACATCAAAGTTTGCCTTTGATCAAAATCCCTCGTGCTTTACGTACTCCGTTTCTCGTCCCCATTTTTCACCCGTCGCTCTCAGTCCGCAAAGGAAAATCGGGAAACAAGAAAACAGCTTCCCTGGAAAATATTTGCAAACTGCCAGTCGGAGTTTTCGGGAGAGGACTGTTCGTCGGTGAATCCGGGATTATTTCGCGGACACAGTCGAAAACGGAGCCGCGAAAACGAAGCCAGTGCTTCCGGCGGCGAAATACGTGGCATGTCAAATCGATTTCGACGGAAAATCCAGCTGGGAAGCCCCGAACGTGGTTTTCCCGAACTACTCGCGCGAACGTGTCCGCTGCCTTTTGTTACCGAGCATCGTATTAGCTTCGATCGACTCGAACAGTTTCCCCCCATCGTTTATTAATCGGTATTAACGAGTACGAAAATTTATCTACCCCCGGTGTCGCCGGGTTTTTTCATTTCGGGGGTCATAATTGACCGTCGAACCGATAAGTTATCGCCTATAAATTCACCCTCACGTATTTTCCGTTCAATGTTCACATCCGTTCTCATAAATCTGCGTCGACGCGAAATTCCTCGCCATTTTACCAGGCGAATCACCATGAAACTACTCCTCAATCTACTTTTCTTCGTTTGCTATAGAAACGTGTCCGAAGAGAAACAGCTGACTTAAATAGTAAATTTTTATTTGATTATTCGTGGCAGGCACAACATCGAGTCTTGCAAATTGTCGTTAATGCTACAATTACATTGTGCAAGTGATACGTAGACGTTTGTATCTTTTTTTAATAATTTTAATCAGTGAGAAATAATACAAGAGTATTTTTAACACTAGAACTACTGGACCAGTCAACATGACGACCTGTTTCTAATTGTTTCCTTTACAAATATTGAAATTATAAATCTGTTTTCCGGGGTAATTTTTTTAGTAAACTTCTCTATGGAAGTACATATTTAAACAAAAATTAATATGTAATTTATATTACATATATTATGTAATTTATATTACATATATTATGTAATTTATATTAAGTCAAACGATTAAATGCGATCTTGTTGTCATTATTCACGTCAGTCGCGTTTAGTTCTCGGCAGTTCTAGCGTTAAATTCTTTAAAATTATCGTTTTATACTTGATGTACTCATTTTTATCACAAATGCATAAAATTCCAGTATTAATAATAATAACAATAATAATAATAATAATGATAATAATAACGGTACTATTCCTCAACTGTTTTGTAAAATAATAAATTGTAAAATATTGTTAACTCTCATTCAGCATACAAAAACGAGCCAAGCTCGTTCCTGCATGTTTCAACACCAATAAAAAGTTCAATAAACAGTTAATTACAGTATTGTATAACAGCACCGGCAGTAAAACATCAGAACAGTATCATTTCCGCTTGCGAGGGGCGTGAAAATCAGCATGAAACGTATTTGCATTATGGTGTCGGTTACGATTTTTCATCTCATAGTTCCCATTACCTTCGATACGTGTCTCGGGAACGATACGCTTCGACATTCTGCTCGCGTTCCATCGCATAGTCGTTAAACCTGCGGGTAGAGCAGCGACCATCTCGAGTGCGTTTACGCAGGCAACGTAATGGCGGTTTCCGTGGCCACCGCTGTTACGAATATCGTTACTGTTATGACACGGATTCGCAGGTATCTAGAATTTTTCTTCTACAGCTCGGAATATCAGCGAACTACAGGGGTGATTCATCTCGGTGCACAAAAGGAATCTCGCGTTAAGAAAAACTTGTTTTTCTACGGCGGGACGAATAACGCGCATTACGACATGTATTTGCGGGGGGAAAAAGTGGCATGGGATGAGTCAGAAAGCTGTACCGGGCTTAAACAAACCGATATTTTATGGGAACAAGTAAACACTTTGTCTGCAAAAACCGTCGCAGCTAGGTTTATTAACGGTGAATCAGGTTTTAGCTTGTGTTCTTCATCCTCTCTATTCTATTCTCCCGTTTCCTGTGTCTTTTTCGTCGTCTGTGTTTCTTTATTCTGTAAGCTGTTCATTTTCTGTTGGAATAAGAAAAATATTTCATAAATTTTATTCCTGTTCGAACTTAAAATTAATTGTCTATCGAGCAGACGACGACGTTTCGATATGACTCGTACTTCAATCGTTATTACAAGTTTAGGTTAATTATTTAACTCTCTACGATATCGCACACCTACTATTTTTTCCTTTGACTGCACAAAATCCGCATAAACATTATTCCTAATTTAATCGTCATCGTAAGCTCCACGTAAAACATTATCCTAGGATCTTTCATACATCATAGCAGCGTGCGTACAATAAAGATATTTTTAAGGAAGCTCTAACAACAACGATTCAGCTTTCTCACAGTAGCTAAAAGAAAATAAAGTAGGACACTCCTGGAGGCTCCCGGAGGAACCTTTTGTCACCGACTCGGCGTCTCGGTGAATAAGGAAGAGATTTAAGGAATGATTGATTTCGAATCAGTGTACCTCGAAAATCCCTGGATCGGGGATCATTAATCAACACCGTTCGCAAGCGGTGTCAGCCTTTTTATCGAGCATCCGACGGCTTCGATCGCGGGGGTGGACAGGGTTTAAAAAAAAAACGGATGTCCTGGAAATACAGGCCACTGCGGAGCACACGGCCATTTGGCTATCTGACGTAGCACGAAAGTTAACAGGACGCTGTAGCATCGCCGGAATTGGCTGACCTCTCGGCCTGTGGTTGCTGAACAACTTTGTTCGGTGTGTCCTCTCCCTCCCACCCTCCATCCGCCCCCCCATCGTTCTCTGCGATCCTCTATGTCGCCATACCCCTACTTGCGAACCCACATTCCGGAACCCAGGATTATTACATTTCGTTTCGGGGTTGAGGATGCGCGTTCACGCTTACGTCAAACACTGTCGATATTAGGTCAGCTCCTAGGCTAAGCTGACCTGTCCAGTGAATGAATACCTCCCAGCGGATGAACGTAATTTTTATGCAACGAAAAATTCACATTTATGTTGCTCCCCAGATAGCACACGTTTGAAAGACGTCTTAATGACTTCTTGAATGTTCTATGAACGTCCTCTGCACGGCTTCCGAACGGCTTCTGAAAGTCTTATGTTACAAAACTGCACGTCTTAAAGACATCTTTAAAACGTCTTATAAGGGTCTTAAAGACATCTTTAAAACGTCTTATAAGGGTCTTAAAGACATCTTTAAAACGTCTTATAAGGGTCTTACAGACGTTTTTGAGACGTCTTATGAAAGTCTTACAGACGTCTTTAAGACGTCCATTTTACGTATTTTAGACGTCCATTTTACGTATTTTAGACGTCCATTTTACGTATTTTAGACGTTCAGACCTAAAATGGACGTCTTTAAAACATCGTCTGCTATCTGGGTCTGTTCATTTTGACATTTATACAGCAATTGTTACGAATATACACTGATTCCGAAGATTCTCATATCTTGCCTTAACGTCTCTGCATAAACGTTCATATATCCATTTTTGCAGCAGCTTCTCGAATAAAAAAATTGGTACATGTTCTTCAGATATGAGATAATATGTCTTAGAATTTTCGAGCAGATCTGCTTCATGGTTTCTAGAAAAAAAATCATAATGGTCACTGACCGTCGATTTACATCTTCGTTAACGAGGCCTTGTATAAACGTTCATATATCAATTTCTATTGCATCTTTCCGAACGAAAAAATTATAAAACGTTCCTCAAGTATGAGACAATATATCCTGAAAGTTTCAAAAAGAACAATTTTATGGTTTCTTAAAAAAAAATCATAAAAGTCGGTAACCGTTGGTTTGCATTATTTGTGACAAGGTTCTGTACAAATATTCACAATGTGTCCGGTGAATGAAGATATAACGCTTATTCGCAGTGTTTAATAATAAAATGACAGATCATTGTTAATAAAAATTGAACGTATCGATCTGGAAGGGAGTATAAATTCGTCGAGTATCGTCGAGGATAGACGAGAGGAACAAAACTTCGTTTCCCGGCCACGAAATGCATTAAAAGAAAAGGGCAAAAGTTGTCTCGTCTCGGTGACCCGATTCTTCACCCAGCGACCTGCTTACCCGGTACTTTATGTTTTTTCGCGTGCCCGATTCTTTAGCATACAAATGGGTTTCGGGGCTAGGTCTGGGTTAGGTAACCGTCGGGATAACGCGTTAGAATTCCTAACGAACAAGCGACAGCTACAGCGACGTGGTTCAACCCTTTACCCGAGCTCCGAGATTTGTAAACGAAACGAGACAGAGGAAACAGTAAATCCGTGATGCTAGATCTGACGATCGATGACCGCGGACTCAGCCCCTGCTGAATATGCATAGAACCTCTCCTCCGATAATAGGACCGATACTACCTGTATCCGTAATCACTGTTTATTTACTTGAAATCGTTCGACGTTATTAACACCGAGCCTACCACAGCTTTGAGATTTTTTATTTTACAATTATTAAAGATATCAAGATGCTTCCACTGGAAATGATTATACACGCTGCTTTACTAAAGTATACATTATAATAAATAATCGCACAAAATCTATATAAATTCAATCATGCCATTTTCATAAGGTAACAATACTAGTCAGAATTGATGGTCGGTAGATTTAGTGTTAACCTCGTTTAATGCAGCCCTCGTTTGATATCACAATTTCTTAAATGGTCATTTTTTCAACGATAATTGTGCCCCACATTCTCTATAGTACGAAATTGTGCATTCTACTTTCTAATTTTTCGTGTATTATTTTTTCATGGTTTTACTGTACTTTTAACACTTTATATACAGGAAATCTATTAACCCTTTACACTCAGAACTATTTCAGCTCCAAAAGTAAACATTTCTTCCAACCTAAAATGTTTCCATTCTATCTGATCCTATTCATTTCATTCATATGAAACTGATGCAATTTACTCGGACAGTACTTGAATATTACAGAATTTATTGAACACAAAAACAAAATGTAACAGTGTGAAGAATATTTCCGATGTATACTTGGTGTATACCAAGCCTGGGCACGGGTGGAGCAGCTCAAACGCCTGCTTCTCCCACCAACCTCTCTTCCACGCAGCGCGCGCCTTCGATCGCGCATGTCTCGCGCCTTCGTTCTCCATGGTAACGGTGGATACTGGTGGGGGACAGTGGGCACTATTGTGGGGACGGTCTTGTCTCAATTAAGACAAAAAATCCCCAGGCCCATGATGTGATGCCAGATCGGTTAAATCGAGGGGAATACAGTTTACCACCTCTCTGAAGACCAGAGTAATATGTGATACGTTGCGCGGCACGTCACGTGACCAGTCTGCGGTCTTAGTGGGGGACGTTGGAGTGTGCTCATAGAAGTGGAATTGGATAGTGGAAGGGGGAAAGGAGGAGAGGAAAATCCACCCAGATTTGGGTATTTCTGGCATCACTGCCCACGCCTGCTATACACTGTATAACAATGTTTGATGATGACTCAGAGTTTCAAAGAGTTTCAAAGAGTTTCAAAGCCATCTTTCAGTGATTTTCTTGACTTTCTAGTTCACGATTGAAGTTGCTGCTCAGGAATCTGTTATAAAGTCTTCAGGCGTGGACCATAGACTTCCAAAAATTATGAAATAATCTCCGGTAAATAATTTGTTAAGGGTTAAACAAGTTACCAGGGCTAATATCTCTGTCCATAAAAATTCCACAGGACCAGAGAGACATTTTCAAACGATCCGATCAACCGGAACAGACAAAAATACAAAACGCAGCTCCAGCCAAAAGTGACAAATTAATTACCCCGTGGAAAACGTGCTGGCGAAATAAACTGCGCGTGTCGCCGATGAAACAGCAATCAGGCCGATTAATCGTGGCACGGACGTGTACTTCAGCAGTGTATCAAGCATACAGGGGATCGTTTCGTGTTCGCGAGGCCGCAGGATCCTCCAATTAAAAGCGCACGCGCTATTTACGCGTCCTGTCCCCAAGGGGCGGTGGGAGGGGGGGGGGTTAATTTAAATGAATCGGGCACGATGAAATTTCGGGACGAAATTGTATCGCGGTAATTAGAATCGTGCCTCGTTTTTTGTCCGAGTGGGGTGGGGGCACATCGAATGAATGGGGAAGGGGATGAGAAACGAAACGAACGAGATTCCAGAGGCTCGAGAGACCCGCGAGAGATAAATCATCGGCTTCTCCGAAGCGTGTCTCCTTTTTCCCGATGTCCGTTGGCCGAGTTGCTAATTAAGTTTGCACAACGCCGCCGGTGCCGCTTCTGGCCGCATAACGAGGCGTGTGTAACTTTCTGTTCAGCGGGAGGTAATGCGAGCGGAATACTTAATATTCCGGCCAGAGAGCTTTGGGTCTTTTTCTCGGCACGTGCTTTGCTCGCCTCTGCTCCGACCAGAAAACGGGTGAATCCGGAAGCACCGAAGCCGTTTTCCTCGCCCCACGTGAAACAAACGACCGAGCCGAGCGAAAAACCCAACGAAATCTCGAGGCGCGTGGAAGTTTTCGCGGTTGAAAGGTGATTCCTTCTTGTCCGGAAACCTCTTGCGAGTTGTACGCCTGCGATGAGACCGTACACATGCTCGCACGAAGTTTCAAATCACTGCGATTCCTTACAACCTTCAATGGAGGTCTAAATAAACAGCTAGCTTTTTAGTAAATCCTGATTGAATCTGTTTGAATCGTTTCAGACCTTCTCTGATCCAGTGGATTTTTAGAGATCTTTGGAAACATTCCTAACCTAAAAACAGCTAGCTTTTTAGAAAGTTTGCATTAATTCGTTTGATTTTGTACGACCCTAAAGCATAAATTGTTGAATTACTATCCAAGTATCTTTTGCGCAACTATTTTTAGAGGTCAAAATGTACACCAGTGATGCCAGAAACAACCAGAACTCGTTGTTTTTTCCTCTCCTCCTTTTCCCCTTCTGCTATCCCATTCGGTAATTATTGCGAAAGGGTCACTATACTTCGATTTTGATGAAATTTAAATATGTTATGCAGCAACACATTTTGAATAACTTTGTCCTTTTCCAATATAGGGGGGTCACTTTTAGTTCTCGAGATATCGAAGCCGCACCTCGTCGCCCCCTCCACGACCTAACCACAACTCATTCTATTCACATGATTTTTCCATTACTAGAACAAATTCTGGATGACAGCTACAATGCAAAGATTATGCGAATAGAATGATTTGTGGTTAGGTCGCGGAGGGGGCGGTGGGCGCATACGAAAATTCAGGAGTAGTCTTTCAAAATTGAAAACTCACCCTATATAGAGTGAAACCCTGTTTTTTTTCTCATCCCCACAACTTGTTTACAAAAAAAGTAAACAGACGCAACAATACGAAAAATATATTAGAAAAGAAAAAGGTTGTTAAAAATATCGAAATCTAAAACATATTTAAATTTCTTCACAATCGGAGTATAGTGACCCTTTCGCAATAATTACCTCCTATTCCAGTACCTGAGGACACTCCCACGTCCCCCACTAAGACCGCAGACTGGTCACGTGACATGCCGTGCAACGTGTTACATATTACTCTGGTCATCAGAGAGGTGGTAAACTGTATTTCCCTCGATTTAACCGATCTGTCATCACTGGTGTACACTGCCTGATAAATTATAGTTTCAAGACCACACATGCAATCTAAATTTATTAACGTATTCAAACTCTGTCAAAATAACCAGGAAAAATGAATGTACAAAATCCATGAAAGATTACCGATTGATTGATCCCGAACAAAAATTTTAGTGACACACCGCCGCGGCTGGATCACGATTAGGAAGAGTCTCGATCAATCAATTGCCTCTAATGCTCCTCCAGCTAAGTAGGCTCGTTCCTTTTTTGTTCGATGCTGTCCCCCCTTACGGCTCATTATGTCTCATTGATTTGTTCGCCGCTGTTAATGCCGTCATGATGGCGCGGCTTACGCAAGCGAGTGGCCGTCGAAAATTTCAAACGGGTGAAAGAAAGAAAGAAAGAGAGGGAGAGAGTGAGAGAGAGGGAGTGAGATAGGGAGGAGGAGAGGAAGAGAAACGGGTCTCGGGAGATCGAGACTGGCTTGTTGCACGCTTTCTTGTTACCTTGACTTCCGTTCGATCATCGTTGGACGTCGTGGCCCCATCGGGTTCGTGTAAATACGTGGCTACGGCTCTGGGTTTATGGCCTCCCATCGTAAAGATCTGCAGGCACGACGAGATGTAAACACGTTTCGCCGTTGATACTCAGCTTGTACGACACAGTGCCTACTGCCGGACGCATTTTGTTTCGCGTGCTAATGTAATTTGCCCCACGCCGATATCATTTTTCCCCGACCCCCTCGAGAGACTTACACGATCTTTACAGGGCGCTCGGGGACCGGTTCAAGGGTGGCCCCCGAGGAACCCGTGCAATCTCTTCGATCACTGGCCTCTGTAGCCCATGAGACACGCGATTATCTAAAACCCTGCCCGGCAAAAACGTTGCGACGTCGTATAACAGCATTTTTATTTTATCTTCGGAGATCTTTACATCTCTCAGGCCCTGATGGTTTGAAAATATCACATTTGTTCCAATTTCTTTAGACACCAGTACGTCGATTTATGGCTTCAGAACGTAGATATCACATTTATATTTAAATTTAAATGTAAATATTACATTTGTCCAAGAGATATTTGCTGCTTTCAACCCCTTATATGTATTAAAAATATTATAATATTTTTCCAAATTTTTTGGGCACCAATTTGTTGATCTATGGTTTCAGAATGTACATTTGTACAAACGATCTTACACAGTAAAGGTTCGAAATTATTGCATTTGATTGTTTATACTGTGTTTTCTATAATATTTACGTTGTTTTACATTTTGTCTCGTCAGCTTCTTTTTAAAAATGACATGTCTGACCTTATATTTCAAAAGGATGATATGCGATACAAATTTTTATTTGCTTCTTATTTTTTTGCATTAATCCTGTAGAGACAGACTAGAGTCTCTCATGATTGCAACTAATTGTCTGTATATTGATTATTGTTGCTGTATCGCAAAATTGAAACATTTTAGAGAATTATTGCCACAGCCAAGTTCATTTTTCCACGTTTTTATTAATCTATATTTGCGAAAACATCATAATTAAAAAATATTCGTATTTTTGCTGTATTTTAATCATTTGATAAATAAAGCAGTTTGGAAGGATTATTTTCCCCGCTCGCGATTGAAAATTGAAGGGAATTTAATTTAGCTCTCGTATTTTGCATAAAGGAAGGTAAATTAATTTTGCACACGTCGTCAGTTAAAATCACAAAGAATGACGTACTGTACAGAAAATTAATAAACTCTTCCGTTACGTTGGCTTTTAATGTTTCATAAATGAATTTTGTAGTAGAACTGTTTTTTAGTAGAATATTTGAATAATGAATTCTGTTCCTATGTAAATTGTGTTTTACAAATTAAACGTGGTTGTATGTATGCGTTCCTTGTTTTAAATAAATTTGAAATTTATAACAATTCAACGGATAAATGGAAAAATATGTACACACGCGTACATAATTTTTATCTTTTTGAAATTTCCTCTCGACAGATTTGTTAGTTCTGCAAGCAATTAATGTTATTTATGTAACGAGCTGAAATCTGTAGGAAACATTCCTCAGGCTGTTTACTCAGCCATAATAATAATTAGTCGGCTATAAAGCGCCAGTAATTGGAGCGAGACGTGATACGTGGGAGATAATAACAAATATTCTAATTAGCGTCAAAAGAATAATAAAATCGCCTAGAAAAATATTTTACATTGAACAACATATTAAATGACCAAAGACAACATATGTCTTAGCGATATTAAAATGTCTAACATGTTCTACTGAATTTTGTTATTACATCGAAGGAAATATACTCCCACGCCTAATATTCAATAATATTAAATGGTAAAATTCAAAAACGCATGATTGTTCTCCTACGTATTTCTTTCCATCTTATTTACAATCCGTAAAGGAATATATACAAAAGCTCTAAAAATTATTTATAAAATTTCATTTTCTACAAAAAAAGGTCTCTCGATATTTTGCCATATTTCGCATAGTTACCGAGATATTTGCAAATTTATAAAAAACAGAAAACCTACTTTACCGGCTAAACCAGGCCAATTTGACACCATGTTATATACATTTCTTTGTTAAAATAACCCCAAGAATACAAATATAACCTCAAAACAGGGGGCCACGGAAATCGTACTCTCCCCGCGCCAGGGTTTCAGAGCATTTCAGATTTCAAAAAAGGATTTGTTGCAAAATGAATTCTCAACGAAGATCGGGGAATATCAACAGTTGATTTTGCCGGCACGAGTACGGTTTCCGTGGCCCCTCGTTTTGATCCGCCCCATCCACGACCTAACCACAACTCATTCTATTCACATGATTTTTCCATTACTAGTTCAAATTCTAGATGACAGCTACAATTCAAAGCTTATGCGAATAAAATTTCATTTTCTACAAAAAAAGTCTCTCGATATTTTGCCATATTTCGCATAGTTACCGAGATATTTGCAAATTTATAAAAAACAGGAAATCTACTTTACCGGCTAATCCAGGCCAATTTGACACCACGTTGTATATACATTTCTTTCTTGAAACAACACCAAGAACACAAATATAACCTCAAAACTGGGGGCCACGGAAATCGTACTCTCCCCGCGCCAGAGTTTCAGAGCATTCCAGCTTTCAAAAAAGAATTTGTTACAAAATTAATTTTCAACGAAGATCGGGGAATGTCAACAGTTGATTTTGTCGATCGGCGCACAAGAGGAATGAGAGCAATCGGTGAAAAAGCCGAGGAAGCGCAGATGCCGATAGCCGAGCTACGTTTCGACAAGGATTGTCGATCCCTGCCGCCCCTCTGTCCGGCCCTCGGAGCGCTCTTCGGGGTCCCGGCTGGTATTTTCTGTCAGTCTACGGCGGGCCGCGGGTCGAGCTGGTCGAGAAAACACCAGGCTCGTCAAACTAACTTGTCCGACACGTGCACTCGTTCATTCTCGCGCGTATTTCGAACGAAACGTCAAACCGACATTCTCCGGTTTCGGGACGCAAGATGCTTGGCTCTAACTGGTCCTCGAAGCAATGACGACGATACTGCTAACAATTAACAAACGGCGATAAAACTTCAACAATCCGTTAATTCTATTATCAATCTGTTTGTTGCAATCTTCAGCAGCATTGATATTTATAGATCGACGTCAAAACGAAAGATCTGTGCAATCTATAGAGGAATCAAATAATTGATACAGGGACAGTTCTATGAAAACTGTACTGTGAATTGATTGAAAAAAAAATCAGTGATTTGGAAATTCTTGATGCAGCTTGTCAATTTTAAATTTACAAGAATCTGACAAGGCTTTTTATTATTCAATCCTGAAGTTCAAATTCCAAAGGGAGTTTTAAAAACAATCTGGAAAAGAAGCAACTGATTGAAACAGTTCGAGCATTGAACAAACGATCCACCTGAAAAATCAATATATCCTTAATATTTACTATTTGAAGTTCAATATTAAAAACTGCCAGTACAATCTCGGAACAAGGGGGAGTTCCAAAAACTGCCTGATAAAATTGCAGCAGAAATTGTCAAACGAACCATTCGCCCAAAAAATCAATGTACTCTCCAATGTTCACTCTGAAAGTTCAATATTAAAAACTGCCTATAAAATCGCAAAGCGTGCTCAACTGCCCTCCCTAAAAAAAATTACAACAAAAACTGCCACAAACGATCCAACCAAAGGATCAATTCTCCCCCTAAAGCGTCGGCCATATTTATTCAAAAAGTTTGAAGGTTTGATTCGTCGATTAATTTTCTGCGAGCGGTTTCGTAGCGTGCAAGCTTACGAAATCTCTCGCGACACGGGTATCGATTTTGTCGGATCCGCATTAGCGATCGAATAGAAAGTCGATCGTGTGACCAGGCGAAAAACGAGCTGGTTGCTCGCTGGCAAAATTTTTGTTTAATAGGACACCTGTCGTGGTCGTTGGACGCAGAAACGAGGCGGATCGTGGCGAAGGATTGTTCTCGCGCGGGGGTGGCTCTCGTCTCGGTAGATAAGGGAAGCGGTGACCCGGACTGTCAAGGCGCAACTATAAAATCGACGATAGCGAAGTCGACAGCCGCCAGTGTCGCGGGAGCCGCGCGCGAGAGAGGACGTGGGTCGTGTACGTCGCCGCGAGGCAGAGTTGTTCTGCACGCGAATTAATTGAAAAAAAAAAAAACGTTGGTCGTATCGTTTCGCATGCAGCTACGCGTCGCATCATGAAGAAACAGTAAACAATTCGACAAATCGAGCCGCGCGCGGCGCCGAGCCATGTGCGATTGACCTCCGCGAAGGATCGCCTGTGACACGCGGGAGCGCTCGAAAGTTTTGTGATACTGCTGATCCTGCAGAAATCGTTGCCGAGACTGCCGGGATATCGACAGGCGGAAACACTCGTCGAAGAGTCATCGGAGAAAGGGTCCTTATGAAGTGGGGAGTGCTCGGCTGATTTTCTTGGAGATTGAAAGATTTGAAGATTTTTCATGTGAAAGTATATTAGAGGATCAGTGAATGGACGTTATTAAGAGAAAGAAGTGGATCTTCAGAGAAAGGATCTTGATGAGAATTTAAGTATGAAGAGTATATTAAATAGAAACGGTGCCAGAGCTGATTGAGAATTAAAAAAAAAATAATTAAAGTATATTGAGACAGTGACTGAAGGTTTTTTTTAAAAAAGAAGTGAATTTGGACCTTCATAAAAAAATTGATGCGAATTGAAGTATGAAGAGTATATTGCATAAAGACGGTGCCAGAGTTGATTGAGAATTAAAAAAAAATAATTAAAGTATATTGAGACAGTGACTGAAGGTTTTTTTAAAAAAGAAGTGAATCTTGGACCTTCAGAGAAAAATTGATGAGAATTGAAGTATGAAGAGTATATTGCATAAAGACGGTGCCAGAGATGATTGAGAATTTTTAAGAAATAATTAAAGTACATTGAGACAGTGACTGAAGGCTTTTTTTTAAAAAAGAAGTGAATCTTGGACCTTCAGAGAAAAATTGATGAGAATTGAAATGTGAAGAGTATATTGCATAGAAACGGTGCCAGAGTTGATTGAGAATTTTTAAGAAATAATTAAAGTATATTGAGACAGTGACTGAAGGTTTTTTGAAGAAGAAGTGGATCTTGGATCTTCAGAGAAAAATTGATGAGAATTGAAGAGTATGTCAAATGAAGACGGTGCCAGAGGTGATTGAGAATTTTTAAAAAATAATTGAAGTATATTGAGACATCAGTGACTGAAGTTTTTTAAAAAAGATGTGGATCCTGAGGGAAAAGTAGACGAAGAAGAACATTGAAGCATTGAAGAGATGTATTAAGTATGGACAGTGCTAGTTGTAACTGAAGATTTTTGAGAAGAGACTGAAGAATAGTGGAAAATCAAGGACGGGCGGTTCTTAAGAAAAAGGAGTGTAAGGTCTTGGACCTTGATAGAAGAATTTTACGAAGGAAAAGATTAAAGGATACCAAAGTTGGTTAAGGATTTCAGAAAACTGTGACTGAGAATTTTTGGTAGAATTGTGGAATCTTCAATCTTGAGGGAAAGATCAGTGAAAAGGAGTACCAACGCCCTAAAGATATACTTGAGGAATAGAAGATTACAGAGATGCTTAAAGATTCCCAAAATGATACTAAGAATTTATAAGAAAATCTGTGAACGAAATATTTATCACGGAGATAAGTAATACAAACCACAAACATTTTTTAAAAAACATTGGAAACAAAGAAAATGAATGATTGTGAGTGAATTATAAAAATCAAAGTGACACTAAATATTCGTTCAGTTCATCCAAAAAAGGGATTAGAAATTTTTAAAAATTTCTGAATCTTGATAAAATGGCGAGTGGCTGAAATCATTTAATAAAAACGATTTATAAAATCGTACACCTCAAAGCAGTAAATAATAAGAAGCTGCAAGCTTCGAGAATTTTTATAAAATACTGAAAATTAACAATCGTTAAACTGAAAATCTGAATAGAATATTTCAATCTTCAAGAAGCAAAAAATTATAAATTTTTAAAAATCTTGAAACTCAAAGTGGCACTGGTAATGTATCTAATTCTCTGATCAAAGGACTATAATGTCAAAACATTCTGATACTTCACAAAAAGGTCGAACCATTTTGGTGGAAGGATCTTGAAAATCCGAAATCTTAAATCCTGACGAAATAAATAAGAAGCTGAACCTTTGGAGGGATTCTAGAAAGTTTGAGTAAACAAAATTGGAGTAACGCCGGAGGCTCATTCGATTTGGCGAATAAAAGCTAATTAAAGGAGAGGAAGAGGGTTGGCCGAAGGTGTCCCATTTCGCAGAGAGTGGTTTAAAGGGGGATTTCCATTGGATTCTTCCACAACTCCTCCACCATAGAGTTCGCCGCGCTGAAGGGTACCGCGAGGGCTGAGCCGAGATGCGTTCGCGATCGAGCGTCGCTTGTAGAAGCGGAAAGCCGAGGGAACCTTGAGGGATTCGCAGAAGAGAGACGCGATTCAGGAAGAGAACGAGGAGGAGGTAGGAGGAACGAAGCGATCAGGGCAACGGAGAGGCGAGAAAACGGCCGAGGAATGCCGTGGATAAAGTGTTTGGGTGGTGGAGGCGGAAACGCCAGAAGAGGCAAACCACTCAGTGTCAGCCAACCGATCCACCTGCTCGTCAAGGTAAGATCCCTTCCTGTTTTTGCACGGCTACGAACATTTTTTCCAGCAAGACCAACAGGGTGAAGCATCCCCCAAACCTTCGAATACCGACAATTTCAAATTTACTCGAGCAACATGGCCCCTCTTGGCTTATCAATTACCATATTCGTCTTTCTATACCGAAAAGTTCCTTCCTCTTTTTATGCGGCTATAAAATTTTTTACGGTCCTCAAACATCGACAGTTTTAAAATTTGCTTGAGCCACCTGGCTGTTGCAATTTTAGCTTTTTAATCAAAATATTCTTCCTCATTTGCGGAAAAATTTCCTCCCTCTTTTTCCGTAACTAGGAAAATTTTATGCAGCTCTGATCCTTCAAACACCGACGATTTTTAAATTTATCTGAGCCAAATGACCCTTTCGATTTTTGCTAATTAATTAAAATATTCTTCTTCTTTCACCAAAATATTCCTTCCTCTTTTTCCAGAGCTATGAAAATTGTGTACAGGCCTAAAGCTTCAAACACCAACTATTTCAACCCTTGAGTGGTAGCATACTTAGTTAGATTTATGAAGAAAAATACCATGAAATTTTTGTAGGATACTTTTAAATATTTAATTGAAGACTGAAGAACCTAAATCCTTAAACATTTGCAATTTCCCTGGAATACAGTTGCGACAATTAGTGTACAGTAATCTTGTTGGCGTTATGAGAGACCCCAGGATATGATTGCAGGGTTAGAATTCTGTTGAGACACATGGCCCTTGCGATTTTTGCTAATTAATTAAAATATTCTTCTTCTTTCACCAAAAAATTCCTTCCTCTTTTTCCAGAGCTATGAAAATTGTGTACAGGCCTATAGCTATAAACACCAACTATTTTAACCCTTGAGTGGTAGCATGCTCAGTTAGATTTATGAATAAACATTCCATAAAAATTTTCTAGGATACTTTTAGATATGTAATTGAAGACTGAAAAACCTAAATCCTAAAATATTTGCAATTTCCTTGGAATACAGTTGCGACAATTAGTGTACAGTAATCTCGTTGGCGTTATGAGAGACCCCGGGATATGATTGCAGGGTTAGAATTCAGTTGAGCCACATGGCCCTTGCGATTTTTGCTTATCAATTACGATATTCATGTTTTTCTGCCCCTGAAGAGGCCTCCTCGAGTAAATCTTGAAGGGATTCTGGTTCGATGGATGATCTTACGCTGTTTAAACTCATTGGCGCGATTATGCGCCATTGATTCAGCCTGTACACGCTTATCCACTTCAACCGGCCTCGATGTATTTAGAACACGATGACTCACGTAAATATTAACTTTGTGATTTGTTCGAAACGAGACACGGAAGCTTCCTCATGAAGCAGTTTCTAGTTGTGCTTATGATGTCAGCTCATTGACGAGTATTTTTACGTTGATATAAAGCGCGAAAAGCAGTTGTTGTGGAGAATAGTCGCTGAGAACGATTTATCTGCGAGGCGATATAATGAATCGACTCTACGAGAATCGTGTGTTCTAAGGTCAACTCTCTCGCGCTCCGATAAGACTCTGATAAGTGACACTCGTCTTTGTACCCGTAGGCTAATTGTCTTAGGTCTAGATTTTCAGGCGAGATTCAAGCGATTGGACTTGCTTGGCCAGATAAGCGAGTAAATTAGGTGTCGGGAACAGATGGTTGCGGTGGGAATTAATTAGTCTGGCTCTAAAAACTCTAGAGCATATGGTGGCTAAATGAATGCTCGGAATGGTGGCATTAACTCCTAATGTTAATGTAACAGTTTTACATCCAAGTCAAATAGCTCTAAATAGCAATCGTTTTTTGTGTATTGTTTTGTAGACCCGGAAACTACAGCATTTAACACTAATGTACGTACGTAGTGATTAATAGTGTTTGTACATTCAGGATTTCCATTATGAATATATTGAATAATCGGGTAACATGTAATAATTAGGAACAAGTTTATTTTATGCATTAAAACAGTACGGGTAAAATTCAATTATACTAAAAGTGATAATTTGACGAAGCTTGGAGTAAAATAATCTGAATTTTAGAATCTTTAAATAATTTTGTGAACTCAAGATAAACTACCCATTAGATTAGACATTACACAATCATATTAAAGTCCACAAATTGATCTATAAAAATATTTTGTAGATCTATAAAAACAATTTTATTTTATGCATTAAAACAGTACGGTTGAAATCAATTATACAGTGATAATTTGACGAGGCTGGAGTAAAATAATCTAAATTTTAGAATGTTTAAATAATTTTGTGAACTCGAGATAAATTACCCATTAGCTTAGACATTACACAGTCGTATTAAATTCCTCAAATTGATCTATAAAAACAAATTTATTTTATGTATTAAAACAATACGGGTAAAATTCAATTATACTAACAATGATAATTTGTCGAAGCTTGCAGTAAAATAATCTAATTTGTAGAATCTTTAAATAATTTTGTGAACTCAAGATAAATTACCGATTAGCTTAGACATTACACAATCATATTAAAGTCCACAAATTGATCTATTAATATATTTTATAGATCTATAAAAACAAATTTATTTTATGTATTAAAACAATACGGGTAAAACTCAATTATACTAACAGTAATAATTTGACGAGGCTTGGAGTAAAATAATCTAAATTTTAGAATGTTTAAATAATTTTGTGAACTCGAGATAAATTACCCATTAGCTTAGACATTACACAGTCGTATTAAAGTCCACAAATTTATCTATAAAAATATTATATCAAGTCGTGCACCAATTCTCGCCAGACTAACGAAGTCGATAATTTTCGAGAATCATCAGAAACTTCGAACGAACGAATGAATGATCGGTAACGAAGGTATCAAGGCTTCTAGAAAGCCTTTGAGGCCGTGCCCCTTAAATGTCACAATTTTCACAACCCTTTCGCTATTGACGATCGCGTGCGAGTGGGTGTCACTTAACGATTGCGTTAAAAGTCAGCCAGTAGGCAAGATAACGAGCAGGTAACCGAGAACGTTATTATCAATTTAATTGGTGGGTCGTGGCAAGGTATCGTCGAATCGATACAGAGTGCTGCGGAACGAAAAGAAACGGAACCTCGGCCTTAGAAATTAATAAATCAACTCAGCCTCCTTGGAAGGATCCAGGGAACATGGCGCCTCTTCGTCATCCCAAGATTTCGTATCTCCCGGTTTTATGGCATTCCGGGGTGAAAGAAACGCCTAATAATCGTCTTAACTTTTGGAACTTTCCTCCAAGGGTTTTTCTGTGGATCTTCTCTACCCCCCTCTCTCTCTCTCTCTTTCTCCAGAAGTTTGTTTCCTCGAAGAAAACGCTTTATTAAATCCTGAAACTCGGCCGCATAAATTTGTATGATCTGTGCCTTCCATTTCATGAATACGCCCGTGATTAATACTGTTCTGTTTTAAATATGAAAAGTCGAACTCGAAAAAGTACTTCTGCACTCTGAAAATCATTTCATGAGTTTTTCAATCCTTGTGAACTTGAATAAGGACACTAAAAATGACCATATCATAATTCGAAGCAATTTTTGTAGTACTGCATTCATTTCTATTCAATAATTTGCTAAAAATTTTATCCGTGACGCGAGTAAATTCATAATCAACCATAATCTCAGTCCTGTATGCATAAAATAAAAAAATGTCTGCGTTCTTGATTTTAAATAGTTTCGAATGTAAAACGTTGAGATTAATAAAGAGGAACTGTGTGATTTAAAATAGAGATTAAAATCACAGACAATTTATTTGAAATCGTATAAATTGAAAAAGTCGTTTTCACGAACTATTTCACCTCTTGCACGAAAATAACGCCACAAAAAATCAGTATTCTATACAGGGTGTCCCACGTAACAGTTTTCACGATTTTTTAATATATTGCAATAAAAAAAGTTCGAAAACTTTTTTTTTATAGTATTGTCAAGGCCACCTTCATTTTTTTAAAATTGCACTTTGTATTTTTGACTTAACAGTATTATAGCCCGTGTCAAGACGAGTTCAACGACCTAATATACCATGACCTTGGGATGACCTTAAAGGCGAAGAAATGAAAATTTCATCAAAACATGACAATATGCTTGAATGGGTGATAATAACTTGTGTTTATTATTATGACTCGAAATTACATTCAATCCAGAAACCTTGACTAAATAATTTCAAACGATTTCGTAAAAAAGTCACATCAGATGTTCGAATTGAAAACCGTTTTGTTGTAGGCACAATAGCGTTCTTCGTAAATTTGCATTCGCAGCATGAGATGAATTTCTCTACGACAGTATCGTAAGAGCAACCAATGCAAATTTACAACGAAGAACGCTATTGTGCCTACAACAAAACGGATTTCAATTCGAACATTGACTTTTTTACGAATTCGTTTGCGTTCATTTAATCAAGTTTTCTAAATTGAATGTAATTTCGAGTCTTAATAATAAACACAAGTTACTATCACCCATGTTTTGTTGAAATTTTAATTTCTTCGATTTCAAGGTCATCCCAAGGTCATGGTACACTAGGTCGTTGAATTCGTCTTGACACGGGCTATAATACTGTTAAGTCAAAAATACAAAGTGCCATTTAAAAAAATGAAGGTGACCTTGACAATACTATAAAAAAAAAAGTTTTTCGAACTTTTTTATTGCAACATATAGCCGATCGAAAACTGATCAACTTTTCTGGACAATATTTTTTGTCAGATTATCGCAAGTACTTAAAAAATCGTGAAAACTGTTACGTGGGACACCCTGTATATTCCAAATAATTTGTACATTACTGAATTCGTATTTATTCCATAAATCGTTAAAACTTTTTTATAAGCGGTACGAATAAATATATTCAATCTCGTATATGCATAAAACGAAGCAAAGTCCACGTTTCAGCGTTAAAAATGCATCGAGCATGTTTCATAAAACGAAATTACGTCATGCAGGTACACTCATATACATGCTTCATCCGCGGTGCTAAACTAAAAAGCCCACAGCCGTGTGTTTCAGAATTTGTTTGCGGTATCTTGTCACATTGGTCGGCAATTTCGCGGCTGGTCGTAGCAAACGCGAAAGAAACGTGCTGCTTTTCTTGTCGGCGGTTCCCCGCATCGCGAATGATCCTCCTGGTAAAATGGCTTTTCTGCTGGGTAATCTGAAAAATCGCGTAACTTTTTACCCATCCCGTCGCGTCGTCTCTTTCGGCTGGTCGGTTCTTGTTAGATGTTTATTTAAATTCCTTCTTGCGTGCGGGTGTCGGTGCTCAGCATGGTAATTCGCGAACGGGCGTTTACGTCGTTTTTATAGGACACGGAACAGCAGCAGGAACGGCTGCCGTATTCATTCCGCGGAATATCGTATCGTGTCCTAAGTGGCGCTTTAATGAAATCACCGCCGCGGGTGGTACACGGCCCCCTCGCTATTATTTAATTGCGCGCCGCTATTAACGCGCGATTTTTCCACCGCTTCGTTCGCCTAACGATCCCTACGATTCGACCTACCGCTACCTGGAACCTCCGACCAGGCTACTGCATCTGCAACTGCAACGAACCTGCAACGAGCTCTCTTCCCCTCCTTAACCCCTAAGCGTAGATCCTCGTGAGAGACACTCTGTGATAATTACAAGCGTCCAGGTACAATCAGACGCCGCGAAATCATTTCGACATGATCGGAATGCAATATGTGGCTACCGATTACAGTCGTTGTGATGTTTCTGGTTCTCGGGACAGTTCTGGAACAGCACGGTGGTCGGTTTATGTTTCTAATAGGAGAAGTTATGGGCGAAGATGATGCCGATTGAACTGGTAAATTGGAATCGTAAAATTCGAGCAGCAAACGTGAGTGTTTGATTCAGTGGCTGGAATTGGGGATCGATTGTTGTTTAGATTTTGATCAGAATTTTAATCCTGAATCTATTTCTTTTTTTTATTGAGCTCATCAAATCCCTATAAGGGTCTATTTGGTTTCACAAGTGTGTAGTAATAATATTACGAAAGATATTATTAACTCTCATTCACTTACAAAATCATCTTACAAAATTTAATTCTTGGATTTCTTTCTTTTCGATATTAGTTTTTTCCCATTGATGTTTTAAACATTTGACGTTGCAACGGTTATAAATGCATAGCTTGTAAATTTTTAGGTATAAGTGAATATACACATATGTGCTTTAATGTTAGGTTTCTGTGGTTAGGTAACTAAGATCTTTCAAGTTTTATAGACAATTCTTTAGTTGTTGTAGGCCAGGGAGTTCCAACGTATCCCCCCCGAGAACTACAAGGTCCCCACCATCGAACCTCTTCCCACTACTAGATACGGCCGTAGAGTTAGTGAGTTCTGCGCGCGCCGCATGGTTCTCGTGGTGAGAGCTTCCCACTACTATACATTATAACGATGACGTCTAAGAGTGGGGGAAGAGCCTAAGCGGGGAACGTGCCTCGAATAGCTCCGGAGCTACTGGTTGGAACTGCCTGTTGTAGACCTACGAAATTAATTACTCTTGTGCAATATATAGTATGTAGTTTATTTCGAAATGAAAAATATAGTCAAGATTGTTTTTTCCACTATGTAACAAAACTTGTCTGCGTGTAAATACATTTGCTACAGAAAGTAGGAAATCATTCTTTGATTTTAATAAAAAGTTTGTTCCTCGTCTTAGGTCCAAGAAAATAAAGATACTTACTCACTATAGTATGAAATTTATTTCGCTGAAATTTGTAGCAATAACTCATACATTTTCTAGAAAAAAATATAATTTGTCTACTTGTAAATATACTTGCTACAGAAAGTAGGAAATCATTCTTTGATATTTAATAAAAAGTTTGTTCCTCGTCTTAGGTCCAAGAAAATAAAGATACTTACTCAATATAGCATGAAGTTTATTTGGCTAAAATTTGTAGCAGTAACTCGTACATTTTCAAGGAAAAAATCTAATTTGAGTACATATAAACGCACACGCATAAATGATTTCTTGCAGCAACGAAGTCTTTAAAATCCTATAAAAATTTTCTTCACAATCGTACGTCCAAGAAGATGGGCGTGCTCATGCGGGACAGCATGATCTTCATTTCCGAGTAAAAATAATAGCGATTTCCCGCATGTTCTCTAATTGTCCTAGAAAACATTAATGATACGGAGGATCCAGAAGAGAGAGGATAAAAGCGATACGATAAATCGTTAATGGCGATCATTCCGGTAACTAACGATCCGGAGATAACGGCGGATCGTTAGCTTGAGCTGAAAGGGTCCAAGCAGATTTTACAGAGTTATTTACGGTAGTAAAATGGCGCGTTTAAAAAGGCCGTATGGCGTTTATACAAAACACACATGATATTGCGTTACGGATACCTGGAAAAGTCGCTGAAACGCGAATAACTTGAGCCCGTTGCCGCTGTTCGCACGCAGGAATACGCGACGACGTGTGCGAGCGATCCACGTTCACGCGAATGCGCGTTGTCTGTTATTATAACCGTACTATTATCGGTACTATACACCTGCGCAGCGATCGCGAATGCTAGAGAATGCTAGCGTGTGTATATTCACCGGCCATCGGCGAGCACGCTTCTTCCGCGGACCTGGCAATTAAATTAACGCGCCCCTGGCAATCCGCAGACTCTTTTCGCAACCAGGAAGCTTTGTATAATAACCACCTGCCCCGAGGAGAAAAGGTTGCCCTCGGGAGGTGTCCCTGACGATCCCTTGACCCTTTGAAATACGCGAATATTATGTGAACCGAACCAATCCGAGCTGACAATATAATCCAAACTTTTGCACTGCGGTAATTCGCAATCTACGGACCGTCAGAATGAACACCAGCTGAAGAAAGAAATGCTCTTGCGCAGTATACTGTGAAGTTTATTTTATAGTAATATATTCAACTATTATTCTTACTCGTTTCGAGAATAAAATTAATTAAACCGAGGAAGCTTGCTAAAGGGATCACAAGATTTTTGCAGCACTAACACTGAGATGATTAAAATTCTGTAAAAATTTTACCATTTGTCGTAGATCCACGAAATTAACTACCCTTACATAATATAGTATGAAGTTTATTTTGAAGTAAAAAGGTTGATCGTTATTCTTACTCATTTTGAAAATAAAATTAATTAAGCCAAGGAAGCTCGCTAAAGGGATCACACGACTTTTGCAGCACTAACACCGAGATGTTTAAAATTCTGTACAAAATTTATTATTTGACGTAGGTCCACGAAATTAACTACTCTTGCACAGTATAGTATGAAGTTTATTTTAACAGTAAAAAGGTTGATCATTATTCTTACTCGTTTCGAGAATAAAATTAATTAAGCCAAGGAAGCTCGCTAAAGGGATCACACGACTTTTGCAGCACTAATACCGAGATGTTTAAAATTCTGTACAAAATTTATTATTTGACGTAGGTCCACGAAATTAACTACTCTCGCACAGTATAGTATGAAGTTTATTTTACAGTAAAAAGGTTGATCATTATTCTTACTCGTTTCGAGAATAAAATTAATTAAGCCAAGGAAGCTCGCTAAAGAGATCACAAGACTTTCGCAGGACTAACACTGAGATGTTTAAAATTCTGTACAAAATTTACTATTTGGCATAGGTCCACGAAATTAACTACTCTTGCACAGTATAGTATGAACTTTATTTTGAAGTAAAAAAGTACAATTACAGATTCCTCCTCTAAGAAAAATAATAAGTTTGACCTCACTTGAACGGACATGCCAAGCACTGAGAAACAAACGTTTGTCATATCGATAGCCCCACCGCGGATTAAATAGTTAATACATCGGCGTTGTACTGACAGCTCCATTTCAAGGCTAAAGTGCCCAGTGGCTCTGTCGAACAGAATTCCTTGCATAGTCTCACGTCGCCTACAAACACTGGCAATTAAGTCAGCGCACCTGTCGGCCAGCGAGGTGTATTTTTTCGTCGTCGGTCTCGAAGACACGTACAGCACACGCGCGGCTTTTTTTTACCTTTACAGCTTTTTGCTAATGCTATTTTTCTATCAAGCGCACACGGCGCCAAGGTGATCGCTTCGAGCGGATTAAATTGCGCGTTGACGATTTAATTTTGCATTTGTTGTTATAGTAGTAATACGTGCGAGAAAAGTGGTAGTAGGAAAATTCCGGTTTTTTATTCCGGTGTTTAAATGTTTGTTATTGGATCGATGATTCACGAGATGAGCCGGCGATTATCTACGGCGAAAGGTTAGACAGCGACGTTCGCGGTGAATCAAGTCAGGCTCATAATTCTGCGGGAAGATTAGGAAATCCTCATAACTATCGTCATCAGCGGGCATGCACACCGGTGTACGCCGGGTCGTATATTACCCGAGGAAGTATGCGCGCATGCCATTGACTCGAACATGCAAAACAATGTTTTATTGGTTGGCTCCCTTAGAGTACAGCGAGAGAGACAGGGAGCGAGCGTAAGAGAGGGAGAGAGAGAGGGAGAGGGGGAAAAAGAGAGAGACGCGACCAACTGCGAAATTAGCTCTCGCAGTTATTAGAGGAGCGTTCTCCTTGCTATATAATTTTCTTTGAAATTTCAATTTCGATTTAGCGATTACGCTTGATACGTTAAGTGCTAGATTACTATTCGCAAGAAACTTTATACTCCTCGACTCCCTTCCAGAGACTGTTACTTGTGCATGAACTTCGCGACGACACTGAGTGCATGCACATGAGATCGAGAATGATTGGTCGACTTCCAGTGTAATAACATAGTTTTACAGAATGTGTTAGAACATCCTCAAGATGTTCAGAGTGTAACCGAACCACCGGGGCCTTTTCGATTTATAGCTTATTATTTCAATAATCTTTAGGGATAGAATCAATTTTGTGTCTTTAGCCGTTGTATTTAATTTGTATGAAAATGCGAAATCGATGGGATAAATTAGGCCTGGGCACGGTTGGAGTTCCTCAAACGCTTGCTTCCCCCACCTTTTTCATACAGCGCGCATGTTCGTTGCGTCCACTGATATCTCGTGTCTTCGTTGCCCCACCGTACGGCGCTTGCTGGAGGGGGAACAGTTAGCCGTACGGTGGGGATGGTTTTGCCTCAATTGAGGCGAAATTGCCCAACTCTGGGATAGATTATGTATGCAATTTTTGTAAAGTATGTATTTCAAACTGCATACAGTATTGAAATTATATCGGTCTATGGGAAATTGTAATTTAACGAATCAATGTGTTTCTTAGTACGATTAATTTGGTCCGGCGTCTGTGTTCAATTTTTGGTGCAACATAGATTAGGTATGCAAGTGCGTCCTTTATGCTTTTAGAATTAATTATCATCGTGGTCTAAGTTGTCGGCCTTCGTTTGACTAATTAGAGACCTCTAACAGCATGAAGTTGTTTTAAAAAAAAATTGTTCCTTCCATTTTTAGGAGTCTATCAGGTTTTGTGTGCAACTGCTATGATTACTGCAACAACAATTTTTATTTCGTTACCCAAATTTATTTGTGGTCTCCATCTATTGTTTTCAATGCATCTATTTTAGTGTAGCACATTTATCCAATTTTTGTGTCATGAATTCACGGAAACCACCGTTCACTTCCACAGATGTTAATCAATAGCAATATACTGTATATAAACTACCTACCCTCAGGTACTGGGTCAACAACCACAGATAATTTTTAATTGGTCAACTGAAAAATGAAAAATGATGGAGAGGAGTGCTGCAGATAGCATTTAACACGTCGTTGACTGTCATGTCACCCATATATAGGTGACGGAATTATTTCTGCTTTAAATATAACTTTTTCCGATAATGTTTTTTACTGTACCGAATTTGGTTGATGCGTGCAAACTGTAAGCAAAGGGATGCGAGCAACGGGAAAATCCCCAGCCTGGGAAATCCCACAATCTTTATCGATTGTCAGAAATTATCCACGCAGCTCATGCATAATCACAATCGTAATATTCAACAATTCAAATATATAAAATAACGGGGAGAAACTCGCCAGACAAATCCTTGATTTGTGAAGACAGAAACACTACTGGTACAATACATTTTACTATTAGTGGAAAGAACAATTTATAGAAAATACGTAGAATAAACTTTTTCCGGAGCTATCGCCTCTCGACAATTATACTTAATTATTTGTACGGAAACACCGGTACGCACCTCGCGACTGTTCACCGATGTATTTCACTAATTAAATTACATTGATTTTATAGAATTTCTGAGGTTACTCGCTTGGCGATCAAATTGTTAAATGAAATCCTGTGTGATTGTTGGTGTAGTTTGTTCTTTATGATTTGAATCAGCCCTATCCTACTTCTGAAGAAGGCATTCTTCACACCTGACCAAAATCCGATTCCATTGAACAGCATCTTCGCGCCCACATTTTAATCCGATTTATCTTCGACGCACCTCTCACCACCGTTTCATCGCGTTCGATGCATGTCTGCGAGCCTATTGTCTGCTGACAATGTTCCTGTCCCTCCATCTAATTATAGGAATTAATTCCGCAAAGCTGGTTTCTTACCCGAACATCCCAATTATGAAACAATGAAGGAAACTCGAACCTAACAAGTGAACTTTCCCCCCCTGTCACCGATACGAGCATAATGGCGTCGCTAGATGAAGCTTCGTTTCTGTCGGCATCAGACACGCCAAATTCCATGGATTAGTCAAATAACCGAGTTGTTACGCACTCTTCAATTTATCCCGAAGTTCCACAGACGAACCGAGAAGGGACCGTGTTGATCTTTCGAAAGGTTAGAAGGCTCCGCTTAGGATCTACCTACGCGTTTAGCGTACTCGGTAATACTCGACGAGACGAGGCGGACTTTGCTCAATAAACTCGAAAATGTTTGCTCGGCGCACACAGTTTTTATTTTACACCTTTTAAGCGGCGTCACAATATTGTCGGCGCCCACGCGCGGTCTATTTCTTGAACACCTTGACACTACGCGAACGAGAGTGTGTGTGTTCCTACACGTGGGAAACCTCTGATCCCTCTGTTATACTATTCGTGATACATACTTGTTAACCCTTTCCACGCGAAGCAATTTTCATTGTAAAATATTTCTTTAATCTAGTACATTTGTATTGAATGTATCTTTTTGATATTGTGTACCTGAAAGTAAACCTGCTGTCTCATACAACAGTTCAATTTTCAGCAATTTATTATTTAATAATATGAAAACTGTTCTGAATAATTGTATGGCAATTTTTACTGGTGACTCAAAGTCACCATTCGGGTGCAAAGGGTTAATAGAGTCTCAAGCTAATCGCCATTGGACTGGATTTATTTTAAACAAGGAGATTAATAGCTGGTCAAATTTCAATTTACCATTAGAACTGTCGAACCAGTTAAAATCACTGGTCCCTAATCTTTTCCTTTGCAATTACTGAATTTATAAAAATGTTTTCATTCGAATGAACTTTCGTATTGAAGTGCATGATACGATAAAAAATTGTATGAAGTCTGAATAGATGCAATCTTCTCATTATCTTAAAACAATTATATTAGTCCAATTTATTACTCGGTAGTTCTAGTGTTAAATAGGTTTCAATTCTTGAAAAATATCAATTACGAAAATTTTTTACTGAATTTTATGGTGCTGTACTTTATAGTTTCAAGAACACAAAAGTGTACAATGATCTTGCTATTTGTCAATGAAAATATTAATGAGATTTAAGAAAACAAGAAATTGAAAATGGCTACCCGGTTATCGACGTAAGGGTTAATACTCTGCACCAGGGATCGGCACTTTTGTCTCAATTGAGACAAAACCGTCCCCACCATAGCGCCCACTGTCTCCCACCATAGCGCCCACATAGCTCCCCCACCAGCATCTGCCGTTATCATAGAGGAAGAGAGTGGTTCGCCCGTCGCGAACAGTGCGCAGGCCTCGCGCATGAAAGAGAAGTTGGTGGGAGAAGCAGGCGTTTGAGGGACTCCACCCGTGCCCATGCCTGCTCTCCACGCATGAAACTATAAGAGAATTGTAAAGAAAATACGACTTTTTTAAACGATAAGGGTGCCTCAATAATCTATCCGTACATTTAACGATTACTTCACAGTGTTCGATGCAAGAGCAAATTTATCAAAGCACAAGGCTTTCTAGTTGATCGACTTACAATTGGATTTCAGTACAAAGGATTTAAATCTCGAAGCGAACGATCCCATTCCATTCTTTCGAGTGAAGCAATAAATACGTAAGTTAACAAATCTTATTCGACAGCAGATAAAATCCACCGAGAGGAATTACAATTCCGTGTAAATCCGTGAGAAGATTCTCGGTCCAATTATCACCTCCCCATTCTGTAATTCAAATACAAGAACTATCTTGTCCAAAGGGAAATCCTTGAATTATTCCAGGTGTAAAACGAGAAACATATAAAACTAAAATCGATTCGCCGACTTCGTATAAAATTCCTGTTCCCCTTTGACTGTCTTAGAAATCGACTACAGGTTTCTTTCGAAGTATAGTGTCGGTCCGGCGTTAATCACGACGAAATTTAGGCCGATTCGGCCTAACAAGATTAGACCGAGGTAGTCAATTAACTCTGCGAGTTCATCCTTGCCCTATTTTCGGCGCCAGGGTCGTTGGAGACGGGTTGACCCCTCGAAAAATGATCGTCAAAAATAGTCCGTGTTCCAGACATCGGTGACGGGTCTTGTCATCGTCTGAGCTCGCCTAACAGGTCCCACTCGTGTGACAATCACCGAAGTTTGATCAAAAAGATACCAGACGTTGTCAGTTTCTTTGCGAACTCATCAGATCAAATTTTATTTCTTTGCTGATCGCTTTGTCTAGTGTGCCAAGCAATTTTTATTTTTACTATGCAATTTTACAGTGTACCTAAAAATGGAAAAGAACCAGACTAGATCCAAAAAGGTTCTATCAGTAAGCCAACGACTTTCATTTCCTTCGTTTTCTTTTTTCAAGCACAATGACTATACTGCGGATTTGATGCGTTTATGACAAAAATGGGTGAATATAAGTTAAAGCAGTGAACATTTTAAGTAAATTTAAGGACATCTCTGCACTATTTTCAACTTAATAAGAAAATTGAAAAAAGAAAGAAATTTCTATTGGTCTCCTGTGTCCTGCAATTTATCCAAACATTTTTTATTTTGCATAAAGATCCGCAGTCTAATAATGACTATACTGCGGAGTTGATGCGTTTATAACAAAAATGGGAATATCGAATGCAGAACGGTAAAAATGTTTAGAGAATTTAAAGGTCCATACTGCGGTATTGCTTTCAATTCCAATAAGGTTAGGGAGAGATGAAATAAATGTGTATGTAGTTCCTGTATCATTAATGTAGACAATTTTCATATTGCACAAAAATCCGCAAGTCTACTAATGACAAATCACAAAGCCAGACGAGCACAGTTCAAGTAACAATACGTCGTTTATTACTAGACTGCGGATTTTCTGCATTTATAACAAAAATGAATTGATCGAATACAAAAATGAAAACACGTTAGAAGAATTTTAAAATATTATTACTCAATTTTCAACTTTTTGAGACAGTTCAAAAAGGAAATAGATTTTCATTTAATTTCAACTTCCTGCAATTGACTTGGATATTTTTTATTTTGCAGCCTTGCTCTATAACTAGATCTAGAATGTTATGCATTTATAGTAAAGCTGAGTAGGTGAAATTTGAAGCAGAAGATTAATATAGTCTGCTCAATAGAGTCTCATCAAAATCATTAAAGGTAGAAAGAAATTCCTGTTTGACTCTTCTTCAGTATAATCGACGGGAACAATTTTTATTCTGCATAAAAATCCGCTATAATATTGAGACATTCACAGTTTGATGAAATTTGAAAAATTGATGCACAAGAGAACTGACAGAGTCCGATTTCTTTTCCATCACACCTAACGCTGCAAAGTTAGGGTTTCGTTGGCTGCCAAGGACAAAAGCGCACATTTCGCGGATAGTGGAACTGTTTGAGACACTGGTCTCGTCAGACGAGGGAGATCCTTCGCGTGGCTAGCAGGCAAAAGGAGCGCGGAGGCGGAGAGGGAAACTTAACGAGCAACGGAATCGAGAGAAAAGAAAAGAAACGCCGCGCTGCGGAGATTAAATCGCGCGATACCATGGCTAACGATTCGGGTTCAGTGCCGCTCTGCGAGCGACGATGCCCGACCTCTCGAGATTCCTTAATTGCAGCTGCACGCCGGTGCGCAATTAAAAGTTCTTCAATTAGGACACACGTCTGGCGTCGCACTGTCTCGCGATTTTCTCCCTACCCGGGTCAGCTGCTCGAAGTCTTTCCCCCAGACTAGGAGTGCGAAAACTTGTTTGGATCATTTCGAGCACGGAATTAGACGCTCTGGACTTGAAATTTAGATTTTAGTTTTATAAAAGTGCATCGCACCGTCTTGCTCAACCTAAAATACGGGGAAATGACTATATCAAATAGAAACATAATTATATATTTGAGTATATATATATATATATATATATATATATATATATATATATATGTATATATATATATATGTATATATATATATATGTATATATATATATATATATATATATATATATATATATATATATATGTATGTATGTATATACAGGGTGAGCTATTTAAAACAGGACACCTGAATAACTCGTTTGTTTTCAGAGATAGAGGAACATGCCTTCGACGTTACTAGTTTCTTGATAGGTGGAGGCGTCAAGGAGATATGAAGGTCAACTCTGTTCTTTTTTAATCGGAACGGTATGTTAGAGATTTACATTACATTTACATTATCAGATTTACATTCTGATAGAGTATTTCAAGACGCATACAGTGACCTATTATTACGGTCATTCAAGGTCACTCAAGGTCAACTGCAAAAGGGATAGTATTAAGCACTGTTTCGCCAAATTTTGGGTGGACTATCCTGCACGAGAGTTAGTACGCCGCTTGGAACTAAGTAAATCATTCTTTTGTTAAGAGTTTGTCTAACTATTAATAGGATTTCCAGTAATTGTGCTGTAACAAAGTGAAGTGTGAAGTGAAATGAAGTGTCTTGCAGGTTCACGATAGGCGTTGACTTAGCTATTTAAAACTCCCTGTCCGTGTACCATAGACTTTCAAAAATTAGAGACTGATCGCCAGTAGATAATGCGTTAAAATACCATTTTTAAAATTTGTATTTTCGTCTATTTCAATTTGTTGCACGTTATGTGTCTCGCGTCGAAAGAGCTAAATCGCAACGAGGATCATTGCCTGGGGAAGATCTTTGCGCAGATTCTGGCGGAGGATGAAAGAAGTTGTTATATTAGTTCTTTCTGGAATGAGTATTTATAACTGAGAATGTGGTCGTTGTTCCGAGGAGTGCGACATAGCTGAAGAATTCGTGCTGTCTGAAAGAAGCATCGGCCAGCTGTTAATAGCGGATTGAGAAAAATATAGCACTTCATTTATTAGTTGTGTATTTTCTTTTTGATGCAGCAGAAATATGGGATCAATTAAGAAATAGTTTTGCCGTATTTTCTTTGCGAAAAACCATGTGAGATGGTGGAGAGCAACTGCCAGTATATTATTTTAATACTACAAGCTCCAGAAAGAAAGAACACTATTGTAAATCTTCAGTTATAAATACAGTGATTCCTACATATATTCAGAAACTTTTCAGATTCCTAACACTTAGATTCTTCTAATTATTTAATTCTTTCACATTTCCCTTACTAGTTTTTCTCACAACTGCATAAAATTCGTATTCATTATACAGATTCAAAAAGTTCAGTTTTATTATAAGACCACTTTATAAAGCTATGACCACACTGGAGCAACATCGAGCAACTTGCAACTAACCATACAAGTTCAATCCAACCTTTTAAAAAAGAATTATTCCTTTTTATCTTAATCTTTGTTATACCTGCATTTATCAAAGACTGCGGGTGCATTCAAAGGAGTATTTTATTCCGTAAAAAAAAGAAGCCAACTAAAGGATACAGAAACTTACTAGATATTGTTTCAGTGTGGAGATAGCTTCAAGAAGTTCCTAAGGGCAACATTACTTTCCGCAAAAATTCCATAAAAGAATAAATATCGTCCCGTCCAAATTTTTTAAAAAACAAAAGATACCTTTTACCCTCGATTCCTGTTGTACCTGCATTTATCAAAGACAGAAGATGCATTCAAAGGAGTCTTTCTTCGGTTTCCCGCAACTTTTCCGCAGAGGATTTCGCAACGTTTCTTTCGAGCGATGCTGGGAGCCGATTCCGCGCGGAGTTCCGCGAAGAATCCTCATGCACCGGAAGCTCGCGATGGTTACGTCAGCGTGCAGCCGAACCGCGGCCACCGACAATAAAATAATTCACGTCGAACAGAGCGGCCAGTGTGTACGTACGTTTTGCCTGGAAACAGCTGAGCGAACAAATTCCTTTCGCAACGGGGCAGAGAGCCTCGCGAAAGCCGAGGCCCCTGCGCGAACCTCCTCGCATATTCGCTCAGCCTTTTGTAAGTAACAAGACTGCGCACTCCTCGCTTTCTGACATTTCGCGTTACGCGCCCGGATTATCATATTACACGCGTGTACGTGCCGACACGTACGCGAGATTTACTTTTCGCGATCGCAGATAATCGGCTGATGGATCATCCCGCGGCTTGTTGCCGCGTGTACCTCAACCGATCCGGTGCTTACCACACACGGAGACATCGATTGTTCGCCAGAGGGGATCGACGGACAGCAGCATCAATTATTCACAAACAATAAGCGAAGATCGGCCAATCCTGCTTCCTCCTTGCTATAGCACTGTGACGAAAGCACACGTTTCTCCGGGGAGCTGTAATATACCTCTTGCAATCCTCAAATTATGTATGCACCAAAGATTTCTCTGTGATTTTGCCCTTTCATTCTAATTTTTAAAACGTCGAATTACAACTCTGTCATACAGAGATCGAAGATTTGGCAGTCTTTAATCATTCATTGCACAGACTGGGCATGCGAGATTCATGAATTCAATTTGTATCGTTTCCATTTTCTTTAACACTAACCGTACAGAGCACAAAATGCGACTGGTATACATATTGTTTTATAAAAATTACAAGATTGACTTTGCTTAAATTTCGCGCTGTTTTTATGACAATAAGTGCCTGAATGAAGAAATCGATTTAATAATTTCTAATGGAATCTTCGTTGTAACTTCAAGTAGAATTTTCTTCGCGCAAAGGGAGACCGAAAAAAGGTTCTACAGTAATAAATCGATAAGTGTCGCAAGATTCTGAACGAGAACTGTCACAAAACAATCCCCACTTCCGCGGTGTATACACCGTGAAGGGCCGTGAAGCTCAAGCGGCCTCGGTCGCCGAGAAATGTAACATAATACGGGTCGAGTATATCGGTGAGACCACTACTAATCTAATGTTAAAACTTCTTTATTTTTTATTATTTTTTCATTGAACTTTCACTAACATATTCGTGGCATTTTTATAATGAAATTGATAGCAAATAAGATATAATTCCGATGGTATTTATTTGAGTAATGGACGATGAAAGTTTTCCACGTTCGGCACAAGTCAAAGAATACTATACCTGAACGCGAAGTGTCACTGGCCGGACCCGTTGCGACATTTATCGATTAAATACTGTAATTTTCTTGAAATTATTTCGGAATTCTTCGATGAAGTTTTGTGTTACTAGGCGATGTTTTATGCAATACAGTAACAAAATCACTATGTGGGAAGAACTCTTGTTTGAACGTACTTTTCAACGAATAGCAAAATTACTACATTCGTGTCATAAAAATATGAGTTGAATCTACGAAGTACAGTGTCGCGGGACGTCTTATGGGAAACTTTGAGAGACAAAGATGTAACCAAGTTTGGCCATTTTACAAGACCTGCGCGAGGAGAGAGTGCATCAGAGTTTTCCTCGCGATAATAGAAACGGGAGAAAGGTTTTTGTGGATTGTCGAGTGGCCCGTTGTTCATCGGTGCATGGTTTCACGGAGTCGAAAGTTTCTGCGGAATCGCAGGATTGTTTCTGCGTCTAGAAATGGTTGCCGGCGCATCTTGGATCTCGGTAATTCCAGGCAATCAGCCCGACAAACCCTTTTCACCGGTAGTATACCGCGACACGACAGAATTCTTCCGTGGTCGCCGCGCCGTGCCGTCGGTCGAGGTGAACAAAGGTCGTCGGATGATTTCTCGAGAGCCGGTAATGAGGAGCACCGGGACAAGAGAGCGAGCTGAAAATATGTGAAATCTGTTAATTCTGTGCTCCCTCGATCGCCTAGCCTCGAGATCACACAGCACACCTAACAAAGAATGTCTTCTTTCACGGTGCGGTTAACGACGTGCGAACGAACCGTGATTCACCGAGTGCTCTCCTTGGATGGAAAACACCTCTATCAATATAAACCCTGTGAAACCCGCGAAACATTGATGCACCAACCCTGGTTTATCTCCTCCGCCATTTTTCTTTCCATTCATTCTAGTTGGATGCGCATAGATGGAGAGTTCTCGTTTTTTATCCCATTTGGCTCTCATAGCCTTCCGTATCGTTAGAGGATATTTTTATTCGTTTTGTTGCAGAGTCAGTTATTTTTTATTAGTTCATATACACTACAGTAGTTCTCGGCTTTTATTCCGTCTGGCTGTGATCGTTGAATATTTTTCCGTGTCATTAGATATTTTTATTCATTTTTATTTGGTCACATACCACATGCTTTTATTAGTTTTATTATACTAGTTCTTGTTCACTTTGAGCTGACGTAAATAATTTTATTTTCGACGAAAGGTAAACAACAATATCTGTATTAATATATCAATTTTACTGGTCGATGACATAAAGAACAATCTCTGCTTGTGGTATATCAATTAAATAAGCAATGAATTATGCTTTACAGTTTGGATGGTCCTACTAATGGCTGTTTCAAAAATCCAGTACACAGTTGCCTATTTCCATAAATTATTTACTAAGGAACGGGATAACAGAAAATTTCATTACTAGACTGCGGATTTTATGCGTTAGTGGCATAAATGGGTGGGTGTGATTTCAAACATTAGAAAGATTAAAAGTATTTAAGACTATAGCGTATTAACCTAATAGCGCTACTAAAGAGACAAGACAATTTTTAGATTGCATAAAAATTTATTACGCACACTAAACAATTTGTTGAAAGAATGATGATTTTATGGAGATAAATTACATAATGTTACGTCTCTTGAGGGCCAATATGAGATTCTTGTGTATATGTATATAATGTGTAAAATACAGATTTATATATATATTTTTATATATTTTTATATATATATATTTATATATTTTTATATATATATTTATATATTTTTATATATATATTTATATATATATATATTTATATATATTTATATACTTTTATATATATATATTTAAATATTTTTATATATGTATTTATATATACATATATTTATATATTTTTATATATATATTTATATATATTTATATATTTTTATATATATATATTTATATATACATATATTTATATATTTTTATATATATATTTATATATATTTATATATTTTTATATATATATATTTATATATATATATTTATATATATATATATTTATATATTTTTATATGTATATATATATATATATATATATATATATATATATATATTATACCTGTAACACGTGGTATTCACTCTTTCACCCCCACGCTATTCATATTATTTTAACACAATTATTGCAGTGTAAAATGTCATGAATTACAAATGTAATAGAAGCACAACTATGCAACACTAATTGTCCCAAACCTCCCACAAGGATGGTTATCGCCCACTTTCCCAAAACTCTCACGAACCAGGACGATATTACCGAATCGAATTGTGATGACTCGCTCCCCGGATAAGAATCGTTTGACGCAATGCCGTGGTATCGTGTTCCTCGAGCTTTTAAATCCCAATTTTCCCGGGGAATCGGCACGAGCGTGCAGGCTGGAATATCAATTCTCGTATCCGGCATCGCGGAGGGAACTGTCATTTAGCCGGGAGAGAAGTCATCGACGCCCGGTCACGGCTCGGTGTTCTCACGAGCGTCTTTTTGTATCCCGTCGTGTAAGACGGCTGTGGCTAAGCAACCGCGGCGAAGAACTACGAGCCCGAGAGGCGAGGAACGCAGTCTACCGTGTATAAAAGGGTGAAAGGTGAGGATCAGTTAAGGGTGATATAGTGGAGGCGTTTAGTTAAATCGATCAGATAGAGGCTTTGCATGGCCCGTTGGTGGCACCCTCGTGCGTCCGGCACTGTCTTTCCCTGAATTATGAGCAACATCCACCTGCGAGGCCCTCTTCCTTGATCTGTATTCCCACAAACGGCCCTCTTAGAAACCGAACCTTCGCCATTCCCTTCAACGATCCGCGATCTCTACCACACGAGGTGTCGACGAAAAGACACCGATCTCTGCCAGTTTCCTCGCGAACGTATAGAGATCAAGTTTTGATAGCTTTGCTGATCGCTTCATTGCAATCTCGTGCATCAGTTCGTCGAATTTCATCGAGTCGCGAATGTTCCAATAGGTTACAAACAATTTATTAACCCTTAGAGGACGGGAATTATTTTTACCATAATTCTCGGTGGGTTAAATATATTTTCCTTATGAAACAAAATTGTGTACTGAGGAGTTAAGTGTATGTGTAAAACGAAGGGAAATGTGTTGTGTTCGGTTCAAAATTTGATATTTTTTGAGTGTTATAATTCTTTCAAAAGTTATTACCAGTCGCAGAACGGTAAAATTGCTTGGATGACTATTTTCCGTCACTCGTCCGCAAAGGGTTAAAGCTAGGAGTTGCTATGTGCATGCTAGATTCAATTTTCTGCAATTTTTTCTCGTAAAAGAATAACATTAAAGTAAAATTTCGAGTATGACCTTTATTATACAAGTTTTAAGGAATAATTGTGTATTTATTTTTATTCTAAATGGCTCGAATGTTTTTAATGATGCACCAATTTGAGAAATCCTGTTAGCAGTGGCGTAGGCTGTATGGTCTAAGCTAAAGAAAAAAACGAAATATTTTCAGTTTCTAAATTTTCAGTTTGTGAAAATTGTACACTTTTGAATAAAAAGTTTCATAGAAAAATTCATCATGAAAATGTTTGTAGTGAAATAAGATTTTCAATATTTCGCAAGAATTCTAAGAAGAAAGCAACAAGTATCGACAGAAAGTTGCTAGATGTTGCTTCATTGTGTATATTGTATGTAGCTTTGGACACACGCTAGTTACCACACTATACCCCGGTTGCCACGGTGTCCCATAGACGTTACCTCGAGCATCGACAAACTAGATGCGGGTCGTTGCCGCTAATCGATAGCACTTAAAACCTCCGGTGAACCTTAAAATCCTTGACTCGTGAGAGACACATTATACCGATGTACTGAACACACTGAAAGGTGTCCATCGAGGAAATCGAACCTAATCGAACCTATCCACCGAGTTTTCGAGAATCGGGAGAATCGTTTTAGGACTTTAGAACAGTTTACGAGCGTTTCACTTCATCAACGGTATCGGAAACGGGGTCCATGGATAATGACTCGATGGATGAACGATCGTTGGAACCATTAACCCTTTCAAAGCATGGCCGACTAACTTTTCACGCGATTCTGAGTCACCTGATCTCCGATTTCTACATCGAATCATTCGGTCTTCTTGTGTTTCGCAATCCTAGTGGAAGCTCTGTTGAGAGCTGAAGTGATTCTAAGATTTTCAGGTACCGAAGAGTCTGTTGCTCTTCTTGACGACTTCAGAGAGTTCGGAAAAATGAATTTAGATATTTGACATAGTCTAAATAAAATAGTTTTAGTTGAAATATTTTTAGGATTTTGGTGCAGAAAAGTGTCTGATAACTAGACTGCGGATTTTATGTATTCATAACAAAAATTAATAAATCAAATTCAAAATAGTAAAGACATTTAAGGGATTTTAAAATGCTGGTGTATTGTCTTCAACTCCATAAATTAATTAATAAAATAAATAAATGTATACGTAGCTCATGTATCTAGGAATTAGTACAGACAGCTTTTATTTTGCATAAAATTCCGCAGTCTACTGATAAAAGTCAACCGGTTCATTCTCTTGATGATTTCAGAGAGTTTGAAAAGGAAATTTAGTAATTTAAAATAGCTTGGAACAGAGACTCTAACGAGTTGACGAGGAATAAAATAGTTTTAGTTGACAAATTTTAGGATTTTGATGCAGAAAAGTGTCTGATAACAGTCAACCGGTTGATTGTCTTAATGGCTTCAGAGAGTTTGAAAAGAAAATTTAGTAATTTAAAATGGCTTGAAACAGAGATTGTAACAAATTGACTAGGAATAAAATAATTTAAGTTGAAAAATGTTTAGGATTTCGATGCAGAAAATTGTTTGAAAAAGTCAACCAGTGATCTAAATGCCTCTACCAACTCAGAAAAATAGAATCATCGGAAGCTGAGCCTCCTAACCTAGAAATTACAACCAACGTGTGTGATCAGAACCTAAATCACTTGAAACTCTGAACTTTTCGGAGCCCTGCAAGAAATATGAGTCAATGAACGATCTGCAAGGCTCTACCAGGTCGGAAAACATAAATCCCCAACTAGAACCCTTCAACGACATCACCGAATTGCCAATGGCAGCGAAAATGCAGAAGCGTAAAAAGCTTTCAAGGCTGCGAAATGTGTGCGAAGTCAGTCGACAGGCAGTAACGAGTAACGATTTCATTTCAATGGCTGTGGTGAAGCGAATGCTGCAGCCGACATCGACCTTCTTTTTCCCGGTGCAGGTAACGCTACAAATTAGCAGTCTCGGTTGCAAATCCGGGGGGAACGTTGTCCGCAGAGACACGCGTGTCGAATCGCAGCGTGAAAGCGCCGCGGTTCCGTGCAAAAGAGGAATGGAGAACGGATTATTTATCCGATCGATCGGATAAACGGTCTCAGCACGTTTGTGCTTCCTGTTTGGACCATTAGCTACGCCACGGGCCGCGCAATCGAGCCGAAAGATCCAGCCATCGTGTAATGTTTGCTCGCTTCCGCGAAGACGCCCGTGATTTCCCATGGAAATCGAACGACGTCCCGTGTCGATCGAACGGAAACGTGTCGATGGGGATTTATGGGACGAATTAGCGACCGACACGGGCCTGATAAAACTCGCTCGATCCTTTTGTGAGTCAGTGAGGTATACAGGGTGATTCATGAACGATAGAGAATTTTAGTTGCACGAGAGCGCCAAAAGTTTGCACGGCACCCTCTCGGAGCTGCTGGGATGACGAAAAATGGGGTTGACGGTCGTGCGAAAATTAAATTTGATTAATCAGTGTTCTATATTCCTCTCTGTTTTGTCAATATTGCTCTTGGGGTGCTTCTATAATTTTTAGAAAATCTTGTAGCGTGCTTTCTTTGGAGGATTGTCCAGAATCGCTGTCAGAATGCAGTAAATCGATTTGACGAAAAATATAATCGAGGGAGGTACGAAAATTTAACATTATTATATCGGTTTCTCTATAAGTCTCTATTCTATCAATATAATCTTTTGAATGGCCCAAAAATTTTTATAACATTATAAAAGATCTAGATGGATTAGATATTATTTTCACTCTCGTAATTATTTTTAATTTATGAAGTATGAAGAAATTGCAAAATGCCAGAGACCAGTTTATTTGATGATTAAGTCACCGAGTATGATTTTATGTAAATATAGTTAAATGTAGATGTTTTTTTGGAGAGATCATTTTTGTAGAACGACGAGTGTCCCGATCTTTTGAACGATACTGTGTCGCAGTCAGATCATCGCGACATTGAGACATAATGCGAGTACGTCTCTCTGAAAGGACGGTGACGCAACGTCGTTTCTGTTCTCGCGATGAAAGATAATGCGCTAATGAAAACGGTCTTGTTAGAACGCATAATGGGTGACGCCGGAGTCCCATCGAATCGTCCGGTTATATAATTTTCCTTTTACACTGGCAATGGTAAACAACGTCGTTAACCGGCTACTTGTTCAATTGTTTCGTTCCCCAGCCTCAGTTTTGTTCAACCATTCGCCAGATCCACCAGAATCTTATCTGGAAGAACATTAGATAAGAGCCAACAATGCTTTCTAAAACTTCCATGAATCACTGGTTACAATGTAATTAACTTGGAGACTCAGGGAACCCAGAAATTCGGTGCATCAATCTACAGTCTAGAAATCTTAACCCTTTGCCGTATTTTAACGTGTCAGACTCGTGATGAAGATTTTCAACAAAGTCAAACAAATATGCAATTTATGCGTTTCTTTTTAGACGAAATAAAATTGTATTTTTTGTACTCAATATACAGGATGTTCACGCTATCACTAGCCTGCGTTTTTCTTGTAAATAGTAAATATTAGAAAAAAAATGAAAGAGGAAGAAGTAGTAGTGCATGTAATTCTTCGTGTTTATACTATTTTGTTAGATATGAATGTTTCTTCCATTTTTGACCTTGCATGACTTTGAAGGTCACTGTGCAGTGTTTGTTCGTCTAGATACACGCTTTCATGTGTTATAAAAAAATATACAGCATTCCGTTTAAAAAATTGAAGGTTACCTTCATATCTGACGAAATAGTATAAACACAAAAAAATTACATGCGCCATTGTGTTGCGCAGAAAAAAACAGTACTACTTTTTCTTCATTCATTTTTTTCTAATATTTACTATTTACAAGAAAAGCGCTGGCTAGTGATAGCGTGAACACCCTGTGTATAAGCATTAAAGAAAATGTAGCCATAAGAAAAATAACAATTTTCCAAAATGTTCCAATCACTGTAGCCGTAAAGAAAATGTTACGGGAAGGGGTTAAAATCAGAAACTTTTCCAATAGAAGAGCATGATCGTCGTCGCGCAAATAGAACTAATACATGGCTCGAACGTCGTCGGTCGGACAATTTTCTGAACAATTATTGCGGTGCCGGTGGTTCACCTGTCACGGTAGAACGATTGCAGCGTAATCATTGGTGTTCTTCGCGATGACAGGCATCGATAGACGCGGAGGAACGCTTGGCAACGTTCCTCACCCCCCCATAACTTCGGTTAACTGGACTGTGTTACGTGATTTTCCGGCGTGGTTACAGAGAACGTTTTCTCCGTTCGGTCATCCCGGAAAACCGGACGCCATTATTCGCGTTATTGCAGGGTGCCGCATACCCCATATCCTGGCACGTTTCCCATACTCCGCACAAAAAGACAATGCATGTGAACCGGCATCCGTAAACTACGAATTTTGTGCAGTCATGGCAAGAACGAGTAAGTCAAGATTAAAACAGTAGAGACACTGTGTATGAAAATTATACTCGAAGTGGAACAAAATTAATTACTCGCTATTTCCGTTAGAATTTTTTACATCAGAAACATGTCTGCAATTTTTGGACATTTTAGAGTATTTTTGTGACGAAGAGAAAATCAAGAAAATTGATGTGTGATCGAGGTGATCAATTATAAACGTTTAAACACTTTTGGTTACGGTTAAAAATAAAATTAAAAATATCCATATATTTTGTTTTCAGATTAAATAACTAAATTTACTGCACTAACAGTAAACCTATCACTGCGGGTCAAATGATTCGTTTCATATTTTTTATTTCACAATTACTGAAGTTACCAAGATGCTTCCATTGGAAATGATTATACGCGTTGCCTTATTAAAGTATACATTATAAAAATAATCGCAAAAAATTTAAATAAATTCAATCGTACCGTTTTTAAAAGGCAACACATACTAGTCAGCTTTAATGGTCGGTAGGTTTACGGGACCCGTCAAAATGGCGCGTTCTAATACTTTTAATTTAAGATCATTGACATTGTTCTCGTTATCTTTGTAAAATAACGTAAAATTGTCACTGTTTGTGCTCCGCAAACCCAGCGTTACATTCTAGGAACTAAGCAACGAAAGTGCATCGTACCTAACAATATTATCCAACATCAAAAATTTGTATGCATTGCTCGGAGTCAGTGCACCGCGCAAACGTCATTTCACAAGAATTAAAAGTCACCTCGCATTTTCTACGTCCCCGAGCACCTTTGCAATACTATCTAGCAGCGCCTTTAATCCGTACGCCCACGCGCCAGTCCAAATAGAGATGGGAACAGGTGCGCAATTATCTGGGATCGTTTGCCCGAGGATTCCCGGTGTTTCCAGACTGCTCCCGGTGCGCACTTTGTTCCTTTGATTCGTCGTGTAGCCGCGCCTCGGTACCATATTTTCTTATATTCCTCTCTCGGCGAGCTATTAGGTTCGTTTCTAGAGATACCTGCCCGCTGGATGGCATTTTGAAACAATAGCGACGGTATTTAATTGTATGCAGTGTTCTCTGCTATTGAAGAAGAGGGTCTTTAGAAAAATGGTGGAGAAAAAGAAACCGAGATCTACTTTGTAGTGAGATTTCAAGTCTCGTGTGGCTCAAATGGAAATGAAAATAGCTTTCAAAATGCCTCGGGTACAAACGAGTGCATTCTCCTTTTGTAAGTGCTTCGTTTAGTTTGCAGTTGTTGATCCGTGAATCTTTGTGCTTTAAACATTTGCAAAAGTTATTTTCGTGATCAGAAGAAAATGGAATAGGGATTACAGTCTCTCAAAAAGGCGATAACTTTTTTACATGGACCTATTTAGAAAATTTAAAAATTACGTTTTGTAGATCTGTGTCAAATATAACATATCTTACAAAATTTTATAAAAATCGATCAACGTTGCAATGAACTGCGAACGGTCAAATATGGTAAAAATTTCAGTTTCTCCCGATTTCTGGCCTTTAACATTAATAAATCTGAGGATCTTTACATTTTTCTGTGCTTGTCTATTTCTTCCGCGTCATTCGACTTTTATGGAATTTTCAGGTTATGTATCATTAACACTGATCCAAAAAACGTAGTTTTTAAATTTTCAATACGATCCCACGTAAAAAAGTAGTACAACACAAGTTCTAGTATTTCCACTGCAATTCCGACCGACTTGCAATTTTTTCTAACTAATCGTTCTAATTTCTAAAAAAGAATCCAAGCCGTAGGGTTGGATGTTAAAAAAATCATCGTCTTTTTAAGAGTGTCCGAATATTTATATGAGTAACTGTACACGTAGAATTTCCATGGGATCTATAGAAGTCTGTCCAGGAAGATTTAAACGAAGGGGAACAGCTATGGGTCCCCCTCTTCTCTTTCCATCTTCGAACCCCGACGATCCAGCGCAATCGGTCGATCTACACGATTATTGGCTATCGCTGGATCTATACGCCGGTCTAATTGGATTTATTAATATAATTAAAGTCAGAATCGATGGGGGATTATATGTAACTGTACCCGAAGCTGCCGGAAGTCATCGTGGACACCTTTGAACCCAGGAATCCGCTCGGCTCTGTTTGGCGTTTGTCACGTTGTTTATCGATAAGGGCTTGCGACTCCTTCGTCGAACTATTCCCCTCCACGTTCCCCTTATCTCGAAGGAAATTAATTTACGACGGTGATCGATAACCTTGCGCAAAGTATTTGCGTCCCCTCGGGACACGCCGATGCATCTCTGAGCTCGTAGACGTTTTGTCCCCTTATCGGATAACCAGCAATTCCGAACACGTAATTTCCGGATGGCAAATATTTGAGTCGGGGAGCGACCCTTCGCTGACGTTTACTCCGAAGGGCCAGGGACGAATTCGATGGATTGGCCCTTGTGCGTCGAGAATGCTTGAGAATTGTTGTTTCGGAGATATCGGTTATTTCTCTGTGATCGTCGGACGTTTCAAGATCACCGAGGTGTAAAGACGCAAATAGTAAAGAATGTTATTTAACCAGTTAACTGTGGCGATCTTTTTGCAAAGCGCGCACCAGTGTGTGTCGCGATAATCAAGCGATGACGGGTATAGGCGTCAAACACAGAGTATTTTTTTTATTTGCTTGTTTCATTTTGTCTTGACCTGTAAAAATTTTAAACATATTAAAATTTACGAATATAATTTAGTTTTCGCCAAAATTACAATTTAAATATCAAATTGTAACAAAATTTTACGCATGACGGATATAGTCGTCATGACACAAAATTCTGCCACATCTCCATGACGGATATAGTCGTCAAACACACTTAACTGGTTAACCCTCCGACTGCGGTGCCCGAGTCTATTTTGACTCAGAATATCAAAATCGTCATTTCAGTACTCAATTTCCAGCAATTCAAGTAAATAAATAGCTGTTGAGGATATCAGAAAGACTGATGTATCTACTAGAAATATCTTTAACAATCCTTTTTTTTAAATTATTAATTAAAGCTGAAAACGGTCCTAAGCATCATCAATTATTCAGTTGTAAATATGGTCCACCGTCCAAGGGTTAATATCAGCAAAATCCATTGTCGAATTAATCTATGATAACACAAACAACCCTATTAAAAACCACAAAGCCCCCACCCTCGAGGCTGTTCCTTCTTGGCACCATGGTGTGCAAGCGTAAATTCATTCGGAAGCCGGTTTTAGAAAAGTCGCTTTACAAGTCTAGCAGGGCTGTGTTCGCATTCGCCTGCTCCCGCCGCGTTAATTTCCGACGAAAGTTCATTTCGACGGAAGTTCAAATCGCGCGGGTACCAACGCGCAGACACGCGCGGCACTGTTATTGTTGCTGTAGCACGTTTGCCGAGGGGTCGTTTGGCGGGTGACAGCGTTCCGGAGACGAGTATAATAATGTGTCTTTGTCGGAGGGGTTGGAAAGTTGCATCGCGGCCGGATATTAGTCGTCTCGCCTGGCCCCGAGGGGTTGTTACAGGTGGAAATAACAGACGGACGGGGGCCCCGCAAAGAAACAGAAAGTCTCGCCGAACCTGAAAAGGGGAAATGAGGCGGACAATGACTTCGCACGCCCGTGAATATCCTCCTGGAGCAATTTAGCACCCGCGGATGCTCTCTTTTCAAGCCCCCAGAGAAGAAAATCACCGCGCCAGCCGAGTAATTACCGACGCTCTTTGAATAACAAATCTGGAAACAGTGGACCCGCGATATAAATGTAGTCGGCGTCAGTCTCGGCAGTAATTAAGAACTGCTCGGCTCGAGGAGTTCACTGCTTCTAATCATCCGGTAATTTTACTACTAAAAATGTCTGTTGCATGGTAAATAGACTTTGATCATTTATTTGTTTCATTTCCGTCGCGCGCGCGCTTTTTCGATCACGTTAAAAGAGGGACTATTTGCCGATGAATATTGCGATTAGACTGTGAACTGCTCTGCAAATTTCCATTTCCATAAATTGTTTAACACGTTTAACGCGGAGCAATTTTGTCTCGTTTTCCACTTCACTTTTTATTTACGTTGAAATAGAGAAATACGACTGTGCATTAGCAAAATACTTGTTTACCTCATTTCTGCTTAATCTGTATTAATTAAATGTATTAAGTCTGTGTGAACATTTTTTAATATTATACAGGGTGTTCACGCTATTACTAGCCAGCGTTTTTCTTACAAATAATAAATATTTGAAAAAAATGAAAGAGGAAAAAGTAATATTGTTTTTTGCAAACTACGTAATGGCGTATGTAATTTTTTTGTATTTGCACTATTTTCATGGAAATGTCGGTGACCTCCAATTTTTGTAAATGGAATACTATATATTTTTTCATACCATATGAAAGCGCGTGTCAAGACAAATTCATTCGTATACGACACAATGACCTTCAAGATCATACAAGGTCAGAAATGGAAGAAACATTTTGAACATTTCGTACTAATGCATTTACAAGTATACTTTATTGACGAGGCTATAGTAAACGTTCAATATAACTTCCTTCTGCATGACTACATATTTCGGATCTATTAATTACATTCTTATTAGCTTCTTCTAACGTTGTCCGAAATATTAATGCACATTAATTAATTAATGCAAATCGTTTACATTTCTGGGCGTTGTGCATCGTGAATGATATCTTTACGAAATATTACGTACGAAATATTCAAAATTTTCCTGCCATTTCTGACCTTGTATGACCTCGAAGGTCATTGTGTTGTATACGAATAAATTTGTCTTGACACGCGCTTTCATACGATATAAAAAAATATATAGCATTTCATTTAAAAAATATATAGCATTTCATTTAAAAAATATAATAACATTTCATTTAAAAAATATATAGCATTTCATTTAAAAAATATATAGCATTTCATTTAAAAAATATATAGCATTTCATTTAAAAAATTGAAGGTCACCTTAATTTCTAAGAAAATAGTGCAAACACAAAAACAGTATTACTTTTTCCTCTATCATTTTTTTTCTAATATTTATTATTTGCAAGAAAAACGCTGGCTGGTAATAGCGTGAACACCCTGTATATTGTTCTCTAAATTCGATAGCATCAACCCCAAGAGATTGACATAGCGTTTAACGCGTTAATACTAGAACTACCGTCCCCTTAAAAATAACGAATTTCAGACGAAAGTCCTACGAATCCTTGTTAAACTAAATATTTTCTTGCGGGTTCGATGTACGGGAAGTAAATCGTCTTTCGTTGTTCAGGGGCGAGAGAAGTCGCTGTGTGGACGCAAAAGAGGGAAAACTGGGAGCAAAAGGGGACAAGAGAGAGCTACAGAGCATCTACCAAGGCGAAGCAGATTAGAGCAGGTCGGGGCACAGCGAGATTTCATCTCCGTTGTGTCCTTTCTCTGTAGGCTGCCGCTTTCCGCCCCCTCGCTCTCTTCCGTTCCATTCTCCTGTCGCCCTTGAATACCTTTGCCCTAACGATAGAACGCAAGCAAAAGGCTCCAGCGAAGGTCCTCCTTCGCAAAGGGGCGCATCTGGTCCTTATCGTCACCTTCGGAAAAATCGGAAACCGGTTTCTCCCGGCGTTCGCGGGATCAACCGTTCATTAATGTGACAGCTTATTACGCGCCGGTACATTCGTTTGACTTTGCAATATGATTTATGACCATTTAACGCGATTCGATCCTGACGAATCAATCCCGCTAACCAGCGATTAATTCTCTAGCGTACCGTTCGTTTATTGAAAATCAACAGTTTGTATATGAATTATTAATTTTCCCGTATTTAGAAAACGTCGTTCGTAGATGTTCTTCTTTTCACAATCTCCTGTAGAATTTCCTGACAGGATTCAATTTTCTTTGCGTATGTTAGAAGCTGTGGGTTAAGGAATGTGGTAAAACGTTTTCAGATGTCGTTTTTAAAATGAATATTAAAAAATCTGATGTGCAAAGGAATTTCTACTAGACACGCAGCATTATGCTCTCAAACGCCATCTGCTCCCACCAACCTCTCTTTCATGCGTCAGGCCTGCGCACTGTTTGCAACGGGCAAAGCACTTCCCTCCTCTATGGTAACGGTGGATGCTGGTGGGGGACGGTGGGCGCTGTGGTGGGGACGGTTTTGTCTCAATTGTGACAACTACTGCATTCTTACAGAGAATTACTATAATTCTTTCACATGTCGCTTTTAAAGAAAAGTCGCTTCTTTCTACAATTTTCCATAAAAGATATTTTGTTTCAACTAAAAGTATACAATCTAGTGAAAGGAAAAATGGATTGGTAAAGTTTGCAGACATTATATAAAATTTTCTTTAGCTAACCACAGCCTTAGATTTTTCGATAACCCGGTGGAATCGCGTTCACCCCGATTCAACTGGCAACAAACCGATCCAAAGCGAGTGAAACATCCGTTCCGATGCATATCTAAATATTTCGAATGTGCCGCTAATGTGTCGCGGTATCACGGAGGCACGTTCTCACCATCCATTAAAGAATTCATTCAGGAGAACACGCATCGCGTTCTCCCGAGGCTAAGAAACGCGGAGGGACATTAAACGACTCGCCCCCGTCGTTTGGGAAAGGGATTTCACGGAAACGTTGTCCTATCGAGCGAAGAAAGGGCATTATGCAAATAAGGAAGCTTCGCCCCGAGACTGAGATCGTTAATGTATTCGAGAGGGTTGCGCCTTTTCATCGGGGCGAATCGTTATGACCTTAATACCGAAGTCGATTCTTTCAATTTATTTAATGAAACATTAAATAAGGAAATCGAATTGCCGCGAGTGTCCTTATATTTAATCAAGTGTCCCCCTTTGCTGTAAGCATGAATTATATCGAATTTATATTCTTCCTTGTGCATTTGACAATATTTATTCTATGCTTCATTTATGTATTTTATTCCAGCCTAGTTCAATTTATTCTTATTGTGGAGATCTCGTTTTATTTGGTTACAAAATATTGCGTTCTGATCATTTTTATTCATCATTGATATTATCCAGAAAATGTATTGTTCAAAATTTCTTGACGTAGCTCAGAACTTAATTTTCTAGAGGAACCTCTTTGAAATAGTTTAGAATATTTTCGTTTAACCGCTTGCACTATAATATCGAGTTAGACTCGTGATGAAGTTTCCGAACAAAATTCACTAAATATGTAGATGAAGTTTCCGAACAAAATTTACTAAATATAAATATTAATTTCTTTTGAACCGAAATAAAATTCTCTTTCACTGTTGTCGATATGCAGCCATTGGAGAATACATACACAAACGATGAATACAAATTTTTCTTTTTCTTCTAAGAAATAATGAACGTCAAAGTAATTTTTTAATCACTGCTACCGTAGTATAATTCGTAGTGCATGAGTTTGATTATGACCTGGAATCAATTTAGACAATCCCCATGAAAAGATTGAGAATTTCAAAGTCTCCAGAACTGCAAGAAACGCCGCTGACAGGTTAGAATTCCCCTAACGAGTTCCAACCCCGAGGAAATCGTACCGTAAAAATTTGTCCGTGGCTAATCGGACACTCGAAGAGCTCGGAACTACCTCACGCACATTCAATTTCAAATATACAGAAGAACCACTTTCGTGTCAGCTAAAGAGATCGACTCCTCTTCAAGCCTAACAGCTGCCGCAACTCGCCGTTACATCATCTCCGTTGCACGCAAACGTTTTTCGCGCATAGTTAAACGAGTTCGACAAAAACAGCCCCTGCGAACCTCTTTAGCAAACCCCGTTCTGCAGAAGCAATCTGGGATGGTCTAAAGCGAGAAACTCATCCTCGAGTTTCGTGCCTAATTAGCTGACGGCCCAATTAGGTTCAGAAAATGTCCTCGCGAGAAGTAATGGACCCGAACAATGCACAAGACAGCGAGAAAAAAGACAAATGGGAGAATGAGAACGAGGAAAAAGGAACATTAGCAAAGAGATGGACTCTCTTCATTGTATAGTAGTCAATCTTTCACAAAAGTGTTAGCAAAACTAATAGTTTTGTTAGTTGGACGTCATTTGTTACAGACAGATCATTATTGAGAAGTTTTTCATGAGTAAAAATTGATTTCGGTATTAGTTTTTTAGAAAATCTTATTTAAAAATACTGTTACATTATTTTCAACTTATTAAACGATTTAACACGTTTGCTACCGCCGTCACATTCGACGTCCCCAATTTTGCAATTTACTTAAAGATAGTCAAATTAATATTATATACATCGCTGTATTAAATCATTGTACATAGTATAATGTTCAAAGAGCTCGTGACATTTTTCCTCTTAATTGTTTTGGCTTTCCAAGAACGTAGTACGTTGCATTTACTAAAACATTTAAACAAATGCCGGTAGCAAACTTGTTCAGAAAGAAAATAAATTTCTAATTCCCTCCAGTTCGTTTTAATTCGGTGACAAAAAATTTTTATTTCGCACAAAAATCCACTGTTTACTTATGTACGTTTTGTACTGAACAATTTTTGAGATCTTAACTTACCAGATTTTCACACCAAGATCTTCAAAACTACTTTCTCGAACCGAGAGCTGTTTCTCTTTAATTTGGTGCCAGTTTTCGGACAAATCGATCACTACACGTCGCCCAGAAGGTTCGAGGAGGACCTTCGGGTTTCACGGGTTTTCACGGTGTCTTATTTTCGCCGACAAACGAACGCCGTTCCTGGAACCCGTCGGAATAATACGCGGCCCGACACGAGCCTAACTCGGGACGAAAAGTCCGGCTAACGACCGTACCATTGTTCCCGCGAAATGTTCGCACGTGTAGAATAATGGCCCGCGGCGAAAAGGTGGAAGAATCCTCTTCATCGCAAGCTGGACCATCCACCGAGATTATCGGCGTCCTCCTCGTACCTGTAACTCATCCTCCCCACATGATTCTTCTCGACCGCCATCTTCTTGTCGCGAGACCTCGTGCACGCGAGCCCAAGTTTGCTGAACCGCTTAGTCCCTGAGCTCGAAAAGCGCTATCTTTGCCCAGGGTGGTTAGTACTTTGTACCGGAATCCTAATTTTGTTGGCATAGCTCTCGCTAGGTAGGTGCAGGCACCTGCAGAAAGAGACTGCAGCTGGTGCAACGAAGTTTCTTCGATCTTCGAACACGCCCTTGAAGTTTTCTGCCAACCGAGGAACAGCTTGGATGTTTTCTTCTTTGAACGGAAAACTAGAAAATTGCAAGAGATGCAGGACTAAAAGGAACTTAAGAGTCTCGCGCAACTTTAGGGACTGTAATGTTGATAAATTGGGGATTGCAGAAGTCGATTTAGAGTTCAGCAGCTTCTTAATTTGTTTTGTGAAAGACTGAAGTGCTTGAAAAGGATTCAAAACGGGTTGATCAACTTTAGTGATTTAGATAAATCGAGTACGGGGGAAGTTGTAGAAGGTCACTATATTTTTAACCCTTTGCGGACGCGTGTGTGCTGACAGTCGCCCAAACAATTTTACCGTTCTGCGACTGTTAATAATTTTTAAAGCAATTAATGCTCCCGAAAAATATGAAACAATTTTTACTGAACACAACACGTTTCCCTTCATTTAATTCGTACACCAAACTCCTCAACAAACAATTTTGTTTCACAAAGAAAATTTATTCGACCCATCAAAAAGTATGCTAAAAATAATCCCCGTCCGCTAAGAGTTAATCGTCCTGTGAATGGTAGATGATTGCACAGATTTATGAAGCGATTTAAAGAGTCCTTAAAAGATATTCTGGTTTACAGTTCCAGTCCGTCATAAATAAAATACAATTGGAGTAACACGGCGTAAAGATTTTTCAGTTGATTATTGCCGAAAATATTATTACACCACGGTAGCCCGCATCCACATCAATAATCTCCTTTCCCATAAACAACGTCACCTCGTTGCATGAAAGGCACCAGCATGCATCGCTATGCATTGCGTCGCTCCGGACGAATTTATCAATCGTTTGTAACCATCTCGTTGAATTTTACTGACGGCTACCGGGAAATTCCCTTCCGTATACACATATAGCGTATGTTATAAATTTTCAGTACAATACTTATAATAAACTGATAATTTACATCCCTCTTTGTACCTAGCTGATTATGATATACGTACTCGGCAAATGAACCTTTCGAAACGTACGAACGAAATATTTTATTGCACAATCCAACGTTTACGATCTTTTTAATGTACGTACATTCTATAATTCAAACACTTGTTTAATTGCTGGTCAAAGAGTACAGTAAATTCAATACTTTGAAAAAGGATGAACAGCTCATTTCTTTGGAACGATATTTTCCTTCATTTTGTATTTTCATCGATAGGAAATTTCTGTGACTGCAAAGAACAGCTTCACAGCATAAATCTTTCTGCATATCCATTTCTACAGCACCTCTTCTAACAAAAAAGTGAAACTTCTTTCTTTAATTTTTTTCGAATTTTTATTAACATTTTATGACATTTAATTTTCTATGATACTATTATTGAAACAATTGGCTTCTGATAGCTAAAATATGATATAAATATTCATCATTTTATTTTGTCTAAACGTCTTGCAAAGACTGCATCGAGAGTTCCTGATCTTGTTGTCGCTTCATTAAGATTATTCACCATTTCCAATCTTAATTTACTTCTAAAAATTCTATTAATAATTTTGATTGTTTCGATGCAAAGTTCACGTTGAAATCTCCACTTAGTATCATCGGTATTTTATCATAATCTTTATTAAGGAATGCCGAACCCTCAATCGTACATGCTAATAGAATAGAATTTTGTTTCATCGTTTCATCGCCAGATCGATTTTACTCTTACCGCGTCGAGGTTTTACGCCTAAAGGGTTATACATGTCCGAAACTCGGATCAGACCGAATATTGTTACCCAGGTTTAAATGAGAGTGTTCGAAAACGGAAATCGGCGTCCGACTTCTCAACGATTCTTTTTCTTCGAGTCTGGGAGGCCATATATCTCCAGCGGGTGACGGCTCCTTGCTGTGGGTGGCACAAAAAAAAAGGTTCCTATAGGCTCCACAACTCCTTTAGGTAAACTATCGGTAGCTCTCCTTTACCGTTGAGGTTTTGGTAAAGTATTTTGTAGCACAGAGTCAGAGTATCAAAAATAGTTTAATATAAGAAAGAGAAAAGCAAAAGTAAAAGGGAGACGTACGTCGATATGCGACTATGTCAGACACGTTTTCATACCGGACTAAGGTGAGGACTGTTCCTCGCGAATCGCTAGAGCCAATAGGCGTGACGCATCCCCTCCTATCAGATAGAAGAAGGAAAGCAGCACGCGAGTCTTATTCATTCAAAAGAGATTTCTAGTACATATATTCTTAACATCTACAACAACTCGAACGCTTCTCAAGTTACCTCAAAGTTCGGACGGAAATGTATAAACGCCTTAAAAACGCGTCCGATATTGGACGGATGTGTATAACCCGACCTTAACGCGCCTAAAGAAGTTTCACTTCAAAAATTGGTGTATGTTCCTCATACGTGACACGAATTGCCCTAAAAATTTCGAAAGGAACCGCACAGTAGTTGTTCAAAGAAAAAATTGCAAAGATCATTTCATAGATCATTCTGCCCTTAATTCGCTGTAAGAGGTGGACTCTCCTGGATCAGTATTCCCTAGATCCGTTCCGTTTTAGATTATACGGCCCGTCGGTGCCGTCGTGGTCCGATCAAGAGTATAATCGGTCGGTTCACCCGTCGATTTATTACGTCGTCGGTGATGCGATGATTATATCGTCAAAGGGAACGCGTTGATGCGGCTCGCGCGCATTGATGCAACTCACTCGGGGCTACGATGGAACGATCATAGGTGTGGCCGTTCGAAAACTACGATAGCAGGGAGAGATCTCGTAGGGTCTACTCGGACCCGGTAGCCGAGTCGATACCTCTCGATGCCTCGGGTAATATGCAAGAGTTGCATCCGGCTCTCTTGGACGCCGCTCGTCGTTACTCTTCGCGACTGCTGACCGATTATGTAAAACGCGCTTCCACGGGTGGCCTTCTGCCTCCCACTATTACGATCCTGAAGTCTTCGGGCTCGTCCTTTTCCCGCCCAGGATTACGGAACCGCGTGGGTGCATCCACCCACTTGCACTCGAGAACCTACCGCGATCGACGGTCAATGGATCTTGACTGCACTTCGTGAGAATATCGGCTTGGACAAAGAACCATTGACCATCGATCTCATTGCTTCGGAGAATATACTATATTTCTGGGTAAAATGGCCCTTTAACTTTCGGACAGCGGGCCATTCTTACAACTATATGATTTACAATGTTTACGATTATTCGCTATTTTATTTATCAATTGGTAATATATTTTTGAAAGTATTTCTTGTAAACACGCTACTCGGCCATCTTTTTTCTAAAGTAATAGAGGCGCATTTCATTTAATCGCCAGAAACTGAGCAATCAATTTTGATATTTTGCGTGAGATCCAGGCTCCGCTGTCGGAGGGTTAGGTGAGATCAATTGAAGATTGTGGTGCAAATATTGGGTAATTCCAGACATCGATAAATTTTCATTCTTCGATCTATAACAATCAGCAATATGCAGGCTGAGTGATTTAACTGTGATTCCTGAAGTTAATCGTAAACTTTTTGTTGCATCCAAAAAATGTTCAAAAGTTGTTTATCAATTTTAAAAATATTGAAAATTTGTTTGATATCAAACGGGGCATACATTGTACTATTTAGTTTTTGATAGTTCGTTTGTTTATCAAGATACGAAGGTCACCTTCAATGTTTTGTACGACGTTCTGTCATGTTTGACCTTGTGGTTCGAAAGAGTACAACTCGAAGACAAAATGTGTTAATTGTAAAATGTATTAACTGGAGAACATTTTGAGCATTACATTAAAAATGATTTATAATGAATATCTCGGTAACTATTAATTTTGTTATCGCATATAACATTATTTTATTCAGGATTCAATCCTCTCTTCAACCACAAGACTAAAATTTACCATTTACGATAAAGAAACTCTAGGTGACCTTTATATCCCGATAAAATAGTAAAACAGAAGAAAAACAATTAATATATTGTATGCTACACCAGAAACCATACAACTTTTATGAAGTGAGGTTTGCTCCTCCCAGCATGCTAGTTCAGGCGTTCGTAAAGTTCTCGTTCTTTTCCTGTTTTCCCCGCGCTATGATGTTGCGCAGGCCGGTATGCGTGTGTGTGTGTCGAATGTGTGCGATGAGCGTACCGCGTGCGTGATTGTTATGTTCACTTACATATAGTTAATAGTTTGTTTGGGTATCGTGAGTATGTCCTCATTATATTAATAAACCATAGGACATGTTCTTAAAAGAAAAGTTTAGTTTAATACCCATCCACTTCATTTTATTTGAAAACTCGTTTGATACAACAAACAATCGACGAGTAAAGTGGCAAAATGACTGTAAAAATAATTATCCACCTGTGTAAAGCGGCACTTTGTACAACACGTAAATTCGAGCGTCAAAATCATGCAAGAAAAAGGATCACGGTATTATCTGTCATATTTCTCGAAAACCTTTAGAAGCTTTCACAGATGAGCAAAGACAAAGGATCCTCGGCTGGCTCGACTCCACGGTAGATCTGGAAGGGCTGACCTCACAGCGAGATAAATCGTCGTGGGACCGTACTCTTCTTCCTGGCTCGACCACCGACTCGATCCGATCGACCGGTTAATCTTGGATCACCTGTACCGGCAACCTGTCCTCCGCTTCCTGGGATCTCGAATTACGCCTGGAAAAAGCCTCGGAGTTTCGTTTACATAATAGGGGAAGCAGAAACGGTCTTCTCTCGTCCCAGATGCGTGTAAATCCCCCACCAGAAATCGGTAGAAGCAAACGGCTGTTTAGGTTGGTTCCTCTGGGGGGCCCGGATTAATGCCCAAGCTCCCGGGGACAGAGCCTTCGCGTGACGTGTCAAAACATGTGGCTCCGGAGACCGAGTCGAATCGCTATCCTTCCCGGCCGCAATTATCGTCGCCTCCGAGTCGAGTGGTTCCGTCGACACTTGACGCCCGGTACCTCGTGTGAAGAAGTTGTCACGGAGAGCTTAAAAGACGCTCACCAGGGGCCTCTTAATTGCTGTTCAGTGGACGGTCCCACGGAATAATCCTTGCTCTCCATTTAATGGAGCTAGTCGAACGAAGTTTATAGACACCGTCCAACAGTTATCCTTTTAGCCAGCCTCTCTCGGTTTTTGCAATGTAAATCGCCCGTTCGGAGAGTTATGCGGTGACTTCAGAGTTTTCCGCACCACTCGGGATACTGCACACTGGGTGGTCTTCCTGATGCGCACCTCCTTTTGTGGGTTTTACTATGATCATTTTAGTGGCCGGCGTTAGTTGTGGTTTTTAGGGGACTGGGGAGAAGAAGGTTGCTCGTAAGCTTTGGGAACAGACTTCTTTGAACTGGAGGGAATTATTGAGAAGCTGGGAGGATGTGTTTATCATAGTGTAGGGAGATGGAAAATTAATTTATTGTACCTGGGGAGGTTGATCATAGTCCGCGAGGATTTTAATAACATTATTATTTAACACTTTAGCGACCGGAAGCTTATTAAGGTCCAACTATACTGCCGGGACGTGATCTTTTTTACATAGGATGGGGTCTACGGTTGGGGTTTTCTCTAGAATAACTGAACTAAACTGAACAGAAAAAATGGAGAAAAAGGAAAAAGGGATTTGAACATTTGGCAAAAGCGACAGGAATTTCATTGATCATTCAACAAAATTTTTGGAATTTATACATTGTAAAAATTTCTTCCGAAATTATTATTTGAATTCGGAATTACAAAGAAAATACTAAAAGTCGTTATTTATAACTGTTTTATGTGGGTCCATATTGAAAATTCAGCAAATACGTTTTGTAGATTTGTGTCAACCGTATACACTCTGAATATTTCACCAAAATCGGCAAACGGTGCAATGAGCTACAACTGTTTGAAGATGGTAAGAATTGCAGCTTTTCACAATTTTCGGCCTTAAACTGTAATAAATCGAAGTATGCATACAATTGATACAGATCTACAAAATGGATGTTTTAAATTTTCAATATAAGCCACATGAAAAAATTGTAAAACACAACTTTTAATATTTTCTCCACAATACCGATCAATTGCAATTCGTTTTAAAATTTCTTTTTCACGTCATGTAGTAAACTAATTATTCTCAAAAAAGTCCAAGTCGTATGGTTCAATATTAAACAAGTTATCGTCTTTTTAAGAGTGTACGAATATTAATGGGAGTGACTGTATATACTAACTTGTGGTTACATAGTACTCGTGTCTAACAAAATGCCTTTTTCCTTTTTTTTCCATTTTTTTCTTTTCTTCTGTTCAGTTTATCTATTTCAATTAATTGTATTTTGCACATGAAAAATACACTCATGCTATCAATAGGAAACAGAATATAAAAATTTTATTGAAAAGGAACATAATATGAAAGAGACGCTAACTTCATCAATCTTAACGTATCTCAAAAGTTGTTGAGCATCGACGCCTATAATGCTACATTTTCATAAACAGGAGAACGAAATCTACCAATATGCAAAGTTTCGAGAAAATCTGAGACCCCATGACCGCGTCTTCTTCTTGTTAGAATTAGAAGCGACATATTCGGTGTATGTAGGGAATTCAGGGCACTCAGGGTCGGCGTTCTGCAGGTCAGGGATATTTAGGAATTTCGTAGAAACAACCAGTGAGTCATGAAGCGGTAGAGACCGCTTCGGCAAAATTTTAGACCGTAGTGCAACGACCGTTTTACGTAACGCGACACGATGTGCCAGAATCGAAACACTCGATTTTCGATGTTCGTTTCGAAACCTCTGTCCGTAGACAGGCTATTCACTTGTCTCCAGGTCTCCTGCCAAATGGATTAACAATCAAGACTCTGTTTCCCTTTGAACGTGGCTTCTACTTATGGATCGTGGGCGGAAATAGGAATTATGATTCCATGACCTGTACAGTGGTCCACGATGTTCTTTTAACACGTTCACGCCGGCGTGTACCATCGGTGGTACACGTGATGGCTTTTGTATCGATAAATTAATTAAGTAAAATAAATGCATTTTGAGTACAAGCTATACTATACTAATATCATGCTTTAATAAATGCATAGTAAGAATAAATTCTCCTGCTGAGCCGGAATTTTGCTTAACAAAATTTTTAGTACGGCGCCACCTAATGGGGCAAAATTAAAGAAAACAGCGCCGGCGTGAACGTGTTAAAAGGTTCCATAGATTAATACATGCGTAAAAATGAATTGGACGATGTTAATTGAAGGGATACTGGCTTTTAATAACGCCTATTCATAGCGGAAACTATTAAACGACTTTTATTCGTCTGAGTAAAATCGTCATCAGTAGTATGTTAATATCATCTGTCGAAATTGTTTGATTTCATTTTAATATTTCTTCTTTTCGAGGACATTAAATATTTCTAGCAATATAGATAATTTTCGAGTCTATAAATTATGTCAAAAATTTGTAGTAATTGCCTTTATTTTAATATTTCTTCTTTTTAAGGACATTAAATATTTCTAGCAATATAGATTATTTTCGAGTCTATAAATTATGTCAAAAATTTGTAGTAATTGCCTTTTAAAACATTTTAATTTATAATAATGATAAGGTAATTCAATATGATCATAGGAATATCAGTTGAATAATAATAATTAAATACGACACCTAGTCAGCAAACTTTTACAGTAGAGTATTTTAAGTATCATATGTATACTTTACTTTGATATGCTATTTCGTGCTCAACCATGACAGCGTACATTAGTAACAAGCATTAAGATAACTTAAATGATACTTCTGTTGAGCTTTCCAAAAGATTTTATATGTTAGTGTTAACTTATATCGATTTTGGACTAGCAAATCTTGATTTGGGACCGTTATGCGTCGCTTTGAACTAAGCCGCTCTAAGTATTCACGATTTCTCAACCAAATTTCTTGCCTGCTAATAAAACGCCGAATCATTCGAGGAATTCCACTGGCCTCCGAGTGGAAGAGAACGCGTTTCCCGATTTTTCTTGGACTGTAATCCCGCCTTGATAGACGCATTTTTTTTCGCTTAATTGACTCGATGGTATCCCCACCAATCGTTGGGAATTGCTCGATCCTTTCTCTTTGCTTCATTCACGCTGCATGCTTATCACTTTCGTCTTCGATGCACTCGAGTAGAAGTAAAACTGCAGTTCTCGGAATCTACGTAGTATCCTTTAATAGTCAGGAAACGAACGGTCTTGATGATTGTAGGAATAACAACGTTTAACTCCATATGTACACGGTTATTTATAAACTTTTAATGGTATTTTTGCGAGGTGTATTGATCTTCTTCAATTGAAATTATTTACTTGGATCTGAGTAACGAAATGGTGGCTTGGAAAAATGCTTTCTTCTCACACATAAATGTCATAAATTTTCTAATATCATCCTGCGCAGAGGATCCTTAAGAAGGATATTTTACCTTCCTCGTGTAACGAGGACTAACTAAAAAATTCGTATTATGAGGATTGCAGACAAAATCATATCTTTGATGTCGAAATCAAGTTTATAAAAGTCAAAGTAGTAAAATACCATAAATTCTTGAGTATCCTTCGAATAGGATCCTTAAAAAGGACATTCTACCTTCCATCTACAAGGAGGATCAACCAAAAAGTTCGTACTAACAGGTTTGCGGACAAATTCATGTCTTTGAATTATACCAATATTATACCATAGGTTTATAGAAGTCGCAGGAGTAAAATCTCATAAATTCTTAAGTAGCCCGCGTAGAAGTTCTCTAAAAAGGACACTCCATCTTCCATCTACAAGGAGGATCGCCTACAAAATTCGTATAAAGATGTTTGCAGACAAATTTACATTTTCGATATCGAGACAAGGTTAATAAAAATTCAAAGGAACAGAATCTCATAAATTCTTGAGTATCTTACGAATAGGATCTTTAAAAAGGACATTCAAAATTTCATCTACAAGCAGGATCAATTAAAATATTTGTATATAGAGGTTTGCAGACAAATTCGCATTTTCGATGTGGAGACAAGGTTAATAAAAATTCAACGGAACAGAATCCCCTAAATTCTTGAGTATCCTACGAATAGGATCCTTAAAAAGGACATTCTACCTTTCATCTAAAAGCAGGATCAATTAAAAGATTTGTATACAGAGGTTTGCAGACAAATTCACATTTTCGATATCGAGACAAGGTTAATAAAAATTCAAAGGAACAGAATCCCCTAAATTCTTGAGTATCCTACGAATAGGATCCTTAGAAAGGACAAAGTTATGTTTGAACCACCGACGACAAAAGAGGATATGAAACAAAAAATACGTGACGCTTGCGCTTCAGTGACTCCCGAAATGTTAAAAAATGTTAGAACAACTTTGATGTTTCGAGTAAATAAATGTTTACAAGCCCGTGGTGGACAGTTTGAACATTTAATTTAAAGTACATTTTATTTCTTCACGAATAAGCAAAGGACTCAAACGCGTATAATTCCATAACGCTATTTCCGAGCGCTTCAAGTACCTACAACTCGAAACTTCAAACTGTTATATCTCATCATGGAAGTATCGGACAAAAAAATGTTTCAGACAAAATTGACTTGTTTTTTCCTGTAGAATCTAAATATGTAACATTTTATAGGGGGTTCCATTTAAAATTACAGAGATACCTCCCCTCCCTCGCTAAAGGGGAAGGGAGGCCACTTCACGTTTATGTAGTCAGAAAGGCCCTTCAGTTCCATGCAATTTAAGACTAAGAACTTTAAAATCGATGGCATAGTTTTCGAGATATTGAGCTGTTCAGAGTTATGTGGGCCACCCTGTATATTTGCAGACAAATTCACATTTTCGATGTGAAGACAAGCTTTATAAAAATCCAGGGAACAAAATCCCATCAATTTTTGAGTATCCTGCATATGTGATCCTTAAACAGGACATTCCATCTTCCATCTACGAGGTTCAATTAAAAAATTCATACAAAGAGATTCCCTAACGAATTCGCATGTTCGATGTTCAGAAAAGCTTTACAAAAATGGAAGGACTAAAGAAATCATTCAAGGATGGAAAATCCTTTGGCGAACAGCGACAGGCGTGCAGACAATTATTCGCCGCGTGCTAAGCGATGCAAAAATCTACTGTATTCTTCTGCGATCAAGAATTTCCCGATATGCGGCAGCGTGGATCATTGAAAGCGTGTTCCGGTATTCGATCAGGCGACCGCGGCGCGATCGTTAACGCGTGTCAATGCGAAAGAAAGTCCATCACTGTCCACCGGAGTCCATTGTCTTCGGGAACATTGTTGTTTTCTCGGCGGCGGCGGTTCGAGAGAGGAAAACAGAAGGAACAAAACATGCAGTGGAACGCTCGAAGGTGAAGGAAAAAGGAAATAAGAAGAAGAGATGAGGAGGAAGAGGTGAGACGGTGAAGGGGGGAGGGAGGGATCAGGAGGAATGCGAAACGCGCGCGAGAGCAATCGAGAGCCCTGCAGGATTCCCGTGGTAATCGTGGGCGAGATGGGCCAGACCCCATGACTCGTTTCCGTGTCGCGGCCACGCTGTCAACTGCCGCCACGTGACAAGAACGCCCATTGGCACGTGCAAATGGGATCGTCACGCCCCGGGTTACATCGCAAAAATTGATCGAACGGGAACGAACAGTCCACGGAGAAAGACGTATGCATTAGCATCGACAATTCCTCCCCGCACGGTGATGTGCAAGACGCCTGCATTCGCCATGCAGCTCGCGGACGATGTCGGTGAAACCCGAGGGTGTCACAAATGAGCCTCTGCTGGTAGCTGAATCGGTTCTATCCTGCCATAATATTTGATTCTGCTCTCTCCCTCTCGTCCTAAACAAGGACCACAATTTTACTCGCTTCTTTCTGCTCTGAACCATAACATTTTAATTTTGTACTATTATCTTCTCCAATTTTAACATTTGTAAACTGTATACACATCTAATACATTCTTAATATAAATGTCTCTTCTCGAATATCAAATTGATTGCTTCAAAGGACAATTTTAATGAAAATGGTAACAGTGATTGAACCACTTAAGTCTATTTTATGAAGAATTGTTTTTAGAACTTCTAATTTATTCTGAACAAAATTGAGATACCGTCCGTCCATCAGGAGATGGCAGTGAGAAAGTTGTAGGTACCACGTGATCCCCCTTCTACGCGCTACGCGTCTACCGCTATTGGCCGAATCGCGCGACAAAGACGGAAACGCGTATATTAGTGTGACTGGAACAGAGAGATGTGGTGACGTTGAGTGCCTATGTCGACCGTTCCCGCCAGAACGTAAACGTAAGAGTGGGGTCCGCAGCCAGGCGTCTAGAGTGGGGTCTCGCAGTTCCCCTGCGCACCAACTGTCGGAAATCACTGCCATCTGACGGACGGACGGTACGTAGTCCGGAATATAAGATTTTATTAAGGATGTTATTGCTAGGATTTCTATTCAGATTTTCAGATTTTTTAAAAATTTAATCAGAATGTTAAAATCTCTGTAAAAAAGAAAATAATCCTAGAACATTGAGATATAATAACTCGACCAACCGTATGTCATCAGTAGACTGCGGATCTTTATGCAAAATGAATTTTTTAATCATCAATTACAAGCTACAGAAGCAAAGTACAAATTTCTTTCTTTCATTAATAATTCTAACATGTTGAATATAATATATACTATATTATATTATGAAGGAAATAAATTTGTACTTTGCTTCTGTGGCCTGTAATTGATGCTTAAAAAATTTACGACATTCTTGAATTCTTTCAATGTTCTTATACTGTTTTAAATTGCTCATTTTTGTCATAAATGCATAAAATCCGCAGTGTAGTCATTAGCTAACTCAGACAATGCTATTTTGCTAGGATTTATTCTCAGAATTTCAGATTTTTAAAAAATTTAATAAGAAACATTAGAGTACAGGAATCTTGACCAGGGTAGCTAATTAAAGAGCAAATGGTCCCGGAATATAAAGATATCTAAATCGATGGAAAGAATGTCGTCAGGAAGTCCCCAGGTTCCTATTTGAAACTCGATAAGAGGAATAATAGCGTTTGGATGCAAAAATCCTGAATAGGGGAGGTTCTATAGGATTCCGAGAATAGACGCGGAAAGTCGATTCAACTTGGGATGTCAGGGTATTACTTGGCTCCAGCCAGCTCGACGGTACTCCCAGTTTCCTGATCGAAGAGATTTTTTTCGTCGGCTTCCTGACGTTACCAGTCGGAAGAACGCCGAGAAAATTCCTGCCGCTTGATTATTTCTAACACGCGCGGCCATCGTAATGCGAGACACAGCGACGACGAGTCGCGTTCCTCCGGTGATTTTTAATCGACCGGACTACGCCCGCGGGCATTAAACGCCTGCTGGACTGGTTCCTTATCTGATTTCGACGCAATTATTCCTTGCTCGGGGGTAATTAAGTCCCGATGCAAGGCGAATCGATTTTCATAAACGCTTTCGGCGAATACGACCTTCGACATGCCGTTGCGTAATCCTTGGGGTTCCCCGACCCTTTGCGCACCTTTGTTCTTCTATTTCGTTCGGTAACCTGGACCATTAAACCTTTATTTATAGCCAGGAAGAGCAATCAATATTTAAAGAAATGCTGGAGGGTTCTGGGACTTCTAACTGGGAGACCTAACCTAAAAAATAGTTGAAAGAATACGAGGGACGAACAAATTTTTTGTTTTGGGTGATGTACGGGATTGAATTCGGAAAAACATTGCTTTAAATAATTTTTAAGACTGACTGAATAGTATAAATTTTTGATTTGCGATCCATGTGTACCACAGTGTATATTTATTTCCTATTTTTGTAACTAGCACGTGTTTTGTTACTTTGCACGATCATATTCAGACGGACTTAAATTTACTATTTAATAATAACTGGTTGTTATTACTAGCTTGTTAGTTTAAATACTTAATAAGATTGGCTTATTAGTTTGGCTTCAAAATGGCTACCATACTATCACAGCATAGAAACAATAGTTCTACCGCAGCAGTCGTTTTTTGCACATTATAATTGCGCATAAAAGTCAATTTTCTATGAATGTTAATTGTTGTTACGGTATAGCAAGAAAAAGTGATGAAAGAGTTATCGCTCTGACAAACGTTAACACTTCAGCTACACCGGAAGTCATTAATACGCTCTTCAATGACAGCGCTATTCCTGAAGGAAGCTTGATAATCATCTTTTTAATGACAGTGCTGTGTTTGAATCTTAATAACCCCTCTTGGTTTATTGTTAATCTTGCAAAAACTTATTAAATTGTATTCTACATATATTTATCGCTTCGCGAATATAATTGCTATGGCTATTGGACCCTTAATTAAGAGGACTATGAAGTCATAATTGCTACTAGTTAAATACTCAACTCTCCAATTTCGACTTTACCAAGTAAATTGCAGTCATTTTGTAAAATTAGCGTTTCTTCGATAGTTAACGTATTACCACAAAACTTGCCAAAAATTGACTGGCATTTGTTACGTACAAAAATCATTCAAGTCAAAATCGAATTGATTTAGACCACTGATCTTGAGGGGGGGAATGGACAAGACAGCGTCGATGATCAAGATCGTACGAGCCGAAGAGTATCCTTGCGGAGGGCGCACGAAGCGGATCGAGGAGGTCGAAGCGGGGAGGAACGGCCGTGATTTCAATTTTAAATGCGACCGAGAAGAGAGAGAAGAGAATGCTTCAAAAGTTCGAACGGCTATTGTACAGAGGCCTCATACGTATGTGCATCCTATCGGACTGTCGTTCAGCATCTTCAAGAACCGCCGCGCCGCCGCCTCTGCGATTTTTTCGCGGACGCCTTCAACCCTAACGTTTTGACCTCGTTATTGGATTCTTTAAAGGCTTCTCTTGGGTATCGGTCGTTCAATCTTGTTAGTTCTATTTGACGATGTTGGAGAATTGTATCGGAGATGATTATGTTGGCCATTGTTCTGGAAATTGATTTATTTGTAAATGTACTGGAAGAAAGATCACTGAACATTTAAGAAAATCCATTCTCTTAACTTGGTTATTGTATTTCTTTTTTTACTGAACGTACACCTATCACAAGGTTCTATCTTTTCCCTATAATTCAAGCCCTCAATTAAGGAATTCAAAAATTCCTACGGGAACACATTCTAAAATCGTCTTGAAGAATCCCTTTATGCCAGTAGCTGGGTATCCATTTTTAATTTCTATTTAAAACTGTAACGTTTTTGTTGACTAGTATCAAGATTGTGGAAACCCATTTTTATTTCTGTTTGTCACAATCGACGCGGACAATATTTATTTCGGGTTAAACTGTGCTTTGGAGGACCAATTTTTTAAAACTATTTTTAATGCAGTCCTATAGATTTCGACGAGAAAACACTGAAAGTGAAAGTCTTATTGCCAGGAGTTCACTGGTTCAGAAGTTATACGTATGTAAAATTGAGCACTTTTAACTAACCCCAAACCAACTTGGACTATACCGAGTATAGTACCTCAGTACTACTTAGCCGATGCGCTGAACACCTACCATCTATCCAACGCATGCGCTCAACAGTTCTACCTGTACCACCCAACGAATACCCAATATGGCGACACTCTAACCTGTCAAGAACGCTTAAAATTGCTCATGTTCACACGTGTATTACATTTCAAATAATGAACTCCGGTAACCAAAACGTATACGTCAATCATTTTCTCGTCAAAATGTGTCGCATCACATACAGAAAACATGAAAATTTTTGGTCTCCTAAAATACAGTCTTATTTTGCAACAAAGGTCCGCAGTCTGACGATCACCGATCGCCAAGCAACATTTCACACGGCCGTCGGGCGAATCTGTGTCGCCGAGATCGTAACCAACGGTCGAAGAGACAGTAGCTTTTGCAGAGAGACGAGATCGCTACCATATCCCGAAGGCCGGGTCCACTAGGTGGTTTTGCGGTTAAATCAGCGCGGCGAACGCTATCCGGCCGCGCGTCGAGTCGGCACGACCGACGAAGACGAAAAGGACGACGACTTCTGTATACTTCTCCGAACATAAGTCGCCAGGCGTTTTGCTCGTTTTGCCGGGGCTAGGTGCCGCGCCGCGGCCACGAGATCTCATGGATCTGACGCAAGATGGATATCGTATTCCCTATAATGCATAGCCGGCCGTATCGTGAATTCCGCGGAGAAGAAGCTGCTCGCCGGACGCTCGCGCACGAACTGTCTTTTGCATAGGTTATCGTGGAAGACCCAGGATACGGAGCTGCATTCTTTTCTGCCCTCTTCCTCCTTCTCCTCCTCCTCTTCCTCCTTCCTACTCCTCTCCTGGTCAAAGAACAACCGACTTTCCGATCTACGGCGAAACCGGCTATCTTTTTTCAGCATCGTAGCGCCTATTTCCGTAAACGATTCGAAATTTCTATGCCGAGCGAAGAATCCCGAAGAGTCGCCGAAGGAATCCGATGTAAATTTTCGTTTAACCAACCAATTATCCTTCGAAGTATCGGCAACCAGTCTCCTCGCCATCAGAATACCCACAGAGACTCTTCCCCGGCACTATGAGCTTCGACGATCGCGGTGAAATGACTGTCAGGTGAAGAGAAGCAAATTGCGGAAACGAAGAGACATATGCGAGGATAAAAATTTTTATGAGATCTCCGGGTACTTCGCTTTCGTTTATTGGATGCTGAAATATTGGATATCGAAGATTTAGAGGAGATGAATTGTAGTTTATGGTTATTTTGGGGTGGTTCTCAGCTCGGAATATTACTGTTGAATTGAGGATGTATCATAAGTTGCGAGCGGAAGAGGTCAGTTTTGGAATGTGTTCCCATAGGAATTTTTAAACGTTTGATAGCTTGAATTGAAGGTAGAAGATGGTACTTTCTGATAGGTGTACTGCGGTTAAAAAAGAATCACGAACGCATTTTGGATAATTGGAAAAGAACGTCCCTCAGCTCAGAGAAAAATCACTCTATTCTGAGGGAAACTTTGAAACAATTTTGGAATGTGTTTCCATTGGAATTTTTAAACGTTTGACGGCTTGAATTGAAGATGGAAGATGGTACTTTGTGATAGGTGTACTGCGGTTAAAAAATAATCACGAACGCATTTTGGATAATTGGAAAAGCGCGATCCTCAGCTCAGAGAAAAATCACTCTAATCTGAGGGAAACTTTGAAACAATTCTAGAATGTGTTCCCATTGAAATTTTTAAACGTTTGATGGCTTGAATTGAAGGTAGAAGATGGTACTTTCTGATAGGTTTACTGCGATTAAAAAAGAATTACGAACGCATTTTGGATAATTGGAAAAGAACGTCTCTCAGCTCAGAGAAAAATCACTCTAATCTGAGGGAAACTTTGAAACAATTCTAGAATGTGTTCCCATTGAAATTTTTAAACGTTTGATGGCTTGAATTGAAGGTAGAAGATGGTACTTTCTGATAGGTTTACTGCGATTAAAAAAGAATTACGAACGCATTTTGGATAATTGGAAAAGAACGTCTCTCAGCTCAGAGAAAAATCACTCTAATCTGAGGGAAACTTTGAAACAATTCTAGAATGTGTTCCCATTGAAATTTTTAAACGTTTGATGGCTTGAATTGAAGGTAGAAGATGGTACTTTCTGATAGGTTTACTGCGATTAAAAAAGAATTACGAACGCATTTTGGATAATTGGAAAAGAACGTCTCTCAGCTCAGAGAAAAATCACTCTATTCTGAGGGAAACTTTGAAACAATTCTAAAATGTGTTCCCATTGGAATTTTTAAACGTTTGATGGCTTGAATTGAAGGTAGAAGGTGGTACTCTATGACACGTACACTGTGGTTCAAAAAGAATCACGAACGCATTTTGGGTAACTGGAAAAGTACGAACCTTAGCTCAGACGAGAATCACTCGAATCAAATCTAGAATGTGTTCCCATTGGAATTTTTAAACGTTTGAGATCTTGAATTGAAGGTAGAAGATGGTACTTTATGTTAGGCGCACTGTGGTTCAAATAGAATCATGAATGCATTTTGGATAATTTGAAAAGCACGACCCTCAGCTCAGAGAAAAATCGTTCGAATCTGAGGGAAACTTTGAAACAATTTTAGAATGTGTTCCCATTGGAATTTTTAAACGTTTGAGGTCTTGAATTGAAGATAGAATGTATTACTTTGTGATAGGTACACTGTGGTTGAAAAAGAATCACGAACGAATTTTAGCTGATTGAAAAAGCACGACCCTCAGCTCAGAGAAAAATCACTCGAATCTGAGGGAAACTTTGAAACAATTCTAGAATGGGTTCCCATAGGAAATTTTGAACGTTTGAATTCTTGAATGGAAGTTAAAAGGTAGCACTCATTTATATTCATTTCTCAGTAGCCATTTTTCGAACAATGTGGCTTCTTTCGAGTAGTTCTTTGAAACTGTCCTTGGAGATCCAGAAAACGCTTCGAAGGGTAAGAAACTCCTGTTGTTTGACTTCGTGAACCAGTAGTGTGAAAGGCAGCCTCGATGGTGGTCAACAATTCGCCCCTGGCTGTGCAGTTGATACTTCCATCTGCCGCGATCTTATTGCCCTCCCGCGCTTATTCGTCGGCGCATTTGTTCGTACTTTGTCGGCGCGGTCGTTACACCAGGAGGTGTTCGATGTATCGGCCTCGATCGGTGCATTGTTCGGCACCGTTTACAACCATGGTCACGCAACGGATGAACCAGGGCCTCTTGCATCGACCTACAGAGCCGGTCGTAGTCGTTCCTCAACGCTCTCGTACTTAAACTATAATGCGAAACTTCACGCCAAACAAAAATTCTCCAAAACAATTTTAGACAACAGAAATCAAATTATACATAGTCTGCGGATTTTTATAGAAAATATAAATTCTTAAATTTAATTGTGGGGAACAAAAATTAAATTATACGTGTTCTGCGGATTTTCATGCAAAATATAAATTCCCCAATTCAATTCTGGGAAACAGAAATCAAATTATACGTGCTCCGCGGATTTTTATACAAAATAAAAATTCTCTAATTCAATTGTGGGGAACAGAAATTAAATTATACGTGGTCTGTGGATTTTTGTATAAAATAAAAATTCCTCAATGCAATTGTGGGGAACAAAAATTAAATTATACGTGTTCTGCGGATTTTCATGCAAAATATAAATTCCCCAATTCAATTCTGGGGAACAGAAATTAAATTATACGTGGTCTGCGGATTTTTGTATAAAATAAAAATTCCTCAATGCAATTATGGGGAACAGAAATTAAATTGTACGTGGTCTGCGGATTTTTATATAAAATAAAAATTCCCCAATGCAATTGTGGGGAACAGAAATCAAATTATACGTGCTCTGCGGATTTTTATATAAAATAAAAATTCCCCAATGCAATTGTGGGGAATAAAAATTCAATTATACGTGGTCTGCGGATTTTTATATACAATAAAAATTTCCCAATGCAATTGTGGGGAACAGAAATTAAATTATACGTGCTCTGCAGATTTTTATACAAAATAAAAATTCCCCAATTCAATTGTCGGAACAGAAATTAAATTGTACGTGGTCTGCGGATTTTTATATAAAATAAAAATTCCCCAATGCAATTGTGGGGAACAGAAATCAAATTATACGTGCTCTGCGGATTTTTATATAAAATAAAAATTCCCCAATGCAATTGTGGGGAATAAAAATTCAATTATACGTGGTCTGCGGATTTTTATATACAATAAAAATTTCCCAATGCAATTGTGGGGAACAGAAATTAAATTATACGTGCTCTGCAGATTTTTATACAAAATAAAAATTCTCCAATTCAATCGTCGGGAACAGAAATTAAATTATACGTGGTCTGCAGATTTTTATACAAAATAAAAATTCCCCAATTCAATTGTGGGAAAGAGAAATTATATTATACATGGTCTGCGAGCAGCAGTGTTAAAATAAAACCGTATATCTTGTTTCAATGATTTTGGTGAATTAAAAATAATACAGCAGTGCTCGTTCCTTCTTCTAATGTTTTCTATAGTTTGTACATGGTTTATTCATTTAATTGATGAATGTATAAAAGCCACGATCTCCATGCATTCAGCACATTTAATAGACTAGAACATAGTCCATGCCTGTTTGCACAAGTTCCTCGCAGCCTCGAAGAAGACAAATACTTCGCTGCAGCCGGCAAAGTGCTAAATAAATGTTATTGGAAGCAACAGGTCCGATAACTACTTGTTATCGTTGCAAATAGCTCAAATATTGAACATCTCGCGTTGGAGCAAGTAGTTTCAACAAAATGACAGAACGATGAGTGTATTGTTGGAGGATTTTCGAGACGAAAGAGGTTTCAGCGAGTAGTATGGTCCGCGAGAGATTATTCTGCAACATCCGCAGGGTTCATAAATTGTGGGAGAAGAAATGGCCCCCCCTCGATCGTGCGGATATCCGCGGTGATGTCGACAGGAGGTTTGATCCGTCCAATTCAAGAGAAAGGTCTCTCTACAGTGACAATTAGCCATTCCATGGACCCGTGTCCCCGCAACTTCTGTATATTCATCGTGGGAGGGAGATTTACAGCGTCCAGGAAGCGTGTAAATCCGATACCTGGATCTCGTGTGATCTCGGCGAATGCGGTGAATGTTGTTTTCCGATGAGAACACCGTTCCCGAGAGCCCGGGAGCCGGGATCTTCTCGTGATCGAAGCATGCAATTAAGTTTCGTGGAAGCGACGTTTCGATACGTAAATAACGTGTTTTATGACGCCGAAGACGTTGGAGAGTACACCGCGTAACCACGAACACTTGTAAATCATTGGTTCGTTACGTGGGATTAAATTCTGCCGGGCCCTTTCAGCGATTGAAATTATGCGAGACTGTCCTCTTATTTCTTCGGCTATCCTGGAACAAGTTACAGCATCTCTTTTAACTGGAGAACCAGGTGAAAGGTACTATTTTCAGGTTCTTCATACTAGTTGTTGTTTTAATATTGTATTTAATATTGTTTTTGGAGATTAGTGTTTGATATTGTGATTAGTCAATATTGTACGAGTGGTACTTGTAGAATTTTATGCGATTTCTTACCTATTTTAGAAACAATGTCACATTTGTTTCATTCATTATTAAAAGAAATTGATTTTCTAGGGCTTATATTTGATCAATATTTAATGTTGTATAATATCTAGAGACGCTTGTTTGATTTTATGGCATGTATTAGCTATTTTAGAATTGTCTCCACATATTTTTTATACATCTTCCAAAAGGAAAAGTTTCTGGTACCTGAGGATCTAAAACGGGTTTTATTCATGACTAAAAAAAAATTAATTTTCTAGGGATTATATTTGAACAATATTTAATGTTGTGTTTTAGTAATGTTGTGTAATATCTAGAGACGCTTGTTTCATTTTTTAGTATGTATTGGCTATTTTAAAATTGTCCCCAAATAATTTTTATACATCTTTCAAAAGAAAATGTTTTTGGTACCTGTGGATCTAAAACGGGTTGTATTCATGACTAAAAAAAAATTAATTCTCTAGGGCTTACATTTGACTAATATTTAATGTTGTGTTTTAGTAATGTCGTGTAATATCTAGAGACGCTTGTTTGTCCCCAAATAATTTTTATAAATCTTTCAAAACTAAAAGTTTCTGGTACCTGTGGATCTAAAACAGGTTTTATTCATGACTAAAAAAATTAATTTTCTAGGGCTTACATTTGATCAATATTTAATGTTGTGTTTTAGTAATGTTGTATAATATCTAGAGACGCTTGTTTGATTTTATAGTATTTTAGAATTGTCTGCAAATAATTTTTATACATCTTCCAAAAGAAAATGTTTTTGGTACCTGTGGATCTAAAACGGTTTACTTTAAATGATCATGTGAGCTTTACAAATAGGACAGAGCTTTCTTTAATGTTCAGAATATTCTTCCTATAGAATATACTATGAGGATAAAATAACAGTTCCTCCCCACACGAACATATAACCCTTAATCGCGTTAACGAGGTGGGATAGGGGACTGTTTAAACACCATATCGGATATTACGTCGTAAGAACCATGTTCTCACGACTTCCCTTTTTTGAGGACCACTTATGGGTGTGGCTGCGTCAACACACAACCATAAGACCACGCAGGGAACCTTCGAAAATTAATCCATTCCTAAATTGCATCGCCTAAGACGTCAAACTCCGATGATCACCATTTTTTCCATGAAACACATCGTTTAAAAAATTACACTTGCAAGTGGGCAGGTACAAATCCTGCAGAAAGAAAGTTTGTTGAAGGAGATCGGCTTTTTAAAGTATGTTCTATCAAATAATTCATTTTACAAAAAAAATGTTGTTTTTCAATATACCTTCTAAATTTACCTTCTAATCGTCTAATCGCTTAGAATTGGTGAGGACATATTATTTACTCCACAAATAATTGTACAAATATCTTCTATCAAAGGCACCAATGCCACAGGCATCACTGAACCAAAAATTTTGAAAGTCTTTAAACTTTGGTTAGATCTTTCAATATGCACTCTAGCTTTAGCTATTTTAACTGTTAAAATAGACTGTTCTTTGCTAAATTGTTTCTTATATTTTAGAAATGGAGGTCTTATAAATTTCCAGCAGTTCACTTCACATACTTCATTTCAAAGTGTGGAAACGGAGCAACAAATTTTTGCTCGCTCTACAATCACAATCTTTCACTGCATACTAATCAAAATTTTTTTTGCTACGCGGTGGAAAAATTGGAGATTCCATAACTTTATTTTTAATTAACACCTGTTTTAACACCGTAAGTTTATACTGTAATTAGCACCTGTTAACGCTGTAGGCTGCTATAAGCTAAGTCAAACCAAGCTCAGAGTACTTCTACTTTTCGGCAGCAGACGGCGCCACTCAAAATGTCAGATCCCAATTCCCCTCGATTCAACCGTTCTGACATCACTGCATCTGAATGATGTGTTCCAGTACCACGGAACAAGAGTAGTCCTCACTCAGCCACGCCCAAAAAAACTCGAGATCGATGACGCGCAATAGCGAGCAGCTCGAGCACCATGGGAAATGGATCGGCCGTTTCGGCTCGTCTAAAAATGTCACCATAATTTCTCGTGCTCGCACCGACACCGGCGGATTTTAATTCCCGTTCAGGCGTCGTTCGATGCGTCAACGTGGCTCGTTCTCCCCCGGAATTTATCCCCAATTTACGCGATGAAATTCAGCGAGCCCCGAGTTGAACGAGCGCGCGTACCGACTGCAATTAAACGAATTATAAAGCTGTGTTCCCAGTATCCGTGCCCGACTCGAGACAATTACGCGCGATAAATTACAGCAGTTCCGCTTCCGCAAACAGCGCGAACGATCGTTACCGGTTCTAGCATAATGGCGGCCGATTTTGACTGGACTCCTTTTTGGAGAAATCAATTGAGAACGGCGCCGCGATGAAAGGATCAATTATTGCTGGCAACGTCGCGTGTCTTTCAGCGACAATAACCTGACCGCTTGAATCAGGTTTAATTAAGCCGGTTAGACGTTCACGCCTGCGAACGAGCATGATCGCGGCGGATTAGTCTCGTTAATTTTCGGCACAGATCCAGGTCTCTGACCCAGATGGCGAATATTATTCTCGCGATAGCTCATATCCTTTTTCCGGCAATGGAGGCTCGTTGCACGCGGCGCGAATCGTTGCAGAAATGAAGACGAATTTCAGAAACTGGTTGCACGCTCTCTGCCACACTTGCATTGAGTTATCATGGTGGCTCCCTCGCTGCTAATGGAATCGGGACCTGAGCGCACGATTAACGACGACAACGTGTACACTCGTTTACTAATTAAATCTTTAATCGGCCGCGGAGAGATTGCCACCGTGCGCGGTGGTATACGATCGTTTCCACGTGGAATCGATGTAATTGCGGTTCTGTCTTGGCGAAAGTGGTATTGTTGAGATGTTATTTTCTTGGAAATAGAAAATTCATGAAAATTAAGAAAAGAATTGGTAGAAAGAATGTTGGGCACGCAGTGGCTCAGTGGATAGAGCGCGAGACTACAAACAATGCGGTCGTGAGTTAAAATCCCACCGCTGCCACCACTGGAAATATTTTTCTATGTCAGGCATGTCCAGAAGTAGCTCACTTGGAGGCAAATTCGAGGGAGACGCCTACTTCTCCCGCCCGCGCGTCTCGCTCCCCGTGGCGGCCGTAGTCCTCCGAGCTGCTCAGACCAGTGATGGAAATGTTGGCGCTTTTCACGCGCATGCGCGGCGATTTTAGCCTCAGTCAAGCACGAAAATTGGGTACCTTGGTCGACCCGCTAATTTCGAAAAATTTATTATGATTTGATTTAAAAAAATGAATGTACAACATGTGTACGTATATATATATGCATATGTATTAAAATGTAATATATACATACGTACATATATATTTTTATATTATATATTCTATGTACGTATGTATATATTACATTTTAATACATATATACGTATATATATATATATATATATATATATATATATATATATACGTACACATGTTGTACATTCATTTTTTAAAATCGAATGATAATCAATTTTACGAAATTAGCGGGGCGACCAAGGTACCCGATTTTCGTACTTGACTGAGGCTAAAATCGCCGCGCATGCGCGTGAAAAGCGCCAGTACATGCCGCAAGCAGTAGGCATGGGTCTGAGGAGCTCGGAGGACTACGGCCGCCACAGGGAGCGAGACGCACGGGCGGGAGAAGTAGGCGTCTCCCTCGAATTTGCCTCCAAGTGAGCTACTTCTGGACATGCCTGTTCTATGTGATATTATACTGCATCGTTGACCATGGTGGTTCGGAATCCATTGTAATAAACAGTCGGTCCCGCTGAAATAGGCTGAACATTGGCGTTAGGTGAGAGTGGACAAAGTGGAAGAAGGGGGAGAGTGGAAGAAGGGGGAGAGTGGAACAGGGGGGAGAGTGGAAGAAGGGGGAGAATGGTAAAATGGATTTGAAAGCCTGAGGGGACCAAATATCAGTACCTATGGTATAGAAATAATGTTGTATATAAAATGTATTTCAGAGTAAGGTTGAAGACGTCTTGAGTAGCGAATTAATTAACACGTCCGCTAATAGCGTTAGCTTTCGCCACTTACCTTCCTTGTTACAATGTTTTATTAAATGCAACGTACCTTATTTAGGAAATATTCAAACAATTTAACAGAAGATAGACAAGGGTTCTCTATGTACTATGGCTCTGACGAACAAAGAGTATCTGATTAATTTGACTATCTTTGAGCAAACTGCAATATTGCAGACGTCGCGTTAAATGATTTATTCTATGAGTAGCATGGATCGTTAGATCGGACCCTGGTAATCTCTTTTATCTGGACTCTGGTGATCTTGTTCATTCGGACCCTGGTAAGGTTCCCTGTACTGTAATATGAACAATTGGCTATTTGTTGATTTGCTGCTTTCTTCTCTTCTTCGTTTAACCTTCTCTGCCAGAGAAGGAATGAGTAAATCAGGATCTGGTGCGATAGAGTACTTCGGGAAGAACCAGTTGACAATGAGACTTGCCACGTAGCCCATGATCACGGTAATAAACGTACCAATGGGGAGATATAGTGCGTACGAAATGCGGTATATGTATGGCACATCGTCTTCTTCTGGCGGCCTGAAAATTAAAGAGTAATCAGCTCATTTTACCTAATGTCGATTTTTGGAAATTAATCTATAAAGTTTTGTGTGGTTATAGGAATTTTGTATGAATCTCATTGGTGTGCGAAAGTCTCATGTTTAAAGACGTAGCATAATTTTAGAATTTTGTTGAGAATAGGGACGTTTAAACATGTTTGATTTAATATTTAGAATTTACAAGTTAGAATTTCATTTCTTCTCCTTTGGGCATTCAATGTTAACTTTCCTCTTAAGAATTTCGGTTTCACTGAGCAAATTTTATCAAATTCCCTTTGTATCTTTATAAACACTGATGCTTGAGGATCATTGAGACTGTATAATATAATCTTAAATAGTTTCAGGAACCTGAGAGCAAAAGAAATAGTAGCGTCAAACATGCTTCGTCCCCTATTTGCTCGAAAATTGCCTAGAGCACATATTTTTTGTGACTCTCACTGCTTTCTGAAACAGTGATGTTAAATGACACATAAAAATCTTAAAAAACGTAGGGAATCTACGAGTAATATGCTTGGAGGCTGTGAAAATGATTGAACCCCATTTTGCAAAGAATTCGAGTTCTGGAGTAACTATTTTCTGCGAATCTCATTATGTTGCGAATTAGTGATATTTAGTGATACAAAAAATTTTAAAAAACATAGGAACTATATAAGTAATATACGCGGAGGCTGTGAAAATGATTGATTCCCCCGTTTGCAAAGAATTTGAGTCCTGGAGGAATTATTTTCTGCGAATCTCATTATTTTTCGAACTAGTGATATTTTTGATACAAAAAATTTTAAAACACATAGAAAATATATAAGTAATATACGTGGAGGCTGTGAAAATGATTGACGCACATTTTGCAAAGAAATTGAGTCCTAGAGCAACTTTTTTCTGCGAATCTTATTATTTTGCGAATTAGTGATATTTAGTGATACACAAAATCTTAGAAGACATAGGATATATACGAGTAATATCCGTGGAGGCTGTGAAACTGAGTGACCCCCCTCCTTTGCAAAGAATTTGAGTCCTAGAGCAACTATTTTCTGCGAATCCCATTATTTTGAGAATTAGTGATATTTAGTGATACACAAAATCTTAAATAACATAGGAAAAATACAAGTAATATGCGCGGAGGCTGTGAAAATGATTGACCCCCATTTTGCAAAGAATTTGAGTCCTAGAGCAACTATTTTCTGCGAATTTCATTATTTTGCGAACTAGTGATATTTAGTGATACACAAAATCGTAAAAAACATGGGAAATATACGAGTAATATGCGTGGAGGCTGTGAAAATGATTGACCCCCATTTTTCCAAGAACTTGAGTCCTATAACAACTATTTTCTGCGAATCTCATTATTTAGCGAATATAGTGACGTCTAAGTGGGCACAAAAACCCCTAAAAAATTTGAAATTCACAGGATTCGAGAGGAATGGTATTTTTAACGAAGTCTAAGCTCCCCTTTGCGAACAATCGAAGCCCTAAAGCCACCCTTCAACAAACGAAACAATTCCACCAAAAACAAAACTGTATTATAAAAAGCATATGTTAACTGTGCGAAGAAAAATCGTATTGAGAACGCGAAAAGTGCGATCCCGTTGTCGAGATCGCATCGGAGAAAGCAGCAGCGATAGTGGCCGGCGAGTACAATTTCCAAGGAAGCCTGTAATCACAGTTTATTAACGTAGCAATTAGCCAACAGCGTGGGAAACGATGAATAGTAAGTTTTATCGTTTTACGAGAAAGCGAGGATACCGAAAAGAAATCAGGCTAGGGGTCTAGATGGAAGCAATCACGGGTCTCTTAACAGATTATTGCTACCGCGGGATCAACTCCACGCCCATGCTATCGTAGAATGCATTAAAAACATGATAACGTATCCTAGAACGAGTCAGCTGTAATTTATATTCCAATTACAAATCCGCGTGCGGCGCGCGCCTTTATCGTCCGAAGAAATCATCCGTTTCCGATAAATTTGCCAGCTGGGGTATCGATTACCAGTCCTCGGGGCCTCTCGAAAACGCTATCGATACTTAGAATCTCTCGGCTCTCTCGGCGCCGAAACGTTTCACCAACTTTCTTTCTTTCGGCACTCGTTTTCCTCGATTTTTACACGGTAACGTTCCTTCTAAATCGCAAGGCGGCCACCGTACGGTTCCCGAGGCACGAAAGGAACTCGATCGAGCAACATTTATCAGCCCGATTAGCTGTTAATGGAAAAATCTGCTAAGATACCGGCCGTAAATTCCAAGGAAAACGTAAAAGCAACTAGCTGTTTCCCATGGAAACATTAAACCGAGAAGTTGCTAGCATTTTCTTGTGCATTGACAAGTTTCTTTTTTCATAATACGGAATCATTTTCAAAGAAACCGGAACCTGATCAGAAAGAATAGGATTTATTTCATTGCAACTGTAATTTCAGCTTGTTCGAAGCTTGTTTATATCTCTGTTGCGAACTCGTACCGCAGCTTCGAATTATTTCAGAAATAACTGTAGATTCATTCATGTTTCCGGTGGGAAAATAATTGCAGGCTACAGACTCATTGAAAATGTCGTGTACCAATTAATTGACGTAAGGATTAAGAAAATAAAAATATAATTGACTCGTGGAAGATCTCCGAATACCCCGGGTGGGCGTGGTTTCCACCGAGTAGGCGTGGTCTGGTCCCTAGGAGGCGTGGTTAGCCCCACCACATTCCCCCACGGGACAAACCATGCAAAAGTTCGCTTTTACGAAACAAATTCATAAAGACTGCTTCACCCAACGTTCCCAAAAAATTCAAGACCAACTTACGGTATATAAGTCATCGTCGTGGACTCGAAGTCATCAACGAGAGTAGTATTGTCGCATCCGTACACCTGCAGTGGCAGGCTCGGAACATCTTGCGGAGCTTTACTGGATATGACAATCAGAGGAATAACCGACAAAATCTGTCCACAAATAGCTCCGATTTCATTCGCAGATTCGGTGAACATTCCTAAAGTGAAAACCCCAAGAACCGGTCCACCCACCAATCCCATCAGCCCCAAAGCCAAGTTAACCAACGATCCCAGTGATCTGCAGCCGAACGCAAAGCCTATGGATGTTGTACCATAGACGAACGCGAGTAGTTTGCCTATTCGAGTCGCTCTTTCGTTGGACAACTCGGTGTTGAATCTTTTGCATAATGGCTTCAGATAGTCTTCCAACGTGATCACAGCTAGGGAATTGATCGTGGCTGATATGGTGGATAGGGTTGCGCTGAAAATCCCGGCGATCAGAAGTCCAGTGGCCCCTGGGTACTGGATCATTTTATGCGACGCGTAGTAGGGCAGGATCTTATCGAAGGATGAGATCTTGCCGGATGTGACTGGATCGCAGGTCTCGTAAACTGCGAACAGGATCACGCCGCACATCGTTGTGAGGCTCATCATGATAAATGTCAGAATGGAGCTGATGATCAGGGCGTAGATGGCTGTGTTCAAGTTTCTGAATTTTTGGAACGAAAAGAAAGTGTTAGCTGAGTGGTATCCGCGATTTCCGCTTTGCGTTGATGGCGAATTAGGGTCTCTGCACACCCATCCGGGACGGGCCCCGGAGAGTTTTTTTGCATAGCTTTGGTATAGGCAGGGCTCTCCGGGATGTCTGATCCGGTGTGGTACCGATTCTTCCCTCGCGCGACCGAAGAGCCATAATTCTTGGACTTTCGAGCGCGCGTTGACAGTTCCCTCTGTGCATAGCACAAAAACAATGTTTCCAGGGACTCCACACCTCCTCAAAGTAAACTGTCTAAACTAACTAGCTAAATCCCGGTCCGGCACGTCCCGGATAGGTGTGCAGAGACCCTAAATCGATTTAGTGACAGTGTAGTACAGGCGTGTCCAGAAGTAACTCACTTGGAGGCAAATTAGAGGGAGACGCCTACTTCTCCCGCCCGCGGGTCTCGCTCCCCGTGGCGGTGATAGTCCTCCGAGCTCCTCAGACCAGTGATGCCAGAAATGTCACTTTTTCGCGCATGCGTATTGCGGCAAGTGCGGAATCCAGTAACGTATACGCGCAAGAAAAGAGAAACGTCTAGGTGGCGTGCCGGACCTAGCACTGCCATAGACGAACGTGAAAATAACGGAGGTTGTTTTTTATTTACTTGTTTATTTATATAATTAGAAAATATATTTTTGTTATTTTGGATACTGGAAAGGTTCTTGGCAGTTTTCTTTTGTCTTGCAACAAATGTTGGTATTCTTTATAGATTCAGCCAAATAAAATAAAATTTTATATTATGTTATTCTGTATAATCCGAACTTTTTTAGGTAAAGAAAGTATGTGAATGTTGAATGTAAAACATTATTTTTAAAACAGGGCCTTAAAGAACTCTCGAAAATTTGAAATTAGTACAGTACTGATGCCACGAGCGAATACGCATGCGCGAAAAGCTGACATTTCTGGCATCACTGCCTCAGACCCGTGCCTATTGTAGGTCCGAGAGGCGCCACACGCGGTACATATTGCAAGCGGTAGGCACGGGTGTGAGCAGCTCGGAGGACTATGGCCGTCACGGGGAGCGAGACGCGCGGGCGGGAGAAGTAGGCGTCTCCCTCGAATTTGCCTCCAAGTAAGCTACTTCTGGACATGCCTGGTGTAGTACAAAAAAGCATTTATAACAATTGAAATTAAGTGGATAGTTACAAACTGATAGCACAATTCGTTGAAAGACTGGTGTACTCGCAGAAAATCGAACTTCTTAAATACTGCTGCCATTTTCAATTTTTAGTAACTATTTCGATTAATATTTTCGCATACAAAAAATGTTTTTAAATACTTTAAAGATTGATAAATATATCTAGAAAATTGACAATTTATAGGTTCATTAATTTCGTTGTAAAAAATGCCTCAATACGTGATTCTTCAAGTATCAAGTATAAGAAAACTTTGCACAGTTCGAAACTTTTACACGATGCCATACTTTTATTTTTCATTATTTCTCATTAACCCCTTGCACTATAATAACGAGTCAACAACATCTACGGAACATGTAAATTATTAATTTCCTTTGAAGCGAAATCAAATTTTATTTCGTTGCTGTCGATATATAGCCATTGGGGAATATACAAGCATATAATAAATTTAGATTTTCTGTTTGTTCTAAGAAATGATGGACGACAATCAAATTCTAATCACTGTAACCGTAAAATAAATCATAGTGCAAGGGGTTAAAACTAGTTCAGAATCTAGTGGCACACTTCTGATAAAATAGTCTTTTTGCTTCTTCTAAATCAGACAGTCTAAATCGCTTAATTTTCCTATGAACTATCGACACAATTTCATAAAGTTCTCCGGTTAAGCCAGCATTACTTCGGGTAGAATCGTTATTTTGATGCGCGACAAGATTCATTACACTCTTCGAAGATTGCCAAATATAATCACGAAATTTAGAGGTAGTAGTCTTATTATTATCGTTCGGAAAATAGTTTATTTTACTTCGTACTTTGCAGTAAGGCATCGTTGCACTTGGACCTGGCTCAAACCGTACAGCTGCAAGTATAGGCAGGCGCCATTGATTAGCAAGTTCCAGCTAGTGTGTCGTACGGTCGGATCGAGTCTGAAACTGTGTTGCGATCAATTAGGATACTGGTCCTACAGGTTCGATGGGGTCCTTACTCGTAAATCTTTAGGCGACCGAAACGGGAAGCGACGTCCCAAGCGCCGTAAAATCCGCCTTCAACGTCGCTTTGTGCGATTATAATCACGCAAAGCATGCCGGCGATTATCAAGACTGCTTGAAGAATGTCTGTGATCAGGACGGCCTTGATGCCGCCTAGGGTTGAGTAGAAAGTACAGATACCTCCGATCATTAGGATACTCATGCTCCCGGAAAGTCCTGTGGTCTCTTCTAACGCTAACGCTGGTGCGAATGTTGCTATCGCGGTGTACAGTGTCAAATGAACGGTGTTCACTATACTCGTTAACAGCCTCACCTTGTTGCCAAAACGTTTCTGCAAATACTGAAAAATAAAGTCACAAAATTAACCCTTCGGGAACGACGTCCTAATACTGACAATCCATACAATTCCTTTCAGCACCGAGAAGCGAAGCAACAATTAGAATATTTTTTTGCAGATTATTCACTTCATTCAGTTTATTCAACAAGTTTACTCCTGGGAGTACTTAACTGTGTGAGTCTATAGTAAAAGTTCGGCAAACTGTGCTTTGAGAAGCAGGGGAAGTGAAAATAAGGGGAATGGAGAAGCCCTCACTCCCTCTCTGGCATTACCGGTTTAGTCACGTGAAACGCGTCACGTGGCTGGCCCGTAGCGGTGATGTGGGGAGGGGAGATACTCGCCGCCGTAGGAGTAAAGTAGAGTGGGGGAAAAAGTCTTGATCTGGCTACAGTGTTCATACGTTCATAGTTTAATTCTCGCATGGTGGGGTCATTTCGACCATTTTGTGTCGATTTCGATTCAGAGTTATAAAAGTTCTAGTCTAATTTCATGCTGGCCAGATTAAACTGGGTTCTGGGTCCAGTAAGAAAATCATCGTTGATCTCGAAGAAGAAATCTCACAAATATTAAAAAAGATTTGCTGAATGGATCTATCCATGCAATCGTCAATATTGCTAGGCATGATTGATTAGTTAACTTACCTCGTAGACGCTCAAGCTATTACTTTTACTGAAGACAGGTAGATAATACTTTATGGTAAGAGGTATGCTGATAATAAATCCACTGGTTAGCATTAGTAACATTATCCCGTGGGCATAAGTCTCTGCAGAGAATCCGATCATCGCAATCCCTGACACGAATGACACTGACAATCCTATTGCCAGGGTGATTACGCCTACCGATCGATCCGCTACGAAGTATTCCTGCAATGATAGTAATGTTAACGACACCTGTGATTCGTTTTGGTACTGTTCGTCCAATCGTGTCGACCAATTGTGCGTGAAACAATTTATATTTCTAGACAAATCAATCTGTCACCCATTTCGAAAATATGTGACACTCTAGTGCAGGGAGGGGCACGGTAGGGGCATAGACTTATAGAGATAGACTGAAGCCTACAATGGCGGCCGCCGGTCAACCTATCTCACTCGCACACCGATAGTTGGTGGGGGCTCAGGTTAAAAGAGCATTGAGGGAGACTACCGAGTCTCTAGTATTGTCCGCGCAACGAGAGTTGGCACAAAATCTCGTCAGTGGGGTGCAGGGGGAACGGCGAGTCCCCACTCTTGACGCAAGGCTGCTGATCCCACCACTGATCAGTGGATCCCACTCTCACGCTTACGTTTTGGCGGGAACGGTCGACATAGGCACTCAGCGTCACCACCATCATACTTCATGGTCACCACATCTCTCTGTTACAGTCACACTCAATACGCTCGTTTGTTGTCTTCGTTAAGCGATTCGGCCAATCGCGGAAGACGTGTAGCGCGTAGTGGGACCATCACGTGGTACCCACAAGTTTCTCTGTGCCAACTCTCGTTGCGCGGGCTATACTCTGTGCTATACAGAAGTAAGTAGGGGAAGAAGACTCTCCCCCCACCAACGCGCCAATTAGAAAGAGAGCGCATGACCGGCACTATTGCTTTCTCTCTCACTCTTTACACGCCGCGCCGCCATTGTAGGCTTCAACTCGCCCGTAAGACGGCTCAGTCTATCTGTATAAGTCTATGGGTAGGGGCCCCTCAAACGCCTGCTTCTCCCACCAACCTCTCTTTCATACGCGAGGCCTGCGCATTGTTCGCGACGGGCGAAGATTTTCCTTCCTCTATGGTAACGGCGGATGCTGGTGGGGGACAGTGGGCGGTATGGTGGGGGCGGTTTGTTTCAATTGAGACAAAAATGCCCATCCCTGTTTTAGTGCCCTAAGCATTATGTTATCCCTCTCTCCATGTTTTTGTCAAATATATTCGACATTACATGTATATATTTTTTGAAGGCCAATAGTTCACGGTAAAATTGAATTTTATTTATGACTATCATTTTCATTGTTCAGAAGGAGACCTCTGCACTTCAGAATTACTATTGCAGTAGTCGGTTGACTGTTGTAGTGAGTCATTTACGAGTTGAAGTACCAATTACAAATTATAAAAGATTTTCAGCTCTACCTAAAATATTTTCACCCAGAGAGTGTTAATAAATAAGTAATGTTTTCAAAGTGAAGTATTCTAACAAAAATTTGTACAGCAAACGTAAAAACATAAGAGCACGAAACCCATTTTATAAGTCAAAACAAGGTTTAACACCTTCAAGCTCTCATTCATGGAAATTTTATCATACCTAAAAACTTTAGAAAAAATGCAACAAACGATATTTATATATTTTTAAAATATTTTAAAATATAAATCTATTATTGACCAATACTATCGACTTTTCGGACTATTTTCTCAATTTTCGGGGATCACATAGAGAGTTAGGCGATGTGTTGTCATCAATCTCGAATTTGTCTTTGACAAAATCAAAGTCCGCGTGAAATCGTTCCACGGCGCAAACAATGGTCGACAAGGTGCAAAAGCATGTGTTCGGGTCGCGGAGGGTATCGCTCGTCGATCTCCCCGTTCGAATAGTCAGATCGCAGCCGATCAATCGCGGCCATTGTTATTATCGGCGTTGATTGAAGTGTGAGTAGACACTTTTCGTTGTGGTATCCCCTCGAATCGTAAGAACGATTTTCTTAATCGATGCGGCTCGCCGCGCCAGGCTTTGCTCGTGGTAACCCGATAAATTAATAGCCGGCCGATAGTTGGCAATTTGTGTCGATAGCAATATTTATCGACCGGCGAGATCGATCGGCTCGATACCGGTGAAAGATCGCCCCGGCAAACTGGTGATCTAAGAACGTGTGCCAGGGTCCGGCTGCGTGAATCGAGCGCAGTTTATCGCGGATATTGGATCGGGCCCGGACGGCGACTCGATCGTCCGTGGCGAAATTAATTTTCCAGAGCTTAACCTCCATTGTGCGTTGCTTGCCGCCGGAGAATCGGTAGTAGACCCCGATCATCGTCGAGATGAACAGCATTACACCGATGACAAGATAATCCGGCAGTTGCAGCACCGATGTGCCGCTCGTCGAGTCCTGCAAACGAAACACTTCTTTCTCATACTCGTCTTTTGTACAATTATAGATCGCCCTGCGATCGATCCGTTCGACCGAGTTTTTTCCAAGTTACGTAGAATAGTTTAGTAGATATTTCTTGGATGGTTTACTAGGACTTTTCTGTCATTTGTGGAAAATTTCGGGACCTTTCTATCGAGGAACTCAATTTTTATTAGAAGAAGAGGATATCTAGTTTTTAATACTGTCGTGTAATATTTTGGAAAAATTAACTTTCGTATATTCCTCAGTAATGATTGCGTAAAAGATCCTAGGACAATACTCTTCATCTCTGGGCCCCATTTAATTTAAAAGCATGAATTACAACAATTTGGAAGCTCGTAAACAGTGCCACATGCAGTAGAAATCATGTTTGCAGCCTAGGATTGAACACAAAAGCTGTAGTCTTAAGAACTGTTGGTTGGTAGCTTTGCCTCTCAATAAGCGCAGACCCCAGATCGTTTAGTTATAATAATATATTATAATAATTTCAAACATCTAATTTAATTCTACATGCAATAGATACCTGTTTGTGGTTTCAGGATTGAATACAAAGACAAAATGAGATGCAGAAATGCGATTTACTAACCTCGCTTCTCAGTAAGCCCATCCTTTACCCCACTCCGTTCGATTACAATAATAAATTATAATAACCTGGAAGCTCTGAAGTACAATAGTCCGACACAAAACTTCTTTCTGCAGCCTCAGAAATGGATCCCACAACCAAAAGTTCAAGAATCTTGAATTTAGTAATCTTGCTTCTCAATAATATCATTGTACGTGTTTAAAAAACGGTGGTTCCACTTAAAAAAATGAAGGTGACCTTGAAAATCATTAAAAAAAATGACATAAAAACAAAAATTCTCTCGGTATCGTGTGAGCCCCACTGAACCATTCAACTTTGTCCTTCAGACATTTGACGTATCTTTGAAGACAACAAAGATATTTGAGGTGGCAATAGTTAATGCCTCACCCTACAATGATAGTCCCTTTCATTACGAATTCAGTGACTATAATTACTCAAGGTCATTCAAGGTCACGGACAAAGTTCAATATTCCTTCTAAGCCCGTTTACACCTATGTATCGATGTCAAATCTTATACGTCATCTTTGTCCGCGACCTTGAATGACCTTGAGTAATAATAGTCACTGAATTCTTAATGAAAGGGACTATCATTGTAGGTGTTTAAAAAAGGGTGGTTCCATTTAAAAAAGTCAAGGTGACCTTGATATCTCTAAGAAAATGACATAAAAACAAAATTTTTTTTGGCATCGTGTCAGTTCCATTGTACCATTCAACTTTGTCCTTACGTATCTATGAAACAACAAAGATATTTCAGGTGCAAACGTTAGGTTACACCCTGTGTATCCTAGAAACTTTTTCTACAATCTCAGAGATGATTCCCAAAATAAAAATCTCAAGTATGACGATTTAGCAATTGCTTCTCAGCAAGCCCACCCTGAACCCCACTATTTAGTAATTGCTTCTCAGTAAGCCCACCCTGGACCTCACTCCGTTCGATTACAATAATAAATTATAATAACCCGGAAACTCTGAAGTACAATAGTCCCACACAAAAATTCTTTTTGCTGCCTCAGAAATGGATCCCACAGTCAAAAGTTCAAAAATCTTGAGTTTAGTAACCTTGGTTCTCAATAAGCTCGTTATTGGTCCCGACCAATTTTACAATGCATTGTAATAATTTACAAGGCCCGGAGAAGTACTACATATCCTAGAAACCTTCCCCACAATCTCAGAGATGATTCCAAAAATCAAAATCTCAAGTATGACGATTTCGCCTCCTAGAAGATAGCCCCCCACTTGTTGAAATAAATAATTTCAACAGTTGTGCTAAGGGGGGGGGGGGGTCTACTAAAAAATCTTTTTTCTTAATTTCTGGTCTTATTTTTTACGATTATTGTTATAATATTCTAGCGCAACCTAGCACAATTGAGAAAATTGAAAAAAAACGAAAAGTGGGGGGCTACTAAAAAAAAATCATTTTTCTCAATTTTTAGGCTTATTGTTTATATTATTGTTATAATATTCGAGTACAATGTAGCACAAACTTAGCACAACTCAGCACAACTGTTGAAATTATTTATTTCAACAAGTGGGGGGCTAACTTCTAGGGGGCGACGATTTCTCCCTCCGCCAAAACTCTAGACCACATCAAGAGGCATTTCCACTCTGGAACCTAGCACGTCGCATTGAAACACGATCCGATAAGCTGATAGACCTCTGTTACTATTCTCTGACCATGCGTGAAAATGCTTTGAAATTGATTGACAGTCCCGACGTGCAATTTTCCAATGTTCCCGAGTCGCGGGGTACAAAGACCGTTCGCCAAACGAGTTTCAACGTTTCCACAAGTAAAGTTACTCACGCTCATTCTGCGGGATTCAGTGGTACGCGCGATATCATCGACTCCGTGATGCACAGAAGAAATTCGATATCTCGAGGTTATTTCCTCCTGTAGATAGAGCACGACCAGACAGCGATCAAACACGATCAAAGAGAATCTACGGACTAGTACGGAATGGGTCGAGAACTGGTCATTCGCGTGTTTTCTGGTGGAGTGTCGACGTTTAGACGGTATCGTGCGAACACTGAAAAGATCGTTCCATTACGTAAAGCCTGGCTCAGCATCTTTCGTGTAGAATGCACGCGAGGCTCGTGTGGACGAAAAAAATGTGGAAACGTCGTATCACCTGAATCACGACTCCAGAAATCCTGATCTGCATGAGATACTCCTTTTCCTGGGCCAATTTGGTGTGACAACGTGTCTGCCATTTTTTGATACCTCGTATAGAATAGTCCTGTACGATTTTATTAGATTTTGTAATCATTTGTAGATTTATTTTCAACATTTACACGAATGAAACTGTTTTATGTCGTTTTCTTGCAAAGAATCTCTTCAAAATGGACGAGCTTAAATCTGTTGTTTTCCCTCCGGAATAATCATAAAAGCTAATTTGGAATTTGTAGAACGTTCTGGTTATTCTTCTTGCAAAAGACTGCAAGATAATTGTAGTTAAACTACGTAGATATGAATATTTAAATGATAGACAATCTTGTATTTTTATCCACCCTTCGGAATAATCATAAAAGCTGATTCGAAATTTGTAGAACGTTCTGGTTATTCTTCTTGCAAAAGACTGCAAGGCAATTGTATTTTAACCTACGTGGAATATGAATAATTAAATAATAGATAATCTTGAATTTTTCTTAACCTCCAGAATAATAATGAAAGCTGGTTTGGAATTTGTAGAACGTTTTCGTTACTCTTCTTATTAATCTGTAATTGTATTTAAACCTAAAACATGAACGTATCAAAGAGAGATAAACTCGTGTTATCATTCGAAATAATTATACGAGCAAGTTTAATGTTCGTAGAACGTCGTCTCTAATTTTCTTGCATCGTAATCATTCTCGAATCTGTGCGTCTCCCACCAGTATTATTGAAAGGATAATTATCCAGGATACATCCGAGAGGTTTATCGAGGCTTTGACGACCGCCGCGTCGTCGAGCAAAGGACAAACAACATCCCGGAGCGCGAAGATGCAAATTTGTTCTTTTCTCGCGGCCGGAAACCACAGCGTTAACAGGGCTGAAGAAGGATCGATTTCTCCGTTGCGCGTCAGCTTTATTTCAACCGTCCACAGTGGGCAAATTGAAATATCGGGCTCATAATTTAATGACTGTTTAATTATGTAAATCTCTGCTGGCGTTCGTTATCCTTGCGAAAGAACCAGTTCGGTTTTCATCGAACCGCAGGGTCCGACGAGAAATTGAGCGTCACGAATAATTAATCTCGTAAAGGTTAATGAATTCAAGAGAAAAGAGGGATATTTCTCTATGGCGGTGAATTCCTGCCCGCGAAGTAGCTCCATCAAAGGTCTGCCAGGAAGAGAAATATCGGGGAGCTCTTATCGGTCAGAAGTAGAATCGAGTGGCATCGATCCCTTTGGCATTAATGTGCCTTAATTGGAGCCGAAGAAGGACACGAAGTCCTCCGGATAGGGGAACGAGGGGAAGGAAATGAAATCGTTTGAGGATTCAGAGGATTCTATGACGTTGTCGCGATGACAGAGCCTAACAATTATCCGTAAGACGGTAGCTACCGGTAGTAATGTAATTTCCTAGCATTATGTACCAAGATCGAGGTACCATCGCGTATTATTCCCGGAAGGGAGCCGCAGGAATGCACCGACAGTGGGAGTTCCGTCATTCAGGGGACCGATCGATCTTTATCGAGACGCTGCACAATGGGGGACCGAGGTACCAACGTAAACGAGCGGCCAAACCATCGATATCGATATTACCTGAACTAACAAGATCTTTTCATGCCTATTCAGAGTTTTTGACAGCGACACAACTAGCACACTATGTCACTCCACAAAATTGAAGGACAATCGAATCGTTATGTTGGCGGGAATGTATCGAAACAATCGATTCCGGACAAAAAGACTTCAGGGTGTGTCCTACGAGTTACAAAATATACACAAACACACATGTTATACATTCATTTTTCAAAATCGAATCATACCAATTTTTTAAAATTCTGCTGGGTGCTCAAGATACCCCATTTTATCGAAAATCTTACATTACTGAGGCTGAAATCGCCGCGCATGCGCATGAAATCTTGCACAATGTACCAACACTGCCTATAGAGCGCACCAGTGTTTGCCACACAAGATGGCCGACAAGTTGATACCACGGACTTAAGGACTGTGCATTAAGGTCCAACTATACTGCCGGGACGTGAGTTTTTTACATTGGATGAGGTCTACGGTCGGGGTTTTCTCTAGACAACATCCTTATGTAAAAAAAATCACGTCCCGGCAGTATAGTTGGACCTTTATGCTGCGGGAGTGAGGCGAAAGACGGAAGGGGTGTCAACTTGTCGGCCATCTTGGATATGGTGCAAGATTTCACGCGCATGCGCGGCGATTTCAGCCTCAGTAAAGTAAGATTCTCGATAAAATGGGGTACCTTGAGCACCCAGCAGAATTTTAAAAAATTGGTATGATTTGATTCTGAAAAATGAGTGTATAAGATGAGGTATTTGTGTATATTTTGTAACTCGTAGGACACGTTCTGAAGTCTTTTTGTCCGGAATAGATTGTTTCGAGACATTCCCGCCAATATAACTGCTTCAGGGCTCCACTACCTCTGTCATCATGATATAGATACATTACTGCAGGGATGGGCAATTTTGCCTCAATTGAGGCAAAACCGTCGCGCCCTCTGTCCCCTTCCAGCAAGCGCGGTACAATGGGGCAACGAAGACACGAGACATCAGCGTACGCAACGAACGTGCGCGCTGCATGAAAGAGAGGTTGGTGGGTGAAGTAGGCGTTTGAGGGGCTCCACCCGTGCCCACCACTACATTACTGTTGTGACCGCGCATGCGCGTGAAATCTTGCACCATATCCCAACGCTATCTATAGGCAACTTTAAATACTAGTTGCGCGAATTTGTAATGCAATCATGCGGGAAATAGATACACATAATTTATTTATAAATTTATATTGGAGCCGAATGTGCAATATTTTGTATATATATACAGATATATATATATATATATATATATATATATATATATATATATAAATATACAAATACACTTGTAATGCATTCATTTTTCAGAATCAAATCATATCAATGTTTCCGCAACGTTATATAGATGGCAACGCTAGTTTTGCCATCCAATATGGCCGCAGTCTACCATCTCGCCCCGCTCGCGGCACGACCCCTCTCACCCATAAATCCACTTTATGCTCAGTCCTTTAAGTCCGTGCCAGAGTGTTTGCCACACAAGATGGCCGACAAGTTGATACCCCTTCCATCTTTTGGCTCACCCCCAATACGTAAAAGTAGAGAATTCACCCTTTAAAATGACCACAAGCAGAACATTTTCACATGATTCTACACGAAGTTGCACGAGTTCACACATCGACGAAGATCGATAATATTCCTTTAAGTATGTAGTATATATTCCAGCGCTGGAATATTTTCTAGATTTTTATCAGCGGGTAATTAGCATTTCACTCACATTGCTCCAGACGTCAAGCTTGTTACAACTCGTGTGATTCATGTTCTTGATTCTACTGTGAATTTTTCGATCGGGAAAGTGATACGATTTGAATAAATGTCGTATGTCACTGTTGGCTACACGTGATTAATGCAAATTGATTTCGCGTGTTCCTTTTTCGCTGATTCCGAGTGAAAACGATCCGTGGATTTATTACTTGTAGATTTATGTAATTTTCTGTTTCGGAGATAAGTAGAAAAATGCTCGGGGAAAATTAATGGAATTACTGGATGGCGAGCTGGGCAGTTAACACTTGACACGCGCATCGCGATTTGCCAGGCACAAATTTATTTCCGCCGTTGGTAATTGCACCGTGGATGCCAGCGGAGGTTAATAGAGACTGTCGTCCAATTTTCGACATTGTTACTTGACCGTTGACTGGCTCGTTTCACGTTCGCTGCCGACGGAGAAGAAAGACGCGGGCTCCTCGGTTAAAGAGGAGAAAAGGAGGAGCCCCGTAAGTGGTGAATTCCCGTCATTAAGTCGTTAGCGGGGACGACAGCAGGCTAACAGTCGGTTAACTGGCTGCTGAACTTGATCGACCAATCGTTGACCCCCAGCACACGATCGACATTTGCCATGTGTTGCCTGATTTCACCCTCGATTGCCTTCAACCCCATAATGTTGCTCCTCCGAAGACAGCATCTCTGTTTACCTCACGAGACCTTCAACCAACATCTGCAAGAAGTATCGCAAAAAATCATCTATCACACGCTTCTATTCAGATCTATTTTCAGTTGACAACATTAAACAATTTAAATTACACTATGTGCTCCAATGAAGAACACAGCGACACACTTATCATTCAAAGGACAATAAAACGGTAATAAAAAGTCGCAGATCAACTTTTAAAATGTCATTGTATAGGGGAAATTTGCCTTTAAATGATTACATTGAAATGAATGTGGGAAAATATTTTTTGAACTCTGTGGAATCGTTTGAATTTGTAGAAGATGGGAACAATTGCTTTTTTTTAAGAAATGAAACAACTTCAGGTGCTCACTTCGTTTTATTAACAGAAAACATAGGACTTTGGATACATTCAATGAAAAGGTATTAAAGTAGAGAATTCACATTTTAAACTGAGTACAGGCAGAATATTTTATCATTTTTTTACACAAAGTTCAGGGAGTTCAAAGTTGATGAAGAACGATGAATCTGTGTTCTGTCAATTTTGTTCTGCTAAATTTTCTGTGTTCTAGTAGTGTGTTCTAAAATCTATTAATAGATCTTATATTAATGATGACACTGATAGCATTGCATTAAAATTGTTAGCATCGCTTTCTACTGAGAAGGTATCCTGCTTCACTAAATGTTCGTCGATGGTTCTCACCAGCGAGGAAATAGAGAGGCATCAGCCTCGCGATACAAAATCCTTATTCATGCAAATATAACTGAGAATCAAAATCAGAAACTCTTTTAGTCTAATACTTCGATGCTGAATTTAAAAAATTTTATATCACATGCAAGATATGCACTCAATGCAATTTCTCATTGACCAGCTACTTTGATTATATTAGAAACAAATATAACTGGGACACAAATGGATCTAACAGATCATTTTTCTCTAGACTAATATGTCGATGCTGATGACTTTTTCATGCTTCTATCAGAGCCTAGAATATTTACAATTTTATATATGCAAGATGTGCACTCGATGCAATTTGTGCCCCCATGCAACTCAATGCAATTTCTCATTGACCAGCCACTTTGATCTATGAGATAATTTTTCTCTAGTCTAATATATCGATGCTGATGACTTTTTGATGCTTCTATCAGAGCCAAGAATATTTACAATTTTATATATGCAAGATGTGCATCCGATGCAATTTGTACCCCCATGCAACTCAATGCAATTCGTCATTGACTAGCTACTTTGATTATATTAGAAGCAAATATAACTGGGACACAAATGAATCTATCTAATCGTTTTTCTCTAGACTAATATATCGATGCTGATGACTTTTTCATGCTTCTGTCAGAGCCTAGAATATTTACAATTTTATATATGCAAGATGTGCGCTCGATGCAATTTGTGCCCCCATGCAACTCAATGCAATTTGTCATTGACCAGCCACTTTGATTGGATTAGAAGGCATTAGGTTCATGCCAAGGTGTCCGACACTAATCCCGGAAAGGAGCACCGTCTATGAAATTCGCCTCGCATTGCCAACGTTGTCCCCGGCATACTTAATTAGCGGTAATTGCCCGAGAGTCATAACAGCGAGTCGAATCCTCGTAACTGTAATGGGGCGTCGAGCGTCAATCGGCAAATTGGACGCGGCGAATTAATTAAGGCCACGGGCCCCGATTCTCTATACGAGAGCGAGAGAGTGAGAGTGAGAGAGAGAGAGAGCCGAGGTAAAACACCGTAACCGCGAAACAACGCTCCCCGCTTTTCATCGTTAATTAGTTATAGGGACTCTCTGCCGAGTTGGTCTACGGCGGAGCACGTGAGCGCACTCATTATCAGATCGTCACTCATCGTTTGTCCCATTCGAACAATGCCGGCAGGCTCCCCTTTGCGCCATTGTGAACGCGACTCGCACGGCGAAACGGTTTTTCGAAAAATATTCAAACGCAGTTAGGCTTGCGCCGGTACGCGATACGCGATGACTGGGGGCCTTGGAGTTATCGCGACAACGCTCATGCGAAAACATGGCGATTAGCTGATGCAAATGGGACACGCTGCGTTTCCTGTGTGACAGTAACATTTTTATGCACTTTCAAATGCATTCTGCCGGTGCTTCTGATGCTTTGACTCTGTTCTTTTGTCTGGGAACTAATACGCTATTTGTTAAACATTTTCAAACACTCTAGAAGCCTTGAGGACTGATGTAGTTTATACAAGAATGTTATCCATTATTGGTACCATGAGGACTGATGTAGTTTATACAAAAATGTTATCCATTATTGGTACCATGAGGACTGATGTAGTTTATACAAAAATGTTATCCATTATTGGTACCATGAGGACTGATGTAGTTTATACAAAAATGTTATCCATTATTGGTACCATGAGGGCTGATATAGTTTATACAAAAATGTTATTCATTATTGGTACCATGAGGACTGATGTAGTTTATACAAAAATGTTATCCATTATTGGGACCATGATTTGTAGCAGGAAGAAAGATTAAGCGACTATGAATATGTTAAAAGTATTAGTATTATAAAAGTGTATAAAATATAAAGTATTAATATAAAAGTATTATAATAACTAGACTGTGGATTTTATGCATTTATGACGAAAATGGGTGAATATAAGTCAAAGCAGTGAACATTTTAAGTAAATTTAAGGACATCTCTGCACTAGTTTCAACTTAATAAAAAAATTTAAAAAAGAAAGAAATTTCTATTTGACTCCAGTGTCCTGCAATTAATCCAAACATTTTTTATTTTGCATAAAGATTCGCAGTCTAATAATAACAATCGATCAGAATCTGAATAGACTCAATGAAATGGAACGCAACTTTATAAACGACTCAATTCTCCTTCTTAACCCTTAGCACTCGAATAGCAACTCCGAGGCGCCGCTACAAATTGTTACACCTTCAGAATATTATTTACATGATTAAATTTGTTTATATGTAATAAATTACTAAACGTGTAAATATTGTATAAGTTACTATATCAGTTTCGTACGCATATAATGAAAAAACATTATGTACAATGGAAATATTTTAGGTTAGAAGAAATGTTTGATTTTTTAGTTGAAATAGCTCCGAGTGCAAAGGGTTAACTTGACAAACTATTTAATAAATGCTCTTTTAGAGATCCTGAGGACTGACACAGTCCGTGCAAAAATGGTTTCCATCAATGACACAATGATGCGCAGCATCAGGAGGTATTAACACTTGGCATGCGGGCAACGTACTTTTACGTTTCTCGCAGTCTGTCACTGGAGCGCGGGTCACGTAAAAATACGTATTTAGTAGATTTGTGGTGGATAGCAGTGTATTGTATAATTACATCGTGTGACATTGTATGTGTGTTGTTTGCGTTGCTAGGCAACGTTTCGCATTTTTTATTCCCACAAGTATCAATTGTCGAGTTACTCGGTCCTTTGCTGAGTTACTTGGTCTTCAATCGGCGAAGTATACCCGCATGCCAAGTGTTAAGACAGACCAATTGTTAAAAATGTATCATCAGGATGACAAGTATGTACTTTAAAATTTCAGTGTAATTTGTACAGTATAATTCGGGATTGTGATCGTCGATTACGACCAGTTACTCGATCCGGCCGAACGTAGATCGGTGTCTTCCGTAGACTCCGGGGGCTGTCAACCAGGAAAAATCGCGGAGATGCGAGCACGCAGCGTGGATTAATAACCTGATTGCTTGCTGAGACCGTCGAGAGTAATTCCCGCGAAAGGGTTGCGAACTTAAGATGCGCGAGACGACGACGTTCCAAAAAGAAGGCGGCCCTGAAGGCGACGTCTTACTTTGAGTATCCGACTATAATAACGAGCCTCTCCTTACGGATGGCGTAGGAGCCGCGTGCTTTAGGCAGGAGCACGTCTGATCTTCAATCTTGGAGTGTGTCTCACCTTCTTCCGTCTAACTAACTAAATGGGGGGGAAGCCGCGGGCGAAAACACGACACCGTGATTATCTAAGCAGGGGAATCTGGAGAGCTGCTCACGGCCGCTCTGGGAGTTGCCGGAGGAATCCAGGAATCCAAAGAGACCGAGATTTATTCCTGACCTGAAGACGCTCTACCTGCGAATCGGAGATAGTGATCGCATGGGTGGGTGGTCGGGAAAAAATTGGCCTAAAGTCCCGCAGATTTGGTGAGCAGACTCTCACGCTGGATGACGTAATTCTCAAACAATCACTGAAAATAATTATTGTGTTTATTCCCCTTATTAGCTCTTGGTTTGACGTTCTTCTATCAGCCACTGCTCTTGCTTTCAAATTTTTTTAAAGCTTCGTATAACAAGTTTTGACGTTTTATATGCGATGTTTGGGTAGTTAGAAGAACAATGGATTTCTGAAAATACGAGCCATCTGTCTGAGAACGGTCTACTTCTAATTTTAATAATTGGACTGCGGGTTTTATGCGTTGTAGACAAAAAGGAGTAGGTCAACTGCGAAACAGTGGAAGCGCTTAAAGAATTTGAAACTGGTATTGTGTTATTTTCGATTCGTTCCTGTATCTTATAGTTAATGCCGACTATTATTATTTTGCATGCAAGTCCAAAGATGGATGAAGTTGAAATTAGTAAGAAGTTAGCTTGAATTGAGGAGGAGTGATCATTAAAGAAAGATAAGGATGAAGACCTTCGAACAGTTTAGCTCCTACAGGCTGATCCGCAGCTGGGATGGTTGAAGATTGAACAGCTGACACGCGAAATCTCCGATCAGCAGCAGAGGTAACATAGAGTCTTGTTGAATACGTTCGAGGATATCGCACGAATATCGATATTAATTGGTGGAAAGTCTTCCAATTAGTCGTTCCTTTATCAGACTTTAGAATTTTGCGGTCTGGAACGGTCTTGAGAACTCGATGGAAAAACAATGAGCCAGCCAATTAGTCTCGCCAATTATTCAGATAGTAGCAGTCTGTTGTAGGAACATCGTGTTTTGCATTGAACGCGTGTTGCTATTTGGAAAGTTCGTCTTACGTGTATAGTCGATTGGTCTGTTTAATAAAGTATCGCAATCGGTTGAGCATGGGCACAGGATGCCTTATGGAACTTGTCTGTGGCACTATTTGGAGCAGGAGCTACAGAACCACGCCCACTTGTGCCAATATACACATAGAATATAGGATTGTTCATCTTTTATCAGGACCCTGTCAAGATTTACAAGGATCCATTTAGTTCTAGATGACTTTAGATTTTGCATATGTATAAATTATCCTGTGGGGTACCGTTTTAGCTCCATAGAAAGTGGGAGCAACGAAACCACGCCCACTTAAGCACCCAATACAAAAAAAAACAGAAAACTTGAATTTTATCAGGACCCTGACAAGATTTAGGGGAATTTGGTTAGATTTTACATGAATATAAATTATCCTGTAGGGCTCTGTTTTAGCTCTATAGAAAGTGAGAGCAAGGAAACCACGCCCACTTAAACACCCAATACAAAAATAAACAGAAAACTTGTCTTTTATCAGTACCCTGACAAGATTTGGGGGAATTTGGTTAGATTTTACATGGGTATAAATTATCCTGTGGGGCACTGTTTTACCTCCATAGAAAGTGGGAGCAAGGAAACCACGCCCACTTAAGCACCCAATACAAAAAAAAACAGAAAACTTGAATTTTATCAGGACCCTGACAAGATTTTGGGGAATTCGGTTAGTTCTAGATCACATTAGATTTTACATGGGTATAAATTATCCTGTATGGCTGTGTTTTAGCTCCATAGGAAGTGAGAGCAAGGAAACCACGCCCACTTAAGCACCCAATACAAAAATAAACAGAAAACCTGTCTTTTATCAGTACCCTGACAAGATTTAGGGGAATTTGGTTAGATTTTACATGGGTATAAATTATCCTGTGGGGCACTGTTTTACTTCCATAGAAAGTGGGAGCAAGGAAACCACGCCCACTTAAGCACCCAATACAAAAATAAACAGAAAACTTGAATTTTATCAGGACTCTGACAAGATTTAGGGGAATTTGGTTAGATTTTACATGGGTATAAATTATCCTGTGGAGCACTGTTTTACCTCCATAGAAAGTGGGAGCAAGGAAACCACGCCCACTTAAGCACCCAATACAAAAATAAACAGAAAACTTGAATTTTATCAGGACTCTGACAAGATTTAGGGGAATTTGGTTAGATTTTACATGGGTATAAATTATCCTGTGGAGCACTGTTTTACCTCCATAGAAAGTGGGAGCAAGGAAACCACGCCCATTTCAGCACTCAATACAAAAAGAAAAAGAAAAACTGTCTTTCGTCTGGATTCTGACAAGATTTACAAATATTCAGCTTCTTTTAGATCGTTATTAACCAGACACGAGTATAGAATGTTGTTACAGCTTTGTAGAAAGTAAGAGCAAGAAAGCCACGCCCATTAAGAGCAATCTACAGAATCAGAACAAGGTAGATTGACTCCAGTTAATACTACATTGTTCTTCAGTAAACACGAGCATATATTGCCCTGTACTATTACGGTTTTTCAGAAAGCGAGAGCATCGAAGCCACGCCCACACAGAGCAATGTACCCATACGCCAAGCAGTATACCTAGTCCCCTATCACTTTCTCTCATGCAATTCAGCTTCAGGAGCAAAGTAGACCTTTCGTAGTCGGCGATGTTGAATTTACAAGACAGTACTCTAGCGTCGTTTGGCCCGCGGCGTTGCCACAGGGGGCAATCCGGATCATTGTGCAAAGAGTGCTCGTTGCCCGACACACGGCCACGCTAGGGAACGATTCCGATTGGCGATCCAGAGATAAGGATCACAATGGCTTAACCACCGGCGCGCAATGAGGAACGACCTTACGTAATTCGATCATTTGCATCGATGATGCATCGTCGTGAATGGATCCGTATCGCGATTTGAATACGCGTTATCGGGGATAGGCTCTCCGACGATAATTATGCGAGCCGCGAACCGATCGCAAACGAGATATCGACACGCTCGCGGAACAAACGATACAAATTCCGTGTCACGAGCGGACCGTTTCGATTCCGATCGGTTCAATAACGGAATATTCGGTACGCTAATCCGGGGTCCCGCACGACTCGGTGCAAAACGCGCGACACGTTTTCAGTGATTCATGGCCTGGGCAAACATGGCAGACGCCATTACATGCAGCGCGTGCTTTTAATACTTTATTCAGGACGATCTTCGTGCCGGCAACAACCCTTCCGAAATTGCCGTTTCGTGGAACAAATATTGAAGCTTCGTGTCTGACGCTAGTGTACCGATTCACATTTTAATTTATTACAAAAATATATTTACAATAGACGAATTTGATTTCGTATAGAAGGCTGAGAGAGTGATTTTTTCCTTGAAATCGTGGTAAGGAGAATTATTGCGATGTTCCGTGTTGTTCGGAAGTTGCGATTGAAAGGGAAGAAGAGCAAAAGAGATTCCAAAAGGGAATCCGTTCCAGGTTGTGCCACTTTTTAAATATTTTATTTGACAACAACTGCACTTGATTTATGCTCAACTTCATCCATTTAGAATAAATCTCAGTAATTAATAGTCCCCTAATAAATTTTCTGAATAAATTCTCTTCATTAATTTGGATTTATATGGAACATATGCATGCCAAATTTATATGCAACTTTGAATCAAAATGGACCATTCAGTGGTTGAACGAAAAAGTGAAGAGTAGGTAGCCGGTAGATCGCGCAATTTCCTCGACAAAATGCTGGGCTATTTTACAATGTTGCGTCTGATCTGCTAATTTGTGTCATGAACGTATGAAATACAGTCTACTAATCAAGCAAAGAGGGTACTAAGAAATTTATGTGGTCGTTTACAGCTCCACATGAAAATGGCTCATTCAGTATTGGAACAACATAGTGGATTCGAAAGGGATCAGCATTTTCCTCGTGAAAATACTGGGCTATTTTAACATGTTGCGTCTGATCTGTTAATTTTTGTCATGAACGTATGAAATACAGTCTTATTAATCAATCAAAGAGGATACTAAGAAATTTGTATGAAGCGTTTACAGCTCCGGATCAAAATGGCCCATTCAGTAGTAGAACAACATAGTGGATCCTAAAGGAATTTGCATTTTTCTCGTGAAAATACTGGGCTATTTTAACATGTTGCATCTGATCTGCTAATATGTGTCATGGACGTATGAATTACAGTCTACTAATCAATCAAAGAGGGTACTAAGAAATTTATGTGGATCGTCTACAGCTCCGGATCAAAGAGGCACATTCATTAATAGAACACCATAATGGATGCGAAAGGAATCAGCATTTTCCTCGTGAAAATACTAGGCTATTTTAACATGTTGCGTCTGATCTGTTAATTTTTGTCATGAACGTATGAAATACAGTCTTATTAATCAATCAAAGAGGATACTAAGAAATTTATATGAAGCGTTTACAGCTCCGGATCAAAATGGCCCATTCAGTAGTAGAACAACATAGTGGGAATACTAAACAAAATATTGGGCTGTTTTACAATGTTGCGTCTGATCTGCTAATTTGTGTCATGAACGTATGAAATACAGTCTACTAATCAAGCAAAGAGGGTACTAAGAAATTGATGTGGTCGTTTACAGCTCCGGATGACAGTGGCCCATTCAGTAGTAGAACAACATAGTGGATCCTAAAGGAATCAGCATTTTCCTCGAGAAAATACTGGGCTATTTTACAATGTTGCATCTGATCTGCTAATATGTGTCATGGACGTATGAAATACAGTCTACTAATCAATCAAAGAAGGTACTAAGAAATTTATGTGGATCGTCTACAGCTCCGGATCAAAGAGGCACATTCATTAATAGAACACCATAATGGATGCAAAAGGAATCAGCATTTTCCTCGAGAAAATACTGGGCTATTTTACAATGTTGCGTCTGATCAGCTAATTTGTATCATGAACGTATGCAATGCAGTCTACTAATCAATCAAAGAGGGTACTAAGAAATATACATGAATCGTTTACAGCTCCGGATCAAAATGGCCCATTCATTGGTCGAACAAGAAAGTGGAAGCGAAAGGGATCAGCAATTTCCTCGAACAAACATCGAATTATTTATAGACCGACTGGACGGCTAACGCGGCGAACGCGAGATCATTAAGCCGACATTAGATTGGTCGGCAGTCGTGACCAAGAGCTGACAACCCCGATCACTGTTCCATGCATCCCCCATAATAATTTCCCCGTCGGTGGTTCATGGATCGAGACGATCGAAGCCCGTGCACGCGGTTGCGGTCATTAATTCAGCTAAATTGCCGGCGATGCGAAAAACACGAAGCGGGCTCTCTCGCGTGTCTCGAGCCGATGGACAACGACGCTGGTTAGTGATGGAACGACGTCGGGCTGATGTATAACGCGCATAACGAGGCGTGTCCCGAAAGTATGTAATCGACGGCGGAGAGAATTTGCTCGAGGATTAATGCCCTTTCAGCCGACCAACTGGAGGTTCCTCGTCTTCCTAGGCCGCTCATGTTTCATAATGCAAGCCTTGATCAGCGAGACCAGCAAGAATTTGTTTTGCGCATCGGCCGCGAAGAAACTGATACACATTCGATATCGAATTTGCCTCCAAAAGACTCACACGATTTTCTTCAAGGCTACAATGATTAGGCCCTCTTCATCCGTGATCATTTCAAAAAATAGAAGAAAAAATTTACATTCATTGTGTGTCTGCGTTTAATTTAACGCTTAGATATTGGCCACAGGAGAATAGAATTTTATTTTGCCCTGAAAGAAAAACGGGTAAATATTTACTTTAGGGGCTTCCTCACCGATTTTGATGACGTTGAAATATGTTGTCAAGGTCATCATTCTGAACAACTTTTTCCTATACATCTTACCGCCGCTCAGCTTTAGTTTCCGAGATATTCGCAAAAAAGTTCAGAATGATGACCTTGACAACATATTTTAATGTCATCAAAATCGGTGAGGAAGCCCCTAATGTAAATAATTACCAAAAAACATAACTGGACTGCAAATTTTTGTGAAAAATAAAGCTTGTCTGCATTAATTGCAAAATGCAGGAGCCACGTAGATGTAGTTCATGAGTTTTCATAATCATCTTAACCCTTTACACTCGAATGGTGACTCTGAGACACCAGTAAAAATTGCCGTACTATTATTCAAAATAGTTTTTGTATTATTAAATTCGTCCGTATTCTATAAATTGCCGTACTATTATTCAAAATAGTTTTTGTATTATTAAATTCGTCCGTATTCTATAAATTGCTAACCATTCAAGTGTTGTATGAGGAAACAGGTTTAATTTCAGGTGCATGATATAAAGAAGGTTATATCAAATGAAAATGTTCTAGGTTGAAATAATGGACTTAACTTTTGAATTAAAATTACTTCGAGTGCAAAGGGTTTGTGGCGGCTACTTCCTATGCTCGTCAACAGAGGGACATTACGACAACACCTTTCCCGCTACTACCTGAATCTTCCTCTGTTTGTATACATACCGTCCTAAACTGTCCTTACGACATCCCGCGCCTATGGCACGGATCCGCTAGATAGCCTTACCGATGAGTTCTTCAGCGGGCCCTAGGACGAAACGCTTCCTTCTCCTTTTTCCCCCTCTCACACACTTTCCAGCCGCCATAGATTTTTTGACACGAAATTACAGACATTGAAATATCTCTAATAATTCGGTAACGATTCGATTTGTGGCGGCTACTTCCTATGCTTGCCAACAGAGGGACAGTGCGACAACACCTTTCCCGCTACTACCTGAATCTTCCTCTGTTTGTATACATACCGTCCTAAACTGTCCTTACGACATCCCGCGTCTAAGGCACGGGTCCGCTAGATAGCCTTACCGATGAGTCCTCTAGCGGGCCTAGGACGAAACGCTTCCTTCTCCTTTTTCCATCTTTCCATTAATTTCCAGCCGCCATAGGTTAATAAGTCGGAAATGGTGCGAACAGTATCTTTGAATTTTTCTAAACATTTTTACTGTTCTGTATCTGACCTATTCAATTCTGTTATAAATGAATAAAATCCACAGTCTAGACATAACGTTCATATTTAGAAGTTAACCTTTTCTAGTAATCTGTAACGACAGATTGAATATTTACGTTTGCACTGATTTCACCGATTTAGAATGCATTAATACTACAATTCCATGATATGGAACAAATGATTGAATTATTTCCGTTGAATCATTTTGTAGGAGATTCTCAGCAACGAATCACGAACTTTTGGAATGAACAAACATTTTCTGCCATCGACTTTCAGATTGGGTTTTTCGTGCAAATAGCGCATTGTGCGATGGACGAGTAAATACGAGGTACATGAATCGAATTGGTGATGTGGACCATCGAAAGGATGACCATTTTAACGCGTCCCACGGTCCGCGAGCCGAGGATCGATGATACACGGCTGCAGCCTCGCGGCACGTGAAATTGCTAGGTGTGGCTGCGAGCGAAAACAGTTACTCGCCACAGGACTTGTTAAGAATTTTTATGTTTCGACTGGCTTTGTCAGTGCCCGTCCCTTTTTATTCGATTTGCTTTGCGCTTTGTACCGCACGCTTGTCGCCCCACGCAGTTCATGAATCAAACACTTTTTACCTGGCTGCAAGTCGGCCCGTTTTAGTTCACTGACTTTTAATTGCTCTTTGTGATGTGATTCTCTACATCTGAACCGTGTTTCACTTACTCTTCATCAGATTGTTATTAATTATTTTACATTCAATCAGTGATTCATCGCTGTCAATGCCTTAAAAAAAATAACAGCTATCCTTCATCTTAACTAAATTAACCCCTTGCCATACCATTTTCTTTCCGGCTATAATGATTAGAACGCCTTCACCACCAAAAATGTCACATAAGAGGAAAGAAAATTTATATTCTTGCAAGACTACATTTACTTCAATGCTTACATATTGATTACACAAAAGAAAAATTTTATTTCGTCTGAAAATAAAGGTATAACTTTCATCTTTGTTAGACTTTATTTAATATCTTCATCACGAGTCTGACTCGTTAATGTACGACAAGGGGTTAACACATTACCTACCGGCGATTATTCCATGAATTTTGACAATCTGTGACCCATGGCTAAGGATGTTGTAATAGATTCTTCCACAGCAATACAAATTTCGATGATTAACCAACAACTCACCCTCAATAACGTAATCTGATAATTTTGTTTGGGATTATTGTGTAGAAGAAGATTTTTACATGCCGTGCTAAACTATCCTTACGACATCCCGCGTCTAAGGCACGGGTCCGCTAGATAGCCTTAGTGATGAGTCCTCTAGCGGGCCTAGGACGAAACGCTTCCTTCTCCTTTTTCCATCTTTCATAATTCAGAGCCGCCATAGATTGTCCTTCAATTTTGCGGAGTGACATAGTGTCCAGCTATAGTGTCGCTGTCAAAAACCCTGTATGGACATGAAAAGATCTTGTTAGTTCAGGTAATATCGATATCAATGGTTTGGTCGCTCGTTTACGTTGGTACCTCATTGTCCCTCATTGTGCAGCGTCTCGATAAAGATCGATCGGTCCCCTGAATGGCGGAACTCCCACTGTCGGTGCATTCCTTATTGTTTTTGGACCAAATTTCTTATCACGAGTCTCACTCGAGGCCAAGTGGTTAAAATTGACGTCTTCACGAAATTACTATGATTTCTCTGAGTTTTCGTGAATGGATCCTGTTTGTACGATTGTGGGAACTCACGCTGATTGTTGGAGGGCCCCTAATTGCCAGAATTAATTTCGCTTGTATTGTAAATGCGATCCGCAACAATGGATTACACCAAGTAGGCAAACACTGCGAAAACGAGGTCACGAGGAAAGTTATTCGGGTGTCCGTTCGCGCGTCTCGTCATTACCGAAACTTCTGTACACGGCGCACGATGCTCTGCATACGGAACAATCCCCTTTCTTCTCGGGTTCAATCACACTAATGGCGGTCAAAAGAGCCGGTTCGCAGGCTCAGAACTCATGCTGCTAGTATCACAATGAAGGAAAAACTGATGGGGAAGGATATTGCCAAAGTTTTGAGCCAACATTATTCTCTCTTTGTACGGGTTTAAAAATTGTGTTATCTCGAAGTGTGATCAGCGATCACAAAAGTTCATCAATTCGCACGGGAATACGTTCCAAAATTAAATTCTGATGACCCATTGAAATTCATTCATTCTCTAGGAGCTGTCGGACAGGATTTATCCATTTCTTCAATATGATTTGCAATTTGCCTTGAAGTATAAATAATTCTATCATTAATCTTAAAATTAATTCGAAGTAATCTCTTAAAATCCAATCATTTTTCTCCGAGCATTAAAAATTATTCATTTTTCCATAAGATTGAGAATTTTCCTGCAATCTTAAAGGGATCTATCATAAAGTATGATCGCTCAGTTTGAATTTGAGCTATGAAAAGTTTAAAAATTCCTACAGGATCACATTCCAAAATTAATTCAAAGTAACCTCTCAAAATCCAGTCATCTTCCTTCGAGCGTTTCATCCATAAATTATTAATTTTTCTACAATATTAAGAATTTTCTTGCAATCTTACAGGGATCTATGACGAAGTATGATCGTTTAGTTTGCATTTGAGCTGTGGAAAGTTTATAAATTCTTACAGGATCACATTCTAAAATTCATTCAAAATATCCTCTTAAAATCCAGTCATTTTCCTCCGAGCATTTCATCCAAAATTATTAATTTTTCTATAATATTAAGAATTTTCTTGCAATCTTAAAGGGATCTATCATAAAGTATGATCGTTTAGTTTTAATTTCAGCTATGACAGGTTAAAAAATTCCTACAGGATAACATTCCAAAAATAATTCAAAATAACCTCTTAAAATCCAGTCATTTTCCTCCGAGCATTTCATCCAAAGTTATTAATTTTTCTGTAAGATTAAGAATTTTTCTGCAAGCTTAAAGGAGTCGATAATAAATTATGATATTTCAGCTTTAACATAAGCCCTCGAATGTTCAAAAATCCCAGCGGGAACTCATTGCAAAATAATTTCAAAATTGCCTCTACAGTCCACTTGTCTCTTCCGAGGTGCAGTCTCGTATTTATAAATGATTCGATATGATATCCAATTTCTCTTTAATTTTAAACGAATCTCTCCTGAAATGCGTTCGTCCAACTTCAATTTAAGCCCGCGGAAGTTAATCTTACAGGACGTCACATCTTCTTAATGGATCCGCTTAACAAGTCGAATTACGAATTACGGTTCGTGTTGACGTTAGACCTAAAATTGCGCGGGGGCTATGTTGTTCTGCCAATCACTATTGACTGACAACCCGGTTTACAAGCCGCTGCGACGTCCTGGGGTCGGATATTCATCTGACGATCAATAATGTGGGATCGTCCGTCATTGACTCGGCATACTCGGCCCTGAACACACGGCATTATCTTCCTATTTATTCATGAGAAGAAATCTTTCGGCGGTTATTGATTGTCGAATATTAATAATAAATGAGCGATGATGTTTACCCTCTTGGTTACATGATACCCTCGTAGCACTTATTACGTTTTGCATTTTAAACAGCCCGCGGACTTGGCTATATTTATTCATAGACCCTCGAGTCTACAAATGATAAAACAAAATGTTCTGTTAGGTGAACTTGCCGTTCTAATTCCGGAAAAATAAAAGTACCATTCAATTCTAACTTCTACAAATTAATATAGTAATATACGAACATTTTTTCTTGTATCATTCATAACATTTTTCATTTTAAATATTCTGCAAACGGAGGATCATATAAATTCATTTCGGTTTATTCTCGAGACAAATTGCAGCAACACGAGACTCCTCATGCAGTAAATTAATATCTTCACATAGAATAAGCAGCCGCATTCAATTTCAACTCTTAGACATATAGAATACAGTATATGAACAATCTTCTGTACCACTCATTCATTTCAGAATTTTAAACAATCTACAAACAGTGTATTATACATATTCACAGCGTCCATTCTCGAGACAAAGCTCAGTGAAATGAGACTCCTCATGCGGTAAATTAATATTCTTACAACAGAAAATACAGACCCATTCAATTCACACTTTTGAAAACAAATGCGCAAACATTTTTAAATTTTTACCCGCATTCTGGAAACGTCAACAATGTTTCCACGGTTCCCTGTTAGGAACGAAATAATGGGCGTTGTAGAATTCCGAGCATTAAAAATTATTCATTTTCAAATAAGATTAAGAATTTTCCTGTAATATTAAAGGGATCTATCCTAAAGTATGATCGCTTAGTTTTAATTTCAGCTGTCAAAAGTTTAAAGATTCCTACAGGATCACATTCCAAAAATAATTCAAAGTAACCTCATAAAATCCAGTCATTTTCCTTCGAGCGTTTCATCCAAAATTATTAATTTTTCTATAATATTAAGAATTTTCTTGCAATTTTAAAGGGATCTATCATAAAGTATGATCGCTTAGTTTTAATTTCAGCTGTCAAAAGTTTAAAAATTCCTACAGGATCACATTCCAAAAATAATTCAAAGTAACCTCTCAAAATCCAGTCATCTTCCTTGGAGCATTTCATTCAAAATTATTAATTTTTCTATAATATTAAGAATTTTCTTGCAATCTTAAAGAGATCTATCATAAAGTATAATCGTTTAGTTTGAATTTGAGCTGTGAACAGTTTAAAAATTCCTACAGGATCACATTCCAAAAATAATTCAAAGTAACCTCTTAAAATCCGGACATTTTCCTCCGAACATTTCATCCGAAGTTATTAATTTTTCTATAAGATTAAGAATTTTTCTGCGATCTTAAAGGACTCAATCATAAACTATGATATTTCAGCTTTAATGTAAGCCCTCTAATGTTCAAAAATCCCGCGAGAACTCATTGCATAATAATTTCAAATTTGCCTCTAAAATCCACTTGTCTCTTCCGAGGTACAGTCTCGCATTTATTCTTACAACAGTAAAAACAGCTCCATTCAATTCACAGTTTTGAAAACAAATGCGCAAACATCTCTAAATTTTTACGCGCATTCTGGAACCGCCAACAATTTTTCCACGGTTCCCTGTTAGGAACGAAACAATGCGCGTTGTAGAATTCCAGCTGGACCGTTCGAGCGATAAAATAAAAACGCGCACACGCGAATCGAATAGCAAAGAATTCCGTAAAAATTCGCCGGCGTACTCTAGCGAAATACATACATGGAATTAATTAAATTCGCCGGTACGAGCAATCAAAGAAGAGCAGATTATCAATTGATCGGAGCAAATATCGCGTGCCCTTCGAACTTCGCGTCGATTGGAAAGCAATTTACCGGCTAATTCACTTAGCCGTACCGCGGGCGTCGATATATCGATAAGTCGCCGGTCGACCCGTTTATTGTTTATTCCGTGAGAAATCTGTTGTAATATACATTACCGGGAGCGACGTCGGCGCTGTTTCAAAACCTGATTTACGGCCGGCGATCAGTATGACGGTCCGTTAGGAGTTCGCGTGAGCTGACCGTTGACAGCGTGATCTATTCGCAATAATCCTCAGCCTGGTACTACAACTTTTTCTTTTAACACATTAACTACTAGCGAGTTTTTGCAAACTCTATAGTTCACGGTTAAAGACTTTTTCAGAGTAGAAGACTAGGTACGCAGGGAATTTTATTAATTTATTTTTTTAATAACTATTAATAATATTAGACTAGTACTTTTTGGATTGTGAAGATAAAAGTTTGAAGTACGAAAGCAATTTTTTTGAAGGCTCTTTTAATTTTTTCTTAGAAATTATACACATTGTTTTATCCTTTTCTATGAGTACTTCGATGTAACCGTTATTAACGTGTAAAGAGGGATAATTATCTGTCTAGGTACGCAGGGAGTTTTATTAATTCTTTTTTAATAACTATAAATAATATGGGACTAGAACTTTTTCGATTGTGAAGATAAAAGTTTGAGGTACGAAAGCAATTTTTTTGAAAGCTCTTTTAATTTTTTCTTAGAAATTATACACGTTGTTTTATCCTCTTGTATGAGTACTTTGATGTAACCGTTATTAACGTGTATAGAGGGATAATTATCTATCTAGGTACGCAGGGAGTTTTATTAATTTTTTTTTAATAACTATAAATAATATGGGACTATAACTTTTTGGATTGTGAAGATAAAAGTTTGAGGTACGAAAGCAATTTTTTTGAAGGCTCTTTTAATTCTTTCTTAGAAATTATACACGTTGTTTTATCCTGTTGTATGAGTACTTTGATGTAACCGTTATTAACGTGTAAAGAGAGATAATTATCTGTCTAGGTACGCAGGGTTTTATTAATTCTTTTTTAATAACTATAAATAATATGGGACTAGAACTTTTTCGATTGTGAAGATAAAAGTTTGAGGTACGGAAGCAATTTTTTTGAAAGCTCTTTTAATTTTTTCTTAGAAATTATACACGTTGTTTTGTCCTCTTCTATGAGTACTTCGATGTAACCATTATTAACGTGTAAAAAGGGATAATTTTCTGTCAATGTGTTACTTAATGAACAATAAAAAAAGTTGTTGTTGTACTTCGCAACTTTATCTTTCTATCCCAGAAAGTTCTGTTGTGATATTGTTAACAGTTACTTTACAAAAAATTGATAAAGGATAGTTGTTTCTGTTGTGTTGGGAGCAGAGCCCCACCCCAATTTCGACCCAGTTTTAATTTGTACCAATTAGCCGGAACAACGAGAACACAACGCACACATGATGGTCGGACAAAATAGTTACGAGGTCGTGACTAGCTGTGCAGCTCGTGACCGGCGGACAGTACATTTCTCAATTTGAAACCATCACCCCCATAAGCCCCCCCTTCCTCAATTCAATTAAACGTTCCGCGCGAAACCGCCGGCTGAAACGCGCCGATTAACGGCTGATTAAGACCGCTCTCCCAAATACCAGTCGCTATTATGACCTGGGGAAAGCTTTTGTGGGGTCTTAGTCTGTCGGTGATCGCCTCAAGAAATTTATGGGAATTTCCGGAAATTTAGGGTGCTCCGCGGAACCTCGCTCGAGCAATTTGACTTGCAAAATGGAGACCGGGAAGCTACCGATCTGCTCCGCTTCAGCTTCATTAAACTCCCTTTTTTTCAGGAGCCTAATTTATTGTTTTATTTTCATTGTGTAGGCTTTGACATTGTAATTTCGACATGGAAAATATCTAGCGAATATTTTTTATTGCCGATAAAAAAATTATTTCTCGTTTTTCCTTCGGATGCAACCGGATTAAGAATAGTTAGAAATCGAAAATCGTGAAACACTGTAATTTTTCCCACCTTTAATCGTTTATAACTCGTAAATTAATCAACTGATCTAATTTATATCTACAGGGTGTTCACGCTATTACTAGCCAGCGTTTTATCTGCAAATACTAAATACTAGAAAAAAATGATAGAGGAAAAAGTAATACTATTTTTTAGTAAGTAACATAATGGCGTATGTAATTTTTTTGTGTTCGCATTATTTTCTTATAAATCAAAGGTGACCTTCAATTTTTTAAATGCAATGCTATATATTTTTTTATATCATTTTTTAAATCAATTTTTTTATATCTTTTTTATATCGATTTTTTTATATCATGGAGCCGAAATATGTAATCATGCACGAGGAAGGATATTGAACATTTACTATAGCCTCGTCAATAAAGTATACTTGTAAACGCATTAGTACGAAATGTTCAAAATGTTTCTTTCATTTTTGACTTTGTACAATCTTGAAGGTCATTGTGTCGTATACGAATGAATTTGTTTTGACACACGCTTTCATATGGTATGAAAACATTAAAATTGGAGGTCACCGACATTTCCATGAAAATGGTGCAAATACAAAAAAATTACAAACGCCATTACGTTGCTTGCAACAAACAGTATTACTTTTTCCTCTCTCATTTTTTTCAAATATTTATTATTTGCAAGTAAAACACTGGCTAGTAATAGCTAGTTAACACCCTGTATATATAATTTATTGGAGTTTATGAAACACAATTTTTTAAATTCTCAATACACGCCCCGGATAGAAAAGGTGTAAAAATCGTAATTTTCTCATGTAATTTTTTACACCTCATGTAATCAATTAATCCTACTTTCTCGAGAATACTCAATTTTGTGTAATTTGAAAAAAAAGCTGTGCTGTTGAAAATGGCATTTATTCACTTTTGCTCGTCATTGTATCTATACATCTTATTCTCTGTGCAAGGGTTAAGCGCTATTTAACTACGATTTATTATGAATGATTACGGCATCAGCAAAGTGGATTGAGTCATTCTAATGGCAATCGTTAGATTGTATTGGCGGTGTATCAATGTTACTAATCGAAAGAGTCAACGATCGAGCCGCTTCTTCGCATCGATATTTACGATCATGCGAGCAACGAAGGAAGGCGGCGAGTCCGAATATAGGACACTGCAATTACGAAGAACGCAAGTATTATTACGTTACATAACCGGCGGAGCGAGCATAGGCACGCCATACGAGGTCGGTTCTGACTTACGATTTTCCATGGATAAACACACCGGCTGAGACATACTGAGTAAGAAGTATTAACTTCGCGTCGAACCGCTGACTGTAAACGTATCATCAACTTTTATGATACGAAACAACTCGATCTCTGTAACGTTAAATGTTTCACAATAATAACGCTTTAAGGAGCGGTGAACATGTTGGTGATTGCTAGCGTAAAAATGAAAGCTTCTGCACGATCGAAACCATCGAAGGCATTCTGGGATGGCTGCTGCAGCTGGGAATTGAGAGATAGTGAAATATAACTGGGCATAATTGGTTGCTCAAGGCCACTGACCTCATCACCACGATCATTTAATGATTGCCCCTTTTATATCTTAATCCCTCCACTGCACAAAGTATTTATTCGTTGCTATACTCTATCTAGTCTGGAACAATAAATTAGAATAGACATTCTCTTTTTATTTTGAAAACTAGTTTTGCTATGAATTTTCGATCGAGAATTATAAATTTTTCAATGCGATATTAAATTTTTCAGCTATTGTAAATGATTCTATGATTAAGTGTATTCCTTCAACTTTAATTTGAGCTATTAAAAGTTTAAAAATTCCTACAGGAATGCATTCTAAAATTAGTTCAAAGTAACCTCTTAAATTATACTCGACCACCTACGAGTATTCGATCGAAAATTATTCATTTTTCCATAGAATTACGAATTTTTCTGGAATCTTAAAACAATCTATCATAAAGTATGATCTTTGAAGTTTAATTTGAGAGCTCAGAGGTTTAAAAATTCCTACAGGAACAGATTCTAAAATTAATTCAAAGTAACCTCTTAAATTACTCTTGACCACCTCCGTGCATTCGATCAAAAGTTATTAATTTTTCCATAGAATTACGAATTTTTCTGCAACCTTAAAACACACTATCGTAAAGTATGATCTTTCAACTTCAATTTGAGATCTCAGAAGTTTCAAAATTCCTACAGGAACGGATTCTAAAATTAGTTCAAAGTAACCTTTTGAAATCCACTCATTTTTCACCGAGCATAGGATCGTTTACTAATTTTTCTATGACAATCCGAATTTTTCTGAAACATTAAAAGAATATATAACGAAGTATGATCTTTCAGCTATAATTCGAGCCCTCGAAACTTTAAAAATTCCCACGGGTATACATTTCACAGTCGATTTGAATAACTCCTCAAAATTCTCCTAGCATCCAACTTACTAAAAATGAAGGTGGCCCATTTTATAAAAACAGAAATTAGCACAATTTTCTGCAACTTATTTATAGCAACCAAGTGGCCCTATACAAGCGTTGTGACCAGTCCTGTATCCCATGTCGCTTCCGGCAAAAGGGACTCCAGGCTCCAAGCACGGGAATTGATCAATTTTACTGATTGCCGCGTTAGATTATGTTATGGATGGATACAAGCCGATAGGGATCGACGTATAAATTATCGTTTGCACAGAGCGTACCAACAATAGGGGAATAACACAAACTTCTAAAACGTTTCTTCCAATGGAAAGTTAACCGAGAGGCGGCTCACGCTCAAGGACCATTAAATCGCAGGATTAAAATAATTTTCGATCTAACCGCGCAAGAATGTCCCGCCCGCGGCGTCCGGCCAAAGTAGGATAATGACAGAGTAAAGTACCATGACCACGGAATGACTTGAATTTTCCCAAGTAACGCTTGCGAAACACGGGCGCCGAGGAGCAGTTCCGCCTAGGCTCGTTCCACGTAACTAGTCACTTCCGGCCAGAAAAAAGACGTTCACTGCCTTTTTTAGGTGGTAGCTCGTAAATTGATAACAATATTAAAAACGGAAAAAGCATTTGGTCCCGACAAAAATATCATTCAAAGGCGCATAAAAAGATTAAAAATTGCTATAGGAGACACTGAATCTGATCGCACAATTTTTCTTAAAGGAGATTATTGTGGTGAATAAACGATTGGAAACACATATTGCTTTACTAATATACTTTAATAATATAACACTTATAACTACATATGAAACACTTTATTAGCTCTCACACGTGCTCGCCATGCATCGTGCATATACCTCTATACCCTAACCTCAAACAGTCTCTGTTCCTCACATTCCGGACTCTCACTCACTCTAGCGCTCATTCTTCCATCTGTACCATTCATTCTGAACTCTCACATACAATATAAACAATCATCATTCACAACTATCACAATTCTTCGCTTTCATCAACAACGAAAATATCGTAAAATTTCCAATCTGAGGAACTAGAGCAAGTCGATAGCGCCGACCATGGTCAGACTCGGAATGTTAATCATAATTAGTTAAAGGAACAAAAGGAGAAAAGCGCTTGGTTTTGATAAAAATTTAATTCAAAGGGACATGGACAATCCGGGTAAAAAATTTAGATACGACAAACTGTATCTGATTGCGAATTTTTCTTGTTGGAGAATTTTTTAATTTTTCAATCTATATCTATGTCTATAGCTAATCAAGCAATAATTATGTCTCAAAACGTACAATCTGAGGAATTAGAGCAAGTAGATAGCGCCAACCATGGTCAGACTCGGAATGTTAATCATAATTAGTTAAAGGAACAAAAGGAGAAAAGCGCTTGGTTTTGATAAAAATTTAATTCAAAGGGACATGGACAATCTGGGTAAAAAATTTAGATACGACAAACTGTATCTGATTGCGAATTTTTCTTGTTGGAGAATTTTTTAATTTTTCAATCTATATCTATGTCTATAGCTAATCAAGCAATAATTATGTCTCAAAACGTACAATCTGAGGAATTAGAGCAAGTAGATAGCGCCAACCATGGTCAGACTCGGAATGTTATTCATAATTGGTTAAAGGAACAAAAGGAGAAAAGCGCTTGGTTTCGATAAAAATTTAATTCAAAGGGACATGGACAATCTGGGTAAAAAATTTAGATACGACAAACTGTATCTGATTGCGAATTTTTCTTGTTGGAGACTTTTATAATTTTTTAATCTATATCTATGTCTATAATTAATCAAACAATAATAATGTCTCAAAACGTACAATTTGAGGAATTAGAGGAAGTAGATAGGGCCGACCATGGTCAGATTCGGAATGTTAATCATCATTGGTTAAAGCAGGCAGTGCCAACTAGTAGCTTCGGAGCTATTCGAGGCACCTTCCCCGCTTATATACTTCCCCCACTATTAGACTTAAGCGTTATAATGTATAGTGGTGGGAAGCCCCCACCACGCGAACCACGCGGCGCGCGCAGCACGCACTAACTCTACGGCTGTAAATAGTAGTGGGAAGAAGTTCGATGGTGGGGACCTTACAGTTCTTGGAGGGGAATAGGTTGAAACTCCCTGGGTTAAAGGAGCGAAACGAGAAAAGCGATTGTTTTCGACAAAAATTTAATTCAAAGGAACATGGACAATCTGGATAAAAAATTTAGATATGACAAACTGTATGCGATTGCGAATTTTTCTTGTTGGTGACTTTTACAATTGTTTAATCTATATCTATGTCTATAGTTAATCAAGCAATAATAATGTCTCAAAACGTACAATCTGCGGAATTAGAAGAAGTAGATAGCATCTACCACGGTCAAACAAGGAGCATTAACCTAAATTCATTAATGAAACGAAACGAGGAAAGCGCAAACTGACAAATACACAATTCTCAGATCTATTAACAAAGATTCAGGATAGGGGAACAGAATAAATTTGTGATCTTCCTACTGTGGAAAAGAATAATAATATCTTATTGTTAATTCTTGTCTAAAAACATTTATATTAATTTTTCTCGAACGAAATTCAATCAAATTTTAATCTTTTGATCTACAAATGAATGAATTATAAGAACCTGAAATTTGATTTTTGCTTCTAAATCTCCTTTATTTAACGCAGTACGTGTTTTATTTTTTTGCCAATATCAAAAACGCCGACAGCATGTACGCTCTCATTCGCCCCGTTTCTCTTTCGTTTTGTTTGGTTTCGTGCGTCTTCGGGTAATCCAGAGCGATCGGTGAAATCGGACAGGCTTAGGATGTTCCCCAGCAACCGAAACGTCCCCACGATCTTCCCGTGAGCCCTCGAGGCGTGTCCGATCAACTTAAGAAGAGATCGACACGGTCAAAGGAAGCGCACAGGGCCAGAAGAAAAGTAATCGCGTCAAATTGCATTACACGCCGCTCGATCAACCGGCGACGTCTTCGCACATATCGACGCATAAAGCAATCGGTAATTACTGGACACCCGGTGACCATTGCTATTCCAAGCCTCTCTTTTCGCGAAACTATACCTGCCTGCAGTGGAATCGAAGGAAAGTGAACTTTCTTTGGCGCCGAGTATGAATTAACGTGATTCGACGGAAGCGACGAATGTCGATGATTGCCGTGTGTAGAATAATTTTTCTGATGCGGTCTGTCGATGCGCGTCTGATCATGGTCGGTGGTATCTACTTATTTCTTTGATTGCACGTTTCGAAACACTTGTTGCGCGTAACGGGAAAAATAAAAAATGGTTTGTTACACAGTGCGTATATTTTCTGTTCGTGTGTTCAGCTTTAATACATTGCACTCGACTGTCCTCTCTGAGGCACTGCTAAAAATCACTACATTATAATTGAAAACAATTCCTATATTATTAAAGGTCTTCCTGTTCAATAAATTGCGAAACTTTCAGTTGTGGTAGGAATAAATACATTCGTTCTCATGTGGGCAAAATGAAAAATATATGGAGTATAATTAAAAATTTTAAATTGCAAATTTAAAGGTATTATTTTAATTATAAATTTAATTTATAAATAACTAATCTATTTTCTATCTAATCAACCCCTTCTTGGTCAGATGAAATTTCCGAATTTTAGACATTTTATCTACCGGAAGCGTATTAATAGGCATTTCAATAATTGTGCTGTACCAAATGGAGGTTTAGAAATCTTCTTTTACACAATAATGATTAGACAACGGATTTTATGCATTTATGACAAAAATGAGTAGGTGTAATTTAGAACAGTAAAAACAACAGAAGAATTTGAACATATTGTTATATTATTTTCTGGCTATTAAGCATATTAAGCAAGAAAATAAAATTCTATTTCAGTCGAATTTGTTGCAATTCAGTTAGAAAATTTTTATTTTGCACAGAGATTTGTTGTGATTAACACTATTTTATGTATTCAATCCTTCGCGGGGTGTTTGGAAGGAACGCTGTATTACTGCGCATGCGTTGCATTCTTTTCTTTTTATGCATCTGTGCACGCCCTTCTGTTCGCTTGCTGTAAGCTTCTACTCGTGTTCGCATCGCACATGTACCGTCCGTCCATCAGGAGATGGCAGTGAGAAACTTGTAGGTACCACGTGATCTCCCTACTGCGCGCTACACGTCTACCGCTATTGGCTGAATTTCTCGACAAAGGCGATAACGCGCGTATTAGTGTGACTGGAACAGAGAGATATGGCGACGCTGAACGCCTATGTCGACCGTTCCCCCACCAGAACGTAAGCGTAAGAGTGGGGTCCACAGCCTGGCGTCTAGAGTGGGGTCTCGCAGACCCCCCCCCTGCATCCCACTGTCAAAAATCACTGCCATCTCCTGATGGATAGACGGTACACACTATTGTATTAAATATTTCTCGTACTATTTGTACTGTCTGTAATCCCGATTAACACGTTATCGCGATCACAAAGTCCGCTGTCTAATAATCACAAACGAAATTATTATATTTCGTTACTGAGGATGACTCGTATCCAAATCCTGTTGCGGTTCCTGTTCTTTCAGGATTAGTAGCTCTCTCTCCCCCTCCCCTCTCTATCTTTCTGCCTCTGTGTTCAGATAGAGAAATCATTCCTAGAGAAGAGTTTTCACGGTAGAAAGTGATCCGCTGTCTAATAATCACAAACGAAATTATTATATCACGTTACTGAGGAAGACTCATATCCAAATCTTGTTGCGGTTCCTGTTTTTCAGGATTAGTATCTCTCTCTCTCTCTCTCTCTCTCTCTCTTTCTCTGTGTTCAGATAGAGAAATCATTCCTAGAGAAGAGTTTTCACAATAGAAAGTGATCTGCTGTCTAATAATCACAATCGAAATTATTATATTACATTACTGAGGAAGACTCGTATCCAAATCCCGTTGCGTTTCTTGTTCTTGTAGGATTAGTATTTCTCTCTCTACTCCCTCCCTCCCTCTTTCTCTCTCTCCCGCTCTCTCTCTCTCTCTCTCTCTCTCTCTCTCTGTCTCTGTCTCTGTCTCTGTGTTCAGATAGAGAAATCATTCCTAGAAAAGAGTTTTCACGGTAGAAAGTGCGGCGGCTCGATTAACTCCATGTCAGCTGTCGCGATCGTTCGATTCATAGGGACCTCGAGCAGGCGATTCCGTCCATTCAGAAAACGCTTCACGTACCGGCGTGGAGCGGCGGATACGGGTTACTCTCTTCGCCACGTGGCTTGGGAGACATACCAATCGCCACGCATCTGCTGTAAGATCGTTTCGCGTTGTTGCGAGTACACCTCGACCCAGGGTTACGCAATCTGCACGCATATTGCGCGGACTATTCTCGATGCGTGCGACGGGTTTCTGATTAATCATCGGGAATACCGACTGGAACCATTGTCAGTCAGCTCTTATTGTTATAACGAAGACATTGTCCATACCTACATGATTATACCGAATGACGCATATTCCGAAACTGTAGAAAATTCCAGGACAATATTTATTCATAGATCCTCGAGTCTACAAACGGTAAAACAAAATTTTCTGTTAGGTGAACATAACATTTCTAATTACGAAAAATCACAGCTCCATTCAGTTCCGTTTTCTATAAATTAATTTTGTAATATACAAAAATTCTTTTACATCACCCATAACATTTTGTATTTTATATAACATTTTTTATATAGACCAGGTACTTTTTAAGGCTCGGTAGGTTTGGTGTTCATTCTCTAGACTTCTCACACTTCGGATTCATCTTAAAAAACGTACTCAAAATTCCAGCCCCTTGACGTAGACAATTAATCTTACATTAACACTAGATTTACGGGGCCCGTCAAAATGACGGATTCAAAAATGTTTAATTTACGATTATTAAGAGTGTAAGGAGGCATTCGTGAGGAATTATTAAATAGATTTATTTTTTTGTGTACATATTACAATAAAAATCGCTGAAGATCTAAGTGAATATAATTTTATTATTTTTTTAAAGCAATGTAAAATAATCAATTTTAGTGCTCCGTAAACCTAGTGTTAAAAGAATGTCCTCGTTTATTTCAGATCCAGCTTCCAGCAGGAACAATGTAAACTCATGCAAAAAGTAATAAGCAAACTACGTGATCGCAACCGTTTTTTCGCGTTTCCTCTTGATGGAACAAGAACAACGGTGACGTCCATTACAACACAACGCGCCGGATAAAATCGATTTCGACGCACCGAGCCTCGATAAATTGAATCGATCTTTTTACCAGAATTTTTTCGCGGTGTCTGCTATAAATTGTAAACGAGACCTTCCAAGGCTGGCATTTCTTGCTGCGATTTCCGCGTTTCTTGCAATTAGGCGTTCGGCGTCGTATTTCGCAACGCGAGTCGAGCCGAGTCGAGAGTCACTTCGTGGGGACGCGTTTTGTTCACGGGACCGACAGGCGGCGGACATGGAAAAAAGCGTTTTACGATTCTTCTCTCGTCGGCCCTTGTCTCTACCGGGGTCTCAGCTCGTTCTACTTTCCTAGTTTCCGTGGTGGAATCGTCGCAGAGTTCTTGGCAAACGCTCGTGACCGTCGCGTCGCATGAAACAGCTGTTCCCTCGAATCAAGAGCCGTCGTTGCCTTTTCGTGAGCCCTCTTCTACTGGAAGGCTCCTTGGACTGGATTTTTATAAAACGTTGACTGACACTAGTTGTTATCCCCTGCAACGTTGTTTCATCGATCGATCAATTGTAACGCGCTGAGAAAAGACCAAAGTCAAAGATTTTACTGGGAACGATCCAAAAGGTATAATAGTGTTCTAAGATTTTCCAAGTGGAGGATGATGTATTTCCTAGAGATAGTGTTTACTGAATTCTGCTCGCTTGTGCTATTGCAATTTAGTATTTGCTTTCCTTTATACTTGGTACTCACGAGCATTTACTTAGCTTTATGCACATGATGCAGCGTGTCGCATATTTGTTCGCAATGGTTTACAGAACACACGAACGTAATCCGACAGCAAATTTATTCTAACATGTTCCGTACCTTGTTTTATTCATTATTAAAGTACAGAATTATATTCGTGCAATTGTATAATTCCTGATTGCGAATGTTTTCTTTTTCGATCACAGGTAGGAACATTTCAAATGAGTCAGAAATAAATCGTTATAATTACAACGTAGTCACATCTGCAAAGGAACTAATTTATATTTCAACTTGATAGTTGAAGTTTCTGGTAAACAAAAATATTAGGTGCACAGATTAATTCGTAGCAATTTTTTCGCAAATTGTTCATTTAGGACCGATTGAAGTAAAACGTGAAGCGAAATTAATTACCACGTCGTCAGGAGCTGTCGTCCTTTTATTTTGAGGTTAGGTAATCTCAATCATTTTTCAGTTGTTAAAATATGAAAAACGTAAAATGATAAGTCGATACACTCTTAAGAAAAAGTAAGTGAACCGTGTGGTCCACGAATTAATTTGTACAGCTCGCAATGTTGTAATAACTTTTTACCTCTGACCTAATAATCCGACAAACATTGATTTACCACTCAGCCAACTTTTAATCACCTTTACATTTTTCTCGCAGTCGCATTATCGTGGAGAACGGTGGCACCGCCTCATGAATATTAACAGAAAATTAACCGCGGATCCTCGGCCACCCAAAAACTTTCTTTTCACCGTGGATTTCATTAATTATTTTTCTATCATCGATAGGTGTTTGTCGCTCGAGCAACTCTTGATCGTAGATTTTTATTAAAGGCAGCCTAGAGTCCCTAGCATTGACATCTCATAAATATTAACGGAAAATTAACCGCGGATCCTCGGCCACCCAAAAACTTTCTTTTCACCGTGGATTTCATTAATTATTTTTCTATCAGCGATAGGTGTTTGTCGCTCGAGCAACTCTTGATCGTAGATTTTTATTAAAGGCAGCCTAGAGTCCCTAGCATTGACATCTCATAAATATTAACGGAAAATTAAACAGAGCTGCGCCGGTGGCGCCCAGGAATAGGAATAATTAAAAATAATTGTCACCGGTAAATCATGTCGGGTTGCCGCACGGAGACCGCGGCGCGTTGGAAGGAAAAAGTTGAGTCGGTTTGATAAAGTTCAGAGTATCCTTTGAACACGCTAATTTATGTCATGCTCGGAGATTTATTCGCGAGAGCCCGAGACGTGTCGCACCTTCCATTAGCATATTCCCGCCGTTATTTGTCCAACGTTAGAATAACACGGGTGGCCGAAATAAAACGCTATCGGGCAGAAATAATAAATTCGAAGCGCTTTGTTCGGAGCCGGATGAAAAGAGGACACTGCAGAGACACTTCCGCTGGCAACAGTCTCTTCTTTTTAATGCTGGACGTCGTGTTCCTAGCTGGGACAAAGTGCATTTCACTGCAGTCGCCATTTTCTAGTCAGTCTTACAGTTTCTAGATTCTATTCAGTGTAAAAGCAAATTTAATTTTATGATTTCAGAAGATCAAGATTTCCTTAAAAAATAATTACATTCATCGAAGAATTTGTCATTACTTTTAACAATTTTATATTATCTTTGTGGCAATGGGCTGCTGTAGAATGCAATGATTCGACACAAATTTTGTTGAAACATTTTTAGACCTCTTTTTAACCCTGGACGTCGTGTTCCTAGCTGGGACAAAGTGCATTTCACTGCAGTCGCCATTTTCTAGTCAGTCTTACAGTTCCTAGGTACTATTTAGTGTAAAAGTAAAATTTTTTTCTCATTTAAGACGATCAAGATTTTCTACAAAAATTATTACATTCATCGAAGCATTTGTCACTACTTTTAACCATTTTATATTATCTTTGTGGCAATGGACTGCTGTAAAATGCATTGCACTATCCGACAAAAAGATAGCAGCTTTGAACTGATTTTGTTGAGACATTTTTAGACGCCATCTATCTTTTTATTTTATTTATTAAGTTCCTCAAAAGGCAATCGTATACACTGTTGATTTCAGGTACTACATCAAGTGTTTTTATAATTAGACTTTGTCCCGTTAATTATTATATACTTTGAACAGTAAAATTGAAGAATACGGAAGAATTTGATTTGAACAAATCATTCAATTTAGAAGTTAATTGAAGGTGTATGTTTGAGTACAATAATTTTCTTTCCAACTTCGATTGACGCTACGTGGCAGAATAGCCGTAAAATGGCCGCGGTGTAGCGAGATCGTAATCGTAATAGAGCTGCGCGTGTAATTCGCGTGGCGATACGAAAATAATGCACTCGTAGGGCGCAATTAAGCCACGCCGGCCTCGTAATTACTTATCGTTAATTAAATCAGCCCCGGCGTTATCTGCACCGACCCTTCCTGCGTTCCGCGAGCCTTCAGCTGCAAGTGCCTCTTCATCGTGCTGCCTAGATTCTCCCGACATGCACCGGAGTGCAACCACGCTGTCGACGATCTTGTAATCGGCAGCGCACACGGACCGGGAATGGTTGACAGTTCTCGCTGGCATGACGGTAGGACAATGCTCTGTCCGGAACGGTTCCTCGTGGAACCATGAATTTGCTGATGCATAAATTGTTAATTCATTTCGGACCTAATAATGCCATCCAATCAGGAAAATGTATAGGCTAGAAAATTATGCAGGCTTCACTCTATATTTGTTTAATTTTCTACGAAAACTGTACTTCTTCCAGATTTTTTATTTTGTAATTGGTGAAGATAGAATTGCGAATCGTACATTTCAAAGGATTTGGATTACAATTTTTCTAGAAATATACCTCCGTCAAAACATTGTTGAAACAATTTAATAACCATTTGCGCTGGCAACTACATTACAGATACGTGTTATCTCGACGTGCGTGGCACGTCTTTCCAGCGCAAGTGGTTAATAATCAATTCAGTATTACGAATGTGGTATGCGAGTTAAAACATTGAGAGGAGATCTAAGCATCTATGGACCTCGATAAATGTTCACTCAGCTGGCATTTTATTGCTGCGTACGAGCAGATGAGTTCATCAACTCATCAATTACCATTTCCTCATAAATGTATCTTCTGTAAAACATCGTTAAAACCACTGTTCATTTAATGATCGATTCAACACTACAGGAAATGTCAACAGGACGTCTAAACATCTTAAGACCACGATGAATGCCCATAAATGGAACTTTTACTGGGATTCTCAACGAAATTCGTTTATGAAAGAACGAATTACCATTTTTCCAACAACTGTACCCCCTCCATAGCAGCATTAAACTAATCCCATATAATCCATTATTAAAAATATGACATGGGACTTAAAATGTCTACAATATAGCCAAGCATTTATACCTCGACAAATGGCCACTAACCTGACTTTTATTGCAACTCACCATCGAATACATCTATGAATGCACAGAGTACCATTTTCCCAAAAATTTGTCTTCCCCGAAGAGAATCATTAGAACAAGCCCCACTTCAATAATCGATTAAATACTAAATTTACTAAAACATATGACATGTCACTCGAAACATCGATAAAACCCGAATACATCTATAAATGCACAGAGTACCATTTTCCCAAAAGTGTGTCTTCTCCCAAAATCATTAGAACAAGCCCTAATTCAATAATCGATTAAACACTAAATTTACTAAAACATATGACATGTTACCTGAAACATCGATAAAATCCGAATACAACTATGAATGTCGACCATGTACCCAAGCATTTATAAAGCTCGATAAATGGCCACTAATCTGACTTTTATTGCAACTCACCGTCAAATACATCTATGAATGCACAGAGTACCATTTTCCCAAAAATTTGTCTTCTCCGAAGAATATCATTAGAGCAAGCCCCAATTCAATAATCGATTAATTACTGAATTTACTAAATCTTATGACATGTCACTCGAAACATCGATAAAACCCGAATACATCTATGAGTGCACAGAGTACCATTTTCCAAAAAATTTGTCTTCTCCGAAGAATATCATTAGAACAAGCCCCAATTCAATAATCGATTAATTACTGAATTTACTAAATCTTATGACATGTCACTCGAAACATCGATAAAACCCGAATACATCTATGAGTGCACAGAGTACCATTTTCCAAAAAATGTGTCTTCTCCGAAGAATATCATTAGAACAAGCCCGAATTCAATAATCGATTAAATACTAAATTTACTAAAACATGACATGTGACTCTAAAAAGCGATAAAACCCGAATACATCTATGAACTGCACAGAGTACCATTTTCCCAAAAATGTGTCTTCTATAAGTACTAATCCCATATAATCCATTACTAAAAATATGACATGCCGCTTAAAATGTCGACAATGTACCCAAGCATTTATAAACCTCGATAAATGGCCACTAATCTGACTTTTATTGCAACTCATCGTCGAATACATCTATGAATGGACAGAGTACCATTTTCCCAAAAATGTGTCTCCCCCAAAGAGAATCATTGGAACAAGCCCGAATTCAATAATCGATTAAATACTAAATTTACTAAAACTTATGACATGTCACTCGAGACATCGATAAAACCCGAATACCATTAGGCCGAGGAGAATGTCCCCGGTTAAACGGCAACCTCTAGAAGGCAGTGACCATTCTAACATTCCCGGGGCCATCAACGTCCGCAATACGTATCGTTCAAAGCGCGATACTTCCTCCGCCCTCTAACATTTGAACGTGGACCGTTCGTCGAAGTGGTTACGAGCATGTCAGAAAACATACGAGCCATCTAGCCGCGGTATTTCTTTGTCCGTTGGTGTGCGGCGTCTGGGCACCGCGTTGCACGCCGTCAACTCGTCGACGGATAAATTCCACGGGACGTCTAGGGCGTCTGTAACGAAGGGCCAGGGCTTCAAGATTTATACGCGACCTTCCTCCCATGTGCTGTCGCGTCCACCAGAGGATTATGATGTTTCCGAGTAACAACACGCCCTACACGTGTGCGCCTTCCATGCCGGGAGTCTTTTTCTTTATAGGCGTTTCCACCAGCGTTCCCAGTCGAACCAATTTACATATACCATCGGTGCCTGAGAGGCAATCACGCGATAGATAATGCCTCAAACACGATCATAGAAGCTTGAACGGACCCTAATGTCTTTATCCGAGGATCTACAGACTGATCGGTGACGTGTGAATGCTCTGCGATGACTTGGAATCAATTAGAGAGACACTGTCAAGATCTACAGTCACTCATAATATTATTCGGACACTTTCGAAAAGACGACAACTTTTTTAACACTGAACCTACTAAGTACAAAACATATGAAAGTCAAATGTTTTATACAAGTGAGAAGATTGAACTTAAACTTTTTACGGTTTTCATTATAACATGTTATAATTTCATTTGAAAGTGTTTCTATAATTTCAATAAATGTGGAATAGAAACCCGGTCATTTCACCGCGGTAGGTTTAGTGTTAATATTGGATGTCCACACGACTTGGATCTGTTTTTAGAACTGTTAGTTTACTACTTGATAAATTTTGAAAAAATTGCAATTGGTCAGAACTGTAGAGAAAATACTAGTACTAGTATTTGACCTTGAATGACCTTGAGTCATAGGTAATTGAACTGGTCTTAAAACGCACTATTTGATGGAGGATAAAAAAAACATGTCATTCCATTTAAAAATAGAAAGTTGACCTTCACCTCACCTTGGAGTGTCCACCTGGAAAAATAAATGTCCCACCACATGATGCCCCCTCCCCCTCAATGTCGAACAACTTTCATCTGAAACAATTTTTGCGTATAATCAATATTTGTGGAGATATTCGTCTGTAACGATTTATAATTTTCCATGCTTTATATTCTGAGAATTTTTTTTAAGTCAAAAATTAAAAATGTAAAAACTCACCTAATTTATTTAAAGGCTTCCAATGTTAATAAATACGCTTATCTAGACTATGCAACAAATTTTAAGCACACTATCAGCTCGATATTAACAGTGAACCCACCGCTCGTTAAAAGCGACTTATAAACATGCCAACATTGAATTATTTCAGATTTAACGCAACTTTGATTACAACACGTGCCCGAATGAACATTCGATAATTTCCCACGGGAATATCGTTACAATTTCAATAAACGTGGAACAGAATATACAAGATCGTTCACGGGGCTTGTGTTGGTGATACCAGCGTGAACAATGACTTTTACGATATTCCATGTGTGGCCGCGCTGTTGGCGTGCAGTATTTCTAATACCGAAGATGCAGTGCATAAATTCGCCGTTATATTACGGCCCTTTAACGCGGGGCCCTTACCTATTCGGGTAAATGGGAATTTATGTGAATTTACGTGTCGCTGCTCGTAAACCAACGCGTACATAAAATTCGGTGCAGACCGGATTTTTGATGGAACCGGGGATCAGTGATGGGAACTCCATGGGCACTGGGCGAAAATACTACCACCACTCTGACGCACCGTCTTCCCCTACTTTGCTTCTACCGCGCACGCGCTATACACAAGCGTACTTCTACTCTATACGGAATCGGACTCAGTGATGGGAATTCTGGCGCTTTTCAAGCGCATGCGCAGCGATTTTAGCCTCAGTCAAGTACGAAAATCGGGTACCTTTGTCGCCCCGCTAATTTCGTAAAATTTATTATGATTTGATTTTGTTCAGTTCACCGAATTGACACCTCTCTGTGACTCCTTTTCCAATATTAGCAGTCATTATGTAATTAAATACTAACTTATCTGAAATTCTCGCAGCCCGCTCTTCTTTCGCGCCTCGTGTCGTAACGGTCGTAACGGACTCCGCTAGTCGTTCCCGCTAATAATGGTCCCCCACTACTTTCACCCCAATAGTACCCCACAAACTTCGGTGCTGCCGAAACTGGCGCATGCGCGTGAAAAGCGCCAGTATTCCCATCACTGCTCGGACTCGGACTCGGTCCGTGTAGAGTAGAGGTACGCTTGTGTATAGCGCGTGCGCGGTAGAAGCAAAGTAGGGGAAGACGGTGCGTCAGAGTGGTGGTAGTATTTTGGCACAGCGCTCACGGAGTTCCCATCACTGCCGGGGACCATCGAGCTGGATCGAAGCGACTGTTTAACACTAGGTTTACGGAGCACTAAAATTGATTATTTTACATTGCTTTATAAAAATAATAAAATTGTATTTACTTAGATCTTCAGCGATTTTTATTGTAATATGTACACAAAAAAATAAATCTATGTATTAATTCCTCACGAATGCCTCCTTACACTCTTAATAATCGTAAATTAAAAATTTTTGAATCCGTCATTTTGACGGGCCCCGTAAATCTAGTATTAAGAGCCCTGCGCGCCTTAAAATGGCAACCAGACCGTGGACGTTACGTTTTATAAACGTTTCGGAAAAGTTAGAATGCCCGGTAGCAAAATTCTTTCATTTTCGAAACGCACGGAGAAGTTACTCGGTTCCAGAGATTGGATTCTAATTAAATTTCCATTCCTTTTGTTCCACATGGTTTCATCAAATCGCTTCCGAACGTTATTTAAATTCTTGGGAACAAAATCAAATCTCTCCATTGCTGCATGGAAATAGTCGGCGAGCTTTACAAGTATCGATATTGATTTCCGTTGCAAATGTTGACAATTCGCAGCCCCGTGAAATATTTAATCGTTCCGCCACGGTCCCAGTTTTCGGCCAGCCCTGCGGACGTTGATTGCATAAATCGAAACGAGTAAAATGTTGCATCGAACGAAGTGTATTTGCATTATAACGCACCGAAATCAATGTAAATAAATGCACCGAACGGAACGAACATTGCACACAGATTGATGCGGATTAATACAAAGTGAAACTTGTCTGCAAACTTTACAAAAATCAACTGGACTTTTAAACAATTGAGTGGTTTTAATTCTGAAGAGGATTTTTAGGATTTTTGTGATCCTATACAACATTGAAAAAATTATTAACATCGATTCATTCAATTACGCAATTGAATTACATTGTATTTCAATAACATAATTCAAACTTTTCAATTAATGCAATTACTAATCATTTTAATCAGATGTGTAATTGAAATATAATATAAATCAATTGTGTAATATATGTTTGAAATTCAAAAAACGTGTAACGCAGAAGTTATTTCTGTTCAGATATTATAAATGCATAAATAATAAATTCCTTCTATTTGAAACCATCACTTGGATTTTTCAACTTCTTATTACCTATTACATTATTATTCTTTAATTTTTAATTTTAATTTTATTACATCGTAATTCGTAGTTAATGTAATTTAATTACATAGTATTTTATTATTTTTTATTACAATATGACTGACTTACAATGTAATTCAATTATTTTATAATTATAATTCCTGGAATAATTCAATTCTAATTCTGCACAACTCTGGTTTGAAGACGATTTTCGTTAATTTTGTAAAATTTTGTAAGTGTTGTCCATTCTATTAGATGTTCTGTTATTTTACAGTGCATTTATTTCTAGCAAGATATTGCTACAAAACAGTACTTATAATGTAGTACACTTTCCTATTCATGTATTTAAAGTTTGGAGCAAAAACGGTTGGAACAACATCCTAGAATAATTTGTCCGATTGCACTAAAATATTTTACAGCGCGAATAAATGCAAAGTTATTCCAAGAACCAATTACCCACGTTATTCGAAGGTCTCGCAGACAATTAACCGTGTGATTCGAAGGCTGTCTGTGTGCCCGACGAGCGTGTGAGAATTAATGTTCCAGAACGAATGACAAAAGTGACCGAAAAACGACAGAAACAGACGAACGCTCCAATAATGGCTGAAACAAATCGCGTTCGCCATCGACTCGACCGGAAACGGAGTGGACAAGGTCCCGGAAACTATTACCCGATCGTTGGTAATCCCATCTGGAAGCTATCCGTACGTACGTCGCGTCGATCGCGGTTCGCCTAACGATGACAAACGGTGGGGGATTATTTGGCGAATCGTAACTTGCCCGGCTCGCCTCGGACCTCGGCGTTATCCCGGCCAGGACGAACGAGTTCAATAAGCCGCAGGATGGACGAGTACGCTGAAAAATGGCGGGTCTTCCTCCGCCACGTGATAGCCGATGTACCCTCCTAAATCTTGAACAGTTCCGCGAATTTTTTCCCTTTTTTGCCACGGTTTATAGTGCACTTTCTTAACCACACCATACATAATTCTTGAGTTCATCAGATATACAAACTGCACTCTCGCTGCAAAGGCGAAAAACCGAAAAAGTATGTCTTTCAGAAAAGTGAAAATATGTTTGTGAACACAATTGGTGTTTCGTTGTAGATACATTAACACGTTCATAGCCCACTCGACATTCATAAAAATTAGACACAATCAAAGCAATATATTTAACAAAAAAAATTAAGATGATTAATTTTTGTGATATTAATTACTGTTTCAAACCTCTTCTATTCGTCAGATCGTAAGGAATTTTTGTACACTCAATCTACCAACGTAAAAATTAATTTTCAATTCTGTATAAATAATTCCGTCACCCAGATATAGGTGACACGGCGATGAAAGTGTTAAATAAGTAACTTGTAATTAACTTGCAATTTTGCCTCAATTGAGGCAAAACTGTCCCCACCGAAGCGCGAACTGTTCCGTTCCAGCTAGCGCCGTACAGTGGGGCAACGAAGACACGAGATATCAGTGAACGCGAGGAACGTGCGCGCTGTATCAAAAAGAGGTTGGTGGGGGAAGCAAGCGTGTGAGGAGCCCCAACCGTGCCCAGCCCTGTTGTAATTGATGCAGAATATTCACATTTTCCATAAAGATCCGCGGTCTAATAATTACCACCCCACTACACCCTCACCGTCTACAAAACTTTACGAGAATATTCCTCCAACCGCTCAAGAGTTAAAATTGAATTCAACAAAATCAAATACAATTTGAAAACCAGTACCACCAGTATCAATAGAACTCGATCTCGACCTCAACGAACCAAAACCCAAACCTAGGAAGCAGAAGTTTACCAAAATTCCGCGAAACTTCTTGAAACTTCACCTCGCGGGAAGTAAAATCGTGTAAGGGCTTCCTGGACGTTTTTCCACGGGAATAATTACGAAAGTTTGATTAGCAAAGTTCTATGGAATTTCGCGGGTATCGTGTACAGGTTGCTGGATCGTTCCGTCAGCGATCCGTTCCTGTGATGATCGGAGGCGTTGCACGGAGTAGCAAGAGCGATGGGGTTTCTCTGAAATGGTATCAAGCACTGTTAACTTCCTCGTGTAGAGAGCCGGTCGTGTGCGATCCGACAAGATAGCTTGTTCTTACGCGAGCAATTTTTCCCGGGGGCCACGATGCGGCCGGAGATATTATTGACACCGGGACTCGAATTGCAGGGGCACGATCTCTCGGCCGAGGCGTTCTTACGTGCCTAGGCGAGGGTAACAGATCTTGTTGAAAGATCCAGATACACGCCGATAACGGGCCGAGAGCGGTGTACTTGACACACCGAGCGAGATTACGTTGCACGTGCAACACGGACGATTCACCGCCAAGCCGCGCCGTACCGGCGAAATGCAGGATGACGAGCGACGGTGCACTCTATCGCTGCGATCCTCGGGCCCAACCGGTTCTGTTTCGCGGGCCCGATTCCGCGTGGGAGTGCTCGCGATTCTCGCGGAATTGAATACCGGGGAGATAACGCGAAAATTCGAGTGCTAGATGCGGTCAACCACCCTGCGCTACTTCACTCCAGAAGTACAGTGATGTACGGCAGTGATGCCAGGAACAACTAAAACTGGTTGTTTTTTCCTCTCCTCCTTTTCCCCTTCCACTATTCCATTCCACTACCATGAGCACACTCCAACGTCCCCTACTAAGATCGTAGACTGGTCACGTGACGTGCCGCGTAACGTGTTACAGTAATTCCTCGATCTAAGTCCATTTTCGGTTCCCTGCCGCGACTTAGATCGCGAAGGGACACTATTCTTTTGTGGCTGCGTCGACCGCAGAATTAATTGAAAAGTTTGAATTATGTAATTCAGTTACGACGTGGTTGAATTACTATGTAATTGAAATTCAATGTAAGTCAATTGTCTGATCGTATTACGATGTAATTGAATTAGCACAACTCTGCTCGAGGCCCGCTTTGATACGAGCCGGCTTACTCTGATCTTTGTCTCCTTGTGGGAGGTTCTAAATACACTATTGCGGTAGAAGATCAAGCAACCCAAAGATCATTGAACAAAGTACAATTTATTTAGAACGCAATTGTAAGGGAAATATAATGTACATCTTAACAGAACGGAGTTTATCAGAAGAGTGAGGAATATATTATCCGAATAAATTAATATCGCATGTCGTGAAGTAATGATTCGCTTTTATTGTATAAACAACTTGAAATCTCATGCTCTGTTTCCATATACTGGGTGTTTAAATCCAAATAGAGAAGAATTAAGTCACACTCCTCGCGGCCTATTTTTGTTCTTACCGATACCATCTTACCGACACTTACGGAGTTCACACTTAAAGTGAAGAAACACCCTTTAAAAACGAATAACTTTCTCAAAATTAGTCCAAACGACTTCAGTATTTTTGAGATATTAGAAGGATTAGTTTACTAGCTAATATGTAAAAGAAATTTTCTTTTTTAATTAAAAAAGGTATATGCTACATGTGCAAACAAAAAGAAACTCGACAATTATTGTTCTCTGAGAAGAATATTTTCTGGCCGATCCTCGTGTGCAACAGCGTTTTACGATGTGGCAAGCGATCAGGATCGCCAGATGAGTCTAAGAAAATTGATTCCCGGATAAGGATCAGGGAGAACGATTCGCGGAGGAGTAACAGGAATTAATCGACCTGGTTCCTGTCCGTAACCAAAGAGCCAATCGTTCAAAGTCACTCGAGCACGCGGCGTCCAGATAAGCTGAACATCGCCTGGCTCGCTTGCTCCTTGCGCTATCGTCGGTTTTTTTTCGTGATCGGACTGTCACGGTACCGATGTGTTCATCATTCATCACCGGAGCGAGTGCACCAGGGGGCGTTTGCACCCCGAGATGTACAGAGAAAAGAATATCGGTGAGAGGAGAGTCCTGGCGTTGAACAAATTCTTGTCCCTCCCGCCAGCCAGGACTCGTCGTTCGTACGAATTTCACGCTGATGCATGGCGCCGCTGGGGGTCCAGCAGCTTTATAAACTGTTCCAAGAAATTGCCTGGTTCCACGTACCGACGGATGCACTGGGACTTTATAGTAGCTGCGATCACCGGCTTGATAAGTCCCGTAAACTTTGAATAATTTAAGAAAATGCGCCAGCGTATGCGCGACTTATAAGAATTATCTGCTCGATCTAAGCGATGAGGACGCACAGTGGCTGGGAAATATGGTCCTCCGGGGCTAACCTCTTCTGCAAATTAATTGCATTACTACACCTCACAGAAAATGCGTTGCCTAGGATGACCAATTAAAAACCGTGGTAGACATTTTGTTTTTCAACGTTTTGTTGTCTCCACATCCCACATCAGAATACAAAAATTAATTTATAAACTCTTCAAACCTGCTAACCACGGGTTCCCAATTTTGCAGCAGGATTGCTGAATTTTCGCGGGTGTAATTGGAGCCATAGAAAATTAAGCTTGATTCGAGCCGCATTTCACCGGTGATCCTTTCCTGTTGCGAACGACATCATTCTCGAAGCGTTGCTATCCCGATATCTCTGCAGCCTGGTCGGCGTGGCCAATTTTTTCCGCAAGCATCGGAGCCGCGGGGTTCGCAAACCCGTGCACAATCGCGGCGTTTCGCCTGCGAGCAGAACTATAACTCACAAAAGTCGGTGTTGCGACCGGGCCATCGGCATTCCGGGCGCGGCGTACGAATAAAAAGCCTGAGGGAAAGGGACCGACCCAGACTGCATCCAAAAGAGAGGAGAGAACCAGAAAGAGACAGAGAGAGAGAGAAAGAGAGAGGGAGAGAGAGAGAGCGAGAGAGAGAGAGAGAGAGAGTGTCGAAATAAAGGTGGAGGAGTCGGGTCCTGATTGGTAATCCCTGGTGCCAACGCCACACTCTGCAAAAAGCTTTCTTTCAAAGCCCCAGGCTTTAAAACAAACACTAAAATCCATAACTCCTCGAACTAACGAGTTTTATTATCTCACAATTCATTAAACAGCAAAATGTTATCACCAGGCTGCGGATTTTTATCCATTTATGGTAGTTCTGCAATTGTAAAATAGAAAACATGTGTACTAACAAACATGAATTTTTTAATCGACAAATTGAACTTATTCCTCATCCTGCTTTCTATAAAATAACCGATGATAGTTGGAGTTTGTATAAAGATGCGCAGTTAGTTATTTATTAATTCGTTAAATTTAAGGTAAATTTGACGATTAAGCTATGACACTAACCTAAAATAAAGCCCACAGGTTTAACATATTGGCTGAGACGTCAGTCATACATGAGTGACACAATATCTTTTTAAAATTATTATGAACATTTATTTGAAATTCAAGATATGAATTTTCAGCGAGAAAAATGTGTTCTTTGAAGAAAATTGACAGAAAATATTCAATGAGCGGCGTACAATTTGCCAAAGCAAATTTGTCAAAGAAAAGGGGACAAGCAATTTTTTCGCTGAATATGTTCATCGTTAAATGTTTGTTCTTTAATATACTTCCATTAAAATTCATTATTTACATCGCTCTCCAAATTGGCGAACATTTGGGACGTAATGTAAATTCAATAAATATCGACGTTAGTATATTGATTTTCTGGCGAACTATAAATTTATTCGTACAGCTAAATTTCAGTTTTTGATCACTATGTATGACAGTAAATTCGAGGAAGGAAGGCAACGAATCCGAAGAGGAACGATATTTTCGAGGTGTGCGCCTGTCCCGACGAAAGCAACGTGAACACGTGCAAACGAGACTCGAAAATTTATTCTCGATGTAGGGTGCTCGAATAAATTCCCATTCCAAAGCCAGTCCAAGCCCTGGCCATCGTTGGCCCGCGTCAAGATTCCACGGTAAATTTCCTGAAAATCGACGTCCGAGTATCCCTGCGTTTATAAATCTCGCGATATGACTTCGCGTGTCGTAGGAATTGGCGAAATTTGAATCCTGCGGATCCATATCCGATATTCTGCAGTTAGAATCCTCTCTCCGTGGTGCTCGAGTCTCGACGCAACGTTACGATTTATTGGAGATTGTTCTTTGAGGAGCATTTATCCGGGAAATTGTTATTTATTGCTAGATTGCGGATCTTTATGCTTTTATATCTCGTAAACATCTCGGAGGGAAACTTAAGCATTTTTATTGGAATTTAGAAGCGCTTTATCCCCACCTTTATGTACTGACAATTTTAGTTGTAGGGTGGTATACTATAATTTAACCCCTTGCACTATAATAACGAGTCAGACTCGTGATAAGAATTTCGAATCTACTAAACATGTATATTATTAATTTCCTTTGAAGCGAAATAAAATTTTATTTTTTTGCTGTCGATATGTAACCATTGGGGAATATACAAGCATATAATAAATTTAGATTTTCTTATGGTTATAAGAAATGATGGACGACAATCTAGTTCTAATCACTGTAACCGTAAAATAAATCATAGTGCCAGGGGTTAAAGCCAGGATTTTTAAATTTCTTTATTAATACTCACACAGTGGATGATTCCGACTACTTATGACAGGCATATATTCAAATATTTTCGTAGACATTTTCTACCACACATTTCTGGCCCTACTACTACCAGATGAATATTAGTTTTGTTACCGGACTTAATATAAATAGTTAATGATTCAGAAAATACCATATTCATAATAACAAAGCTTAAGATTGCTGACCACTGCCAATAAAACTATTTCTAAATTCTTTCGATACTTTTACTATTTAATATTTGGTTTCATCAATTCTTATCATAAATGAACAAAATCCACAAACCAAAAATATCAGAAATAACACATTACCACGAAGTAAATACACCCAAATAATTAATTTCAAATCTCGTTATCATTATATTTAACATAATTACGATCAGAAAACATTCTCAAATGGAATGTGAAGAAAAGATCAAGAGAATATGTGTATATCAATAATAAGAATACATATCACGAAGTAAATACACCCAAATAATTTATTACAAATTGCATATCATTATATTTAACATAATTTCGATCAGAAGACACTCCAAAATGCAATGTGAAGAAAATATCAAGAGAATATGTGAATATCAATAATAAGAATACATATCACGAAGTAAATTCATCTAAATAATTTATTACAAATTACATATCATTATATTTAATATAATTACGATGAGAAGACACTCCCAAATGCAAACATGAAAAAAAGATAAGAAGAATGTCAGGGTAGAAATGAGATTTTGACGTCTTTAGGGACTGGTACAAAATGGCGACGTCCCGAGGAGCGATCCGCAGTGAAATCGGAGCTGGCATTTTTCGCGCGGAATCGTTCGTGAATCGGAGCGAGTCTCATCTTCCCTAGACTTTGGTCCGCGTGTCGTGTTTCATTAAATTACCACGCTCCTCAAACACGGATCCCGGTTTCTTTTTGACGCGATCGTGGCATGCGATCCGGGCCAGATGCGAGCATGCATTTCTACAGTTTGTTAGAGCAGTGCGCGAGACGTTGTTCCGAATGCGGTCCCGATAACTCTTCGTCTTTACCTCTGGTCCCTCTTTCCATCTTTCCCTCTATTCCTCCTCTGTTCCCATCTCTCTTCCGTTCTCTCTTTCCCTGTGTTCCCGCTCTATTAAACGCACGACTTCCACGGAGAGTAACGCGATCGTAGCGATGTTTTCGAGGAAGAGCTCGATTTAAGGCCACCGTACGTTCTTGTTCGAAGGCGAGGAACGTACAAGCGTCTTCCCATGCGCGCTCTCTGTCATCCCCGCGAAGATGTTGTCACTCGAGGCATTAGCCTCGTTTATATTCCTCTTTTCGCCGCCGGACCACCCCAGCAAATCGTATTTCAACTCCGATCGACCATGAGCAATGCTCCCGATGCTCTCGCGTACGTATGCATGCATGCATTATGTGCATCCCCACCCCCCTCTCCGCACCCCCGTGTATTCAATGATACAACGTCTCTCCGCTTCCTTGTAATGATCCCGCCAACGTTCTTCGTAGCCCCACGCTCTCCTCGTTCATGCTATTTATGCCCCTTACTCTCGATTTGTAGACTACGGTGTATATACACCTAAATCGTTTCCCTCCGGATGCTTTTTTAATATCTTGTTATTTACGACGGGAATAAACAATGCCCCACGGAAAGTATCGGTCCCGGTCAAGGTAATTTCTTGCCCCATGAATCAGCCACGTCACTTCCTGTGCCCCTGTTACTCGATGCTTTTCATAAATCCTCGGGGAAACTGCGCGCGGGTAGCAATCTGACTCGCGAATGGAAAATAATGAGATGACGACCACAAGCGATTGGTGTCGTCTTTCCCAGCGTCGGAATTTTTGTGACATTAGGGACTCCGCGTTTAACGTGTTAAAGGAACAACTTTGATTGCAGCCGTTTTATCGGAATACTGCTGTTGCGGTTACTTCCTATGCTCGTCAACAGAGGGACATCGCGACACAACACCTTTCCCGCTACTACCTGAATCTTGTTTGTATATATATACCGTCCTAAACTGTCCTTGCGACATCTCGCGCCCAGTGATGGTATATGGTCTCGGGTTTTTCGCGCATGCGCGACTAAATGCGGGAACGTATGTACGTCTTATGTTTGTGGGGAAAGTAGGGGAGGACTGTTGTCGGCGGTAATTCGGACAGAAGAGTGCAAGATATATTTATATATTATATGTACATACACATCAAATTTTAATATAACATACGCATGTTAAACATTCATATTTTAAAATCGAAAAAAAAATTTGGGAAACTATGCGGGGTGGTCAAGGTACCCCATTTTAGTCCAACTTTGTACTTTACTGACGAGAAAACCGAAACCATATACAATCACTGCCCGCACCTAGGACACCAGTCCGCTAGATAGCCTAACTGGTGACGAGTCCTCTAGCGGGCCTCTTCCTTCTCTTTTTTCCATCTTTTCATTAATTCCAATGCCGCCATAATTGGTGACCCCGACAAGCGAACAACAACGCTACCTTCTGAGCAGAGGAGACGACAACATCAACAAACCACGGACAACGTCGGGAGGACTGGAAGGCGACTACTCCGTCACTGCCTTACCTCAACTACTGCCCGAACAACAGCGACGACTTCTCCCTACTATGCGCTTCTGACGTCATCTTCGCAGCATTATATTGTTTAACGTTTTCGCACCTACATTTGTGCGACGTTTTCGCATCTACATTTGTGCGACGTTCTTCCATTGTTTGCGCGACTATATGAGTCCTACAAGCGGCTTAGGGAGCTACTCAACTTCGTCGATTCGGCAGCATAACTGGCGAGCACACTGATAGCACACATTCCAGCGACCTCCTTGGGTTCCGACGGAGATCAGCGTAATTAGAGGCAAATTTGTCCAGATATCGTTGACCACTAGCAAGGGGGTAATGTGGCGGTTACTTCCTATGCTCGTCAACAGAGGGACATTACGACAACATCTTTCCCGCTACTACCTGAATCTTCCTCGGATTGTATATATGTGGTATCAGGACCCCCCAGACCAAATACTATATGGAGATTAGGAAAAGTAGGAGGGTTCCGTGGGTATGTGTAAGAGTTGATCAGCTACAACCGCGAGAGGGTCCCGGGTTCGATTCCCGGCGCGGAATTCCTCATTTTTCCTAAGATCCTACATATATACCGTCCTAAACTGTCCTTACGACATCCCGCGCCTAAGGCATGAGTCCGCTAGATAGCCTTACTGTGACGAGTCCTCTATCGGGCCTAGGACTAAACGCTTCCTTCTCCTTTTTCCATCTTTTCATTAATTCCAATGCCGCCATACTGCGAAACAGCTGGAGCAGGTAGCTAGCCACTAGTGTGAAGTACAACGCCGGGTACTATTCTAAATTCGCGGAGAGAGCATTAGTTTCGGTGAACCGCCGTTCTTTAAAGTCGACTACGTGCGCTAACTTCCGCAGAAATCGTCGAGGCAAGAGCGTTTGCTACGACTCTGGAGTCCAGTCGGCGATAGAATTCCCGATGCAGCGGGGTCTTCAAACACCGTCGATTTCCGCGTGTTTTCCGTGCGTCGCCGCGACCGTCGGGATTAAAGGACCTGGAAGAAAGCGCGGAAGGGTGGGGGGGGATAAAAGGGACGCTTTGAGCGCAGAGACAGAAAAGCGAGACACCGAGGGGGAAAAAAAGAGTGACCGTGCACTCTTTGTATCTACGCGGTTAATGCGAGCCGAAGTGTTCCGAGTCAAAGCGCAAACACAACCCGACAAAGCGGCCTCTGTTCCACCGTTCCTCTCTTCCTCTCTCTCTCTCTCTCTCTCTTTCTCTCTCTCTATCTCTCTCTCTTTCTCTCTGTCTCTCTCTCTCTCTCTCTCTCTTTCTCTCTGTCTCTTCCTCTTTCTCTCTCCCTCCCTCTCTCTCTCTCTCGCTCTCTCTCTCTCTCTCTCTCTCTCTCTATCTTCGTTTCTCGCGGGCGGTTTCGCGAACCGGACCGACGTGTGTATCGTCCCGAGCAGAACGCACTTGATTCCACTCGACTCGGCTGCCAGAACTTTGAACCCGTCCGAGTCGATTCCCCAGACTAGTTCGAGTGTCGGTGTCGGTTCCCCGAGCACACGGCTTTGGCCCTGTTAATTAACAACCGTGCTGGAAATTCGGCTGGATCACCATTCCGTATCGTTCGCCGGGCCGACATCCGAAAATGGAACGCGATACTGGTACTGCACGTCGTCTGACACAGACGGGACAGTGGAATGCTCTGTACGCTGATGATCAGACTCTGACGAGAACGGGAGCTACTGAGCCACGCCCACTATCAGCGCACTTTACATACAGAAACAGTAGGGAGGTTTTCTACTAGCATTTTTATAGTCTTTAAGAGGGTTATGCATGTTTTAGATTACTTTAGATCGAGTGGGGGTGTAAATTGAACTATGGGATACTAGTTCTGGGCATATCGGAATCAAGGCCAACGAAGCCACGCCCACTTATAGCGCACTTTACATACAGAAACAGTAGGGAGGTTTTCTACTAGCATTTTTATAGTCTTTAAGAGGATTATGCATGTTTTAGATTACTTTAGATCGAGTGGGGGTGTAAGTTGAACTATGGGATAATAGTTCTGGGCATATCGGAATCAAGTCCAACGAAGCCACGCCCACTTATAGCGCACTCTACATACAGAAACAGTATTGATATTTTCTGATACCACTTTCTTAATTTTTAGGTGGGGTCAGCCTGTTTTAGATTGTTTTAGAATATATGAGGTTACAAATCATTGTATGGAGCATTATATCTGGCTCTGTCAGAATCGAGAGCAATGAAGCCACGCCCACTAAGAACAATCCGATTAATGAAAAATAAAACATAGTGACATTAATTTGTCCAAACATTTTCACAGCGCAAAATTAATATTATTATTATTTATTTATAGCTTTAAACCATATAAGGTTCACAACGCAAAATTAGTAAATGCAAAGCATTAATTAATAATCATCATATTCAACAAATATACAGTCACTGAGAGTCTCTCCCGAGTTCGAACAGATCCGATAGACTTCCATCGAAGTCGAATTCGCAAAATTGCGAGCCAGTGGTACAATTTGCCCCAGAACGTTGCCCCGAGGGCAATTCGGACCGTTCTCTCGGGGCAAAGAGTGCTCGTAGCCCCGATGCCATGTCTAATGTTACCGCGATGCTCGTCACGCTCGAACCGTGCTACACGCTGTCACGTTTTCCGCGACGACTTCTCGGTCTTGCCACCACGGGGAATCCAATTTTGGCATGATCCGAGACGGAACGATATCCGGGTCAGCGCGCGATCACAGCTGATCTCAAATATTTGAGGTGGCGAAAAGAAGATTGAAGCTTCAAGTTGAAATTCAATTTCACCACCGTACGACCGCGACACAAAAGAGAGATTGTGGTACGGAGAAGAGGTGTACGCATTGTCATTGATGGGCACGAGGAATCCGTAGGATTTCGGAGACAAAGATTTTCCTTGTGAATGGACGATCTGTTTTTGGCGCTGGCTCCTGGCTGTTGATGTCCTCTTTATGATTGCTCGCTGGCTCTCCAAGCTTATCGCTCGGATATAGGTCGAGAAAACAGTGCCTCGATGATCCTGGAATGAGGGATGATCGCACATCAATTGCAGTGATTTTATCTGCCGACTTTTTGGGATTCGCGGTACCGTACACTTTCTGTAAAATTAATTGGTGATTTAATCAGTTTTAGAAGTTCGGAAAGAAATTCGGGGTTGTAATAGATAATAAATATTAATGTAATGAGAAATAAATCAAATTTTTTTATCATACCTCGGATATGAAAGAAGTTTAATCATTCTCTTCTAAATAACAATTTTAATAGACTGCTGTCACTATAGAAATTGCTGTTACTATTACGAAATTCACTAGGACACCTCTCATTATTTAATAATTAATTTTCAAGCCACTGATCATTTAAAAATCCGGTTAAAATAAAATTAGAAACTGAGGAAATTTAATAAAAGGAACTTAAAAACCACTTTGAATAAAAAAGAATAAATTATAGAGCTGAACAAACTGCTGAATTTTTCAGGAAAATCGTTCATCGAGAAAACAATATCTCTCTACCGAACACTTTCGCAAATTAGTCGGTCCATTTCCATTTGTAACAGTCAAAAATTGCGAGCGCACGCTTCGTTCGAGCAACGTTAAAATTCATCGCTAGCGATTCCAGCATCCTGAAAATTTTTCATCTGTCAAACATCGGAACAGGAAATCTGCAGGGACGCGTGCGAATTTCCGTGTGTGGAATCCACGTTCGTGTCGGCGCGATTAAAATTCCGGGCCATCGTTCATCCCGAATGTTTCTCATGCAATGAGATCCGCTCACCTCGGTTACCAAATAAAACAAAACGTGGTCCGACCCGACCCGACTCGTCTCTTCTCGTCGCGTCGTTTCATCGTAATCCTTTCGCGTGCCTAAACTCTAGACGTCGGACGTTATTGCGTTTCTGCCGTGCGCACGAGCTCGTTCCCAAACAGACAGAGAGAAAGGGTGAAGGAGAGAACGGGAGGAAAGAAAAAAAGAAGTTACGGTGCACGGGTCAGCGGCGACCTCGACCTCGAGGATGCTCGGAGAAAGGTAAGATGAAGGAACCCGAGTTTCAGCGGAGTCTGACACGAACAGTGGGCCAAACTGCGATTCTAACCAAGAAAAAGTCAAAAAGTCAAAAAGTTTATACAATTAATAAATTTTGCCTTTAACACTAAACCTACCGGCCGTTAAAAGTAAACTTGTACGTGCCCCTTTATAAAAATAGCACGATTAAATTTATTTCGATTTTGTGCAATTTTTATTAGAATGCATACTTGAATAAAAAAAATATGCATAAACATTTCCAGCCGAAGCATCTTTATAACTTCAATAATTGCAAAATAAAAAAACTAACAGCGGTCATTTGACCGGCAGTGATAGGTTTAATGTTAACCCTTATAACAATGACCAACATTTTCTACGAGATTCAATAACGGTGCAGTTTATAGTTTCAACGCATATTTTTATGTGCCAAATGTATATTAATCGGTGATCATTCGGAAACATAAAAGATATAATTTTTAAATTCTCTCCACAAGTTCGGAAAAATAGTTTCATTAGAGATACATTTCTATATTTTCATTAGAAACATTGTTTATTTGTATTCGACACATTACAAAGATTTTAATCTTCTTAATAATATAAAAATACGTAATATAGAAAGCTGCCTCTAAAGAACACAATTTTTTATAAAACATTTGGTATATTAAAAGACAATATCTAATTCTGCTTGCCTACAAGACCACATTGAAGTTCGATTAAAGTCTTGACTTAAAACAACGTACTTCAAAGAAGATCTCTGGGTGTTGTATTTCACAACCCTGTAACAGAAATGGACTTGTAATAGAAATCTGCCGCTAACGACCATAATTTTTTTAATAAAACATTCGTTGTATTAAAAGAGAACTTAAAAGAGAATATTCATGTCTTAAAACAGCGTACTTAACACTAACCGTATCACGACCGGTCAAATGATCGGATACACCTTTTATTCCATAATTATTCAAATTGCAAAGGTACAGTAACCCCGCGATCTAAGTCGTGAACTAGCGAAGGGACAATATTCTTTTGTGACCGCATCGTTCGCGCCGAACGTAGAAAAGAACAGCATGCAAACACGGACGTCGCTGTCGAAGGCACAACAAAAAATAGCCTCCTCCTTTTGCAGTGGAAGGAGTACGCCAAGGGACATAGATCGTAATGTTCCGTTGGACTTAGATCGTGAGGTTACTGTACTTCCATTAGAAATTATCAAATAAATTTCTTCATAGAAGCACATATTATTGTAACAAATGTGAAAAATCTAAATAAATTCAGTCCTGTAATTTTTATAAAACAACGCGTGTACCAGGTACATTTTGTGTTCGGTACGGTTAGTGTTAAAAGAAAATCTCTGGGGGTTGTTTTCAATGATCACGTAAAAATCGTAATAGAAAGCCCACCTGTAACGACCATAATATTTTTTTAAAACGTCTGGTCCACCACGGTTTGTTCGGTGCAGTGGATTTTCCCCGAAGATTAAGGATCAATTAATCGCGCGTGATCAATGGCGGCGCGCACTCGCGGGCCAGCAGAGGTCAGCCCGCGCTAATGAATCCGGCAATTAGTTGCCGGGATACGTGCTTGCAATCGCCGTACAAGCGACAGAGCTAAGTCGCCGTGAAATTATGTGCGACCATGGGAAAAGTGCGCATTGTTTTTATCATAGCGTGTGGTGGCACCGCGGGACGCTCGATTGATAAATTGTCATTACAAATGGAAAGGGCAGAGCTAAGTGGCGGTGGGACTCCGCGAAGCATCAATTACGTGGGTAATTGGAAAAGTACGATACACGGTGTTCGTCGAGGATCGATCGATCGCCAGCCTGGACAGCGGAATTATTTGTACAATCGAGAAATTGAATGGCTTCTCATCGATCACGCCTCGTTGCCAAGTCGTTTTGTACAAATTTCCCACAGCGGTTTTTAAAAGCTTTGACGGCATTTGTTCTCGTTAGACTCGCTGTTCCACTGCAGAGAGATTTTCCCCGGTATATGTTTATGAAATTTTCATGTGAACTGTAAATCTGTCGGGTTTCTGGGACGCTTTCTACCTACGGAAAGAATTTTATTTTCCACGAGACTGCGAACCAGGGATAACACTGAATGGAAAAATCTGAAAGGAAGTATCGATTATTGAATGCGATTCTTTAAAAGAGTCGTGAAATAAAGGGAGGAAATGATGATTGAGCTGATTGGAACATTCTTAAAGGAATGAATCGTGCGTAGACTTTTATGTTCGCAGTGCTTTCTGTGCTTTATTGATTTGAAATAATCGAATTGAATTTATTAAAAGAATGATAATGCTAATAAATATAGAAAATAATACTGATTTACAGGGTGAGTCACGTAACGTTTGCACCTCAAATATCTTTGTTGTTTCTAAATATACGTAAAATATGGTAAGGACAAAGTTGAATGGTACAATGGGGGTGACACGATGCAAAAAAATAATAATTTTGTTTTTATGTCATTTTTTTAGAGATATCAAGGTCACCTTGACTTTTTTAAATGGAACCACGCTTTTTTCAACACTTGCAATGATAGTCCCTTTCATTACGAATTCAGTGACTACAATTACTCAAGGTCATTCAAGGTCACGGACAGAGATAACGTATCAGATTTAACATCGATACATGCCTGTAAACGGGCTTTGAAGGAATGTTGAACTCTGTCGGTGACCTTGAATGATCTTGAGTAAGTACAGTCACTGAATTCGCAATGAAAGGGACTATAATTATATTGTGAGGTACTAACATTTGCCACCTCAAATATCTTTGTTGTCTTTAAGGATGCGTCAAATGTCTGAAGGACGAAGTTGAATGGTTCAGTGGGGCTCATACGATACCAAGACAATTTTTGTTTTTTTATCATTTTTTTTAGAAGTTTTTTTATCATTTACCTTCATTTTTTAAAGTGGAACCGCCCCTTTTTAAACACGTACAATGATAGTCCCTTTCATTACGAATTCAGTGACTACAATTACTCAAGGTCATTCAAGGTCACGGACAGAGTTCGACATTCCTTCAAAGCCCGTTTACAGACATGTATCGATATTAAATCTTATACGTTATCTCTGTCCGCGACCTTGAATGACCTTGAGTAATTATAGTCACTGAATTCGTAATGAACGGGACTATCATTGTAGGAGTTGAAAAAAGCGTGGTTCCATTTATAAAAGTCAAGGTGACCTTGATATCTCTAAAAAAATGACATAAAAACGAAATTATTTTTTTTAGAGGCTTCGCGAGGGAATTGCGAGAAATTTTTAACGTACATAGACAGTGTTTTATTGATCTAATTTCAAACAGTGTCGGTCACTGATGAATCTTTGAGGCCGTTTCCTGTCGGCAGGCCAATAATTCGGACAAATGTAACAGCGGCCCTCAATACGGGGCATAAAAGGGCCGTTTATCGTCAGACAGCGAAAAGAAAAGGTATAAGGAACGTCGGTAGGCTCACGATGACAGCGAATGGGCCGAGCTTTTGCATACAGTGACCAATAAGGAAGCTCGTTCTTCCGGCTGCACGGTACGGCCGCTGCGAGTGACAATAATTCAGCTGGTGGCTCGCAGTGGGCCGATAAAACTGATAATTACGAAATATTACGGTCTCGTAATGGCTCGGTATTTTACAATTTGTGTCGGCGCGGTCTGGATGCCGGCCGAGAGCAAACTTTGCCCGATAAAGCAAACAGTAACCGCGAACGATGATAATGTCGCGGGATTTTCATTGAGAACGGCTTATCAAACGCCCCGCAACATTATACCGTGTTGTGCCCGGGGGGTGCGCGTCGTTGTTCGTGAAATGCGATCGATCTAATCTGGTTCAGCGAGCAACCCTAATTTTACTTTATTTTATCTCACCCTGAAATTCCACCGCGTTTCATTGTATGGTAATATTCGGGGCGATGCGAGCCTCGTTACATTTACTTTTATTGTTCGGGGATGTTACTTATCTGTTGGCCGAGGATTTTATGCATTTATGACAGAAACGAATAGATGATATACGAAATGTAACTGATGCTACATGAATTTAGGGATATCGTGTTGCTTTCAATTTAGTAAAATTATTGAGATAAGCGTTCTCATTTCATATCTGTACACTTTCATTTTACATCTGGTTCGTGCAATTAACGTAGACGATTTTTAATTTAAACTTTTCATTTGAAATAATCATTTCAAGAATTTATTTGTAGTTGTATACAGTGTCGCTAGATCAACCCAAAACTGGGTTGATTTTTCTCGCCTCCTCTTCCCCTTCCACTACATGAGCGCACCCCAACGTCCCCCACTAAGTCCGTAGACTGGTCACGTGACGTACTGCGTAACGTATCACATATTACTCTGGTCATCAGAGAGGTGGTAAACTGTATTCACCTCGATTTAACCGATCTGGCGACACTGGTTGTATGTGATACTGGCAGGACGTTCACATAATTCTTTTCATTAATTAACACTATTATTTAAGGAGATACTTCTCAATATAGTATGGACCGTTCAGTGACATACGTTGACCTCTGCGTCTTCACTCGCTGATTTCCATTGCTATTTTGTACATCTGTAATTTTTGTGGATTCTTTGAACAGTAACAACGAACGTGAAATAATATGTTAAAAATTTGGATATTTTGAACTACATTTTCTTACTAGTAATATACGATTCAATTAAAATTGTTAAATGTAGATACAGCAAGAAGCCATTGTTTAAGCGACATGGAGGTAAGAGACGTTGGCACGAGTGGTTTTAATGAATTCACTGGAAGAAGGGAGAAGTGTATCGCAGGTCGATGAAAGAAGTAGAGGAATGTGCGGGGAATGTTAGACCCATGTTGCGTGCTCTTCGGTATTGGGTTAATTGCCTGCTGCGTGAAGCGAACGACACAGAAATATTTCCTGCGATTATCGTTCTCCAGAAATCGATAGGGAGACGGTGGCGGAATCTTATTGGCTCTTGGATTCTTCAAATGCTGCGAATACGCAGTTAAATAGATCCTAGAGGGCCTTGAAGAGTCCATTGATCGATTTAAAAAAAAGTCTCATTGCAGTACGCATTAAATTGCTAACAAATATTGAACTGTCAGAAACTGGTTAGAATGTCTGTTCATGGCCGACTGTTTCTACTTACTGCAAGTATTCAAATGCTTCGAATTTGCGATTTAAAGACCGGTCACAAAATCCAGCTGAAAGAAGCATCAAATTTAAAATAATATTGATTAAACAATTTAAACTGTTAAAAACTGGTTAGCATGTCCGTTCATGGTCGACTGTTTCTACTTACTGCAAGTTTTCAAATCCTTCGAATTCGCGATTTAAAAACCGGTCAAAAAATCCAGCTGAAAGAAGCATCACATTTAAAACAATATTGACCAAAGAATTTAAACTGTTAAAAACTAGTTAGCACGTCTGTTCATGGTCGGCTGTTTCTACTTACTGCAAGTTTTCAAATCCTTCGAATTCGCGATTCAAAAGCCGGTTACAAAATCCAGCTGAAAGAAGCATCACATTTAAAACAATATTGACCGAAGAATTTAAGCAGTTAAAAACTAGTTAGCGTGTCTGTTCATGGTCGGCTGTTTCTACTTACTGCAAATTTTCAAATGCTTCGAATTCGCGATTCAAAATCCACCTACAAGAAGCATCAAATTCAAGCTAATATTGACTGCAAATATTTGATCTGTTAAAAACTGGTTATCGTGAATGTTCATTACCGACCATTTCCGGTGACTGCAACCGATAACCGTGGACTCTGTGCTTCGACTAAATATTCCATGTCCCTCCAAAATTAAATCTGCAACTAAAAGAGCAAATACACTGTCAACGTATACTAGTAGTGTGCAAGCTCGCACTGCATTTTGCATAAATACGGTGCTGCCCGCGGAACAGACGACCCTGCATTATCGCGATCCGTGTTCAACGCTTTCCTCCATTTCAGCTGAATTACTGAAACCATGACTGCGTCAAATATGTCGCTCCCACGAACAAACACGTGGCCCAACCTCGTTACATATTAATCTACGCTCACTATTATCTGACTTGATGATGCCCGGTGTGTGCCTGATCATTTGTCAAACTCATTTTCCTTGGCAACAGAAGTTCATGCAAAACCAGCCTGGTCTCATCCATTTTTCCATGATCACTCCTCTGTCGATTGTAAATTTACTGTGTGGAAAGCTTATATTTCTTTCGTTAGGTTTGTGGTTGGGGATGGAACTTTTTAATGAACTGGACGGATACAAAATTCGAGGACTATATCAATGAAAAATCATCTCAGGTTCTTACATGTAATTCTTAAAATTTCACTACATAAAAATTATTAAAAAGACTGTGTTACATAAAAAACAAGCTAAAAGATATTTTGTTCAAATGTCACCACATCCACATTAATAAAATGACTGTGTTACATCAAACACAAGCTAAACGATATACTTTTTAAATGTCACTACATACAAATTAATAAAAAGACAGTGTTACATAAAAAAATCTGCTAAAATATATATTTTTAAATAACAATCCCAAAAGAAATGGTTTTATTGCATCACTGTGCGATGATTTTGAGGTTCCCAGCTAAATCTGCAATTGCCACTGAAAACATAGTATATAATTCTAATGCAGAAGCAAGAAATTTCAGAAAACTACTACACAATCGTCGTTGCACAATTTTCAAGATCAAGGTTCATGCACAATTTTAAAAAGGTTTTTATTTATTTATTTTAAAGGGTTGAACGCCATAATACTTCCCTCGAACATGCTACAACCCACAGCAGAGTTACTTGAACCTTATCCAAGTCCCATCCGAGTGTCCTGCATGTAAATTAGAATGCCCGTGAATTACTATAGTCGGGCCCACGTTAAATACGTGGGTTCGTGGAACAAATGCGTGGCCCACCCCGGGTTACGAGTTAATCGACGGCCCCCATTATCCGTGGCGCAAACACGTAGAACAGTCGGGAACAGAGTGTATCGTGTGTCGTCAATCGACACCCCGAAGACCTCCTACGTCTCTCCTTTCCTTGAAGAGTATCGAAACGCGCGATCGGGTTCCCTGAAAGCCGATTGAATTATTGACATGGCGCGACGCGAATCGTCAAACAGCGTCAAACGTCGCCTCGCATCGAGGCTCGCCTCGCACCGATGCGAGGTGACACTTGCGCTACGAAATTTGGCACGGTTCCACGTATTGTTTTCCGAGAACGCGTGATCGATCGACAACGGTGAAAGCATAAGGTATCCACTTCCCAGGGAAGAGTCGGCCGGTTGCGTGCCCGTAATCGGAACCCGCGCATCACGGGATCCTAAGTGCCCCGAGCGATTATTTGCGCATAACTTCGCGGACCCTGTCTAACCTAACACCGACCGGTACCGGCTTACACGATGTTAACGTTATGCGGATCGAATGGGAATCGCAGGAGACGACAATTGCTCTCGGGGAAATAAAGAAAGAATTTCTTGGCTCTGAATAAGGAGCAGTAGACTGCGGATGTTTATACGTTTATTGTATTTATATACAGTGAGTGTAAAAAGTATTCGTACACCTTTTAAAATCAAATAACTTTTTTAAAATTAGACCAAACGACTTCAGTTCTCTTGAGATATTAAAAGGATTATTTGGTGAACTTTCTTTTGAAGGACCAGATGTTTTTAACTTTTTTGAACTCTTTTTGAACTCTTTTTTATGTAAATCTGTGGATATCGATTGTTATTGTTAGGAATTCACTGGTTTATAAGTTATACGCGTGTAGACACGAGCAATTTAATATTGGATATTCGTTGGGTGGTAGAGGTAGGACTGTTGAGCGCATGCGCTGGACAGATGGTGGGTGGTCAGCGCATCGGCTAAGTAGTACTGAGCGGTATAGCCCAATTTGGTTTGAGGTTAGTTAAAAGTGTTCAACTTTACACGCGTATAACTTCTGAACCAGTGAATTCCTGGCAATAAGACTTTCATTTTCGGTGTTTTCTCGTCGAGACCTATAGGACTACATAAAAAAAGTAAAAAAAATTAGTCCTCCAAAAGAAAGTTTAACCGATTATTTTACTAGGTAATATGTAAATATTTTTTTTCTAAAAATTGCTATCGGTCGAAAGCATACTACAAATCTAAAAAATACAAAGTTGAGTCAACATGTTTTTATTGACATTTAATGGCCCGATTCGTCCTTGAGACCGTATATAATCGACTATGGACGATCGTTTTTTAATAGAACCAATGGAATAACGATTCTGGAGCGAAGTTAAAAAGTTTCCGTTGCCATAAGCACCCTCAAACAGGCGTTTCATTTAAAAGATCTAGGCCTCGTTGAAACTAACCAGTCGAGAGGTCCTTATCCAATAATTAAACGGGGCCGACGAAAAAAATGCATGAAAAAGTTCGAGATAGCGAGAGCGTGGCAAAGGCTCCGGTCGCCTGATCAGATACGGCATTCGTTCTGTCGGGTATAATCATTGACTTTAATTAATTTTTTCTCTTTCTTTCGGATTGGTTTCAGAGCGAGTTCGAACCCCAGTGTCACGTGTTCCGGACGAAACAGTTGCGCAAGCCACGACCGTGCCATTTGTGCCATCAGGCGGTGATCAAGCAGGCGTCGTGTTGCCGAGGTGAGTCGATAAACTGGTTCTCTGTAGCTTTGGTGACTGGGAAACGCAGACATTGCCCAGCAAGTGAACTTGGTCGGTATACCGTAGTGGTGGATGGTAAAAGCGGAACTGCGAGTGAGCGGTTTGTTTCAACTAGATTTTTCACGAATCAGCGAGTAAACCATATTGCCTCATAATTTCTCTTGAAAAGAATATTCAATCTTGAGTCAGTGCTGCAACTTGCAATGTTTTTTTAAAAATTTGTGCATACACTTGTTGATAAATGGGAAAATTGTTATGGATTTTTATTTTTTTCGGAAGATTTTTTGAACGAGCATAGGAGTGGTAGAATTATTAGTTGTGCAGAAGAGCACATTTACGGTAGATTTTGGATATGAATTTCTATTATGTTTTTCTCATTACACTTGCAAAATATACATCATATTTGTTGTAGAAAAAATATTCCTTTATTTGAAAGTAATAATTTATATTTTTTGCTATCAACAATTGTTTTCTACTATTTTTCCTATTCAACAGAGAATTAGAAATTAATATGCTTGTGGTTATGTTCGTGATAACTCTTCAACTCTTTGATCTAGAACAACCAAACTTAAGGACTCCAACGAAATATTTAGTTTACTACTTAATTAACTCAATATACGTCATTTTTGTGTATATTTTATCTGGCATAAAAATGGACATAGCCTAGTCGTTATTAGACTGTGGATTTTATGTATTTATGACAAATACGAGGTAGTGTAATGTATTACCTTGAAAACATTAAACTAATTTAAGAACCAATATATTTTCAATGTATTAACGTTTTTTCAAAGCATGTCTTGTTAAAGAAAGAAAGAATTTCCTGTATGGCTTCTGTTTTAGCAATGAATCCAGACAATTTTTATTTTGCATAAAGATCCACAGTGTAATCATAAGACTATGGATTTTTCTGCACAATAAAGATTGCCCGAGTCAGTTGTAAAACACTAAAAACAGATAAGAATGTACCTATTTCTTCGTTTAATGATTTTAATATGCCGACAATGTTGTTTATATTTTTATTTATATTTTATTTATATTTTATTTCTATTTTATTTATATTTTATTTATATTTTATTTATATTTTATTTATATTTTATTTATATTTTATTTATATTTTATTTATATTTTATTTATATTTTATTTATATTTTATTTATATTTATATTATTAATATTTTTAAATTCTACTAAAATCTTCACAGTTTACAATCCACAGTCTGGTATAATCATCATCAATTATATCACCCAATGGTGTCTCTTCATTGATTTGTAAAAGTATTTCGTCAGACTCGCGAGGTTGAAGAATTTTTCACGGTTGCACGGGTTTGAAACTAGTCGGACAAGTGGCGACCGGTCAGAAACCGCTAACAAATCGTTCTTCTTGATTACAGTGTGCAAGTACATCTGCCACAAGACCTGCGAGGACAAGGTAAGCGCACACCGATCCCTTCACCTTTTTCGCTATGGTGGTCCGGCAAGTAGGATCGCACGGTTCCCCGTCGCGTTCGCTTCTAAACGGATTAGTATCTGCGATCGCGTCGCGTCTTCTCGGAAACTTTGTGACAGAGTCGAGAGCACTTCCTCGTACATGAAGAGGCTCTCGCAGCATCAAGCTCGCGAGAGCTCGTACTTCCTGGTACTCAAACAAATCTGCCGTGCCTCGAACATGCGAAACAAAACGTTCCGCGACAACGCCGCGGCAAACTCCGCAACGTTGTTTCTGCAGTTCGAGAGTTTAATTCGTGCACGGAAATGAATTCAATAAATTACAGTCAACCATTCCCACTGAAACTACGAATATAGATCGACGTCGTCAGCTTTGTATACTACACGGACAATAGCGAGCCGAGTTGAAAATTGTTTGTTAGAGGTTATTGAGAGGGGCAATACGTTTAATAAAATAGGGGATCACTCGAGCAATGAAATTGCAAGTTTCTGTTCTGTGCTGTTCGTGAGTTTAATTTTTGCACAGAAATTATTTCATTAAATCGCAATTTACCGGTTCTACTAGAACCACGAAGGTAGATCGTCATCGTGAGTTTTGTGTGCTAAATGAACAAAGACGAGTTGTTTAGAAATGTTTGAGGAATCAAGCGATTAAGAAAATAGTTGGTTGTTTGAGCCATGAGGTTGCAAGTTTCTGTGTTAACTCCTCCAATTCGAGAGCTTAATTTGTGCACAGAAATTATTTCCATAAATTACAGTTAACCCATTTTAGAAGAACCACGAATGTAGATCGCCATCGTGAGTTTTGTGTGCCAAATGGACAACGACGAGTTGGTTAGAAATTGTTGAGGAATCAAGCGATTAATAAAATAGTTGGTTGTTCGCTCAATGAAATTGCAAATTTCTGTGTTAACCCCTCCACTTCGAGAGCTTAATTTGTGCAGAGAAATTATTTCCATAAATTACAGTTAACCCGTTCTACAAGAACCACGAATGTAGATCGTCATAGTGAGTTTCGTGTGCTAAATGGACAACAACGAATTGGCTAGAAATTTTTGAGGAATCGATCGTTTAATAAAATAGTTAGCTCTGCGAGCAATGAGATTGCAAGTTTCTGTGTTAACGCCTCCACTTCGAGAGCTTAATTTGTGCACAGAAATTATTTCCATAAATTACAGTTAACCCGTTCTACAAGAACCACGAATGTAGATCGTCATAGTGAGTTTCGTGTGCCAAATGGACAACGACGAGTTGATTCGAAATTTTTGAGGAATCGATCGTTTAATAAAATAGTTAGCTCTGCGAGCAATGAGATTGCAAGTTTCTGTGTTAACTCCTCCACTTCGAGAGCTTAATTTGTGCACAGAAATTATTTCCATAAATTACAGTTAACCCGTTCTACAAGAACCACGAATGTAGATCGTCATAGTGAGTTCCGTGTGCTAAATGGAGAACGATGATTTGGTTAAACATTTTTGAGGAATCAAGCGTTTAATAAAATAGTTGGTTGTTCGAGCAATGAGATTGAAAATTTCTGTGTCAACCACTGTTCTATAAAATCGGGTAATGTTAGATTATTCGCGTGTGCATTGCTGTCACTACGGAATCGTGTGTTTTAAGCACTGTGTGGTTGTAGAATTGTGAATGTCCACCCTTCTACACCTGGAGGGACAGATACGCGTTCGAGGAACGGTACCGGAAGCGATCGGTAGCCACGCCAGAGATCGTGGTTAACAGATGCATCTTAATTCGAGCACGCCACCGGTGGCGTGGCCGATGAGATTCCTCGGTTCTTCGAAGTCTCAGCCGATATGGCGATGCTGGATCCTTGTAAGCTTGTGTACACTAGTCGACAAAATTACGAGATATCCTGAAATTTTTCAGGGAAATGTCTTCACGTTGATTTTTCTGTTGAATCCATCGCCTTTGCAAGCAATGGCGACAGAATTGTTTGTCCAGACTTCAAAATGAATTTCTGCGCTGATATACTCAATGCGCAAGATTGGTTAGGCTTCGCAGAATACTTGAAAGTTGAAAGAATACTCAGCACTAACTCTGAACTGGTATTACCATTACAGGCTGTGTACACTAAATTTCGCTACTGTATTAGAGGACAATTGAAAATATCAAGTTTCTTTAACTTCTTTAGAACATTTCGATTTGTTAGTCTTAACCCTCTGCGGACGCGTGTCTGCTGACAGTTGTCCAAGCAATTTTACCGTTCTGCGACTGCGAATAATTTTTAACCATTAGCACTCGAGTGGTGACTCTGAGGCACCACTAAAAATTGCTATACCATTGTTCAAGATATTGTTTACATTATTAAATTTACATTCAATACATTAGTTACCAAACATTTAAGTATTGTATGAGGTATTATATCAGTCTCATTTCTCCAAAATGAAAAAAAATCATATAGAATGGAAATATTCTTGATCGAAAAAAAAGATTGGTTTTGAAGTTAAAATACCGAGTGCAAAGGGTTAAAGAAATTATTACTTCCAAAAAATATTTACTGAACACAACTCGTGCCCTTTCATTTAATTTATACACTTAACTCTTCAGTAGGCAATTTTGTTTAACAAGAAAAATTTAACCCAGACCCACCAAGAAGCATGCTAAAAATAATTCCCGTCTGCTATTGGTTAAATTATATATTTGAAAGTATCTGAGAAAATTTATACAGAATTTTTGAGAGGTTCTAATATGATGCTTCGTAATCTGAGTAATCACTGTATCACTTAAGAGTTAAAATATATATTACAATTGGACTGGAGATCTTTATGCAAAATAAAAATATTCTACATCGGTTGCAAGAAATAGGAATTAGGAATTTCTTTATTTCTCTAACAAGTTCAGTAGGTTCGATATGATATATTAAGACTCTTCGATCCTTTTAGTTTCTCTACCGATTCAAACTACAGTTACTCATTTTTATCATAAGTGCATAAGATCCTCCGCGGTATAATTATAATACAATTGGCACATCCAGTTATTTTCCTTACTATGAAAGTTCTGTACCTTGGAACTGATCGAACTTGGGTATTGGCCCAAAAGCAATTGTCAAAGTGTTAAAAAATATTTTGCCTAGTCGTAGCTGAAAGAACCTGTTCCTTGTCTGTGTCCATGATATGAATTTCTCTTTAGTCGTTGTTCCGTCGATTTTCAGTGTGTTTTGCAATTTTGCCGAGCGGCGTAGATCTCGGGCTCTGCCGGTTGTGTGAAATGCGGTGTGGGTTCAGTCACCGGGCAGGGCACGAGCCTCACTTACCTTGCCTTCTTCGTATCTCGAGGCACTCGTGTGTCACATTCGCGCACACACATGCACACACACAGGCAAACACATCTTACCGCGAGGCAGCGGAGACAGAGAGAGACTATAGCGGAAGGATGAACGCTGTACGTCGAGGAGAACGTGCCTGAGACAGTGGCAGAGAGATAGATGGAGGGACAAGAAGACTCTAGAAAGAACGAAAGAGAGAGAAAGGAAGAGGCACGACTTCCTTCTGCGAGTGCCGGAACGTCGTTTGTTACGATGGTTTTGTGGCACCGCGAACAAAACGGTCGGCCCGATCCCTTTGATACGTCCATTTTCGACCGAGAGCCTCCATTAACGGAGTGGAATCTATCCGCGAGGATCTGTTTTCTGCCCGCCGGGTGAAAGCGCAAAAGAATTCGCGAACCGAGCACCCGTGCAGCCGGGCGATTGACATTTAAAGAGAGCCCGCGAAAAAGACGATGCTGATAGTCTTGTCCCGTAGTCGATGACTTTCGCTTGAACTTGTCATCGATGCCGGGCAATTAGCAGCGCCTGCCGCTCAACCGAGAGAATGACATTTCGATCGAGTAAAAATGCCGGAAGGTATAAAGTTTAATTAGCTAGATTCGACCGATAGATTAAGGCATAGGGGTACGATCCGACCGGCCCGGCGGGATGGCTACTTGAATATCCAGTTCTACGCCTGATTATTGAGCCCGTTTTGTTCTGTCACGATTATTCGAGCCGCAACTAAAACGAGAACAATCCTAGCCTAATTGGTGATTCGCCTAACCGTTTCCTGATATTAATGAGGGGAAACGGGTGAAACAAGATGAGGATCCGCGGCATACAGCTTTGGTAGAAAGTTTCTTACGGATCCGGGCATTTTTGTTTGAATAGTGTAACGATTTGGGTGAATATTGGATGATTGGGGGTTTTGAGCAGGGGATAATCTTAAAAAATAGTATTATACATGTGTACGTTAAGAAATTATGTTTCGGGATTTTTGAGCAATTTTACTGAAACAAAAGAAGGGGTGCCAAAAGGAGAGGGATATCATATGAAAGAATTGTAAAATAGAAATGCACCAAGCGGTATAATTGAAATAGAAGAAGTGTACCAAAAGCAAGAATTGTAAAAGAAGGAGTGTACCAATGGAACAAATGGTAAAAGAAGGAGTATGCTAAAGAGACAAATTATAAAAGAAGAAATGTACAAAAAGCGAGAATTGTAAAAGAAGGTGTGTGCTAAACAGATAAATTATAGAAGAAGAAATGTACAAAGAGCAAGAATTGTAAAAGAAGGAGTGTGCTAAAGAGACAAATGGTAAAAGAGGAAGTGTGCTAAAGAGACATATCATAAAAGAAGAAATGTACAAAAAGCGAGAATTGTAAAAGAAGGAGTGTGCTAAAGAGACAAATTATAAAAAAAGAAATGTACAAAAAGCAAGAATTGTAAAAGAAGGAGTGTACCAATTGAACAAATGGTAAAAGAAGGAGTGTGCCAAAGGGACAAATTATAAAAGAATAAGTGTACAAAAAGCATGAATTATAAAAGGTGGAGTGTACCAGTGGAACAAATGGTAAAAGAAGGTCAAATGGTCAAAGGGTTAAATTATAAAAGAAGAACTGTACAAAAAGCAAGAATTGTAAAAGAAGGAGTCCACCAAAGGAACAAATGGTAAAAGAAGGACCGTGCCAAAGGGACAAATTGTAAAACAAGAATTGTATAAAAAGGGAGAGTAGTAAAAGAAGGAGTGCACCAAACGGAAGAATTGTGAAGAAAACAGTTGCTAAAAATTGCGAACTCCTAACCTATAAAAAGGAGTACAAAATGCCGAGAACTGCAAATGGAGAAGGGTACCCGGTAAAAATAGTGAAAAAATCTGCAAAGGTATGTATTTTCCGTGCAGAATTCTTGCGATGCACCGTGTCCTGCAACTTTCTAGCGCAAGTGTACACGAAGGGCCCAACGAATCATCTATCCAGCGACCGGCGGAGCTAAGATCGCGGAGGTCGTTAGCAATTCGGGCTTATTAAGTTTACAGGCATCGGCACGAACGTTATTACCCTTTCGGGGAGGTACAAAGGGGACCGACCCCCAGTCCTGCATAAGAATTCCTGGCGGGTCACGTCCGTTCTGGACGTTTTGAAATTCGAGGCAGCTCGTGGTTCCTTCCAGGAGTCCTCGACATCTCGAACCTCCTCTTCGCGGTATTGTGGAACATCAGCCTTCGCGTATGATGTAATTCGTCACGGACATGGTGACGGGGAGATTATTTGTTCGGTCGCCTTGAACTCACCATGGACCGCAACGGTCATTAGTGTTTGAGATCACTGTGTACATTAAGATAGCTAATTGCGTGAACTATTCGGCCGTTCTGTAAACCCGTGTCGCAATTTAGTGTGTGCTTATTCGTGGGACTGTTAAAGGGATCCTGGACCGTGACTAATTGTGCCATTAATTTGATGGCAGCCTATTGGTCTATTTTCGCGAAATTAAGAGAATTTTTGTAGTATTTCATTGGTACAAAGTGCTCCTTCGTATTGGGAATTAGAATTTGGAAATACTGTGTGCGAGATAAAATGTTTAATATTAAACTTATCGGCTATTGACATTGATCGGTATTCCTTGTTTCACGAGTTTGAGAAGACTCAATTCGTATAGATTTTGCAGAATTCTTATTTATTGGCAAGAGTTCATGAGGATGACAAGACTGCATAGTTTTTATTGTAATCAAATCTTGAGTAAAATCAATCATCAGCCCATGGAAGAGTACTTGTAACTCTAACGATTAGACTGCGGATGTTATGCATTTACAAGAAAAATGAGTAAGATAAATTTGAAACAGTAGGATAAAAATAACTATAGAGTCTTTATACGCACGCGTCAACAAAAACAAGTCATATTCTTTATTATAATTATTCTCAGTAGTCAGAAACACTTTTCTTTGTTCTTGGGAACACACGTCCATGCAAGCACACACTTCTAATATTCTCAACGCTCATCAGAGGCCGATACATTCACACAAACAAACACATACCGCCAAATACAAATGTACATACTTTCCAACAGAAACAGTAAAACGAAAGAAGAAAATGCTAATTTTGCACAAAGATCCACAGTCTAATAATAATTGTAAGATGAAAAACCTGACCCTAAAAATAAGAACTAGACAGTGTCCACGGTTTTAATTTAATCCCGAGCTAATAAAAGTGTCCTTTAATAATTTTAACTTGAATAGTTTGAGGTTGGAGATGAGCAGTGGAGATTGTCTATGTTATTGATAGAGATAGTAGACAAGGAAGATGCAGTACGGTGGGTTCTATTATTCCCCGGGTTCTGATTACTTTCGAAATTTATTTGCAACTGCGCTTCGAACGCAGTGGCGCATTCTGTTCATTATCTCCGGCGGCTGTGTATTACTGTGCTATCCCTACAACGATAGAAATTGTCCAGAAAGTACTGTTATCTGCAGTCCCCTGTAACATTATAACGCTACTGTATACACGAAGGAGCGATGCATCACGGCACGTATCTCGCCAAGATAAACCGAGGTATGTGTGTGAGAAGGTATTGATATCATCGCTTCGCCATAACGCCTCGTCTCCAGGAATCGCATCCGAACCCGTTGAGCTGAGAACCGCTGCGCCCCGTGGAACGAGCTCTAACGAACATCATTCGTCGAATATGGAGAACCAGGTGTTTCCTTGAGATCGAAGGTCATCACGTTTCTTTTCATCACGTCCTCCCGGCGAACTTATAAACTATCCTGCTAGGACACCATCTCTGAATTAGGGGGCCTAATGATCTTTCGAACGCCATCGCTTTGCCAAACATTTCGAGTTTTGGCTGTGGGGTCACCATTCGACGATTTTATCGCTCGATTAGTTTGAAATCAAGATAACTAACACCTAATCGACCGAGGAACTAAGAATAACTAACCTCTTAATGAAGAAACTTGTGATTTCCATCAGATTTTCATCGCCCTGTAGAAACTCTAAGTCTGACATGGAGAATTCGAAAATATTGATGAAAATTGTGATCATTATTTTGAAAAGTGAGGAATGTTTTCGGGAACTAGAGTAGTTGATGAAAGTAGAGTTTTGCAAATTTTGTTGCATAAACCTGTGATTGCTGCTAGCAAAGAAGCGACCATCAGATTTGAATCGCCCTGTAGAAGCTCTAGGTTCACGAAACGTTCACTTTGAAAATAAATTTTTTTTTAGAAAACAACGAAAAAAAAGTAGAGTTCTGAAAATTTTGTTGAATAAACTTGTGATTGCTGCTGGCAAAGAAGGGACCATCAGATTTGAGTCGCCCTGTAGAAGATCTGGGCACGAAACGTTCACTCTGAAAATAAAATTTCTCTTAGAAAACAACGAAAAGAAAGTGCTGTTCTGAAAATTTTGTTGAATAAACCTGTGACTGCTGCTGGCAAAAAAGGGACCATCAGATTTGAATCGCCCTGTAGAAGCTCTAGGTTCACGAAACGTTCACTCTGAAAATAAAATTTCTCTTAGAAAACAACGAAAAGAATGGTGAACATTTCCAGAAATTACGGAGCTCCGCAAAAATAGCCAATCCGAAATCTTCATTAAAAAGTGCTCAGGACCTTCGTACCCGATCCTCTCGCCAGGACAGCCAGGAATTCCAAGGGCCGGTTCCACCGGCCATTAAATTCTCAAACACCATTAGCTCTCCAAACATCAAAGCCGCGTTTTCGGCTAGGTGTCGGGCATCGGCTCCGCGTGATCGTTGAGCTCGATTCGCTCGCAAGAGGATCGACAGCTTGTTCCCGATACGCAAACTCCTGTGAAAGCGTCCTTGTTCGCCGGGGCACGGTCATCTTTGCGGTGAACTGGTAGCCTGGTGGAAGAGGGAGGAGCCCGGGAACTCTAAGCTGAACGAGCAAGCCCTTTTAGTGGCCTCTTTGAACCGGGATCCGCAACCGGGGCTTATGCTAGCTTGGCCAGCTCTCGCTCTCTCGGATTCTCACCGGTTGCTTTTGGCTCTCTTGCTCTGCCTACGTTCGTGCGGTGGTGCATCGACCGTCCAACCGTTGTAAACCGCTGGTCACCATCTCGTCCTCGCCAAGTACGAAACCCGCGGCTACCATACCTGGTGGTAGCCACGGTGTGTACCCGCCGCCTCGGCCTTCCAAGATTGTAAACAGCCCGGCAAGAACCGGGGAAACCAGACGATGGGTAACGCTGGTCCACCGTTCGTTCGTTCCCTCGGCTTCTTCCTCCTTCGTCCCCGTTCATCGCACCCGGCACGCTTCTTTATCATACTTTTCTTTCTTCGACGCGAGACCGGAGACCGTCCAGGTGCGCCGACGGTATTAATCCACGCCCTTCGACGTTCCTACGCGACCGGTGTTAAGGGGGTCCGCACTGCCATCCTGGTCAGACATGGTTTGCCTCGTTCTATAGACGATGGGGAGGAGAATATATTGACAATCTTAGATTGTCTAGTTACTATTATTTTTAATATCTAGTTATTAGAATTTTGGCGGCAGTTGAATTATGAAAAGATGGAAAAAGGAGAAGGAAGCGTTTCGCGTCCTAGGCCCGCTAGAAGACTCGTCGGTAAGGCTATCTAGCGGGATGTCGTAAGGACTGTTTTAACACGTTGACTGCCAGGCGCAATTTCCATGGTTTGCCCAAGGCGCCAACGTGAATTTTTCATTATGCGATGCATATTATGTTGAAATATTATTTGCAGCAAATAAAGTGAGTTATGAAATCATGCTTGAAGCATTTTTCGTGCATTCATTTCTTCAAACCATTATAGTAACAGTGGTATTATTGAAAAATTTATCAGTATCCATTTTTACTCTAATTATGTACTTTAATTATTTGCTGCGTCGCCGGTCACCGGTGGCCCCCACGGCGCTGTAGCCAAGTCGAGTGCCGGTCACCGGTGACCCTCATGGCAGTCAACGTGTTAAGACGGTATATATACAAACAGAGGAAAATTCAGGTAGCAGCGGGAAAGGTGTTGTCGTAATGTCCCTCTGTTGACGAGCATAGGAAGTAGCCGCTACAGAATTATAGAAACGACAGTAGTTGTCAAGAATAGAGTGTGGCATATTGCTTCGGATGGGCGTGGTCCTTTGTGTCCACCAAATATTATCCAGCCTATAGAAAAAAATATTGTAAAGCTTCTCCAGATGGGAGAATTGTCATTAAAAAGTTCTAAAGAGACTTGTGATTGCTCTTTGAGAAAGTAAGAAAAATTCTACAGTTTAGACGTGGTTCGACGACCACCAAATTTTTACCGCCCGATAGAAGTTTTAAGAGGGCGGAAAGACGCTCCCGTTTGTTTCATTGCTCTCGTTTCCCGTTCGTTTTGCCCACTTACTAGCACTCGTCCCCGTAGCTTCGTTAATTTACAACCTGGCCGTATATTTCCTCGGCGAGCAACAGACGAATTCTCAGGCTGACAGGTTGGATTCAGGTATTTCTGCAGCCACGGTAAATAATTAGCCTGTTGTTCTTTATTGAAAATAAAAATTATTTCCATCATTGCCTGTGAAGAAGATTCGAAGTCGACAATAATATATTCTTAAATTATTTTTACTGTTTGAAATTGCACCAGCTGGTTTTTGTCATGAATGCATTAAATCCGAAGTGTATAAATAACAAAGGATTAGAACAGCATCCTGTCGAGGGTATATATTACGATGCTAACGAACCGTCATCGCGTTTTACTATCCTCCCCCTATTCACGGGCAACGTGAAAGCATAATTCCTTACATAATGGCGATAAATCGATGGTTAGAAGGATGCGCACGGCCGTGTCCTCGTAAATTGCGCCTACTTTCGCGACACGATGCACCCGATCACGGATGTTATTAGCTATTAGACCAGCCGCAGTCAATGTCACGACACCGCGAGAGCCTTCTTTTACGTTCGTTCACGATTAGTCGAGCGTCTCGTCTTACTCCGCCTCGATCCTCGTCGTTGATCCCCCTATTCGCTCGATCAATAGCCCCGACCCCGCTCCGAATCCCGTTACAGCCCTCGCACGCGATCCAATCGATTTTCATACCGCGATTCGAAAATCCGCGCGATTTATCGGCTCGCAAATCTATCATCCAAATGATCAGCACCGGTCCCTCGTAAATAATCGACGCAAAAGTGGACTCGGACCTTCTCCAATCATTTTCTTCGAAAGATAAGCAGCCTCTCTACTGTCACCCTAAATCCTCCATACCAATGATTACAGTCTTTTCTCAACCCTTTTCGAACACTAATCTCCAGAGGATTTCAGTTAATTCGAGCAAAATTCATTTGTTTCTTACAAAATTATCAGGGCGATTGTTAGTTGTAATTCTAATGGACACATTCTGTACTGTTTCCCAAAAATCCATCATTCCAATGACTACAGTTGTTCATAAATAATTCACGTAAAAGCGAAGTCAGCTTTCTTCAACCTGGTTGTTAATTTTTAAAAAGCTTCAATCTTTTTCAGACAGGATTAGTTTATTTTTTGTTATAGTGTAAAAACGTGATCCCAGTTTTCCGTAATTTTTCATTTCGATGACGACGGTCCTTCCTTCATAAATAATTTATGTAAAAGCAAAGTCAGCTTTCTGCAACCTACAGTATTTTATCGATAATTGTCCCAAGTTTCTGGCCTATAATCGTCCCAGAGCTATCCCCACTACCGCGGGGTATACCCCGTAAGGGGCCGTGAAGCTCGAGAGGCCTCGATCGCCGAGAAGTGTATTTAACATAATACGGGTCGATATCTGTGAGACCACTACTAATCGAATGACAAAACTTCTTTATTTTTTATTGCTTTTTTATGGAATTTTCACCAACCCATTCTAACCTCTCGAGCTTCGCTGTTCTTTTCTACGTTCGGCAAAAGTCAAAGAATAGGAACCCTGGCCCGTAATTGTCCCTGGCCGGACCCGTGTTTTGGACGATTATCGATAAGATACTGTATTTTTCAATCTTTCTCAGAATGTGTTCCTCTCTTTTATTTATGCAAAATAAAAATTGTCCAAGTCAATCTTAGCAACAGAAGTTAACCCTTAGCGGACGGGAATTATTTTTAGCATACTTCTCGATGGGTCACATTTATTTTCCTTGCGACACAAAATTGTTTACTGAGGAGTAAAGTATATGAATGAAACGAAGGGAAAAGTAAGTATTGTGTTCGGTAAAAATTTCTTTCATATTTTTTCAGAGTAGTAATTTCATTGAAAATTATTAGCAATCTCAGAACGGTAAAATTGCGTAGGCGGCCATTTGCAGACAATCGTTCGCAAAGGGTTAAATGATCATGTATTTCCTCTTTAAATAATTCTAGCAAGTCAAGAATACTGTAACCACATCATTCAAGTATTTTAATGTGTTCACAATTTTGTGTGTGACCAATCCATTTCTATCCTAACTATCCTTCGTAATCCTTCGTTCTAACAATTACAGTCCATTCTTCTCAAATCACTCGTGTAAAAATGTAATTATCCTCTTCAAATGATTTTTTTCTGATCTCTAGAAAATTTCAATCCATCCGAAGAGAATTGAATTGTCATTTATGAGCTCTAACGATAGAATTCTCAGTCGTGTAACAAACTTTTGTTGTTTCATTTTGGAACGTCCTGTACAGTTTGGAGAGCGTCTCCGCTCGATTCGTTTTCGCGTAACCCTAATCCGCTTACACGTCTCGCAGCATCCACACGATCGCGTGCAGAAATTTCAAATTTCTTTTATTCTCGTTCGGTGGTTCTCTTAATCAACTCCGACCCGAACACCTCTGCGCCCCTGGTTCCTTCGTTTCTCCTATTCATCTCGGTTTCTTAAAGCAACACCGGCAACAGTCCCGCATTCATCACGAACAAGGGTATCAAGGTGGATCATATCCAGGCTGCTGATGGTGCATCAGCTCGCGCTGCGCAACGTCGCGAACGAAAATAAAGAAGAGAACAGCTAGATAAAGATGATGTATCAGAAGCAACGTTCCTGTTCTCTCTCTCGCTTCATCGCGGAAACAATAGGCACGCCGCCAATCTTCTGAGCCTTCCACCTCTGGACCCATTCTTCGGCCTCGCTGATCCACCTGACCATTAACTTAGCCCACTTGGCAAAACATATTCCACGAAAATCGTGAATGCCATTATTAAAAGGATTCTTTCGAGTATAATTGCTCCTACCCCTTTGCCAAACATAAATACACTGTCTAGTCTCACGTAAAAATGATTAAAAAATATTGGAGCAATTTTCTAAACTTCGAATGATTGCTAGAATAATGTCCGCAATGCTAGGGGATGATTGAACGGTTTTTTAATCTTTAACCCCGTGCCATACGATTTATTTTACGGTTTCAGTGATTAGAACTTCTTTGTAGTTCATAATTTCCTAGAAGAAGGAGAAAATGTATATCTATTGTATGACTATATGTTCTCCAATGGATGTACATTAGCGACAAGAAAATAGAATTTGATTTCGTTTTAAATTTTTTAGACTCTGTTCAAAGTCTTCATGACGTGTCTCACACGATATTATAGGACAAGGGGTTAAGATGAATACTATTTTTATGTTTAGTCTTCGCGCGCCATCTCTGTTCACTTTTTCCGTTAGGTAGACAAGGAAAATGAAAATTTCTTTTGTTATCTCGATGGCGAGGAAGTTGGAAATACTTTTAAGGAATTTTTGTGAAGTACTGTGTAATACGAGAAGACAGTTGCTCTTCGTTTATAAGGACAGTCGGAGTTGCTATGAACATTCTCCATGAATCACATCTGTCCACAGTTCCTACTAAATGGTTGCTTAAGCGGTTCTTACTGCTTGATGATGACAGAGCAAGATAAACTCTTGCAACAAAATACTTGAGTGTACCAATAAACAGTTTACTACCTGTTTTCACTAATTTATTGCGCGGGACTAATATGGCGTGAAGTATTGGAGAATGTTCCTGAACGAGACACGCGGACACACATTTAATTACACCGAAATTAAACTGTCAGACGCGTTTCCTCCACATTTCTGTATAATAATATTTGAAAATGATTATTGAAACCTACTTTCTAGAAATTCTTTTCAATTCATCGTACAGTCCCTACCAGTGATTTTGAAGCTTTCTAACCATTTTGTAAATTAAATTTGTCTCGTACAATATTTAGAAATAGTTTAACCAATATGGTTGACTCAGTGTTTTATCCAGGATATCATACTTTAAACAAATACGTCTCACTCAGTCCTGAAGAAATAACAAAATTTACAGTATGAGGTTTAATTGTCCTTTTCGTAAAGACCTTTTCAATTCTGGCACCAAACAATCAGCAACATACAAAAATATATATAGCAAACACAATTTTACTAAAAAATGCTCAATTTTAACGAATGTATGGCATCAAAAAATTTGTAAAGTACAAGAGAGCGTGACTACTATTTCAGTTTTACCATTTCTGTAAAAAATGTTTCAATGAACGAAACAAATTAGTGAACTGCGGCTCTTTATGCAAAATAAAAATTGTCCAAGTCAATTATGGAAAAACGGAGGCGAAATGAAAATCTGTTGCCCGTTCGAATAATTTGAGGGCACGAGTACGATTTCCGTGTCCCCTCGTACGATTTCCGCCCCCTCCACGACCTAACCACAACTCATTCTATTCACATGATTTTTCCATTACTAGTTCAAATTCTGGATGACAGCTACAATGCAAAGATTATGCGAATAAAATTTCATTTTCTACAAAAAAGGTCTCTTGATATTTTGCCATATTTCGCATAGTTACCGAGATATTTGCAAATTTATAAAAAACAGGAGATCTACTTTACCGACTAAACCAGGCCAATTTGACACCATGTTATATATACATTTTTGGTAATTATATAGAAAAGGTCTGCGTACTCCGATTTTGATGAAATTTTAATATATTATAGATTTCGACATTTTGAACAACTTTTTCCTTTTCCAATATAGGGGGGTCGCTTTTAGTTTTCGATGTATTTGCAAAAAACTATCGCTAATACTGTATTGAATTTTACACTGGGAGGGTGTGTGTGGCATTGTCGCTTCTCATCTCCACAACGTGTTTACAAACAAAAAATAAACAGATGCGGGCCAAAAATCCAGGGAATGTCTGAAAATTGAAAGCTCAGCCTATCTATGTATGATCAGAGTTATCTACAGGAGTTAATTCTGCTTGTTTCTTCCTGGATTTTCGGGCCGCATCTGTTTATTTTTTGTTTGTAAACACGTTGTGGAGATGAGAAGCGAACCTCTAAAAAGAAGGTTTCCGTTATGAAATTAACATTACCGATTTTGCAAATATCTCAAAAACTAAAAGCGACCCCCCTATATTGGAAAAGGAAAAAGTTATTCAGAATGTATTGCTCCATAACATATTAAAATTTCATCAAAATCGGAGTACGCAGACCTTTTCTATATAATTACCACATTTTTTTCTTGAAATAACCCCAAGAACACAAATATAACCTCAAAACGAGGGGCCACGGAAATCGTACTCTCTCCAATTTGAGTAAATTGAAAATAATATAACATCATTGAATTCATCCAATGTCTTCAAAATTTTATATTTGACCAGGTCATTTTTATAAAATCTGCAGTCGACAAATCAGTTTCCAATACGAATCTCTCGGAACCACCCCGGGAAAAATCGGCCGCCTCGGCACTCATCGCAACGAAATGGCGCGGAACGCATCGCTATAGCAAAATGCAAGGTTAACGAGCCCCCGTCGGGCTTCAATCTCGTTTCCCCGTGGCCGAGGTGTGAATTATATCGCCGGCGTAATAAATGCGCGCGCGACAAATAAGGCTCGCTGTCTATACACCACGGGATAAATAATCGGGCGGAGGCGTCGCCGATAAATCAGGAAGTGCTCGTATATAATTCTCAGCGTCTCGTCGTCGGTGTAACAGCGGGTTGTTAAGATTCGACCACAAATTTTCTGCCGGTATGCGTATTTGGTGGGGTGTCTACCTGCGGCGATAGCGATGGGCTCCGTGCACGCGCGATGCGGAGCTCTCCAGTCCGCGAACGGCGCTCCAACGCGAAGGACGTGGAAATGATCGATTCGCCGCCGGTACTCGATCCATCGGAACGCGCCTCGTCGTCTCTGCAATCTCCACTATCTGTCATGTAATCGCAAGTACGCTAGTAACAGTCGCAAATGCGCAAAGTGCACCGAAATTTCCAAAAATATTCCTCGGAAGCAATTAAAGCTTATCAGTTTGAAGGTGTCAAACTGGATCAGCCATCAGGACTAGCATTATCGAGCTTAACAAGAATCAGAGCAAAATTCTAAAATTGTGAAAATTTATGAATATATTCCTGCTGGACCTATCGGCCATCAGAACTGTCAACACTGTCAACTGTCAGGACTATCCGAGTACCAAAATCGTGGAGATACACCGTCCCAGTGAAGTTTCAGTGACACAGTGCGATAGAGACTTTCCTTTACTCGAAGGATAAACGCGTCCTTGATAATCGCGTAGCCAGATAAACGGGTCCCGCGGATCGATCGATCGATCGATAGCATTCCTGAAATCGTGTCGTGTTCTCCGGTGGCGCGAGAGTGGTGACGGTCGTCGAACCCGAAGACACTCCGCCGAAATTAGTATCGGCGAGAAGAGATCGCGGCGTGACCTTGACCGGCGTTGTTGGCCAGCCTAAACGAAAATCGAGAGTGTCGAGGGCAACCGGCTCTCTTCACGGCTTTCGGGACGAACGCAGTCGATTTCTGGTGGTGCGCGTGTCGTGGGTGAAGGACAGAGAGCCGTTGCAAGGAGCAGACGCAAACACCTGGACAGTGAGATGCGCCATTTTCGAGAACCGATGCGAGAAGGTGAACGATCCTTGGAGCGTTTCGCCGCAGACCGGTAATGGGATACCAGAGGTGACGGCAAGATGAACGGTCACGGTTCCACCAATGAGGTACTTGCGCCGCGTTCCGTCCACGTTATTTTTCCTCCTTCCTTGGACCTTTTTTCCCCTCTGTTTCTTAGCCGTGTCGCCCGCGAGCGCGCGCGCGCGCGCGGTTTCTTCTTGTTGCGTTCTAAATTCGCCGCGACAAGAACTTAGGGCTTGTACACACCAGCACGGTGCCCGATCGAGCTCCGTTTAGTATACTTCGTATACCCTGGGCTACATGGTTTGGGTACCTTGTCTTAACTATCTTGATTTTAATGGGTTTTGTCGTTTCGGTTAGATGTAAGAGGTAGTTTCTTGATACCGTGGTGTACCCTGGTTTTGATGGGTCTAGGTGCATTATCTACGTTGCCATGGTTTATCTGAAATTGTTGGTTCTAGCTACTTTGGGATTAATGGATCTAGCTACCGCAGCTGTCTTACTCCGGCTAACTTGTAATTACTGATTTTAGCTACCGCCGTTGCTAGACTTTGCTTTAACTATCTTAGATTTGATGGGTTTAGCTACATCAATTATCCACATATACTATACTCAGTCTCGTGAGTTTAGCTACTCAACTTTCCTTGGTATAGCTATCTCACTTTTAATGAATTTAGTTAACTAAGCTAGCTTGCTATGGCTAACATTTTAGATATCTAGGCTAGCTTGCTATGGCTAACATTTTAGCCACCTAAGCTAGCTTGCTATGGCTAACATTTTAGCCACCTAAGCTAGCTTGCTATGGCTAACATTTTAGCCACCTAAGCTAGCTTGCTATGGCTAACATTTTAGCTACCTCAATTATCCACATATGCTATCCTCGGTCTTGTGACTTTAGCTACTCCACTTTCCCTGGTATAGCTGTCTCACTTTTAATGAATTTAGTTAACTAAGCTAGCTTGCTATGGCTAACATTTTAGCTACCTAAGCTAGCTTGCTATGGCTAACATTTTAGCTAACTAAGCTAGCTTGCTATGGCTAACATTTTAGCTACCTCAATTATCCCCATATGCTATCCTCGGTCTTGTGACTTTAGCTACTCCACTTTCCCTGGTATGGCTGTCTCACTTTTAATGAATTTAGCTACCTAAGCTAGCTTGCTTTAGGTAGCATAAAATTATTGATTTTAATTATCTCGCCAAGTTCGAGCTACTTTGAATTGTTAATTTCAGATAGCTTGGTTAGCTGACATTGCTTTAACTACGTCACATTTTAGAGATACCCATATTAACAATATGTTAAGTTTGGTTCGTGACTGAATATACCTCAGCTATACTGGTTCAATTACGATGGGTTCGGTAGATTCACCTGCCTCAGTTATCATGGTTTCGCTACCACAACTTTGATAGATCCAGCTACCTTCGTCGTGAGTTACTCTTGGTTTCGTGACTTCAGCCAACCTAGTTATCATACTGTAATTACCTTAGGTTTGATGGGTTTAGCTACCTAGTTAGTCAGAGCTTCAGCTACCATGAAATTGTTGAATTTAGCTGCCACGGTTACCTTGCTTTAGCTTCCCCCATTACCAAAATTTATTAGCTCCAGGCTAAATGATTTTAGCTACCTTTGTAGCCTAGATTCATTTGTCTCCGATTTAATGACTTTGCGGTCTGAAAAAGGACTATATCGAATCAAGATACAATCAGCTGTAGATCAACAGAGGTTTAGAATCTACAGTACACTTCGCCAAGCTCCTTTGAAGTCGATTTACCAGCAGACATTCTTTGAGAACTGATAATCATACGATTTGTTGAATCTACTTGATCTGATCAGGTAGAATCCCAGGTTTGATTATGCGGCAAGAGAACACTCGAGTTATCTTTCCTGTGGATTCCCCGAAGCCTAAAATCAGATAGCCTAGATTCGACGAGCGGAGATTAACAGAATCTTAAACTCTTGATCTCTCCGAACAGATGCCTATCGTGGGCTTTGAACTGTTCATCATCCGGGGGTCTATATAGCTGTAGGTGGTTTTAGAACTGGCAATTAGCAAGCAGGTCGACTCCCATACTATAGTGGAACAGACTAATTCTTGGCCAGTCGTGGCAGCTAAACTACGACAGAAATGAATACCTGTAGAGCTGGAGTTATCTGATCACCAGGGGTCTGTTCCACTGATCTCTGCGGCTCTTGAACCAGTTATGATCGTGATCTCTGTCGACCTTTCCGCATCCCACTCACCGAATATACTTATTTACCAGATTGTGAATTTTATGCATTTGTGGAGACCAATGCAGGGTTTAAACGAATTCAGTGGGAATTTAATTAGTAGCCAGGACGAGATAAAACATTTAATCGGTTTAACTGATTGTAACTTAATTTTAGCTTCTGTAAATTAAATTATAACAAAATCACGCGTTCATAAACATCTTGAGGCATCTTATTCGGCCATCTTCGAACGTCCATTTATGCGTTATTTGTCTACCAATTTCTTTCTGTGTTTTGTAAGAAGTGTCCTATGGTTAATCTAAAGTGTCTGCACGCGTAGCATTTAAAACAAATAAACTTACAAGTATCTGTGACATATAGAGAGATAGGAAGATCTCATTTTAAGTGCAAGAAAGCTCTAATCGGGGCAACAATTTTTTTTTGTAATTCATAGGCCTGGAAGTGTCTCAAGGGAAAAATCGAAGAGTTGATCGGTAAAAATGATTGTACGAATGATTACAATCGACTTCTTGCATTAACAACTAGAACTACCGTGCACTAAACGCGACAGACATGTATTACCCTATAATAATGAAAAGATTGCATTTACTCAGATTTCGTACAATTAGGAGGATCTCATTTTAAGTGCAAGAAAGTTTGAATCGAGGCAACAATTTTTTTTTGTAATTCAAAGGCCCAGATATGTCCCAAAGGAAAAATCGAAATGTTGATTGGTAAAATTAACACAGTAACATTAACACTAGAACTACCGTGCACTAAACGCGACAGGCGTGTATTGCCTTATACTAATGAAAAGATTGCATTTATTCAGATTTTCTACAATTAGGAGGATCTCATTTTAAGTGCACAAAACTTCGAATCGAGGCAACAATTATTTTTTAATTCCAATGCCCGGAAGTGTGTCAAAGGAGAAATCGAAAAGTTGATTGATAAAGGTGATTGTACGAATGATTACAATCGACTGTAGGCATTCTTGCATTAACACTAGAACTACCATGCACTTAACGCGACAGGCATGTATTGTCTTATAATAATGAAAAGATTGCGTTTAGTCAGATTTCGTACAATTTTTGTTGAAACATTTACTTCAATAGAGAAGTTTAAGATTACTCCCGAAAGTATATTTATCATTTCAGTATTAGTAATAGAAAATATTGTAAAACCAGTCGTTTTGACTGATTCGATAGTTCTAATGTTAAAGTCTAGAGAAGTTATAGGTCCAGCTAAAGGAGAAGTGTATCGCAGAACCGAAACGGTTGCAAATTAACCCTCTGTCTACCAAGCGGGTCCATTGCACCCGACTGTATGTAGATACTGCGGTTATTTAAACATTTAAAATTCTTGGGGTCTTGTCGTTGCATGACTTCGTTACTTTTCTTATTTTTTATTATTTAAAGCTAAAAGTTTTTTTTTTATATTTACTACGTTTCGTGGTATAAATTTTCTATCGCATAATGAAATTTTTTTTTACGGTAGACAGAGGGTTAACCGAGTTGCAGACTCGGACAGCTCCCCCGAAGGTCCTGCAGCGTTCGCAGCGTGGAATAGCTGGCCAAAACGTTCGGATTGCCATCGGCTTCGGGGTTTTATTGCATTAGTGTGTACGGGCCCTTATATATAGCTCGGAGACGTGGAATTCTCGAGGTTCGCGACGATGTCTTATGTATCCGCGGCTTGCATGACTGTTCGAGGTTTCTAGTCTGCGGATATTCTTGGATAACACTTGATACTGGTGCACGTCCTGTACATTGCTCTATTAACTCAGACTTTCTCCTCCGTTACAAATTTCGTTTCCCTCCACCTTCACCCACCCCGCCTAACCACGGATCATCGTGTAAACAACTGACCGTGGAAATTACTCCAGTTTTCTCGTCGATCAACGGACGTATCTTATCATTATCGGTTCAGCGAAAAATTCCCCGGCTTATCAGTGCAAACAATTAACGGGCGTACACAAACCGCGTTAACCGGACGTCACATGTACGTATAGTGTAGAGTGAGTGGATTTTTTTCCAAGTGAAAAAAAAAGAGTCTGCAATTTCTGGATGGCGTTCCGCTTTAATGATGTGAACCGAGCGGGACAGCTGATAAGACTCTCGATTAGATAAGAAACACTGACAGGTACGCTACTGTTTGCGCGTGGGAAGTTTACGCGTATTTTATTGGCTGTTGCGGAGTCACTTCTGAACCTATAAACTTTTAGGCTCGATTCTGAATATTGTTACAGGGGGTGTATACGATGCAATTTGCAATCAGTGATGCCAGAAATACCAAAAACTGGGTGGATTTTTCACAATAGATGAGATACGAAATGTAATGATGGTACATGAATTTAGATTCGTGCAATTAACGTAGACGATTTTTAATTTAAACTTTTCATTTGAAATAATCATTTCATGAATTTATTCGTAGTTGTATGCAGTGTCGTCAGATCAACCCAAAACTGGGTTGATTTTCCTCTCCTCCTTTTCCCCTTTCACTATCCCATTTCACTACATGAGCACACTCCAACGTCCCACACTAAGACCGTGGACTGGTCACGTGACGTGCCGCGCAACGTGTCACGTGTTACTCTGGTCATCAGAGAGGTGGTAAACAGTATTCCCCTTGATTTGGTGATGTGGGAATTAATTTATAAGAAATTTAGAAATCTTCCGTATAATTGTAATCGCGACATCTGTTGTCATTTTCTATTTCCTAATGAGCATGCCACTCTACTGAACATGCTAATGTGTGTTTATATTGTATCGCACCGGTTTTCTCTGATAGACACTCGAACAGAACAGATGTATATATTCAACCAGTGTAATCTAAGTGTACAATCCACTGTTCAATGCGCAAATATATTATTTATATCTCCACTCGTACCAACAATATAATTTCTGTCGGGTATCGGTTCTACAGATTTGTTTTACATCGTGCCGAATTGAAGCGAACTGTTTATTGTCTGTGGACTTACATCGTGGTAGTAGAAGATTAGTTTAATTTTTAAACAGTTCCAACAATGCACGATTTTAGAATGAATAGTTTGTAGTTGCAGGTGACAGTCACAGTCCTAACAATACACTTAAGAGATAAAAGAAGAATAACTTGATGTAATAAATTCTTATTTAATTTTCAATCAAAGAGATATAGATTCCTTTTGAGGAAGTAGTAGACAGCAAGACACCTGCTGATAATCTTCTAGGAATCTTGAGAATTGATTTGATTAAAATTATTCTAACGAATGAAATAGGAAAATTATTGTTTTGTGAGGGACAGAAGAGTTGGAAGAAAAATCCGCAAGAGGATTCAACTCTTGCTTCCGAAAATCGATGCAAAACACTTTGATTTTGCCTAAAGGTCTATTCGCGAGCATCAACTGGCATTTTCTGTCGAAATATATACACAAAATCTGTTGATAAATTGTTCATAAAGTGTCAGAGATTTTTCGAAACCAATCTGTCAACAGTCCCCTATTCTAAGGACTCTTCATCCGGTACAAACACGATTTAACTCGTGAGCAAATAGACGGACTCGATAAAACGTTAGATCTCTATCTTAAACAAATATTTACCAGATTTCCAATAAACTACCACAATTTTTCCCGTCGAGTCGAATATTACGCAAGATAGCGCAATTCAGTGTCGCAGCGAATCGCCACGGGCTCGATCCACAAACTGCCGGAGCCATAATCGGTAAATAGCGCTGATAAAAGCGGCTCGGTTGTTCCTTTGTCAGGCAATTTTAATTATCGAACAGAGATAATGACGAATGCCGAAGCGTTACGTACGCTGCTGGAGATACCGTACGTTTATGTTCGTGTTCGTTGAAATTTCGATAGCCCCCACCACCGTCGCCGACGTCGTAGAGTTTAGTATCGAGGCCAGACGGTTTTCCCGGAGTTTTCCATGCACGTTGCGGGACCAGACTGATTGGACATCTCCGAATGGCGGATAGTTGGCGACCAGCCAGAACCAAGAGAAACCGTTCCGTTCGATGGACTCTTTTCGCACGCAATGCCCGAGGAACCGAAAGACCGAAGTCTCATTTCGTATCGCCCTATCTACCCCGTTCCCTCTCGCAAATACATCGATAGTCGGGCTTCCGGGTGCGGCCGGATATCTGGCCGCGTTTTATCTGTTCCCCCTTTTAACGGAACCGCTATCGCCTGTTTGCTCGACCATGCCAAGTCAAATCGAACCCCTTCGAGACTTTTTACTTTTGAGAATCGCTCGCGGGCCCCGGCTGCAACGCGAGAACACACGGGATGAACTGATTCCATCCCTTGAGGGAGTATTCCGGTTTTCGAGATCGTTTCTGCTCGAATTTTTCTCTGGAAAACTATTGAACCTTACGAGTTGGGATTTTGCACATATATTCACTGGTTCGTGAAGTACACGTGTGATTTGTTTCAAGTATAAATATTGAAAATTAGAAGAATTATATATTTTTTTATGGAGAAGGGTTTGGAAAACATGACGAAGACTGGTCTTCTTTCTACTGATTGGAAATGAAAAAATTAAGTTGATTATTAGTCGTTATGAACATGGTCTGAACCGAAAGAAATTGAATATCTTGATTAACACTTTGCCGTCCGGCGACATCACAGTGGTGTACTGGACGGCATAGTGTTAATTGCGCATTATTTACTATTTACTATTTACTATTTACTATTTACTATTTACTATTTACTATTTACTATTTACTATTTACTATTTACTATTTACTATTTACTATTTACTATTTACTATTTAATATTTACATATGTATATCTTCCAAATTTCATGAAAATAGGGGGCAGGATTGAAAACTCATGAGAGGTAACGATGACATTAGTAAAACTTGAAAATTTATAATCAACCGATAACCTCAAGAACGGCCGGCGCCAAGCAAAGAAATTTTTACGAGACGTGCGGACGGCAAAGTGTTAATTAAAAAATGACGGCATTTTGAAGTCAGATTAACGATTTTGTGGGAACTTTTTTTTGTTGGTCTTTAGAACGTAAGAAAGATATGAAAAATTGACAGATTATTAGAAATCTTTTACAATTGTGTACTTCACTTAGTAAATTTCTTCTTAAATGCACAAAACCCTGCAACCTACTCATCGAAATCTTTAAATAGGATGCACTATGCTGCAATATGTACTTAGATCCATTTAAGCAGTCGTTTAACCAATTTCTTAGACATATTTGTAAATGCTATTTATCTAAACTTGTTTATTTTCTTACTGGACCAAACTGAACAGTATGCAATTTTCATTACTCACGCGATGCCTCTGAAATGCTTGGTCAAAATGGATTATACCCCCGACAAAACATTAAACTGCATTTGATTTCGTTCTGGCACAGCAAGCCTTATATCTGTAGTTGTCAGGCAGAACGCCGCATGTCACATACTTTCACTTTCGAGATATTGCCGTTTAAAGTTTTGATCACTAATGCTTTAACATAGGACATCGGTTAAATTGCATTATTTTTTTGAGCCTATCGAATTTGTTTTTATGATTTTTTTCTGGTAAATACGTAAATCCTATACTATAAAGCTCAATTAATGCATAAACTCAAATTTTTTGAAATTGTGACATGCGGTGTTTTTCCTTGCAACTACAGATATTTTGGCTAAAATAATCGCTGCAGCAGTTAAACAATTCATTCTTTATATTTGTGTGTTGGAGATCTTAATTGCTTAATGTGCGTCCTCCCGGTTTTCATTTTGGGGGCCGCGACTGCCAAAGGAACTGAACTAATAACATACGAAGCCGACGAGGGGGCTCTTAAAAGTGTCCTCTGCGGGCCTTTCATCGCCATAATTTTTAATTCATACGTCGGTGCGAAAAGAACCAGTCCGAGGGCAACTCTATACGTATGGTGACAAGAGCGACCAATTGACCATAAATCCTGCGTAATCGCGGCCAATTAATTGGCATGCAAATGAGTCCGAGCGCAAATTACCGCGGAACGAAGGCGGGATCCGTTGGTCCGTGGCCCAGTGATGCCAGAACGGTTGAATCGAGGGGAAAACAGTTTACCACCTCTCTGATGACCGGGGTAATATGTGATACGTTGCGCGGCGCGTCACGTGACCAGTCTACGGTGATAGTGGGGGACGTTGAAGTGCGCTCAGGTAGTGGAATGGGATAGTGGAAGGGGAAAAGGAGGAGAGGCAAATCAAGACAGTTTTAGGTGGATCTGGCATCACTGTCGTGGCCTCTCGCGTTCCTCTTTTAGTTGTCCCCGTCTGCCCATGGTCCCCCATCAGGTTCATGGTCTGCGCTGCGAAGTGGACGAAGTATTCGGCCGACTCTAGGGCCCGAGATCCTCCCGGGAGATCCACAAACGAGCCGAAATAGCCCTTCTGGGAATTTCTCTGTTCAGGTCGTCGCCAGCAAAACCGCCTTTTTGCCGAGAATTCCTTCGCTCGATGCTCGCCGAGTTTTCTGTTTTCTGGAGAAGCGTTTAACACGGTATACATTGACCAACCCGGGTCAGTAAAGTACTCATCCTAGTTGCGCCAGTTCGCATGACCATGAAATATTCATGAGTTTCGCCGTGGTGATGGAACGTGTTTGGTAACAATAGTTCATGACCGAACTTCGCCATTATGAATCGGATTAAGCAAACTCGTGACTCCTGAAATTTCGGTGCTAGCTGGCGATTGATGAACGCGGAGATTAGGCTACTCTGCACGATTAGTTCATCCTTTAGGTAATAATTCAGTGTCTGCTTGCGATTCGAAACTTGAAATGCAATTCGCGACATCATTTGTGGAAAATTGTAGTTTCCTAGGATTTCCTGCTGTCAGACAATTTCAACAAAATTTTGTTGAGGTCTGAAGAGACTCCAAGTTACCATTTCATTGTTGTCGTAATAATAATAATGTCTACTGCTTGATCAACGTAGAGAAGCTTCTTTACTAACTCTTTGCGGACGCGTATCTGACACTTTTTAAAAAATTGTTACTCTCAAAAAACACCAAACAAATTTATACCAAACACAACACTTGCTCCTTCATTTAATTCTTATGCTTAGCTTTCAGTACACCATTTCATTTCCTAAGGAAAATTAAACATTCGAACCGTCGATAAGTATGCTAAACATAATTTCCGTCCGCAAAGGGTTAATGGTTAATAATTAATGATTGATATTCGAATATTTTTTATCCCGTTTAAACGACTGTCAACGTGGAACTCTGTAGATCCAAAATACCAAAAATTAAATCTAGTAGGCCAATTGTTAATGGTTAAAAAGTAATGATTGATATTCGAATATTTTTTATCCCGTTTAAACGACTGTCAACGTGGTACTCTGTGGATCCAAAATACCAAAAATTAAATCTAGTAGGCAAAGGGTTAATGGTTAAAAATTAATGATTGATATTCGAATATTTTTTATCCCGTTTAAACGACTGTCAACGTGGAACTCTGTAGATCCAAAATACTAAAAATTAAATCTAGTAGGCAAAGGGTTAATGGTTAAAAATTAATTATTGATATTCGAATATTTTTTATCACGTTTAAACGACTGTCAACGTGGTACTCTGTAGATCCAAAATACCAAAAATTAAATCTAGTAGGAAAAGGGTTAATGGTTAAAAATTAATTATTGATATTCGAATATTTTTTATCACGTTTAAACGACTGTCAACGGGGTGCTCTGTAGATCAAAAAAACCAAAAATTAATTATAGAAGGTCTACGTAATTTTTAAAAAAATTTGTGTTCGCCTTGTGCTGTACCATTGTGCAGTTTCTGCCTTTATGAACAGCGGAGTTTTAAAAATATACTTAAGTAGAAAGTGGGGCATCCGGGTAGCATGATTTACATCTAAAACGCCTGTCCAACTATCTGCTAGACCAAAATGGCAGCGGTTGTTTCAGTACATTGGCAAATATGAGTGCTCTCCATAAATTCCGCCCACAGACTCTTCATCCAAACGAAGTTTACACGCGAATTTTCCCGTAGTCATGAAAATAGCATAAAACCATTCGAACTACAAACTTCCAACTCCGAAGACTAATTGTTCAACAACGTAGCATAAATCAAAAGGTTCATTTCACGAAAAAATAGACAGTCTCTCTGGTATAAATAACACTGGAGAGAGAGAGAGAGAGAGAGAGTAGAGTGCGCACGCGAGAACAAATTGCAGCAAAAAGGTGTTAATGGAGCGATAAAAGGTCCGCGTTCTCTTTTTACGGAAGACGGTCTGAAAACATCCTAAGTCGCTGAATATAGGGTCGACGTCACCGCAATCTTCCCGCAGCCGTGACGCAAAGCGACGTCCCAAATTCCTGAGCGTCTGCGTCCACAGGACTCGCGTGCTCCTCGAAACAAGAAAGAAGTCAGTCGCGAGGATATGAGATCCTGAAGTTCCACGTCCGAGTTCTCTGAAAGTTTCCCCTAGAGTTGGGAACCGACTCCAAATATTACGATCGTAGATGCATTACCGGATTCGGAAAAGTTCCCTGCGACAGGACTCTCGCAGGACTCTCCTTATTGCTCGCGAAACAGTTCGACAATCCTGACAGCCATTTTACGATGTCAAAAGTGTTGCAGGGTTTCCTTGTGCTTTTCTGATCGTATTGAAAACTGGGAGGACAGTGTTCTATATGAACTTGTTTCTATAAAACCGTACAAATATTAAGAATAATTCTTTTCTTTACTTAAAATGATCTATACGTCGAGATACTTAGAATTATAATGTGTGTTTGAAGACAGCAATCAAATGTTTGTATTCAGAGATACCAATGATATTTTTAATTTATTTTTGTGACAAGGACTCTTTTGCATAAAATGTTTGTACTCGGCGGTACCAATGATATTTTCAATTTATCTTTCAGTCGTCGAAGAAATAATTTTTACATTTTCTGGCGTTCGCGAGATAATCTATGGAAATGGAAATTTACATGAAGATCCATAATAATGAGTTTATTGCACATTTTTATGCAGATTTGCATACTCGTTCTGTTACAAAGAGTATTCGATAGCTGCATGAATATTATTAGATTGTTTCGTTGAATGTTAGTCTACACCGTTTTAAAATATTGTAAAGCAGTTTCGAAGCAACCTAAAATTTCGCGACTCATCCTCCACGCCAGGTACCCAGGTTTCTTCAAACAGCACGAGGCATGTTTGCGCAGCAAACGTCTGGCGACCGAACGAGGCGCTTATCTTATCAGTATCTCATCTGCAAAATTAGAATGCTCGGCTGGTTCGAGGCTGGCTGTTTTCGTGATCCCCTCTTCAAGTACAAATCATCATCTCGGCGTTTAAATCGTCGATTCCCTAGAACAACTTGACTGCTACTTTAACGCTTTACCGTGCCAGTGATGCCAGATTGGTTAAATCGAGGGGAATACAATTTACCACCTCTCTGATGACCAGAGTAATATCTGACACGTTACGCGGCACGTCACGTGACCAGTCTACGGTCTTAGTGGGGGACGTTGGAATGTGCTCAGCTAGTGGAATGGGATAGTGGAAGGGGAAAAGTAGGAGAGGAAAATCCACTCAGTTTTAGGTGTTTCTGGCATCATTGTACCGTGCCGCAAGGAACCCCGCACTAATCATATGAAAAATCTATCCCGGTAAAATCAGTTGTATTTTGCATATGTTGTAACTTTCGATCTACCGAACAAAAGATGTAATGAGCACAATGCTCAATAATGGACAGTTATCGAGTTATAATCAGTCAAACATGACAAATTCGATCTGCCGAATACTCAAATCTCGGGAAGTATTTATTTTTTGGATAAATGTTTGAAACAGAAATAGTAGGGTGTGGCGGCTACTTCCTATGCTCGTCAACAGAGGGACATTACGACAACACCTTTCCCGCTACTACCTGAATCTTCCTCTGTTTGTATATATACCGTCCTAAACTGTCCTTACGACATCCCGCGTCTAAGGCACGGGTCCGCTAGATAGCCTTACTGACGAGTCCTCTAGCGGGCCTAGGACGAAACGCCTCCTTCTCCTTTTTCCTCCTCTCACACACTTTTCAGCCGCCATAAGGGTTTCACAAAATCTGTTACGTGGTGTCATTAATCACAATCTTTCACAAAAATCTTTGCGTGTCACTGCAGAAATAAGGACTCCACGGTTCGTCACTCCCGTAGTATTTTTTGACTCCAAACCCTCTCTGCTGTGTGTGTGTTTGTTTGCGTGTGTGCGTGAATTAATAAAATAATGATCGTATTATGTATTACCAAACAGTATGGAGACCAAAATGTTTAGAATACACTGATATCAATAATATAAATATCGGACGTAGCAATGCCAGAAAGCAATAGCATTCGGCAGCAATAACGCTAGTACGTTGCCAACTTCAATTAGGTCGCGCAACTTGAAAATCGAAGGAGTGGGGTGGCGGTAGTGGGGTGGCTGGAGTGGGGGTGCGGCAAGCGTTTAAAGTAAATATACTTCCCGAGATTTGAGTATTCGGCAGCTCGAATTTGTCATGTTTGACTTATTATAACTCGATAACTGTCCATCATTGAGTTTTGTGCCCATTACATATTTTGTTCAGTAAATCATAAGCTACAACATATGAAAAATCCAACTGCTTTTACCGGGATAGATTTTTCATATGATTAGTGCCGGGTTCTTTATAGTGTGGAATAAAGCTTCTCGGGGTACAGGATAAAAGGAAAAAGACAATAGCGATCGTTGGAGTGGTCGAACCGGCGAGAAAAGGGATCACTGGTCGTTTTGTTGCAGGTTTCGGTGGTTCCAGGTTGTCGTAGTCGCGCGCGGAACGGGCTGTCCGGTTTTCGCGAATGGACAACCGGTGTCGGTCGCGGATGCCAGCTGCCGCGAATCAATTTTATGCAAGTCGTTTACGAGCTCCTTACGAGCCATCCTTACGCGGGCGGAATGGCAATTCCAGCGAGTCGCGGTCGTAAAACGTTATGGCTGGTAATCCGAGGTTAACTCGGCAAAAAACCGGCCGGTCTCTCTCTCTTTCTCTCTCTCTCTCTCTCTCTCTCTCTCTCTCTCTCTCTCTCTCTCTCTCTCTCTCTCTCTCTCTCCACCCCCGATTCTACCTCGTTTCACGTTTTCTACGCTCGTGTGTAACCGAGTGACGCGAATTGTACGCTCGATGGGAACGAGGGAACCCGTAGAACGGAAGTCGTCTCGCAGGAGGTGCGAATCGCCGGAGACAAATTTATAAACGCTTTAATGACTTTAACGGCGCGCGAGCGGCGAATCTGATGCACGTTTACGAGCGACGAGACGCGCTCCGACAAGAGGATCGTGCTGGTAGTAGACCGTGGAATTTGGCGATCACGATGCCAGTACACCGCCAGACGCATTTTTCATCGGGATTTAACGCCGCTACTTTCGAACGAAGGAATTCCACGGATGTTTCGCACGGCGCGGCAACGAACGTCCGGTTTGTCGATCCGGAAACGAGGAATCTTGTAAATTTTGCTCGAGATGGATCCAACGATGTGATTCGTGTTGTATTTTTATTGCATCGTTCTTCTTTCTGGGGAATTAGTGGTTTCTTCTACTGCAGCATTTTTTTATTCATTTATTGTGGATTTATACAGTAACTCGAGAATTATTCAAAAATTAGTTTTTCTCCATTCTGATTTTTATCAAACTGTATATAGCACCTGGAATGTTCTTGAATACCCCCATTTTAAACATAAAATGTATGTTTTTACCTCCCATAATTTTTATTTTACCGGAAGTTATTTAATTCCAAGTTTTGCCCTACGTGTCTGGCCCTGGCTGTCCTTTTCTACTGACTGGAAATTATATGCTCGTCTCTTTGCTTCCAGAGGAATTTTCTCGCAAAAGGCACATGTAGTTTGCATTGTGCTTAATTAGGCAGATTTTACGGTCCAGTTTAAGTGAATTTGTAAAAATTCTGAGTTGATATATACAGTAGAATAATTGGAGTAAGTGTGTGAACATTATTAATCTTCTCATTTTAAAAAAATTCTCAATATTTTGAAAGTGGTATGATTTTGTAAAAAATAATCGTATGACAAGAAAATTCGTCTCATTTTAAAGCTCGAAGCCTCTGCTTTCACTGTATATAGTTCATTTCTTTTCTCAAACATTTTATATTATATTGTTGAGTCGGAATCGCAAGTCATATGTTTTCTCGAAAACGCTACGAATTGAAACATCTCTGAAGTTATTGTAAATTTTTTTCAGGAATTAAACAACCACGGATTTGAAGATTAAAGCTTCCTCTTAACAAGGAGCCCTGAAAAATTGATATACGAGTTTCATTTGGTTATTTCATTAAACTCTGAATGGAAACTATACACCCAACTTTTCACTAATATAGAGTACACCACGAGGGTTTAACACGATCAAACTTTGCGGTCCATAAAACAGTTAGAAAAAATCCTACATAAATTTTTCAACTCTTGTTCTAACGCGAAAGCTTCAACCTTCAAACGCGTGAAAGGTTCAGTCCTCAAAAAAATTTTCCAATTATTTTACACAAGTTTCAATCTATTCCATTTTCGAGATGAAACATGTCTTCAGTTTCCCACCCGCCATGTGATTCAAGAACATCTCAGAGGAAAGCGAACGATGTGCAATGAAAGTAGAAGCTCCTCTATTTAAAATGCGTCTAAACACATTATCGATTATCGACATTATACGATTATTGATTACGAAACCACAGCAGTTCGAATATCACTGATTTGTTAAAAAATTGAAAGCATGGTGTTCGAATGGTTTTCGTTGCCACTGTAGCTGACATTGACATCATTTGAAGCCCTAATGCCGTTCGCCGCATGTCTTGGGAGCAAAGCTACAGCATTCCGGTAGTTCCACGATGGCGAGGCTGACGCGTGGGCGTGACAGCCGTATGAATCGTATCTCGCCGTAAAACGGATCGCTTTGTTGAACGTGGCCGCGTGAACACGTATCGCGCGCGCGCTCGCTCGCCGTAAACTTCAACCGGAGAAATAAATTGATATCGCACGGTTCACGGTTCGAAATCGAGGGTAGCCGGACCCCTGTGACGAATCTCAAATTGCATTTCATAATCTACGCTCTGCCTCTCGTGCTCCGACTGACAGAGATCCGCTACAGAGATTTCCATCACGATACCACCACAGCTTCTTATCAGATCTTTGCATACAGAACACCTAATTTCATCAAGCTTTTCTAATTTCGTCGCGAAATGAAAAACCAAACGAGATCACACATATTCCATGCGAATAGAAACCTCGAAGTCTGCTGAAACCTACAAGATTCTTCGATTTGCGATTGCTTTAAAATACAAAATGGCGGAGGACGAAATGGGGGAGGTAAATTAAAATCAGGTGAGTTTCAAAGATTGATTTAAACCCTTAGCACTCGAGTGGTGACTCTGAGGTACCACTAAAAATTGCTATACCATTATTCAAAATATTGGTCACATTATTAAATTGATATTCAATAAATTAGTTACCAAACATTTAGGTATTCTATGAGGTATTGTCAGTTTCATTTCTTCAAAATGATAAAAATCATATAGAATGGAAATATTCTCGATCGAAAAGAAAAAGTTTGGTTATGGAGTTAAAATACTTCCGAGCGCAAAGGGTTAAATTGGTATGTACAACTATGAAAATTATAGGAACTTTTCAATATATTGGGAGTGAGTGTACTGTTACTGTTACTCGATGTAGGCTCAAAAAATTCCGAATCAAAGATTCAGAGAATTGTAAAAATGCTTCCAACACGTTGACTGTCGCATCGATTATTAAATCCCTCGGAATTGTTCCTTCAGGTTTAATAATTCGTTTCTGCAGTTCTAGACATGTGTGGCAGATATTTGTACAATTAAATATTTAGAATAATTTCATATAATATATTTGCACTGAATAGATTTCATACAAATTGCAAGAATTAGAACATGCAGCGAACTGAACACACGTACCGTCCGTCCATCAAGAGATGGCAGTGAGAAGCTTGTAGGTATCACGTGATCTCCCTTCTACGCGCTACACGTCTACCGCTATTGGCCGAATCGCGCGACAAAGGCGGAAACGCGCATATTAGTGTGACTGGAACAGAGAGATGTGGTGACGCTGAGCGCCTATGTCTACCCTTCCCGCCAGAACGTAAGCGTAAGAGTGGGGTCCGCAGCCTGGCGTCTAGAGCAGTGATGGGAATACTGGGGCTTTTCACGCGCATGCGCGGCGATTTTAACCTCAGTCAAGTACGAAAATCGGGTACCTTGGTCGCCCCGCAAATTTCGCAAAATTTATTATGATTTGATTTTGTTCAGTTCATCGAATCGACACCTCTCTGTAGATCCTTTTCCAATATTAGCAGTCATTATTTAATAAATATTAACTTACCTGAAATTCTCGCAGCCCGCTCTTCTTTCGCGCTTCGTGTCGTAATGGTCGTAACTGACTCCGCTAGACGTTCCCGCTAATAATGGTCCCCCACTACTTTCGCCCCAATAGTACCCCACAAACTTCGGACGTAGCTTCAGTGCTGCCGAAACTCGCGCATGCGCGTGAAAAGCGCCAGTATTTCCATCACTGATCTAGAGTGGGGTCTCGCAGTCCCCCCCCACTGTCGAAAATCACTCTTTTGGTGGACAGACAGTACATTCAACTATTATTACATTCTTCACAATATACTAAATTTGCTTATTGTCCGTGAAATATTCAACATAAATTGACAATAATTTACATAAATCTACGAATTCAGTTTCCGTTTTACGAAAATAAATTGCTTCGATTCTACCCAATTTTTAGCAGTCTAACAACCGGTTAAATAATCCATTTCGTCCAAGAACGCAGATTTCTTTGGAAAAAGGATGAACATACTAACGTTTCTACGAATGAGGCACCATAATTGGTTCACAGACACCGCCTCTGATAAAAATACGGTGGCTGGAAGCGCAGCAGCAATAATTTCCTCCGACTGCGGACCGAGAATCAGGTTTCTCGGGAAGCCGTTCACTCTATTCGGAAACTTTCGTAATTTCCACAAACACGATCTGCGAAACCAGGCTTGATCGCAGTCGGATAGGAAGCGGGTGATCTCCTGGCGGAAACGGGCTTGAAATAATCGCGAAAATTCCCCGGGAACGAAGCTCAAAGAGGTACTCGTCGATTTCGCAGCCGTTCGATCGTCTCCCGCGTATTGGAGGACGTCTCCTGGAGAGAAAGTTAAGTACTGGCTGGGAAAAGGACCGTGGCGCTCTTTGAAGGTAATCGATGAAACAGGGAGACCCTGCGGACCGGTCGTTGGCCGTGATTTACCGTGGTTTCCGGTTTCCTTTGCCAGGAAACTTCGCCGCGGCCCTGTCGCGCGAAAAAGTTTCGCGGGAACGAATGGCCGAAAGGTTCGTGCTCTTGGACCACTGTGGTTCGATCGTACAGCGTGTCCAGGCTACACAGTCCGACGAACACGTAATTGGTCAGGAAATTTGACAGTGGACAGACAACGCCGTTCCCTCCGCCGGTTAATGTCTAATCGCATTAAATTGTTTCGTAGTCTGGCAATTGGTCACGTAGTCACGCCGTTCTGACCTCGTTCGATGCTGCGCCAGAAACACACTCGCTTAATTTCAGCTTGACACCCGACGATTAGATACCATGTAAATGCAGGCTTCCGCCGATCCGAGACTTTGAAGTCTGCACCGCGGATCGGACATGCTTGCGTCACTGCTTACCGGTAGAATCCTTTTATTCGCGAACTGATTTTTCATCGAATTTATCTGCTGCGTCAGATTCGGCGAGTCGCATTAGTTAGAAACATTTTTATGCTTTCGTGCTGATTTTTCCGCATTTTTTAAGCTTCATGCATTTGCGGATGAGGGTTATTGTAATATTAGTGAATCATGAGTCTACAAGTTGCAAAAGGTTGCATTTGCATTGGTTCAGCCATTGAGGGGCTACAGTTTGATAAAAATAAGGAGAAGAAAGATTGAGTAACTTTTTCATTTGGAACAACAAATTTTAAACAAAAGGCAGAATAAATACATGATTTTTTTCGGCCGTCTTAAGGTAAAAAGAAAAACGAAATACTATTAATATTGATGTACCTGGACGTTTCCTTGTATGTTCCATATTTTTACATTTCATAAATACATAACAATTCACATTTTCTTATCAGAAAGAAGTACTACTAATTTCTGCTGACGCGTCTGTTCATGACTTGCCGTTTCTACTTATCGCACGAGCAACCTTGAGCTACTCGAATAGGCTCTCAAAATTATATGCCTCGAAAGCAAAATCCTCTTTATAACAACACTACATTCCCCATCAATCTGCCCATGCTTACGTCAGCAAAAAATAAATTCATTTCTCATCAACAAAAGAAAACATTTTCACATAACATCATTTTTATACAAACACTACAAAAACCATAAATTTTCTGTACCCTGAAACAATTACAAAATAAATTGATTTCTCATTAACAAAACCAATCATTTCTAATAAAATCGTCCAATAAAAAAAATTATTTCTAATAAAATGTTTTTGATAAAAATATATGAACTCCATCCTCAAAAAGTTCTAAAATATTATATTCATTTCTCAACAACAAAAGCAATCATTTTCACATAAAATCTTTTTTATACAAACACTACAAAAAACATAGATACGCTGTACCCTGAAACAAATACAAAATAAATTAATCTCTCTTTAACAAAAGCAATCATTTCAAATAAAATCGTCCAATAAAAAAAATCATTTCTAATAAAATATTCTTGATAAAAATATATGAACACCATCCTCAAAAAGTTCCAAAATATATTCATTTCTTATCAACAAAAGCAATCATTTCCAATGAAATTGCCCAATAAAAAAATCATTTCTAATGTAATCTTTTTGATAAAAACACATGAACTCCATCCTCAAAAAGTTCCAAAATATTGTATTTATTTCTCATCAAAAAAAGAAATCATTTCCACATCAAATCCTTTTCATACAAACACTACAAAAACCATAAATTTGTTGTATCTTGAAACAATTATAAAATAAAATAATTTCTCTCTTTAACAAAAGAAATCATTTCTAATAAAATATTCTTGATACAAGTACTCCAACCTCAAACAGTTATAAAATATTATGTTAATTTCTCATCAACAAAAGAAATCATTTTCACATGAAATTCTTTTTATACAAACACTAAGAACCATAAATTTGCTGTACCTTGAAACAATTACAAAATAAATTCATCTCTCTTTAACGAAAGCAATCATTTCTAAATAAAATCGTCCAGTAAAGAAATCATTTCTAATAAAATATTCTTGATACAAGTACTCCATCCTCAAAAAGTTCCATAATACATTAATTTCTCATCAACAATAGCAATCCCTTCTACATAAAATCATAGATCACTGATTCTAAAGCTGAATGTTAATGTTGTCCAAGTTTGTGCCAGAGTTTAGTTTACTTTTTAGTGGTTCCCAGAAAAACTCGATTCTCGGAGTGGCTCTTCGGTCTCGTTCAAGCGAAGTATTGTCAACAAGAAAAATTCCGGGGTGTTTCGCGGTTGATCTCTAACGTTCTCCTCTCGATCTCTCTTTTTCGGTCGCCGGCAAGTGTTAATAATGCTAATGCATCGACCTCGAGCGTAGCGAGCCCCGCGGCGCATCAATATTCATTAGCAGTTCGTTCTACGAGCCGAATAATTCTGCGTGGCGACTCGGCGTAACCCACAAACCCACTGTGTGCACACGCGCACGTATGCGTGTGAAGTTAACGCGCTCCTCTCTCAAAGAATTCCTTCTAGCCTCTGTCTACGTTTCCCGAACGATTCCCATGGGCGAGGAGTGTTTGCTCGAGACCGTCTGTCTTCGTTGTCGTTCACGGTGGGAAAGTGACAGTGAGCCGACACGTAAGAATTAGCAAAACGATGTTTATTGTCCGGGGACCACCCGCAGCACTTCGGTTTTTCATTAACCCTTTGAGAATTTACCTCTGGGACCACACAATTGCGTTCCAACCCCTCTACAACCTTCAGCTAATTGTTGCACCGTAGTTCTTAGTAAATTACTAACACACTGTTTATTATCTGGAGACCAACTTTTCATTAATCCTTCAAGCATCTTCCTCTAGGATTTTACAGCCGCTTCTTTATTCGTGTGCATCACACAGTTCATTTTCGCGGTAATATTGTAGTTTGCAAGTGAAGCATTTTAATGCCTTTTTGTTTAGTAAAACGGTGTTCATTGTCTAGGGACCAGTTTCAATTTTTCATTAATCCTTCGAGCACCTTCCTGTAGCATTTTACAGCGGTTTTTTAATTTATGTGCATTATAATGCCTTTTGGCTTATTAAAACGGCGTTCATTGTCTAGGGACCAACTTGAATTTTTCATTGACATTTAGACAACATACTGGAATTTTACAGTCGATTTTTAATCCATGCAAATCGCTCTGTTAATTATTGCATGAATCAATTTGTTTGTATAGCAAATATAAATAGTGTAATCAAATAGATTATAATAGAATCTCGTATAAAATTCGCTGGATCTGCAGTGTGGTTATTAATCACTGTAGTTCTTAACACTGTGACTGCAATAAAACTATCTTTCAGTTAGAAACTGTTAATCGATACCTATCATCATTAAACAATTCAGCCGCGTTGATTAATCGAGGGAAAAATTGATCCGCAACTCGATAGGGTTTTATACAAACTGTTGACATTTAATTAATTTAAAAATGATTGGCACAAACAATATTTTCAAAATATACACAGAGACCAAATGGATTTTTCTCCCATTGTTCAAACAATTTTATTCCTGGTGGTGATAATTGTAGGCAAATGCAGATTAACAGGCGTAGTTTAATTTTGCAATGAACAAGAACTTTATTTGTTACGTATGCGCTATACGCGCGGCGGTTACACTATTTAGAAGAAGAGTGGAACATGAATATAGTCGCACGTTTCAAAAACTGCTCAAAACGTAAGAGGGCGCATGGGTTCCAGAATCTAGAAATTTCCAAAAATAATTAAACTGCGGATTTTTCACGAAAAGCACGAGTGTATAAAACGTGACCTGGATAATACACCAGAAAAGTTTTAGGACTTATTGTATTTCCGAATCGCAAAAAATTCTTGCACAAATTAAATTTCCACCCGTCATCTTCGAACTGTTTCGATAAATTCTAATTTCGCACAACGATCTCTGATCTAGGATTCAAATAGAAAGTCTCCGATTAGCGATCAGTGATCAGACACGAGAACACAAAACGGTCAATCTCGCCTGCAGCAGGGACTGCTGCAATCACTGCATAAACCGTGGCGAGTCCTCCAGGTTGGCATTACTTAGCTCTCGGGAAAAAGTGACGATAATGGATCAAGCGGTTCATGGTAATCATTGAAACCGGCCGTTTCACGTGCACCGTCCTAATAGCTCGTTCCCGTAGCTTCCGTGGCCAAGGAAGGCTCGAAGGTAAAGGGTGGTGTAGGCCGTCGTAGGAAGAAGTAGCTGGTATAATAATTGCGGCTATTAATCAGGCTGGCCGCGAGGCTCACGCATCGAACACGCATCGATTAGGCTTGGTTGCCTGCCTCGCGGTGATCCGCGTGGGCGATCGAGAAACTGGACGATCTACGACCAGTTTTCGCGAGCTCCTCTTTCTTTTTTGCTGATCGTAGTGTCACCAAAGGGTTGGCTGAGAAGCAAATCGGTAAAAGGAGACCCTTATCCGCTGCGACGACCGGGAACATCGTTTGACGTTAATTACCACCAAGTCCAGCTCCGCTGAATGATTACGACCGTCCCAGATGAAGATAGCAAGAAACTCCGGGAAGCCCCCAAGATCGATCCGGAGGATTCCTGGCGGCCGCGGCTTGTAATTTCTGCGAATGATCAATGGGAAATCGGTCGTTAAGAGGACTCCACTATCTGGGCTTCATTAACCCCCGTTCCCGAACGTCTGCGCAGACTTCGCCTTAGGATCTCCGACATTTCATTTGCCTTCGTTGGTTCGCCGGGCACCGAGTAATATTCCCTTCATCGCAATCCCACTTAGGATACCTTGTTTAATCGTGCTTCGATGTTGTTGAATCAGCCAGCGATGCGATCCAGGATCGAGCGGTGCCTTGGACGGGGCCTTATTGACTCCTGGCCAATGAGAAGCCGAGGAATAGGGTACCGAGTACTCTATAGACGCGCTGGGTGTCTCTACTGAGATGATGTAAGGAGCCGGTGCTGAACTAAAGGTATTCAGTGCGGCGGAACGCGGAGGAAGGGGTTTTAGGTTCTCCCACTCTTTGCTGTGAGGACAATGGTGGGGCAGTGGCTGTCTTATGTGATATCCTAACCTGGAGAAGTGCTATAATCTTACTAGAAGCTCTACTACCTTATATAAAAATATAATTGTCCAAAGGGAATTAAGTCAAATAAAACACATACTCGGATGGAAAACAGGAATTCGAAGTTTGCCAGTGGTTCTCATTCACTGCTAGGAAAAAAAGGAAAAAGTGGCTGTCAAAGACAGAATGTTTGGGTCAACCAAGACTACGGGAGTGCTATAGTCAATCTAACTGTGTCACTAGTGGTATTATTTCAATATACAGGGTGGGGCACTAAAAACAGGTCACCCGAATAACTCGCTTGCTTTTGAAGATAGAAGAATATGCATCAGACCAAACTTACTTGATATCGAGGCGCTCTTAATCTGATGTCATTAACTTTTTTATAGCTGGAGAAGTCAAGGAGATGTGAAGGTCAACTCTGTTTTTTTTTTTTAATGGAGCAGTATGGTTTTTTATTTACATTCTGACAGTGTGGTTCAAGACGAATACAATGACCTATAATGAAGGTCATTCAAGGTCACACAAGGTCAACCAGAATAGAAAATAATTACCACTATCACTTCTAACAATTCTGGTAAAACGTCTTTTAAGATTCTCTCGTATTTATGACTATTTAGCGTGCCATCAATGAAATATGGACCAATTTCAAGTTCAAGGTCGTCATTTTGAACACTTGAAGTAGCAGTTCGAAGAGTGCTTTGGGACACTTTATTTTCTATTGCAGTTGACCTTGCGTGACCTTGAATGACCTTCATAAAAGGACATTGTATTCGTCTTGAAACACACTATCAAAATGTACATAAAAAACCAAACCGTTCCATTTAAAAAAACAGAGTTGACCTTCATATCACCTTGACCTCTCCACCTACAAAAAAATTAATGACATCAGATTACGAGCGCCTCGATATCAAGTAAATTTGGACTGATGCATTTTCTTCTATCTTCAAAAGCAAGCGAGTTATTCAGGTGACCTGTTTATAGTGCCCCACCCTGTATAGTCGTCCAAAGCGAAGTGAGGTACATAGAACGTGTACTGAGGTAGGAAACAAAAGTGGGGAGAGTCTCAGGGGTTCTGATAAATGGCTCATGAATTGCTCAGAAACTCGTTACTCAGTACTCCAAAGCCTTCGCAGGTGCTATAACATCGCTACCTGTCCAACTAGTGTTGTTATTCCACGATATAGTTGTACAAAATGAATTGAGTGAAGTGGAGTTAATACTCAGCTAGAAAACAGACCTGTATAGTTATCTAAAGCGAAGTGAGGTATATAGGACGTGTACTGAGGTAGGAAACAAAAGTGGGGAGAGTCTCAGGGGTTCTGATGAATGGCTCATGAATTGCTCAGAAACTCGTTACTCAGTACTCCAAAGCCTTCGCAGGTGCTATAACATCGCTACCTGTCCAACTAGTGTTGTTATTCCACGATATAGTTGTACAAAATGAATTGAGTGAAGTAGAGTTAATACTCAGCTAGAAAACAGAAGTGGGGAGTGTCTCCGGGGTTCTCAACTAATGCTAGAGGAGAATGCAATGCCTCATACCTATATCCCCTAACATACCTTACTCCAGTGATGGGCAATTTTGCCTTAATTGAGGCAAAACCGTCTACACCGTAGCATCCTCTGTCCGCTTCCATCAAGCGCGGTACAATGGGGCAACGAAGACACGAGACGCAACGAACGTGCGCGCTGCATGAAAGAGAGGTTGGTGGGAGAAGCAAGCGTTTGAGGGGCTCCACCCGTGCCCACCACTGTCTTACTCTATAATACAGGGCTAGCCACGGTTGGGGCTCCTCAATCGCTTGCTTCTCCCACCATCCTCTCTTTCATGCAGCGCGCACGTTCATTGCGTACGCTGATGTCTCGTGTCTTCGTTGCCCCATTGTACCGCGCTTGCTGGAAGGGGACAGATGGCGCTACGGTGTGAATGGTTTTGCCTCAATTGAGGCAAAATTACCCATCCCTGCTGTGATAGCACTACAGCTTCGACACTAATTTCCACAACTCATCCAATGACACAATTACCTGAACGCTAGAGATCTGAAAACCAAGAATAGGAAGCGACTCAATTCGTCCGGTTAATCGCTAGCTAAAAAAGGCAATGGCTCTCCCAGACGGCGCTTAGGCAACCCAAGCCCCGTAACCCGAGCAGTGCTGAGCGAGCACCTTATTAACCGTGTCAGGTTTCCCCAGCGGACAACCGGGAGCATCTTTCTTATCCCGTTGGACCTGGGCGCTGCTCATTCGGGTCAATCGATAGCGATAGACCTACAACTTCGGATTCGCGTCGTCGTCCTCTGAAAACCAACCAGCAGAGGAAGTCTCCGGGATCTGCAAGGCACACCTGCCGTCTTGAATACACTTTTATCTAAATAATTAGCGGTGGATACCGATGCTCGAGGTGAGCGCGAACAGCGTATCGCGTACAGTCACGAGAGTCGTCCGGATAAACGAGGCAGAAGGCATCATTTATGGCGTTTACGAGGTACCTGGACTAATTGCGAAAACCCTTGGAAGCCAGGGACCGGCGAAGCAGCCAAGATAGGTAATTAGGAATATTAATCACGGCGGGGAAGCCGTAAGGCTCGAATTTACGCAGGTGAACCGTCGCGCGACCGTGTTCGCGTTCATTGTGAACGCTTCGCTCGGCGTCGAAGCGGACTAGGAGCGGAATGGAGCGGCGCAGAGCGGTGCAGAGCGGTGCGGAGGCATTCTCGCGCGATAAACCGGTAACCGCACGGCCGTTACACCGCGAACACCACGGCCACTTTGTCGTAGCGTGTCCGGTCCCCCTCGGAGCCCTTAAAGCCGCGTTTACAAGTGTCGGCGAGCGCGAGGATTCACGCTGGCTGTCACGGTCGAACGTCTGCCTCCGGCGCGAATTGATTTAACGACGTTCGAGAAAGGATGCGTTCGAAAGCTTCCACTCTCCTCTCTCTCTCTCTTTCTCTCTTTCTTTCCGTTTCACCTCTTCTGTCTCGGGATTCTCCGATCCTTGTTCCACCTGGGAATTTCCGCTCTCGAAGGCTGACGGCTCCGAAGATAAGGGGAGATACGCGGGACCGTCGAGCAAACGCGAAGTCGAAGTTCGCGCCAGGCGAAAAATTTTCCCTGTCAGGATCTTCTTCTTACCACTCGGCGCCCAACCACGTCGCTTCAGGTTTCCTTTTTGGAGGAGATTGAGTTCGCGGAACTGAAAGGCACCGGCCGTGGATCCTGCATCCTTGCGCTGCCAAGCTCCTCGGATACCCGGAATTGCTCGACGGAGAATTCCTTTGGCAGCGGGATCGTTTGAGGCGAATTGGAGAACTATTGGGCAGGAACATGTGATCCCTTAAACTGAAGAATTAATGCTAATAAGTGGACTGTACAGCAGCAATACTTCCTGTAATAATCATCACTAGGCTGCAAACTTCAGGACATCTATGGGGAAAAAATGAATCGAGAGATTGAAACAATTTGAGGAATTCAATTTATTATTTTCAACTTGATTTTTAGAAAAAACATGAAGTTCGTATTGGGCTCCTGTGTCTTATAATTGACAAAGAAAATGTTTATTTTGCATAAAGATCCGCAATCTGGTAAATTCAGTCTATCTTTTAGTTCTTCTGAGATTTTTACTCTTTTTGTAATTTACCTACCGTGCGTCCATCAGGGCATGGTTTTCGACAGTGGCGTGCAGGGGGGACTACGAGACCCCACTCTAGTCGCCAGGCTGCGGACCCCACTCTTAGGCTTACGTTCTGGCGGGAACGGTAGACATAGGTGCTCAGCGTCACCACATCTCTCTGTTCCAGTCACACTAATATGCGCGTTTCCGTCTTTGTCGCCCGTTCGGCCAATAGCGGTAGACGTGTAGCGCGTAGAAGGGAGATCACGTGGTACCTACAAGTTTCTCACTGCCATCTCCTGATGAACGGACGGTACTTGCTTTTACTATAAATGCATGAAATCTACAGTCTATTCGGGATTAGTTATTAATGATGTAAGAATCAACTTAAAATATTAGCATTGAGCTATTGCATTTTGGAAATTATAGGTTAAACATCGTTTCTCACCATCTTCAACTTTTAACCCTTTGCAATTGAGCAGTGAATCTGAGTCACCATTAAAAATTGCTACACACTATCCAAAATATTTATTACATTGTTAACCCTTTGCACTCGGAGCTATTTCAACTAAAAAACCAAACATTTCTTGTAACCTAGAATATTTCCATTGCACATAATTTTGTTTCATTATATGCGTACGAAAATGATATAGTACCTCATACAATATTCAAATGATTAGTAATTTATTACATTTAAACAAATTTAATCATGCAAACAATATTCTGAATAATGGTGTAGCAATTTGTAATGGCGCCTGAGAGTCGCCATTCGAGGGGTAAGGGTTAAATTTGTTCGTATTCGATAAATTATTAAATATTTAAATATAGTACGAGTTAATGGCATTAGTATCATATGCAAAAAATGAAAAGAATGAGATAGAATGGAAATATTCTATGTTGAAAGAAATGTTTGGTTTCGGAGCTGAAATTATAGTTCCGAGTGGAAGGGGTTAAAGTCTTCAGTATCTCCAAGTTTGTACTCTAGGAAGCGTGTGACATAACTTCAAAACACATTAGTCACGTCCATTATATAAAACGTTGTATACTTTTCGCATTTCAATCAAAGAAAAGTGTCGTCGATGTCACAGAAATGATTTATGTGGCACCCGTTGGCATACTACTTCCTTGTACGGGATCGTTGTCTATCATACAGCTTATTAACAGGACCTTGTCCTGTCAAATTATAAGTTGTTTCACTGATTTTTAATGTTATTGCGAAAAGGAATAATTTTCGTGTAGAAGGTTGTGTTTTATACCTTAAGACTTCGATTTCAATTCAACAATTAATATTCGTCGAGTGCTGAATGATTTATTAGTTAGCTCTTGGTAACATCATCGATCTTGAGTTCATAGGACTGTCTTGCTGGAAGGTTAAACCTGGTTCAATCGATAAGATACGGCGAATCATCAATTATTCGCAAGTGAATCTTAACGCGTTCGCTGTTTGGACATCTAAATTCGAAGTTGCGAGAAAACTATTAATTTCGTGAAAGCTGTTTTGCATAATCGACAGTCTCCTTGGGAAAACTGTACAGAGTCGTCTTACTTCGAGTACAAAATAGAGCGTGTGGTATAAAACAAATCCTTTTAGACTCGTCAAAGAACAATTTAATTTGAAGTCTCCACTTTGCGGTGTGAAATCAATTGTTTTACATTTGATGACGAACGATATTACATGGAAAGATACAATTGATGCTGTGAAACAATTTCGCTTGGTACTCACTAAAGAATTACTTCAAACGAAAGTATCCAATTTATGCAATGAAATAAATTATCTTATACACACTAAAGAACGGTTTTACATGAAAGGTACCAATTTGCGCTACGAACTAAATTATCTTAAACTCACTAAGGAACGATGTTAAATGAAAGGTACCAATTTGTGCTACGAAGTAAATTACCTTAAGCTCACTAAAGAACAATTTCAAACTCAACTAACTAATTTATGCTACAAAGTAAATTAACCTGAACACACTGCGAACCAATTTCGAATGAAAGTATCCAATTGATGCTATAAAATAAATCATCTTAAACTCACAAAAGAACAATCGTAAACCAAACGTATCAATTTATTCCGCGAACTAAATTAACTTAAACTGAAGAACAATTTCAAATGCAAACAACTAATTTATGAAGTAAATTATCTACGCTCATCAATATACAATTTTCAATCAAAGGGTTCAATCCATGATATAAAATAAATTATCTCACAGACAAGCGATCATAAACGAAGGCTACCAATTTCAGCTACAAAGTAAATTACCTTAAGCTCGCTAAAGAACAATTTCAAATCCAACTAAATAATTTATGATACAAAGCAAATCATCCTTAACTAACGGCAGAACAATTTCAAATCGAAATATTCATGCCGTAAAATAATGCTCAAGCACAGTTTCAAATGCAAGCAACTAATTTATGAAGTCAATTATCTACGCTCATCAATATACAATTTTCAATCAAAGGGTTCAATCCATGCTATAAAATAAATTATCTCACAGACAAGCGATCATAAACGAAGGCTACCAATTTCAGCTACAAAGTAAATTACCTTAAGCTCGCTAAAGAACAATTTCAAATCCAACTAAATAATTTATGATACAATATAAATTATCCTTAAACTCAAAAAAGAAATGATCTTAAACTGAAGCACCGTTTCAAATGCAAGCAACTAATTTACGCCATGAAGTAAATTATCTACGCACATCAATATACAATTTTCAATCGAAGGGTTCAATCCATGCTATAAAATAAATTATCTTCAACTCACAGACGACCGATCATAAACGAAGGCTACCCATTTCAGCTACAAAGTAAATTACCTTCATCTCACTAAAGAACAATTTCAAATCCAACTACATAATTTATGATACAAAGCAAATTATCCTTAACTCACGGCAGAACAATTTCCAATCGAAATATTTAATTCATATCGTAAAATAAACTCTTTTAAACTCGAAAAAGAAATGATCTTAAACTGAAGCACAGTTTCAAATGCAAGTAACTAATTCATGCTAAGAAGTAAATTAGCTTTGACTCGGCAATATTCAATTTTCAATCAACAGGGTCAATTTATCCTGCCGAATAAATGATCTTAAACTTATAGAAAATCGATCAGAAAAGAAGAGTACCGATTTCTGCTGCGAAGTAAATAATCTTCAATTCATATCGTAACATAAATCTTTTAAACTCAAAAAAGAAATGATCTAAAACTGAAGAACAGTTTCAAATGCAAGTAACTAATTCATGCTACGAAGTAAATTAGCTTTGACTCGGCAATATTCAATTTTCAATCAACAGGGTCAATTTATCCTGCCGAATAAATGATCTTAAACTTATAGAAAATCGATCAGAAAAGAAGAGTACCGATTTCTGCTGCGAAGTAAATAATCTTCAATTCATATCGTAACATAAATCTTTTAAACAAAAAAGAAATGATCTAAAACTGAAGAACTGTTTCAAATGCAAGCAACTAATTCATGCTAAGAAGTAAATTAGCTTTGACTCGGCAATATTCAATTTTCAATCAACAGGGTCAATTCATCCTGCCGAATAAATGATCTTAAACTAATAGAAAATCGATCAGAAAAGAAGAGTACCGATTTCTGCTGCGAAGTAAATAATCTTCAATTCATATCGTAACATAAATCTTTTAAACTCAAAAAAGAAATGATCTAAAACTGAAGAACAGTTTCAAATGCAAGTAACTAATTCATCCTAAGAAGTAAATTAGCTTTGACTCGGCAATATTCAATTTTCAATCAAAAGGTTCAATTCATCCTGCCGAATAAGTGATCTTAAACTCATAGAAGACCGATCAGAAAAGAAGAGTACCGATTTCTGCTGCGAAGTAAATGATCTTGAATCGAAATCCAATTTGGAATCGAAGAATTTAATTTCTGCCACGAAGGTAAATTATCTTGGACTGTTAAAAGGACGACTTTGAATCAAGCTAATTCATCACTCGACCAGTCGCTTTCAACCGATCGTCTCGGACAAGGTCTGACCGCACTCGAGATATCCGTCTCATCCGCGAAACGGACGTTATCGAGAGGCAATTGGTCCGTGCGATATTCGCCAGGACGTTTTCCCGCGGAGGAATGATCGATACACTGTCACCGATCATACTTCAGTCACCTTTTGTCTTCGAGGCGGAAGAGAAAGTGACCAGTCGTGATTTTTGCCGGACAAGAGACCGCAAAGACGTCGTGTCGCATGTCGGATCGATGATCGCACGGCGATCTTGACCGGCCACGAAAAACGCGTGGGCGTGAGACGCAGTTGACGCCGACCATAATCGACGGGATCGTCGATCGCGGCCGATGATAACGGGTCCCGTTACCACGCAACCGACGCTGTCCTCATAAAACGTTCGCCTGCCGATTCTTATCTCTGCGATCTCCGCAATCTCGCGGCACTTTTTCGCAAGCGGCGTTTCATTATCACGCCGACGTAAATCGCAAAACGATCGAGTTATCCCGCGACCGATCCTCTAAAAATTACAGAACTGAGTGTACCCATATGTCGTTCAATTGCTATTAATAGACTGCGGATTTTTATGCGAAATCAAAATTTTCAAGGATCAACCCTAAATAACTAAGCTTTATAAATCGCAAAAAGATCGAATTATCCCGCGACGGATGATCTAAAAATTACAGGATTGACTCTACCCATGGGTCGTTCAATTGTTATTAATAGACTGCGGATTTTTATGCAAAATCAAAACTTTCAAGGATCAACCCCAAATAACTAAGCTTTGTAAATCGCAGAAAGATCGAATTATCCCGCGACCGAACCTCTAAAAATTACAGAATTGAGTGTACCCATATGTCGTTCAATTGTTATTAATAGACTGCGGATTTTTATGCAAAATCAAAACTTTCAAGAATCAAACCCAAATAACTAAGCTTTGTAAATCGCAAAAAGATCGCATTATCCCGCGACGGATGATCTAAAAATTACAGGATTGACTCTACCCATATGTCGTTCAATTGTTAATGGACTGCGGATTATTATGCGAAATTATAATTTTCTAGGATCAACCCTAAATAACTAAACTTTTCAAATCCCAAAACGATCGAATTATCCCGCGACCGATCCTCTAAAAATTACAGAATTGAGTCTACCCATATGTCGTTCAATTGTTATTACTAGACTGCGGATTTTTATGCAAAATCAAAATTTTCAAGGATCATTCAAAGATAACTAAGCTTTCGTAAAAATTACAATTTAAATCTTGCGTCGTCAGATTATTCGGTAAACGCATCAGTTAACGCTTTGCAGTCGAAGCAATTTTAATTCCAAAAATCAAGATATTTATTTCAACCTAGAACATTTTTATTCTATCTTTTTTTACATTGTGCACATGAAAGTAACCCTGCCTTCTCGTACAACAGTTGAATTTTCAGCAATTTATGGAGACGTATTTCATAATATGAAATATGTTAATATTAGTTAACATATTATTAGTTAATATGTTAATATGTTCTGAATAATAGTATGATGGCAATTTTTACTGGTGACTTCAAATTTCACTTATGCTATTTCTACAGATGGTAAAGTGTTTTTATTGTTATGGGGTGACTAAAATGATTTCTATTGGAGAGTGGGTGGTGCATTTGGTCGTCGGAGCAGTGATGCCAGAAACACGCAAAACTGGGCGGATCTTCCTCTCCTCCTTTTCCCGTTCCACTATCCCATTCCACTACCTGAGCACACTCGAACGTCCCCCACTAAGTCCGTAGACTGGTCACGTGACGTGCCGCGCAACGCGTTACATATTACTCTGGTCATCAGAGAGGAGGTAAACTGTGTTCCCCTCGATTTAACCGATCTGGCATCACTGCGTCGGAGTATAGGCACTTTGGTAAAACTATGTTTGGGCTATACAATGAATTGAGTGCGAAAGATATGAGAAAATAGTATGGTAACTAAGTGTTTGTTTGATTCTAAGATCGCCCTGTCAATGGGTTCGCTGACGGAGGTCTCGAAGTGGTGTCCGATGACACCCACTTCGTGCTGGGAACGTCGCGTTGCATCGAGTGTCTCGAGCTATTGCAGCTGACCGTTTCTAATGTATTGTATAACCTAAAATCTCACGTTCAGTCTGCTTGAGACCGAACAGAGCGTTCAAGCCCATTCCAGTTTTTAATTTCCGTCGTTAGTTTCAGCCATCATAAGTTTCATTATCTAGAGCTCAATAAAAATTGATTTCTCATCTAAAAAGTTTCCATAAACCGAAAATGAAATAGTGTGTTTAAATTTCTCTATAGTTTTCACTGTTTTAAATTTTATCCCCTTATTTTTTTTTATTAATGCTTAAAATTTGCAGTCTATTTATTGCAATATGTAATTAAATGGAGATCAAATAGTTTCACATGTTTGTATACCTTTTTGCGTTACTCCAATTTTTAGAGGATCGTGCAATTTGAATAATTGTAATAATGAGAATTCTGGGATTGGCCACTTTATAGTGTTGAATCTTATGTTGCTCGCGGCGCGTGCTAAATTGCGATAAATAATATTCCGGGGTAGGATGCGGTTCGAAAAACTGTTAATTCTACGGCGAGTCAACGATCCGGGACTAAAGGCGAGAAAATTCATACCGTGGAGTCCTCCCAGCACGCTCGTCCTGCCAATTAGGTGAGTATATAGGCTGGACGAGGGAACGCGGGCCGTAACGAGCCTCGTTTGCAATGACAACGATGAAGAAGACGCCGGGCTTCGCTGTTTCTTGCTGGCCGCGATTCGCTCACTTTCATTTTCCACGTGTCTCCGTTTAGTTATGCTGTTCTTGCGTGCCTCGAACAGTACGGTGAAATTATTTCCTGGGGATAGTGTCCTTGCCTGGGAAAATTTCATGGGGATTTGCACAGACATGTGTGATCTTTATGGTAATTCTAATTTCCATGCACTGGGAGAATTGTTACGCAAAAGATAAATAGAGGATGAATAATAATTCGCAGGAAAACGTTGAGAAAGTGTAATAGCTATTTCTGTCAACGACTTGTTAATATTTATGTATTATTTTTTAATAAAATTGATCACAATTTTCAATCGTCAAGAAAATTTAGTCGGAGCCATTTTCTTTTTCTGTGACTACTTCTACTTTACAGACTAAAAACCAACCAAGAATGATTAACAGTGTGAGGAAGCTCCAGAAGGATAGAAGGTCTTCCGAGGTCCTTGGGATATCCTAGAAAAGATAAATGGCTTTTAAAGCTACACCAGAGTAATTTCAAAAGTTTTTTGACACCCAGGTTAAATCTGAGTTAACCTGAGCTTTACAATTCCTCAAGTTCTACTCCCGGGTGATCCTGGTGGACTCCAAAAGAGGACACCTCATAGGTCCTTCTAAAAATTTTGTCGGAAGATCTTTCTAGAGATCATTAATCTTGTACACGTTAAAATATTCACTGAAGTTCTACCTATTCTTAAATAACCTTGAAGATCTTCTGACGAAGACATGAAGACTTGAAGACAACTTCAAAATTCCTCCAAGTCACTAACAAAGATTGTTTATGCGTTAGATTAGATCTCAGAAAATTCTGCAAGCATCATGAATTTTTACGAACTTCAAAACAACTCATTAAAATCCGTGTAACTACTCTAAGATAATCTTGAAGATCTTTTCAGAAATATATCGTTCTTAAAAATTCCTCATGAAGATACTTCACAACAAAGATTTACAATCTAGATTGAATCTGGCTTAGAAAATATTCGCCAAGCATCATAAATGTTGCTGCGTATCCAGCAAACCGAATAAAGTCCTTCTAACTATTCCGAGCGAACCTTGACGATCCTTTAAAGTGCACAGGATCTAGAAAATATATCTTCAAACTGTGTCTTAAGCAATCACGTATATCATCTACACTCGGTACTGAAGTTAACCTAAGAAATTCTTCGAGGATCATGAATCATAATGAACCTCGAAGAACGTTCATCCAATAATACTTAAAAATTCAATGGGAAGCCTATCGACCAACATTATCGAGTCATTTGGCCCGATAAATCTGATTAAAATAATAGCGAGAACTTAGCAGGGGCGTACGAATTACGTATTTACGATTTTTCCGTAACAGTTACGTGCATCGAGAATCGACTCGCCCCGGCTGAATAATTCAGGGCAGGAAGATTAATCACCTTCGGAGGAGCTAAAGAGATTCGCTGATGTAACGATAGAGAAGAAACGGTGCTCGCCCGTTTCCTTCGTCGTGTTCTTAATGGCAGAAACGGCGAGCGGCCAACAAAAACGTAACATGCCCCGAGAGTTTTTCAAAGAACCGCGCGACTCAGCCTCGTTCTGATTGGCCCGATGGCCTCAGCGTCCTCGCGGTGATCCCGGGCGACCTTGAAGCCACGGCTACCATAACATCGGCGAACAACCTCGGCTGGCCTCACCTCTCATCCCTCCGCTCTTCTTCTTGTCAAGCCTCCTCCAGATCTCAGCTTCTTCTTCTTCTTCTGACCGATATTAAGCACCGTTCACACTAGAACATCTTCAATCCCTACCGTGTCTCGACCTAAATATCTCAAAAATTGTACACATGCAATTTTTGCAACGAAAAAAAAAAATCAAACCACTGGAACGTCGTAGCAATAGAGGATTACGCTAAATCCGAATGCTTGATCGTGTCCGACAAGCTTATCCGATCGATCCCCATAATCCACGAAGCCTTAAACGGTACCATAATCTTTTGGGTGTTCTTTATATTGATACGTGTGATTGATCGAAGTAAAATTTGCTGGATTTGTTGGGAACGGATGGATTTATTGTAACTGTGTCGGTAGTATTGCCAGTTTTGGGATTCCATTTTGTTTCGCAGATATAAATTATTTTGAATGAAATACGGACGCTGTTTCGATGATAAGTCGGATCAAACTTGATCTAGGCCTAACAAGGATCTACCTATCGGAAATTCACAGAATCGGGACATTTTATCAGACCGAATAGACCTAATCAGACTTATAGTAGACCCTACTTGAATTGATTAGCCGAATCTCTGGTTAATTATTACAAATCGTCTAACACAGACCTGAATCATGCAGTAAGAGCATTTAACCTGGGCCTATGCTAGACGTATTCAATGCAAACTGATTATTCCAGACATATTCCTGACATATCACAGACGTAATAGTAATTCAGACCTAATGTAACTTACGTTACCTAACCAATTGAAGCCTATCCTAATCTAATTAACGCGATGGAATCAATACAATACCAATTCAAACCAAATCTAATTAATGAACTTTGATCCTGACGTAACCAATCTAAATCTGCCCACGTCAACATGAAATGTATTATTTTTGCTGACACTCAATCTGCCTATATCTTCTCGACATTTTCTTTGTTGTAATACTCTGTAGCTGTAATAATTTCAGAATATAGCAATGATTCTAAAATGTGTTTTACAGATTTATGAATCATTTTACCACATTTCAAAACAAATGTTTAGCATCTTCCATGTAGAATCCCTACTTTCCTATCGCTATAGCACGTCTACAACAATTGGGCAATTCTTTCATTTGCAATTTTTGGTAATACCTACTATTTTTTAATTTTCTTGGCTCTAAATGCACCTTACAAGTTCCTTAATAATTTTGCTATGTTTAACACCTGTTGCTCTGCTTCATCGAATTGAAATTGCTATTTTCTTGAAGCTCTAGCACGTCCAGGATAATTGAGCAATTTTTTCAATTCCAATTTTTGATAATACCCACTATCTTTTAATTTTCTTTGATCTAATTGCACCTTACAAGTTCCTAAATAATTTTTCTCTGCTTAACACCTATTGTTCTGCTTCATCGAATTGAAATCCCTATTTTCTTGAAGCTCTAGCACGTCCAAGACAATTGAGCAATTCTTCCAATTGCAATTTTTGGTAATACCTACTGTCTTTTAATTTTCTTGGCTCTAATTGCGCGTTACATGTTCCTAAGTAATTATTCTCTGCTTAGCACCTATTGTTCTGCTTCATCGAATTGAAATCGCTATTTTCTTGAAGCTCTAGCACGTCTAGGGCACTTGAGCAATTCTTCCAATTGCAATTTCTGGTAATACCTACCATCTTTTAATTTTCTTGGCTTTAATTGCACCTCGCAAGTTCCTCAATAATTTTGCTATGTTTAACACCGATTGTTCTGCTTCTTCGAATTTAAATCCCTATCTTCTTGACGCTCTAGCACGCCTAGGACACTGGAACAGTTCTATCCATTGTAATTTTTGCTAGCACCTACTATCATTAATTTTCTTTCTCACCCTAATTGTGTATTACAAGTTCCTAAATAATTTTGCTACGTTTAAAATCAATTGCTCTAGCAGGTCCAGGACAATTCAGCAGTTTTTCCAGCCACACAGTTTTTTCCATTCTGAACAAATTTAGTATACCGAAAAGATTGTTTAGGAACGGAATCATGCGGGTTGAACGTCTCCGGGCGATGACCGCCGGCAGATACATCAGAACTAGGTTAACGTGTAAAAAACGCGCGGGATGCATCCGAAGAAAGTCGTAACTCAAAGGCGATCCGGCCTCGTTATTATTCATGGCGTCGAATTGGGTCACGTCGCCGAAACGATCGCCGTTCGATCGGCTCTCGAACAAATTTATCCGGGGCCGTCGACGTCGACGACGGTGTATGACTTCTGAGCTAACGCCGAGACGGATCACGCGATCGTGCGGGATCACTGTAAACATAAACGCATTTGCATGTGCACACGTACAAAGACACACTCACGTATGTGGGTCAGTGAGGCGATCGACGCAACACCGTCATCTCTCTTATCGATTTCCGTGTTATCGGCAGTAAACACGGAAAGCGTTCGTAGTACTACCGGGAGATAAGGGACCGCCTACGAAGCCGGAGATCCATTCATTCTTTATACCCTCGTGTAGACGCTGCTAATTAGGGTGACGAAGGGGCCTTTGACCGAGGATTCTGAGACGACGATCTGCTACGTCGACGATGGGAAGGTCGAGCGGATATTGGGGATGAGTAGGGGTTGAATAAAGTCTCCTGAATTGGTCTCCAATAATTGTTGTAGTTGCTGAGAATTTTTCTACAATTATTTTGCACTTGGAAAATGTACTGTTTTGTTGATAGCGACTGTCGTTGAAATGGTAGGGATATTTATCGCATTTATTAGCGGATACATATCCTTTAAAGATATTTTTATATCATCCATAATATTTTTTACATTACGAAATTTCTTTGCATCGTGTGGATTACTAAACATTTAAGTATTCTGAAAGTAAATTGGGACAATTTGCGAAGATTATATAAAATGAAAAGATTATATAAAAATTGAAAAGATTATATATAAAATAAAAAGATTATATAAAATGAAAAGATTATATAAAATGAAAAGATTATATAAATTGAAAAGATTATATAAAATAAAAAGATTATATAAATTGAAAAGATTATATAAAATAAAAAGATTATATAAATTGAAAAGATTACATAAAATAAAAAGATTATATAAAATGAAAAGATTATATAAAGTGAAAATATTCTAGGTCGGAATAAATGTTTAATTTTTTAGTAAAAATAGCTGCGAGTTCAAACGGTCAAAGTTCTTTCTAAATCGAATAGATTGTAGACTGATATTTGGACCCGATAGGTAATAATGCTCAATTTACAATTATAAAGCTAGCAAGCATAACTGTAGTCCAGTTAAATACGTAGCTCTACCTCCACTCCGCCGTAGTTACCCCCACTCCACCAGCCCGCGCGTTTCGCTCCCCGTGACGGTCCTAGTTCATACGGTACGGTGGGTGGAGTGGGGGTAACGCTTGAAAATCGCCACCGATCGAACAACTTCTGTCCATGCCTGCTCTACATCTTAAGTGGATATAATTTTTTTACAGAAACTTTGTAGATCATCTGCAATTCTATGCAATTATTCCTGATTCACGAGATTCGCATTCAAATTGTAAGATATTAGCAAGTCAGGAAATCTTGCGTGCTTCAAGGATTCAATCCACTAACGCTCAAGCAGAGCAGAAAATTCCTGGCACCGCTGTGCATGCAATAATTCCTCGACTATAACATAATATCTCGAACAGACAAGGAACAAAGTACTTGCAGCTGCACTTCATTTTCTTGGACATTCTACTATGTTCTGCATATTAACCATTGTCTCATTTTGTGTCTCCCAGTGGCTGCTACAGTGAAAAGTTCCGGGTGTCATAATTAAACTTTTCACTGCCTTGCATCTGCAAAAGTGCAGAAAAATAAGAACTTTGAAGTTTCACATTTACTGTCTCTTCTCTAAGAAGTTTCTTCTACTTTTTCCAAAAGTGTAGGAAAATTAACATTTCGTTGAAATTTTACATATATTGTCTCTCCTCTAACAAGTTTCTTTTCCCGTTTCTGTCCTTTCGAATGCTAACCAGACAAAACAATCTTCATAGTATTGTTGCGTTTTCTCGGATATAATTTTGCACTAATTTACCAAACTATTTGTCCACATTTACTTACACATGTAGAATTATATACAGGGTGGGGCAATAACTATTAGCACGTCAGATATCTTCGAAACAATAAGTTTCACAGAAATATTTGCTGAAATATTGTCCCAATTTTTCTACGGTTTAATTTAAAAAATGTTTTAATGTAATAGGTCGTTGAACTCGTTTTAAGATCCTCTATCATGTTACGGAAGCAAAAACATACCGATCCATTTAAAAAAATGGAGGTGACCTTCAAATGTCCGAAGTACCTCCACCTGTAAAAAAACTATTATCGCCACCGGATGGCCCCCTTCGTACAGTGCAATTTTATTTCAGCAAATATATCTGTGAAACTTATAGTTTCGAAGATATCTGAGGTGCTAATAGTTATTGCCCCACCCTGTATGTACATCGACGGCGTCTCTGACAACTGTCCGATATCCACTCGTCAACAGTCAGTTGGTCAACAATTCCTCGACAACCCCTTCTATTATTTCCTTACAGGGTTTTGCATTACAGCAACATTACATTGTTCACGCCGCCGCAACAGTATCTTCTTAACTAGATTAGAATTTAGTTAGAAAAAAGTTCCGAGAGTGCAACCACCGACATCAATCGACTGTTTATCAGTCGGTTTCGCGGAACTGTTTGTACACAAACACGGTCTAGAATCTATCTTCTTCCAGGAACCGTCCGGCACTAAATTATCCGCTGTATTTATTTAATCATCGAAGGGCGAGGGATCTGTCGTCGTTAATTCGAAAATAGACGGGCATATTTTATTCCTGTAGTTGACACAGACCAGCGGAACGCTCGCCAAGAGACAGAGAAAAGAGATTCGCCTGAACAAATAATCGTGAGACGTTCGAGGGTCTATTCCTGATCCGTGCAGTCCAGTTTCAAGATCGTCGGCTATTAACCCCTTCGTCTGTCGTTTCGAAGGTCGAAACCGACAATGTTGAAACCAAAAGGTTTAAGGGACCTGGGTCCGGGAATGGTGAGCACGTTGGTGCACACTCGAGGCTTTTCCCGCCGATCTGCCACCCACTCTAAGCGAAGTGGGCGCGTGCACGAGCACACATTGTTCGCCGGTGTTTGCATTCCCTTCGATCCACGGCGTTTTCGCTCGACACGGCTACCAGCATGGCCAAAAATGCAATTTTCGACGCCAATATCCGCGCTTCCGGTCCGCCAGGAGAATAACATTCCGGTCGACGATTCTGTAATTAAATTCTGGTACTGCTTTTTACGCTCTCAACACATTCTGTTCTCAACGGACCTGTCATTTGTCTCCGAATCGTTAAAATTTCAGTGTACAAAATGATAAAAGAGGAATCATAGACTATATTAATAAACTTTATGATTTCGGCGCAAGGTGCGATCACTCAATGCCACTACACCTAGGGCATATGCCTTGCCAAAAACGCACAACGGACCTGTCATTTGTCTCCGAATCGTTAAAATTTCAGTGTACAAAATGATAAAAGAGGAATCATAGACTATATTAATAAACTTTATGATTTCGCCGCAAGGTTCGATCACACAATGCCACTACACCTAGGGCATATGCCTTGTCAAAAACGCACAACGGACCTGTCATTTGTCTCCGAATCGTTAAAATTTCAGTGTACAAAATGATAAAAGAGGAATCATAGACTATATTAATAAACTTTATGATTTCGGCGCAAGGTGCGATCACTCAATGCCACTACACCTAGGGCATATGCCTTGCGAAAAACACACAAATAACTAGCTTGGAGAATCATTGTTTCTTCCATTGGTGCGCCCACTTACAAACTTCCAAAATTCCTTTCAGTAATTTTATCAAAAATTATTGGCAAGTCTATGTATCACACAGTTGACCCATAGTGAACGTGAGGCGCAGATAATTGAATACAAGTAATGCAAAAAGACAAGTAAAAAAGAAAGATCGAACCTTGCGCCGAAATCATAAAGTTTATTAATATACTTTATTTTCGATCGAGAGGAATTTCACCGGATTCATACACTGCAGGACATTGAGTCAATTGTGTTAAGGTCATCTAGAGATGGTTCTGATTTAGAGATGATTGTTATTCTACGAAATATTTTCAAATTTTTTTATTAAATGTAGAATAAAAACTGACCACACAATTTCTCGAATAAACTAAACAACTCACGTTTTACTCAATAATTATAATTTTATATATTAAACTGGGAACAATATGCACGTGGCTTTAGAATAAGAACGAACAACGCAAAAAATCCAGAAGGGGGCGCAGCAGACCCACACCCGGTAGATGGAGCGCGTCAAACACCCGACAACAGCATGCATTGGAGATTACAAAATCCTAACATTTTTAATTTGCGATTTTTAATTGGTTGATAAATACATTTCTTTGGACGACAATAAAAATCGAACAAAACTGATCACAGTCTTGGCAGTTTTATTAAATTACGTGAGATATAGGCACTGTTAATAATTTGTGCTCCTAGAGGTGTTAAATGAGAAATTCATGTAAATTTGTAAGAATCTTTTTCCATTAGAAAGATGCATTTTGTAAGCTTTATCATTTAATAGAAGACGAAAATCATTATTACTAGGCTACACACACACAGGTTCCCCACTCTCATCTTCAGTATACTAATATTTTGTACAAGTAAATGCATTCAAACATATCATAACATTTTTTAATACAAAGAATAGGACCTGTAATTTGCACAGTCCAATTTAGTTAAATAAACGTTGACTTTAAAATATATACATGGAGTCTTTTAAGCCCAAGTTAAGATTCTCCCAAAGCACCAGATCCTACTTTTATAATCCTGCGGTGTTCTAAAGGATTTACTGAGGCGAAGTAATTTGTCTAATGACAAAGTACGATGCAGTTTAAGTTGCATGCTGCACCTGCTCCTTGGTTAGATGAGAGATTGGACACACTTCCTGGACCCCTTAGCTAACAATGAACCGAATAAAGCTCGTTTATGATACTAATCTCCCTTTTCTTTCATCTTTCAGTATTCCAAAAAATTTTCTAACTAATCTAACACTTCCACTAATAATTGTCGACCCTGCAGCAAATATATTAATATTGTACCTAATAAATACACGTGAATAAATTTTCAATGAAATTGTTCCGCGACCAAAAAGAGGAGACGCAAAGCAAGCGACGTCTTTCTCTCGAATTTTTCATCATTTTTCTTCCTCCGCGCACGGGTATTATTTAGTCTTTTTCCCTGTGAGCCAACATGGCGTTATTATTTGCCAAGCAATCGTTCGACGCTGTTGCGAAGCGAGCCACGTAGCCCGTGGCATTAAAATCCAAGCCATAATAACGCGCACACGCTCGCGCAAACACCTTCGACCGTTGCGATAACGTTCACGGAAAGAAAAAGAACTGTGGCCCGACATTATAACACTCGATAGCGGCGCGACGCTCGTCAATCAACCGCGAAAACAATCCACGCGCGTTTCACTGTGGGGTCCGATGTACTTCCACTTAATCGCACTCACATCCATCCAGTAGCCATAGTGTTACATAGCCCAAGGTACTTATGTTCGTTTAGAGTCTCGTAGATTCGACGATTGCCAGCCGACGGACTAGTTCGTTCAATATTCATCGTTCTTTTCATTCCTCACTTTTATCGTGCCGTCCGCGGAAACGAGCATTTGCATAAACATGCGAGCTCTTTTACCACCGGTCACCGCTGGAACAATCAAACCTGTCAAACCGAGTGATTATTTTACAATTGAGGCCATAGGTGCGCGAGGTCGTCGCCAAGAATACGCGGCCAGTCGCGTAACTGATAACGAACAAACTCTATATTACAATTTTTTAAGAGAACTATTGACTTTCGAGCTATAATACCTATTGCACTTTTTATCCCCGTGACGAGTAGAATATGATCCAATAAAAAAAAAATCGTTTGACCTTTTGACCTTGAAACTTAAGTTCAAGGTTAATTCTTGCGGCACATCTCTTACATCAATTTCCACGAAACCGAGAGTGTAGAATCACGGGTATGATAAGTCGCGAGATAGTCGCATCGTATCAAGACAACGTGAAATGGTTCTGTGGGAGTCAGGTGTGCCCCAGGAAATCAATGATCTTGCCGCTGGCTGCGAAACCTCGTACAATAAACAATCCCGAGTGGCGGAACCACGAGGACTCGCGGCGAACTCACCGGTGAACGGTGCAAAGAAATTCATCAAGGAGAGACATTCATCGCGGGGTAACACGTGAGGCAAAAGAGGAAGGTGGGCACGACACCCACGTGCATCCCGACCACGTACCTTACACAGGACACTGCACGTAGCGCAGGGACCGCGGTGAAAAAGGCTGCGCTCTCTGGCCGACCCACGCGAAAGCGCAGAGCTGCATACGACCGAACGGTCTACCCGCTGGTACCCACTGTACCCGAGTAATGCACCAGTCGTTTGCACGAGGCGAACGAGTCCCTTTTCTGGCCGGTGCCGACACATGTAAACATCCGAGCCGAGGAAGATTGGGGCTCCCACGAGAAGAAGAAGACGAGAGAAAGAGGAACAGCCGCGCATCATCGCGGCCATATTTCTCGGCGGCCGAGCATCGGCCCGACGTCCATTGTGCAAGGACGTCGCACAATGGAGTCATAAGGAAGTTCCATCTGAGTTATGAGACATTGTCCGGCGACCTGTCTCTCCTCGCCCGTAATTGCATACCGATCGGATGTTTCGCGGAATGCAATTTATGCGTTCGACGTGGCCTGGAATCTTTCGCGCCCGGCAATTAAAACCGCTGAATCATCGCGATTGGGCATTGTCTCCGATGCTTTGGGGACGTCTGCCGGATGTCTGGAATGGGTGCACCGGACGTCACTTGCTGCGCACCTCGTTGCAGATCGTTCGGGAGAACCTGACGACCTGACGCCTAACTTCAGGCGCCGGAAACCGCGAGTCCAGAATCTTTTAAACGTATAGCGTTGGCGCAGAGATGTCCTTCTTGAAAAAGGTGAAATTCCTCTTGATCGAAAATGAAATATATAATAAATTTTGTGGTTTCGGGGCACGGTTCGATCAAATTTAGAAACAGCAAATTTGCAATTATTTAAACATTATTCTCAACGTTTCAATCCCTACATGGATTATTTTCAAGAGAGACATTTTTTCGTCTGAAAAATAATATATATATAATACAAGTTGAACAAAAAATAATATTTCGACACAGCCGTGTAAGGAGAGCGAAAAAGGAAAAGAAAAACACACATACTTGCTGTGCCGACCGGGAAAACAATAAACAGAATATTAAGGACTTACGGAAAACAATACTTTAATCCATATAGAAGTTGAAACGTTGAGAGTAATGTTTAAATAATTGCAAATTTGCTGTTTCTAAATTTGATCGAACGAAACCACAAAATTTATTATATGTTCTTCTTGGATGTGTATCGTAATTAGGCTGCGAATTTGTATGCGAAATATACAGCGTGAGTCACCTAACGTTTACAACTCAAATATCTTTGTTATTTCTAAAGATACGTAAAATATGGTAAGAACAAAGTTGAATAGGGCTGACACGATGCCAAAAAAAAATTTTGTTTTTATGTCATTTTTTTATTGATATCAAGGTCACCTTGACTTTTCTAAATGGAACCACCCTTTTTTAAACACCTACAATGATAGTCTCTTTCATTACGAATTCAGTGACTATAATTACTCAAGGTCATTCAAGGTCACGGACAGAGTACAACATTCCTTCAAAGCCCGTTTACAGGCATGTATCGATGTTAAATCTTATACGTTATCTCTGTCCGCGACCTTGAATGACCTTGAGTAATTATAGTCACTTAATTTGTAATGAAAGGGACTATCATTGTAGGTGTTTAAAAAAGGGTGGTTTCATTTAGAAAAGTCAAGGTGACCTTGATATCTCTAGAATGACGACACAAAAACAAAATTTTTTTGGCATCGTGTCAGCTCCATTGTACAATTCAACTTTGTTCTTACCATATTTTACGTATCTTTAGAAATAACAAAGATATTTGAGGTGCAAACGTTAGGTGACTCACCCTGCATATTGTGCGAATCACAAGAAAGGGGAGGTACATCGATATCCTTGCACTTTGATTCATTTTGCGGTCACAGCGATTATAACTCTCTTTCGCCATTCATAATTTCTTAGAATCAGAAGAAAGTGCACATTTATTGCCTATATATTCTGCAATAAGAATTTATTGATAATAACAGAAAATAATATTATTTTGATTTAAAGGATAATCTACATATTCAATGTGCAAGGAATTAATAATGTTATTGGGTTGGAAATAATGTATCAGTGATAAGAAACTCATCTTGTGTTTCTTCTATTCCGTGTTTCAAGACTTTTGTTTCAAGACCGTGTTTCAAGACTTTTGCCATAAATGCATAAAATCCGCAGTTTAACTCTTTGCGGACGCGTGTCTGCAGACAGTCGCCCAAGTAAAATTACTACTCCGTGACTAAAAATCACTTCTTAAAAAATTATTACTCTCAAAAAACACCAAACAAATTTTTACCGAGCATAACACTTGCTTCTTCATTTAATTCCTATGCGTAGCTTTCAGTACACCATTTCATTTCCCATGGAAAACTGTACATTCGAACCGTCGATAAGTACGCTAAACATAATTCCCGTCCGCAAATGGTTAATATATAAATTTTTCTCAGATGCCCAGGGAACATCTTGCACAGATTCCTGTAAAGCAGTTCACGAACATCGAAGGCTGTCGAACTACAATCTACCAATTCACACCTGAACAATTTAGCTATGTAAATTCGAATGAATGAAAAGTGTCGACGGATTCGCGTTGTCAGCGTCCATAAACTATCCACAAGATTAAAACCATTTCCTCCTGACACCGAAGAGTGCATAAAACCGAATTTATTGCGAATAATTCACGGTGACTCTCCCTCTCTCTCTCGCTCTCCACTTTCTAAATTAGTTTTGTCCAACATAATAGCCGAAGTTATAAATATTAAAACAAAAGTGGACAAACACCTTTATACCGTCGAAGTTTCTCTACTTCGCTTTTCATGCGCCGTAAATCATAGCGATGCGAACAGATTGCACATAGATTTTGTTCGTTTTTTTTTTTCTTTTTTCGAACGCCCTCGGCGATAATTGAGTCTTTCGGTGGCTGTATATACAGACGGACACTGCGAGCAAATTACAGATGAAACGTTCGAGATTATGAAACAGGTAATTGCCGGAGTGATTAACCGCGCGCCGGCTTTCGGTCCGAATGCGTAATAAGCTGACGTTTCGCTGAAGGCGAGCGGTTTTTCAACGAATTTTTCTGCAAGTCCGACTAGGAAACGTGTTCCTTTCCTGCCACATGCTTATGATAATTATTTATTGAGCAAGAGACCACCAGCCGACTCATTTAAAGAGGGGCTCAAAAGAAAAGTTCATAAACGAGACATATACGAGTGATTTTGATATTGTGGTAAATGTTTGCTGTTGATTGTGAATTTTCCAACACTAAAGCTACCACAGTCAAATCACCGGTTTTATGTCGTACAAGTATTGGTATTATAAAAATTAATTCCGGGAAAATAATAGAATGAATTTCCTTATCCAAACTTTTACTGTATTGAAAATTGCGGATTTCAATTTTAGTGTTACTGTTTTTATAAGGCTATATATATCAGATGCTTTTAATGCTTGGTAGATTTAGTGTTAATTATCTTGCAGAAAAACAACAAAAGAACGTAAGAATATATTAACTGCCGAATGTGCTAATTATATTTTTAACAAATATAATTTGGAGTTCAACAGAAAAGTTCATAAAGGAGACATAAATGATTTTGATATTCTTTCGAATGTCTGCTGTCGATTAAAAAATTTCTAACACTAAATCTACCACGGTCAAATTTCTGATTTCATATCTTACAAGTATTGATGTTGTAAAAATTAATTCCGGAAAAATAATACAACGAATTTCCTTGTCCAAACTTCTACTGTATTGAAAATAGCGGATTTCAATTTTAGTGTTACTAATATATTTTTATAAGACAATATATACCAGATGCTTTTAATGCTAGATTTAATGTTAGATATCTGCTAGAATAACAGCAAAAAGACGTACGAATATATTAACTCCCAAATCTGTTAATTATATTTTTAACAAATATAATGTGGAGTTCTCTGAGCAGTTGAGCAGAAAAGTTCATAAACAAGGCAGTTAGTCCGCCCTAGAAGTGGACCAGGAATAAAAAGGTTCACTGCAAAGTTCAGAGGAATAAAGTTTCCTGTATCCTGTAGATGGATTTCACAAACTTCAGCACGATTTTTCTCTCGCTATAAATAAAATGACGAGGAGGCTCCGAAGAGTGAAGCAAAGTTAAAGTGTTTAATGATAAGAACGTTCCAAAGTGCTTCGTTAAGATTGCTCGGTGTTATTGATAGGATATTGAGATTCGGTGATGGGGCTCGTGAGAGGAAAGTTTGAAGAATCACTTTGTTCTGGTGGATTTTTAAAAGAAGAAGAATCGGGGTGTATCATTAGGTTCGTAGGAAAAGATTCATGTTAAGGAGGAAACGGACTTTGAAGATCATTCAAGAATATTCAAGAGGATTCTTGAGAAGTCTCTTCTAATGATCAGTTCTCTTCTTTCGACAAAAGAAACAAGGTTCAACAGAAAAATATTTGCAACAGAAGATTTATATATTTTATATTTTATAAGAGTGTATTTTATATTTTATATTTTATATTTTATAAGTTTTACATTTTATAAGAGTAGTGGTCATTTTTATTTATGGAGAAAGAAAAGATACTAAGGAGGTTCCTGATTAGGTTCGTAAGCGAAGAAATTTACTAATTAGAAGGACATTAGAGATTATTCTTCAAGACTATTCAAGAGGATCCGTAGGAAAACTTTTGTAATAATTATTCCTTCTTTTACCAAAAAAAAACTAACGTTCAGAAGGAACAGAGAATTTTTATTTACTATAAAAGGGTAGATAATAAGAATATTAGATTCATCAAAGAAGATTCACACTGACTGAAAAGAAGAATGTGAACATTATTCAAGAATGTTCTCAGAAATTTATGAATATTCAATATTACCTGAATATTATTTGAGGCCAATTTAATTTTAATTTTTGTTTGAACAAAAGGAAGAAGCTTCTAAGTCACAGAAAACTTCATAACTGTACCTCTTTATTGCGAATTAGATAATAAAATTGTGGGGGGAGGATGATTCCTAAAATAATAGAGTTTAGGAAACGTGTTCTCTCACCGTAACGGTGAGCTGCTTGTTTATGATAATTATTTGTTCAGCAAGAAACCACCATTCGCACGTGCAGAATGCACTTGGCCGGATCCCCTTGGTAAACTCCTCTGATCTTGATCACTCGGTTATTGGTGTTATCGCAATTTCCGTTCCTCGGAAGGCCGATTGTTAAAGCGTCCGCCGAGACGCTAATCACGCATTACCTTCTCTTTCATTGGCAGCGGGTTGCACAAGAACCGGTTGTTACATCAATCTGGAGTGACAGTCTGATCGAACGAGATTTTCCGACTATCTAACGAATTACAAAAATTCATCTCGCCGCAGCTCGTAATTCACCGAGCTGCCCTCGGCCCGTTAATTAACTCGAAACTTTGATGCTAGTTTCTTCTAATTAATCAAAAACTTCTGGCATCCCACCGCGCGTGAATCACGGAAAATATTCTACATTCTTCGGGTTTACGTCATAGCTTTCGCAATCCGAGCGTAAAAATATCTTTCGCGATTATCGCATGATTTATCGAACATGAACGATAATGCGTGGCTGAAAACGATGCTTGCATCATCATCATAAACAAAAGATAAATCGACTATCGAACACGGTACGAGCGAAATTGAGGAGTTTAGAGATAAATTTATGTTCATAAATTCATGTACATCAATTCAAGTACATAAATTTATGTACAAAATCATGATTGACAATTGAAAGTAATTCTTTGGTAAAGTCAATTAGTCTTGAGAACATACAGTAATAATCGTGTAAAATGTACTACGTTAAATTATAACATGAGATACATAAAAAAAACGTTATGAACATTGTTTTATTATTTTCAACATATGAAAATGATTACGGGCTCGATCTTATAATTAACCTCCGCTATTTGGAACTGATGCAGACAATTTTTATTTTCCATTAAAGCCCGCTGTGTAACAATAAACGTCTAATTTTCAACATTATAGTGCCTGTCATTCATAGTATATCTAACTCACATCAATCCCTCGGATTAATTTAATACAATTTTTACCGATCATGGTTTAACAGTATGTTCTGCATATCACCTCATACTTTAAATCAGCGGTGTTCAGCGTAGGGTCCCCTCACGCGCCTGCTTCCCCTTCCTACTGTCAGTTTGCGCAGGCGCAGTGTGTTCTCACACCGCCGACCAAACCGAGTAGCCAACCAGTGTCGCCAGATCGCTGAAATCGAGGGGAATACAAATTGCCACCTCTCTGATGATCAGAGTAATATGTAACACGTTGCGCGGCACGTCACGTGACCAATTTACAGTCTTAGTGGGGGACGTTGGAGTGTGCGCAGGAGTGGAATGGGATAGTGGAAGGGGAAAAGGAGGAGAGGAAAATCAACCCAGTTTTGGGTTAATCTGGCGACACTTTAACCCCTTGCCATATTTTAACGAGTCTTCGAATTTTATGCCTTTCTTTTTAGACGAAATAAAATTGTATTTTTTTGTACTCAACATGTAAACATTAAAGCAAATGTAGCCATACGAAAAACATCTGGGGAAATTTTTGGGGATAAAAATGTTCTGACCACTGTAGCCGTAAAGGAAATGGTACGGCAAGGGGTTAACCGACCCGCGTGTCATACAATCGAGCATATTGGTAATCGGTTCGCCGCGTCAAGGCGCTATGGAAGCGGCGAACGGTGGTGGGGATGGCGTTCAGCTCCCGGAGCCGAGTTTGTCCATCGCTGCTTTAAATTGACGTGGTTTCTCTTATCTTAATTTGTCAATCTCGAAAAATTGAGTTTACAAATTTAATCATTTCTCTGATTATCATATCGATCTTTTCTGTCAACATTGCACCAAGAAAAATAAAACCGAGTTATCGAGTATCCATAAAATTGTAATTTCGACGGATCGGGTGCATTTGCATTAACTATTGGGCCAGAGTACGATTTCCGTGGCCCCTCGTACGATTTCCGCCCCCTCCACGACCTAATCACAACTCGTTCTATTCACATGATTTTTCCATTACTAGTTCAAATTCTGGATGACAGCTACAATGAAAAGATTATGCGAATAAAATTTCATTTTCTACAAAAAAGGTCTCTTGATATTTTGCCATATTTCAAATAGTTACCGACATATTTGCAAATTTATAAAAAACAGGAAATCTACTTCACCGGCTAAACCAGGCGAATTTGACACCATAGTATATATACATTTTTTTCTTGAAATAACCCCAAGAACACAAATATAACCTCAAAAAGAGGGGCCACGGAAATCGTACTCTCCCCAACTATTGCTCTAGAGTACTGTAAACTTTCGAGTTTAGAAGGAAGAGTGACTTCGAGGAGGGGTCAGAGGATGAACTTGAGGGTCCGTCGAAAAGGAGAGTAGAACGAGACCAATTTCTCGTCGACGAGTTCATAATTCTTCCCGCCAACAACGCGATGTCAGCCAACAAACCGTAAGGCTCGATTGGTTACGCAAGCACAGCAGGGCGTTCGGAGTGCATCGTCGCGACTGCAGCAAACTCCGCTGCACTCTCGGCGTAGTTTATAGTCCCATGCCAGCTCTGGGAACCCTCTGGTCCACGTCCCAGCATCCCCAGTCGCCGTCACGTGAAATGCTGCGACGATATTTGCGGCAATCGCCATGATAACTGCGACGCCAGAATGGGATCGCAGTTCTCCTGGATATCCTTTGAGAATCGTCGTTGAGGTTCACAGAGGAGTTCAACAGGGGAAGATTCATAGTGAGTGCTACACCGTGGGAGGGTTCATAAAGGAGACTGTTCTTTCGCGTTACAAGTGGATCGGGAATAAAAGGGTTGGCTGCGGAGAGTTCAGGAGAATAAAAATTCCTGTCGTTTCAGGAATCTTGAAGTTTTTCAGCGAATTAGAAATGAAGAGGTTGACTGAGCTATTCCAGAGAATAATGTTTGCTGTTCTTTTAAGCGGTCTCGAGATAACCGAGGATTTTATGCATTCATGGAAAAAAATGAGTAAACGCAATTTAAATCAGTAAACGGATTCAAAGAATTTAAAAACACCAACACATTAGATTCGAATTATTAAATCCAACGGGGCAAGAAATTTCTATCTGCCTCTTGTTTCTTGCAATTAAGGCACACAATTTTTATTTCGCATGAAGATTCACAGTCTAATGATATTAACACTAGGTTTACGGAGCACTAAAATTGATTGTTTTACATTGCTTTATAAAAGTAATAAAATTGTGTTTACTTAGATCTTTAGCGATTTTTATTGTAATATGTACACAAAAAAATAAATCTATTTAATAATTCCTCACGAATGCCTCCTTACACTCTTAATGAACAGCTGTTGATTATTTCAAAATATAAAGCAATGCTTCAATCTTTGTGTTTCCGATTTCACGACTCTGACGAATATCTGTTATTTCCACGAACATATTGATGAATCTGATTTCGGCGCTATGTTCGATCTTATTGAAAGTCAGCAAATTTGCAATTATATTGTTATCCGTGTGCGGAATTTTGCTGACTTTCAATAAGATCGAACCTAGCGCCGAAATCAGATTCATCAATATAATTCATTTCGATCGAAAGAAATTACATTTATTTCCACGAACACAAAGATTCTTAACACTAAAATTTATTGAAATTCTCAAGATGCATTCCCGAGGTATCTATTCAATAAAATTATTTCTTTGGAAGTATGGTAACTTGTCAGGACATTGCTAGGACGAATTAAGACGTTATTAGGATCATGATAATAATCAGAATATACTTCTGTCGTTTCTATGAAACAGCTGCTGTCACGACTCTGTAGACCCAGTGCTAAACAGTTGCAACGCATGCAACTAGAACGCAGTTCAATATCCACGGTTTGAAGAAAGAAAGAGAGTCACAGCTTCCTCGACTGTTCCGAGCCACAAGGATCGTCGTTCGTTGAAGATGATCAGAGATATAAAAGGGACACAATGAAAGCGTTGAAGGCGGGCGTCGTTTCTTCGTGAAAAGCCGCTGCGCGGCGATCGTTCACGAGGACAGACCCAGCGACGATCACCTCTGACGTGGAAGAGATCGTTCCAGCGGTGCAACGGGGAACGGAACATGCGACATACGGTCTCGAGCCCGAGCTCGGCCCGTGTTCCGCGCGCGATCTCCGCGAGTGCAGCTCGTTGCAGCCAGTTGCAGTACGCGCATACGTGTAAGCGCACGCTCGTCGCGTGAGCGCTCGGCTCCGTTCCGTCTCTCTTTCTCCTCGACGCTCGTGCTCGCGGCACAGCGAGCAGTTTCCGTGGCTGCGGAAAATTGCCAGTACACGGTAATCACCGGCTGTCACTTCGCTGGCTACGGTTCGATTTGATCGTCGTAGTACGTGTCTCGTCGATGCTCGTTCCACGGTGATCAACGACGTGCTCATGTTTATAGAGTTCAGAGATTTGAGTGTCGAGTTTGCCCTTTGAACATTCGTGTCCTGACCGGATCGTCATGTACCAGATTCGGAGAAAATTATACAGATCCTTTGAACTTTTTGAAAATAGGCTGTATAGATTGATGCTTCGTTTCGGATGCATTTGTGACGAATGTTTGAGGGGAAATGATTGTGACGATTGTATGAGGAAAATTATTGGGGTAAATGTTTTGATGAATGGTTATTGCTGTTTTGTGTTATTCTGTGATGAATATATCATATTCAGAGAGACTTATAGAGATCATTGAACTTTTTGAAAATAGGCTGTCCTGGATTGATGCTTCGTTTCGGATGCATTTGTGATGAATGTTTGAGAAAGATATTTGTGACGAATGTCTGAGAATAATGTGTGCGAATGAATGTTTGAGGGAAATGTTTGTGACGATTGTTTGAGGAAAATTGTAGGGCTAAATGTATTGATGAATGGTTGTTGCTGTTTTGTGTTATTTGTGATGAACACATAATATTTCGAGAGACTTATAGAGATCCTCTGAACTTTTTGAAAATAGGCTGTATGGATTGATGCATCGTTCCAAATGCATTTGTGATGAATGCTTGAGACGAATGTTTGAGAATAATGTATGCGAATGAATGTTTGAGGGAAATGATTGTGACGATTGTTTGAGGAAAATTATTGGGGTAAATGTTTTGATGAATGTTTATTACTGTTTTGTGTTATTTGTGATGAACACATAATATTCGGAGAGACTTATAGAGATCCTTTGAACTTTTTGAAAATAGGCTGTCCTGGATTGATGCCTCGTTTCGGATGCATTTGTGATGAATGTTTGAGAATAATGTGTGCGAATGATCGTTTGAGGGAAATGATTGTGACGCTTGTTTGAGGAAAATTGTAGGGGTAAATGTATTGATGAATGGTTGTTGCTGTTTTGTGTTATTTGTGATGAACACATAATATTCAGAGAGACTTATAATCCTTTGACATTTTTGAAAATAGATTGTCTGGATTGATGCCTCGTTTCGGATGCATTTGTGATGAATGTTTGAGAAAGATATTTGAGACGAATGTTTGAGAATAATATGTGTGAATGAACGTTTGAAGGAAATGTTTGTGGCGATTGCTTGAAGACAATTAATGAGATAAATCGTTCAGAGAAATGTTTGTGATGCTTACCGCAGTTTGATGTTGTTTGTGATGAATGCTCATTACGGTTTGATGTTGTTTGAGACTTCTCGGTGGCGTTATTAGGAAAATTATAGAAAGGTGTACAGGTGTTGTTTTGAACGATACACGTGTGTATATGTGAACAATTTGATGCAAATCAATGCAATTCTGTAAATATACAACTGTTCCTTGTTGTTTGAAAGGACTCGCAGCATTTACTGGAAAGATTACAGAAAATGCACAGACCCTTGCTGTTGTGTACGAAACGCATTTGCAGCTTGAAAAGATGAACTGCATTCGATTCAGTCGTGCATACATGCAGTTCTGTCATGACGATCACGTTAAATATTTCTTATCGTACAAAATGACACGAACTATTTACCAGAAGCATCGCAGATAAACATACGGATGTTGCTCTAAATAAAACACACATGTATCTTTCAAAGATCAAATGCAACTTGAATGACGCACATATGCACTCCCGACTTCGCGATTGCGATAAGTGTTTGTTATTGTTTGAAAAATCTCGAGATATATCTAGCACTACGATAACGAAAGACGATGCGAAATGCAGTTGTGATCCAAACAGCAGATATAATGTGATCGAATGTATCGCTCCAACTTCTGCAGTTATAACAAAAAATAACTTTGCCCTAGTGTGAGAGTATTCCCCCCAAAACAATTCCAAACACACCATCACTATTTCTAAACCATCCTCAGCGCAGCATCTTTCACAGATCTCACGATGCCACGAAACACACATCACTGTTCACTTTACCACCGAACGGCACAAAGGCCCAAGCCTTTATAGACAAGATAGATGCCAGAAAAAACAAGGACATAGTTCAGGACACAAATTGTTCAAAGTTTCCTTCGTTCCTCTAGCTGCTCCTTGTCCGTCTAGATCAAGTGCATAATTCCACGTCCTCTGATCCACGTTGTCGATCTCTTCGGAGACAGGGTCCTCGATAACGAAACTTCCGGCTCCCGTAAAAATGCAGTTGTGATCCAAACAGCAGATATAATGTGATCGAATGTATCGCTCCAACTTCTGCAGTTATAACAAAAAATAACTTTGCCCTAGTGTGAGAGTATTCCCCCCAAAACAATTCCAAACACACCATCACCATTTCTAAACCATCCTCAGCGCAACATCTTTCACAGATCTCACGATGCCACGAAACGCACATCACTGTTCACTTTACCACCGAACGGCATAAAAGCCCAAGCCTTTGTAGACAAGATAGAAGCCAGAAAAGACAAGGACATAGTTCAGGACACAAATTGTTCAAAGTTTCTGTCGTTCCTCTAGTTGCTTCTTGTCCGTCTAGATCGTGTACATAATTCCACGTCCTCTGATCTACGTTGTCGATCTCTTCGGAGACAGGGTCCTCGATGACGAAACTTCCGGCTCCCGTAAACCGATTAAACGAAACTTTGCGGGCACGGTAACATCGTTCGTCGAGGAAGAGGAGCAACGTGTCTCCTGCGAGAGAGCGTTGCGCTTGCACCAGTGTTCGGTGTTGAAATCGAAGAGAAGAGCTGGCCGGCTCTCCCGTGACCCGTTCCAATTCAATTAAGCCGTGCTGCCATCGATCCCTTAAATCAGCGGACCCGGCGCGTCATTAGCATCGTGAGCCGCTCGTAACAGTTTTATTGTTGCTCCTCGGGGCCGAGACGCGCGCAGAAAACGGCCGGATGGAACAACGAGATCCCCCTCCCCCCCTCTTCCTCGCTAGTCCACGCTCCGACGCGATATCTACGGGATCGTCGGAACGGATCTATCTCCCGGAGCGATGTAAATATTTACGAGGAATATCGTTGACTCGCGCGGAGAGTCGGCGAGGATCGTGCACGATCTCTGCTACTCGCCAGTCGGAGTACGTGGATACGTGTGAGAGCACGTAAGAATCGCTCTGTCGCGTCGCGCTCGTGAGAAACTCCGCGCGTCGGATCCACCGCGATCCAAACGAGCCGTGTTTGATCCACAGGCGAACGCATCCGAGCGGTACCGATATATTCGCCGCAGTGCTGATAGCGCCGATATGGATTAGTGCTTGGACAGTGTTTGTGACTCGTGTTCGCCGACCTCGTGATACGCTGCGATAACAATGGTAGCGTATTCTCGCTGTCAGTGATCTCTCGATCCCATATTATTTCGCGGGTAACTGCGGTTCTTTCTTGCAAACTTGGGATCGCTGTGAACAGTTATTGAGTGGTTCCAATGAGGGCACTGTCGTTTAATTCCGTGGGGAGTGAAATAGCAATGGTGCACGATAAAGTTTACAAAATTTTGCTGAAGCTTGAAGAGAGATTTTCTGCTTGTTGCAAAATTATAATTTTGGGGTGGAGTTTCTGCCAATGGTCCTAGGCATGATCGGGATAATCGTTGTTTAATTGCGTAACATAGAAGTGGAATAAAAATGGTACACGAAGCTTGAATGTTCTAGTTGCAATTTATAAAGTTCACAAGATTTTTTTGAAAATTAAAGAAAGATTTTCTGTTGGTTTGCAAACAATTTAATTAAAATTATAGTTTTAGGGTATAGTTGTCGTTAGTGGTTCTAGGAATGGTAGGTATAATTATTTAATTCAGTGATGTGAGAGTGAAATAACAATGGTGTAAATAGAAATCGAATATTCTAGTTGTGATTCAAAGAGTTCACAAGATTTTCCTCGAAGAATGACACCGCTATTCAGTTTGTTGCAAATTTAAAATCCATGTGCATAATTGGTGCTAGTGATCCTAGGCATGGTGGGATAAACGTCGTTTAATTTCGTTACGTGGGAAGGTTATAATTCATATTTATAGAATTCACAAGATTTTTCTGAAGTTTGAATGGAAATACATTCGTTGCAAAAGTAAAATTGTAGGGTATAGTTGTCGCTACTGGTTTCATGAATAGTGGGGACAACTGTCATTTAATTGCGCGACATATATTAGCATTTAAATAACAACGGTGTAAATAGAAATTGAATATTCTAGTTGTGATTTAAATTGTTCACAAGATTTTCCTGGAAGAATGACACCGCTATTCCGTTTGTTGCAAATTTAAAATCCTCGTGCGCAATGTGCGCATTAATTACTGTTATTGTTACTAGAGATGGTGGGGATAATTGTCGTTTAATTACGTAACGTGTGAATGAAATAGCAACGGTACACGAAGGTCGAACGTCCTAGTTGCAATTTATAAGATCTACAAAATTTCCCTGCGGCTTGCAACAAAGCATTGTGACAAAATTAATAAAGTCACTGCCATTTGATCACAAGAAACTAAAATGAAATATAGTTGTAAAATTTACGTAAAATTATAAGAAGAAAAGTTTTCATTTAAGAAACTTTAGGTAGTTAATTTATGGTACATGGAGCTAGGATATTCTGTAAACTCTGGACACAGAGTGCTGTCTTTCTATTCGACGCAAACTTGGGGCCATTGTATACAATTATCGCAGCAAGGACAGCTATGGCTGGTTGGTGGGGATAACAAAGTAGCAACTAACGAGGCAGAAACCTTAATACTAACTTCCCTATCCAATAGAACCAAACAACTCCACTATTAAATCTCGTTAAACCTCTCGCATCGAATTGCGTCGCAGTAGAACGATTTTCAATAGAGATACAAAGACATTCCCTTCTCAGGACTTGTGGCGGATTATCTCGCTGACGATCACCGTCGGTACGGTGAATTGCAACAGTTCTCGAACTGACGAAACGCTGAAAGCTCGTCTCTATCGGCGGACACAAACAGGCATCCCGCCCGAAAATGTTTCTCGTCTCGAGTTTCACCGTCAGGCTTCTCGATGCTGACCCCTGGAGGAATAGTTGAAATTTATGCGTTCCCGGCCGCGGTTAGGGGCAGAGCGAACCCATAATATCCATCGGTGAGCATTCTTGCTCGGTGTTTCGGATCGTCCTCTAACAGCGGCGCAAGGTAAATCGCGGACAGAAGCGAACAGGCGAACGGGGCCCACGTGAGAACGAAGCCGGACATTTCTTCGGCGCATAGCTCGGGGGAGGATAAACGACCTCTCGGTCGAGATCGAGATTACACTGGCGGCAAAACCTCGCTAGATCCCGTGTACGACTCTAATTTAACCGTTGGTCACCGTTGTTCGATGGGACATCGTATTGGCCGAACCGTTCGACGAGAAATTACGGTTGTTTTGAGCTATTTAGCAGCTAAGTTCACGATCTTACACATGCGATTTTACGTCTGCTTCGTTTTGAACATTTCAGTATTTTTTTCTTTAGAATTTTATTTCATGGATTTGTTGACGTTATGAATTTTTTAATTGCGCTAGCTGTGGCTTGTTACATTATTAAAGAATACAGAGAAGTTCGGAGGAGTCCTTTCTGTTAAATTAAATTTTGTCTTACAATTTTCTGCAGCCACGATGAAATTCATTTTTTCAGGCGGTTATTAATGCTGTTTCTTTTTACTGATGCTGTCTTTCAAGACCAGGATGACTGTTTTATAATTTGTTACAGCTTCTGAGCTCGTTGAAAGCTTGTAATTCTTTTATAATTATTTTACAAAGGGAAGCAGCAACGAATTAGTTATAGTAATTTTAATTTCGACAAAATTAAACGCTTAGAATGGGACTTTACGGGCATAGTTTAATATTTTAGTACAAATATTACATCCTCGAACTACGCCCTCAAAAAGTTTGAATCTCATAGCTGCGCAACATAGCGTCAAATTTCGCACAATTTGCAAACAATCGACCGCGATTGCGTTCACAGCATCCTCGTCGGAGCCGCATTAAGCCCTTTATTCTCCGCAGAATATAATAAACGAACCGCTTAATGGTCGCAGTAAATCTCTTTCTAATTATCGTCCGTTTCCGAATAGTTCATAAACGATCGCGCAACCGTGCCCCTAATAATCATAAATAATTCGTTATAGAAAATATGATTTTCCTGTGAGCCGCGAACAACAGCGTTGTTTCTCACGTTTCTAAATCGCGCAATCCCGATCTGAAGTTTAAATGGAAATATTCGTTGTTTTTCTGATTGTTACAAAATTAAAATTGTAGGGTGTAGTTGTTGCTACTACTTTCAGGAATGGTGGGGACAACTGTCATTTAATTGCGCGACATATATTATCATTTAAATAACAACGGTGTAAATAGAAATTGAATATTCTAGTTGTAATTTAAAGAGTTCACAAGATTTTCCTGGAACAATGACACTGCTATTCTGTTTCTTGCAAATTTCAAATCCGAGTGTATAATTGTTGCTAGTGGTTCTAGGGATGGTGGGGATAATTGACGTTTAATTACAAAACGTGAGAATGAAATAGTCCTAGTTGCAATTTATAAGGTCTACAAAATTCTCCTGTGGTTTGCAACAAAGCATTGTCACAAAATTAGTGAGGTTACTGCCAATTGATCACATGAAACTAAAATGGAATATAGTTGTACAATTTACGTAAAATTATAAGAAGAAAAGTTTTGATTTAAGAAACTTTAGGTAGTTTCCGAATAGTTCATAAACGATCGCGCAACCGTGCCCCTAATAATCATAAATAATTCGTTATCGAAAATATGATTTTCGCGTGAGCCGCGAACAACGGCGTCGTTTCTCACGTTTCTAAATCGCGCAATCCCGATCTCTCCGCCGTCGATAAAACAGTATCGGGGGTTTTTAACGAGACAGCGAGCAGCAGCCGGCTGGCAAGTTTTATTTCGCGATCGGTTGCGAAATCGACTCTGCGGAACAATCGAGCGTTTCGTAACACGCGTGACGCGCATCTGCACGCGTCGTCGTGCCGGGAATAAACGTCGCCAGGAAGCCTCGCAATATACAAAGGATCCCCGTAAACGAGAATTCGCTGTTTCCACTGGCAGAAACCGTGGCGCTACCATTGTCCGTTCAGTTGGCAGCGCTCGACACGTTCCGCTCGAAACGCTAATTCGTGATCGCGGCCCACGCGTGTCCGGCAATCACTGACAATTCAACGGCTGACGTCGTTATCGGCCCCGACCCTGATGATACCGTGTCGAGGATTTTAATCTTCCCACGAATCGCGACCAGAAGCCTCTCAGACCGCCATCGATCTCCTTTCTTTGACCCCAGACACTCCGCTATCTCCGGAGACCACTTCTCTGGCATGACAGATTTTTATTGGCTAATATTTATGGCCGTGCTTGCTCCCTCACTATTCTTCGGCTGAACTGTACTTTGGGGGACCAACAATTTTCAAGTTTCCCATATGCTATGTTTCACATTTTGACGATTAAATGATAGACGTGTAAGTTTTAGTACAGTTTGGCTACGATCTCGGCGACCTCATTGTTGCAAAATGAGGCTGAACTGTACTTTAGAGGACCAAAAATTTTCAAGTTTTCTGTATGTGATGCGACACATTTTGACGAGAAAATGATAGACGTGTAAGTTTCAGTACACGAAATTCAAGTTTTGGTTATCGGAGTTCAGTGGTTGAAAAGTTATACACGTGTAAACATGAGCAATTTTAAGCATTTTTGACAGCGTCACCATATTGGATATTCGTTGGGTGGTAGAGGTAGGACTGTTGAGCGCATGCGCTGGATAGATGGTGGGTGTTCAACGCATCGGCTAAGCAGTACTGAGCGGTATAGTTGAAGTTGGTTTGGGGTTAGTTAAAAGTGCTCAATTTTAAACGCGTATAACTTCTGAACTAGTGAAATCCTGGCAATAAGACTTTCATTTTCGGTGTTTCCTCGTCGAAATCTGTAGGACTGCGTAAAAAAAGCTTAAAAAAATTGGTCCTCCAAAGTACAGTTTAACCCTACTCTTTTATTATTTTCTCGAGGCTTGTGTCCGTGGCTTGTTGTAATTCTTTGGATTGCTAAAGATAGAGCTGGTTTTATAGAGAATATTGTGTATGCAGAAGTTAAAGCCTTTTCCCTAATTTTCTTTTATTCACGCGCCTGCTCCCTGACTCGTCTTTCATTATTTTCTCGAAGCTTGTCACAGTGACGCGTGCATTATTTTTAAATAATGTACATTTTCTTTAAATTGAAACATATTCTTTTTCTTAAAGGCTCGCATGTAATTCGAAGTTCAAAGTAGTGTTTTATGCAGTAAATATATTGAATCAATCGCGAAGTACACTTGAAAAAGTTCTCCGACGCAAAGGGTTAATAAAAGTTTCATGCTGCAGCGTTCATTAGGTTGTTCGATCGAAAAATCTTGTGAACTCGTTAAGGACTTCGCAATGAAGTCTTACGGTTACAGTAAAACTTCAAATTTGACTTTATTTGAATTTTTGATGGACGTTGTAGGTTGATTAAAATTTAATCAATATCAATCCCTCCTTTGAGTAATAAAGTCGTCTTGAAAATTCTGTACGAGTGAGAATTGATTGAAGTCTTCTACAATATATCAGTCTTTCATATTAATTATTGTTATTATATACAATATTTACGTTTCCTGATATTAAATAACGTTTTACTTGAAACAGTAGTTGAATTTTTCATGAATGGTATTATAAAATCAATTTTCGAGTTATTCCGTCGTTTGTTGTATAAAATATTCAATGTAGCTCGAAATTAACATAAAATTACCTTTTGTATTGATAATTCGTGTTAAGTAATTTAATTTGATGGAGATCATCGTTTGATCATTTAAATCATTCCTCTGGAGGATAGTGACACTCTAACAATTTTTAATGAGTTTAAATTATTTAAAAGTATTCGAGTCGAACAAAATTTATGTACTACGTTGCTAAAATTAAATAGTATACTTAATATAATATTATTTCAATTTTTGATGGGTATTATAGTTTGGTGAATTTTTAACTAATTTAAATTTCTCCTTTACAATATAAGTTCGTATAAAACATTCGATCTAGGTTGAAACTGAACAACAATAGTCTTCTATCTTCAAAATTCGAACAAATTAAAATCTTACTTCAATATATAACAGAAATTGTTGTTAGATCGATCTGTAGCTAATTACAACCTTTCCGTTAACACATTGATCGCCCACACAACAATCACAAAAATTACACAAAAACAATTTATTTAGCAAAACAAAAATTGAAAAGTTCAGTATTTTTATATTAATTACTGTTCTAAACCTCTTCCATTTCGCAGATCATAAGCAAATTTTGTACACCCAATCTACTAGCGTAAAAATTAATTTTGAATTCTGTATAAATAATTTTATCATCCATATATGGGTGACATGGCGATCAAAGTGTTAAAGCACGAGATCGCTCTAGATTCTAAGAATTGAAATGAAAAAGAAATTAACAGAGATTGTTGTCTAATTGATCTATAACCAACACGAACCCTTTACTAGGAGGACAAAATCGTTATAAAAATTGGAATAAAATAAATCGAACGCTTGATTGATTTGTATCTAACATGGATCCTTTCATTGAAGTATGTGCTTGCTCTAAGCGTACATCAAAGATTAGAATCAGCCAGGAACAGTCTGCGTAAAAAATCTGGCAGCCGACTTGCAGGCTCGGCTCTCAATTCAATTAAACGGTAACTCTTTGCAATGTTCCCGTGAGGATCATTCCGCAGGCCTAAGCAGGCATTACCAAACGGCCGATCCGAGCTAAGAAAGTTCATCATTTATCGCGAATAAGAGATTCCTCGGATTCTCTCGGCGGATTTCTCGATGCCATCCTGTGTGGCCGTGTCTCGTCCATTTATTTGTCCAATGAGGCTCTCGCGTTCGATCCGGGAATTTACGCGACAGATTAACAACGGTGTATCGATGGTGTCTGGTGTCGATAAGAATCTCGCGGAGAAATCGGTCAGCACGAGCCGTGAGAACCATGATCACACTGATTTCTCCGGTGTCATTGAGAAACCATAGACATTTTACTGTGCCGTATCAATGGCCGGCCGAGATCTGACATTCAAGTACCAGGCATGAAACACGAGATGCCACCGGCGGAAGTGCCCGGTTGTTCGAACGTATGCGAGAAAAATTTTTGAAACGAAGGAGAGGAGGGCCAATGGGAAGGAGAGGCAGTAATTTTGCGTGGGCGTTGGAACTAGTTATCGAAGACTGCGAAACGGGGCAGCAGTCTCCGTGCCAGAACGCAAGGGAAATGGCAGGTTCGATCGAACGCGAGGAATTCCCATCGGGGAATCACGGGGTCTGATTTAATTAAAATCGCCGGCGAATTAGTAAATATCCGGCCCATCCGTTTTCATTAAGATCCCGTTCCGCTCATCGACGGAGACGGTTGTTCAACATTATTCGCACATTCGATCGCTTAATCCACCTGTGCTCGATTTTGATAGTGAAATTGTGAAATTTAACCCTTTGAGAACGTATTATGACATATTGACAACATCACGAGTATGTATTTAAAGCCTAAACCTATCTAAATTAATTTTTATACTGCGGATTTGATGCATTTATAACAGATATGAATGGATTGAAAAATCAGGCAAGAAAAATATTTGAGGAATACGAATATACCGTTAGATTATTTTTAATTGATTGAATTGTTAAAAAATTAGCATTTGGAACTTGCATCAGTGAAGTGATTGATAAACTTGAAATGTTAACATTATTTTAGGAAGATACACAATTTCTATTTGGCTCCCATTTCTTTTATTTTACATAAACATCTGCTGTCCACATATTACTAAGAATGTGTACGTAGGCCAATCTTACTGCAATTAATGCAGACAATTTTGCAGTAGAAGTACGTAGTTATTATTTATGAAATATATCAAAATGACATATTGACAACATCACGAGTATGTATGTAAATCCTAAACCTATGTAAATTAAGTTTTATACTGCGGATTTTATGTATTTATAACAGATATGAATAGATTGAAAAATCAGGCGAGACAAATATTTGAGGAGTTCGAATATGCCGTTTTATTATTTTTAACTGATTGAAATTGTTAGAAAACAAGCACTTTGAACTTGCATCGGTGGAGTGATTGATAAACTTGAAATGATACAATTATTTTAGGAGGATAAACAATTTCTATTTGTCTCCCATTTCTTTTATTTTGCATAAAGATCTCCTGTCTACATATTATTAAGAATGTGTACGTAGGTCATGCTTATTGCAATTAATGCAGACAATTTTGCGGTAAAAGTATGCAGTTATTATTTATGGAATATATCAAAACATTAGTAACTTTTATTACAAAGAGTGTTTTAATTGTGGAGATGTTCTCGATTCTTTTCGATTCGATTGGTTGTGTAATTTTGTTACACTGTTATTGGGAGTCGTTTATTACGAGTTAAAGACGGTGTTTAGTAATGAATGTTTTACTCCAGCAGTCGTTAAAACAGGAAATGGAAACATCATAGTTAATAATGATATTGGACGACGTAGATTAACCAGGCAATCGTGTCATGCAGTTTAGATCGTTATGTGCATACTATTACCATTTAACAACGTAATTATCGTCTCTAATGGAATATATTATGTATGTTGAAAATAGATCGAAGCAAATCGAAAACAACGGCAGACCTTGAAATATTAAAAAGTTGAAGAAGTGATAAAAATATTAAATTAGTTTTTATTTCACCTCTACATTTTTTCTAAAAACAATTATGCATTTAGGAATTGATGTATTGAGGTTAAAAAAGAGATTTGCTACTAACAAAAATTATTTTGCAACAAACACAATAGAAAGTGTTTACAGAGGAACCAAAAATGTAAAAATTCCAGAAAAATTAAATAAAATATTTATTTAAGCGGAGTGCGCTCTTTAAATAATTTAAATAATCTAGGCGTGAAAATGTTAAAATGGAACAAATATACAGTTAAAATGAACAATTCATAGTGGGAATTAAACAGCGGATGTCACGATATTTATGACAAAAATGAGTAGGTGTAATTTAAAACAGTAAAAACATTCAAAAAGTTTAAAAATACTAAATAAATAATAAAATAAAAAATAAATTTCTCTTTGACTCCAGTTTGATGCAATACGGATGAAGATATTTATTTTGCATAAAGATCCGCTGTCTAATAATAATAAAATATTTCCTAATACACTTATAAAAAAATGTTGCATTTAATACTCGCTGACAAGGTATAAATCGAAAGTCGCTAAAACAATGAATAACCATAAAAAATACTAGAAGTGCTCCCCAAAAAATATCAGATAGAGAAAACAATTTAGGAAGCGTTTCCCTGCCACTGTAACTGTTCACACCGCGTCCCCAGTTGCAACGTCAGAGTCTTATCTCTGACTGGTGATTTTCTGATAGATTGAAGGATGATCGAGGAAAGTGCAGCCGTTGGAGAAACATAGTGCGTCAGATTCGCGGGCGAAAGAGGACACGAAGGGATCGATATCGCTCTCGAAAGGATCCCGCGCGGCCCAATCTACAGGCGAGTCACGCGAAATCGGGGTGTGGATGCGCGAACGTAAGATCACGTGCAGTGTCGCACGCCAATATCTACGAAGGCCGGTGGTTTATCCTGGTTCCTCAGTGCACCACGGGATCATTGCGAACCAGCTGCAAGTCCGTCGATTTCATTCGCTGACTTTTTGTCTGCATGCCCGATGCAACGTCGGATTAATTACGGGATGAGCTGTTGGACACGGGGACAAGATCGGCCCCGGTGATTGGTCGGTCGAATAATGCTGGCGGGAAGAAAAAGTGCACTGTTCGAACGACACGTGCAGCAACGAGTCGTGGATACAGTTGCATTCGCAGCGTCGCGCGACCTTCTGTCGTATTTCGCACCGCGCGTCATCGACTATTTATGCGTCGAAAAAGACGCGAGGAGCGCTCTGAAACTCTCAGGCGACACCAGAACCAATGAGAGTAAAAAGGCTGGCGACATTTGAAGAGGTTCGACCGACGAGTCAGCGCCGCGATCAGGCGCCTGGTTTCTTGGCCTAGGTCGGAGAATGACTAAGGGATGAAGGCGAAGTTGTCGCGAAAAGAGCTGGACGACCTCTTCAGCGAGGTAGGGCTGAATGACTCATTGCATTCTTTGGTTGATTATGTGATTAACTCGATGTCTATGTCGAATGTACAGGGTGTATAAAAATTATATGTCACGAATAGCATAGCAGGTTTCTATACCTCTGGATCGGTGGAATCTGTTTAAAAAATGGTGCACAAATTTGTCCTTGATCCTTTTTTTCAAGGTCAAACTTTTTTTGTTTTGGATCGTATAGTACTCGTCACAAACAATTTTATTCCACATGTCTACAGGGTGTCCCAAGATGGTATAGATGTGAAAAGAATGATTCTACGTGAGAAAATAAGTTTAATATATAGAACAATTTTTTTTCATTTGACACGACGTTTTCGAGAAATTAAAGTTTGAAAATCCTTCAAGTTCGTGTTCCTAGCGATTGTCAGAAGTAGATCAGGTAGATCATGAACAGACGCGTCAGACGATTCATATTCCATATCAAGCGCAATCGCGAAATTTTCAAACTCTAATTTCTCGAAAACGAGGCGTTAAACGAAAACAAATTATTTTATACTTATTTTCTAATGTGATGTACCTTCTCCACATTTATACCATCCTGGGACACCCTGTAGATATATGGGATAAAATAGTGTATGAAACTTTATAGTCGTTTTTCAAGAGAATGGTTGAGACCCATGGTGTCTTTGAGACTTTTGTTCCTTGTGACGAGTACTATATGATGCAATACAAAAAAAATGTTGACCTTGAAAAAAGGTTGAAGGACAAATTTGCGGTCCATTTTTTTAACAGATCTTCACCGATCCAGAGGTATAGAAACCTGGTATGGTAGTCGTGACATATAATTTTTATACACCCTGTACAAGATAGACCACTTAAAAGTTGCTACCCAAACGTCTCCTATCTCTTGTGAACTATACTTTTCTATTCAGATTTCAGAAAAACAATTTTTTTCATGTCGCCTCCGCTAAAGAAGACATTTAGGTAGCTTGTCTATAAGTGGACCACATTGTATGAATTATTTTATGGACCACCCTGTAATTCTAATTGCGTTAACAAATGTAGTTTTCTGTCACATTTCTGAATGTTTAAATACAGTATCTATTAGTTTTCGATGCATTATTCAATGAATTGTAGAAAATAGGGAAAATTTACGTCGTTTCTCAGTATCCTGATAGAAAGTCAAATCGGAAAAAGATGCCGACTAGATGAAAAGAGAAAATTCAAAAATAAAATTTTATAATTAAGTTTTATTTGTAGTTCATCAAACGATCAAATATTAGTTTAAGTATTGATTAAATACACAATTAAGTGTTCTTATACAAGACACTGTTTTAAAGAAACAGGGGTTTAAAAGCTCTCAAGAAGACGCACGTGCTAGCGGCTGACGTGCCTGTGCATGGCTGGCAGTTTCTACTTTGTCGATTACCGCAGCACGCGCACTCGACGAATAATGAAGTTTGACTAACAATCTCTTGTACACTTTCAAGAAATTTTTAATACTATTTGAACCATTCCCTTCCAGAAGGGTTGTGCTATGAATCCTAGGACTCCCTATATAAAATACTGACAACGAAGGTTTTGTATTTCATCTTCTAAGAATATGGAAGGAAATTCGCATTGCTCGTGAGATAACTTGATACCAGGATATGATTACATTTCCACTGAAAATTAATAAAGAAACCAAGGTGTGCTGACCATTATAATATCTGTCTACCTCATCATAGTTGCTATAATTTAATAATACTTGATCATAGATATAGAAAAAATGAATTATAGATATTCGAATATAGCCGGAAGGATATGTTCGTTACACACTGGAAATATTTGAACTATTCGTACGACAATTTTTTAAATAAAATAGCAACTGAAAAAATTTTACTGTTATCTCCAGCATTAATCAATGTTAAACATTCCGCTTATTCCAACAAAGTATTTATCTCTTATAATTAAACCGCGGATCTCATGCGTTTATAGTAAATATGAGTAGGTGCAATTTAAAGCAGAAATTTTGGCTCGACAATTTTTTAAATAATACAGCAATCGGAAGAATTTCACTGTTATCTCCAGGATTAATCGATGTTAAACATTCCTTATTATATAGGCGCAATTTAAAGCAGGCGATTGCTCCAAAGAATTTAAAAAGTTCAACCTCATTAAAATTCATTAAACGAAGAAAGAAATTTCTGATTGCCCCCTGTTCATTGTTATCAATAGAGACAATTTTAATTTCGCGTAGAAACCCGCAGTCTACTTATGATAAACATTTTATCTCATTCTATCGCAACTAATTTAAACAAGGTTCGACATTAAGAAAAATCGAATAGGTTCGAACTTTCACTCGGCACATTGTCCCCCAAAAATCTCCCAGCACGTTTCCCTAAGTGCGGGCATGCCAGCGAAAGGAAGTAACACTTGCCAAGCGACACGTCACTATCTACGGCCGGCTATCTACCTTCTCCGAGGAACGGCCGGCTAATTGACACGCTATCATCGATTTCCAATCGGGTCGGTGTAATTAATAATAATAATTGAATTTAAAATGTATAGAGTCGAAAGGCACTGATAAATTGATTACACGATTGCGCACGTTCTCCTTCCCACCCGCCCCTCCCAACCCCGCCCCTCCCCGCCCCGTCGTCCCGTCATTTTTCGCCACCGGAATTAATTAGGAACACGGCTCAGTGAACGTTTCCTCATTGTGCCCGGGGAGAGAACACGTTGCTCCACATTCCCTCGTGTTTTCCTTTATCGACGTCGATATCTGGCCATTGAGATCACACTATAAGATCAACCGTTATCTATCACGTAATTCCCTCACACATGATCGCCTCTCTTCCACTGTGTGCGCCAGTGTCCGTGAACGAGACAGCACACGCGTGCGCGCGCGCACACACACACACGTGCGACTCGGTCGAGTGACTTACGAGCAATACGGAAATTGATTGCACCGCATTGACGCCTGTGTGCAACTGAACGAGCTCTCCTCCAGCACGGCCACTTTTTTACATCCTAGGTCGGTGTCTGTTGTTCTTTAACACTAAACCTACCAAGCACAAAACATTAAAAAATAAAACGCTTTAAAGAAGTGAAAATATTGAATTTCTTTAAACTTTGTACCGTTTCCATTACAATATGTGCTTATGTCAAGAAGTTAATTCAGTCATTTCCTATGAAATCGTTTTTCGAATTTAACCCTTCGTCGGGCGCAATGCCTCGACCGCCGAGTTCGGACATCCTAGGTCGGTGTCTGTTGTTCTTTAACATTAAACCTACCAAGCACAAAACATTAAAAAATAAAACGCTTTAAAGAAGTGAAAATATTGAATTTCTTTAAACTTTGTACCGTTTCCATTACAATATTTGCTTATGTCAAGAAGTGAATTCAGTCATTTCCTATGAAATCGTTTTTCGAATTTAACCCTTCGTCGGGCGCAATGCCTCGACCGCCGAGTTCGGACATCCTAGGTCGGTGTCTGTTGTTCTTTAACATTAAACCTACCAAGCACAAAACATTAAAAAATAAAACGCTTTAAAGAAGTGAAAATATTGAATTTCTTTAAACTTTGTACCGTTTCCATTACAATATTTGCTTATGTCAAGAAGTGAATTCAGTCATTTCCTATGAAATCGTTTTTCGAATTTAACCCTTCGTCGGGCGCAATGCCTCGACCGCCGAGTTCGGACATCCTAGGTCGGTGTCTGTTGTTCTTTAACACTAAACCTACCAAGCACAAAACATTAAAAAATAAAACGCTTTAAAGAAGTGAAAATATTGAATTTCTTTAAACTTTGTACCGTTTCCATTACAATATTTGCTTATGTCAAGAAGTTAATGCAGTCATTTCCTATGAAATCGTTTTTCGAATTTAACCCTCCGTCGGGCGCAATGCCTCGACCGCCGAGTTCAGGCGCAATGTGCTTTGACGGGCACACATTCAAAAAGCACAGTAAACATCTAACTAAGTTCATTCATACAACTGCTGTTAGGGAAATACTGCACTTGGTACCGTCTATACTTGAAGGAACGCTCTTTCGGGCCCTCCCCAAGGGTGGGGGTGACTGGGTCGCTTTTGTATTTTCCAGATACTTACTTGCTACCTGAACCTTCGGCACTGGGACTTTACGATACGGTCAATGTATTTTCACAAAATTAATGAAAACACTCACACTATTAAGAATTGAAACGAAGATAATAAATAATTTTTATGCTAATATTTCGAAAGTACGTACCTGCAAAAACGTGATGAGTTCGGGCGCACTGAGCTGATCTGAACAAAACTTGAATAACTTCTCGTAATGATGGTCAGAGGCAAACTAAGTGGAAAGGATCCTTAGAGCACGTCAAAACAGGCAGTTACTGGGAACGCCAATTGACAATGTTGCCTGGTGGGGGGGGGGGGGGTAGGTACCCAAATAACCGCGCTGTGCCTCTCAGATCAGTTGCGCCCGACGGATGGTTAAATAATTGTAAAATAGTCATTTTGACTGTGGTAGGTTTAGTGTTAAACCACCGCCTACTATCACGGATTAGAGACAATTCGTCCTTTTGGTTTCTTTTTTGGCAATTATTTGCGTCACTGATTCTGTGATGATTGTAATCAGCCTGGCAGATATTGTCAGCGTTACTATTCTAGATTTCTTGTGGCAGATATTTGCACAACGAAATATTTATAATAATTGGATATAATATATTTACATTGAATAGATACAAATTACAAGAACTAGAACATGCAGTGAGCCGAAGACGCGTACATACATCATTCAAATATTACAAACAAATCATCTCTATGGAAACCAATATATACTGGGTCGTCCAACACATTTGGACACATATGCCATAGTATATTCTTCACATAACTTTTTTCTGACCTACATTTTCCTGTCAATTTGACAGTTTTCACGATATTGAATAAATTAGTCTGTACCTCCTATTATTAGCGAATTACGTGAATAATTTCATTTTAGCTTTATCCCACCTTGCATTAAGTGCTCATTCTAGGAGAATGAGTTTACAGAATTAATTATTTATGACTCCGCCCATTTTTATTATTTTGTCGATTCAACATCAAAGAATAGATCAACATTTTAGATTTTAAATAAATTTCCTAGATACTTTTCCCATGGGTGTACAAAAGATTATACAGTTTGATTAACATTAACCGTCTCCTGCACAAAATATGTCTGTTACACTTTATTTTATAAAAATTATAAGACTAAGTTTCTTCAGATATGTCACAATTTTTATAACAATATATGCTTGAATGAATAAATTTATATTACAATTTCTAATGGAATCAGCTTGGTAATCTCAAGAATTTTATAATAAAAAAAATTTGAAACCGATCACTTGACAGGTCGTGGTATAGTCAATATTGAAACAGTTTAAATCGTCTTACCTATACTATTTTATTAATTTTCTCCAGTTTTTGTTTTGTGTAGTGATCGATATAGCAAATGAGTGATTGACAATGTTACTTCAGTTTGTGGGTTGTGTGTGGAAATATTTGCTGGATTGATTTTATGTTCGAGTTGGTTTAGGGTTGAGTTAGAGCTGGGTATGCGACAGTCTACGGGACGCAACTGCGTGTATCTCTCGACACAATTTGCATACCGCGCCGATCGCAGACGAAACACGTATCTCGCGACGCCGCTCGTTTTTACGGCCGATCGACGATAAGCCTTTACGACGCGGCTCTTTAATGGAACACGCCGGCGGACTCTCGTAAAGATCTGTACTATGACCTCTGTAATTGCTCGCTGGACATCCCCACCACTCTCTGCAGTGGGTGCTTTACAAGACTCGTGTCAAGGTTAGGCTGTTTTCCCGCATTCGACTCTGTTCACAGCTGCTGAATGCGATTAGACGGAAATTCTACGGATTTCGAAAATTTCAAAGTCTTCAAATCATTTGTGAGACTCACCATCCAGAAAACATTCTCCATTAAAAAAATTGATCACAAAATGTAAAATTCTTGCAGACATTGGCTCAAAGAAATTTATTTTCAAACCTTCCTTTGTGTTTCTTCTGTTAAATTTCTCGTAGGTTTATTGTTTGAATCACCCTGTACATGTTCCTCAAACGACTGAGTATCAGAAGACCCTCCACGAAATAATAAATAAAAAATTTATAATACAATTTCTACAGTTGAAATTTTATTTTCAGGAAGCTAGATATTCATTATTAAATTTGTGTTTATTGAAACACTTGTGACACATCCCCAATTTATTCTCTTAACGCTAAACCTACCAAGCACAAAACATATCAAATTGATACGCCTTATAAAGGGTGTCCAAAATGACCAGACATTTTATTAATAAAATGTATTATTCATTTGAAAAGTACGAATGTTTTTATTTTAATATAAGGTACAAACATGGAGGTTATGTGTGCAACACAATATCCGATAAATGGCCGCGTCGCCCCTGTTTTCAAAGGTTTACTCTTTGGACGAAATTTTTAATAAAATTTTGGCATAATTGCGGAATAATTTCATTAATAGTACGTCCAATTGCTTTCTTAAGTACCGGAATAGTCTGTAGATCATTAGCATACAATTTTCCTTTGAGAAAACTCTAAAGAAAGAAGTCCAATGGCGTCAAATCGCGCGATCTAGGTGGCCAATTCACATCGCCGCACCGCGGCGCGAGATAAAACTTCGTCTGCAATAACTGCATTGTTTCGCCCGCAGTGTGTCAGGTTGCGCCATCTTGTTGAAAGAATAAAAGTGAATTTTCACAATTTCTATGCGTTGCTCGATCGTGTAATTCTCTATGATTAAACCTTAATACTTCCTGATGCCAGTTGTAAAAAATTAGTACTCTATGTTCGCCACAAAAAGAAGATGGCGCGCAATTTAAAATATTGGGTCATTTTGAGACACCCTTTAAAAGTAAGAAAATTAAATTGACTAAACCTTTGTATATTTTATACTATAACCTGTGCTTAAATAAAAATATCTATTCAGTCATTTCCTAGGAAAGCGTTTTTATAATTTCAATAATTGCGAAATAGAAAACTGAACATTTAACCGAGGTAGGTTTAGTGTTAAGAAAACATCTTTATCTTTTAAATCATCCTGCAAATTTTCCTGACCTCTTTCTGATCTCACAATCAGGCCCTCCCATGGATTACACAGAGAAGTATCATTTCAGCCTAATCTCTCTACAATACGAGAAAAGTCAGTCCAACATTTGTGCGCGTCAGAGTTTCCAAGAATCGCTCGGGATGCGCTTTAGTGTATCTTAGGCTCGCTGCAATTTAGAAAAGCCATCCGATAAGCGCGTTATCGATGAGATCGTAATCCCAACGATTGTCACCAGCGATGATCGATGTATCTCGAATATCGACAACGTGTCGCGATATAGACTATCGTTACGTAATCGTATTGCGTGCGTTTCTTCCGTTGACTGGTTAACTTCCATGTTGCTTAATTAAAACCACGCCTCTATTTACACGGGGAGCAATCGTGTGCCGGGTGTAAATGCGGTGTACCGGTATCCGGCGAGCGACCCTCATGATCGAGGAGATCGATACCGGAATACCACCGTGAAACAGGTATCTGTTCGATCTCGATCGTGCTGGATCACTGTTGGCGCGCGGTGGGAACAGTTGGTCATTTCTGCAATAAAATCGTACAACTTTTGTTACTGCTACGATAGAAGGATACTTTTCTCAAATCAAAGCTAAAACATTGCAAAATGAGGCAAACATGCAAAGAAAAAATTTATTCTAAAAACTATTCTATATTAATTATAGAAAATAATTATTGAACCTGACTTTTCTTAAAGACGAGGCTTAGACTCGTCTATTGTAATGTGTGATGGAATTGTTACTCCTATTTCATGGTTTTGTCTAGCACTGACTATTGTCTAGTAGTGGGATAATAATGGTAAAATAACCGGGAAAAAATTGCAAATAAATTTTCACCCCGAAAATATTGATTAGAATACCTGACCCATATTTTTCTTAAAAAGCAGGTTTAATTCTTCGATTGCAACAAGTATGCTTAACATGATTTTCTCTAGTATTCTGGTCTTTTGGGTCGCGACTTTTGTCTAATGGTCTAGTCAATAATTTAAAAGAATTACGATTATGCCATGAGTTTTTCCAGTTTTTCAAGAATTTCGAAAAAATGGGAATCAATTGAGCCTCTTAGTTGACAAGTGGCATAAGTCCAAAATTACAAAAAATGGAGTTCTTACAGAAACAGTAAATATCAAGAATGCTTGGTTTATTTAACACATTAACTTGTGTATACTTTGTTTTATGCTAATAAAAAATAAGAGTCAATTTTGAATCATAAAAGGGACTTGATTCACTTGTCAACTAAGGGCCTCAATTGTAAGAATCCATTACAATGAGTTTATCCAGTTTTTCAAGAATTTCGAAAAAATGGGATTCAATTGAGCCCCTCAGTTGACAAGTGGCATACGTCCAAAATTACGAAAAATGGAGTTTTTACAGAAACAGTAAGTATCAAGAATGCTTGGTTTATTTAACACATTAACTTGTGTATACTTTGTTTTATGCTAATAAAAAATAAGAGTCAATTTTACAGAATAAAAGGGACTTGATTCACTTGTCAACTAAGGGGCTCAATCGTAAGAATCCATTAGAATCGTGTTTCCTCTGATTCGTGTCCTTTAAAAATATTTTCATGCTCAAAACTGATTCGGTCCTTTCCCCTTGCTATTTTTACCGTATTCAGTAACATTTCAGCTATAATTTAAAAAGAGAATTCATCGATCTAACTTACTCCTGTCGACTTTGACCCAAAAATGACCGAACGTGTCGAAAAGCGACATTCAGCGAACTTCACAGAATTGCGAGGCTTCTGGTAACTCGTGTTGCCTCTAACCCTCTAATTTGTACGTTTGTTCGGGTTCCGCGTGGCGTAACGCGTTTCTGTAACGCTACCAGGTGGAAACAATCCGGTTGAACGGTGTGGCAGGGCCACAGAGCTGAAACGGTAATCCACTTTACACCGAAAACAGGGAAACTGCACGCGAAGTCGAACGAAAAATCTTCTGTAATTGGATTTAAAGATCCCGCGGCTGATAGCCGGGACTCGATGAAATTGTACCGTAGATGCCGAAGAGGCAGTCATGCACAGAGTGATCTACAATGGGAAATCTAATCGTTAGAAAGTGATTCTTTCGTGAATATACGCGAGTAACACGCTGTGAGAAATTCTTTCAGCAACCTTTTGTTCCTTGGCCACTGGATTTCGTAATAGTAACGCTACCGATAATAACCTCCTATGAATCAAGAATTTACAGCTGATTTTGTGAGCTGTTGACCCTTTCGCTGTTCACTAAAATGAGAAAGTATAGTGGACGCAATAACTACTTGCATCATTCATTTTTCTTCATATTTATATTGCGCCAGTGCGATTCATATTTCATATTGCCCGCATTTATTTCGTGTTCGTATTATAAAGAATGGAAACCGAGTTTGTACATATTTACATAAAATTTTTTGTGTCGTTTATAGTACGCAGACTGTCGATTTTTATGCAAATCGATGCAATTCATAATCGAACTAGTTGTTTGCCAAATCGATTACCTTGCGGGCACACTTTTCATTTTGAATGCGATAAAACGGCAAAGAAAAATCGCACGTCGATGTTTGAGGGCTCATTTTCATACAGCTCGTTTTGTGTGCTTTTGACCCTTTCGCTGTTCATTAAAATGGGAAAGTATAGTGGATGCAATAACTACTTGTTGTATCATTCATTTTTCTTCATATTTATATTGCGCCAGTGCGACTCATATTTCATATTGCCCGTATTTATTTCGTGTTCATATTATAAAGAATGGAAATGTAGTTTGTACATTCTTACAGCGCTGTTGCAAATACATGGTTTCATAAAATTTCTTGTGTCGTTTATAGTATGCAGACTGTCGATTTTTATGCAAATCGATGCAATTCATAATCGGACCGGTTGTTTGCCAAATCGATTCCGTTGCGGGCACACTTTTCATTTAGAATGCGATAAACCGGCAAAGAAAAATCGCAGGTCGATGTTCGAGGGCTCATTTTAATACAGCCCGTTTTGTGGGTTCTTGACCCATTCACTAAAATGAGAAAGTATAGTAGATGCAATAACTACTTGTTGTATCATTCATTTTTCTTCATATTTATATTGCGCCAGTGCGATTCATATTTCATATTACCCGTATTTATTTCGCATTCATATTATAAGGAATGGAAATCGAGTTTGTACATTCTTACAGCGCTGTTGCAAATACATGGTTTCATAAAATTTCTTGTGTCGTTTATAGTATGCAGACTGTCGATTTTTATGCAAATCGATGCTATTCATAATCGAACCGGCTGTTTGCCAAATCGACTACCTTGCGGCCACACATTTGTCATTTAAAATGCGATAAATAACAAAAAATCGTAGATCGATGTTTGAGAGCTTATTTTAAAGAGGAAGCTTCCTTCTAAAAGATCACATTGAAATTAACGATGAAAAAAATTTTTTGAACTCTGCAGAGTCGTTTGAATCTGTAAATGTCCCAAAAGAGAATTAAGGGTTTGGAAAGTGCAATTGCCATAATATACAGGGTGTCTCACCCGATTTTGACATCTTGATATCTTCGTTATTGTTAGTCCTATTGAAAAATATTTCAGATAAAAATTAAATGGTGCTGACTGGGGCATAGTTTGGTGTTATTTGTTTATTCGTTGGTGAACGCGTTAAGGTCATATGAAGGTCAACTACGTTTTTTTAAATGGAATTATATACTTTTTAATACATCAATCGATGCAGTTGGACATTTTTTATATAAAAGTATTAACCTATATTTATGTAGAAAAATTAATCGTTTAGGAGATATTTCGATTTGAATAATTCCAAGACACCATTTCCCTCGCACTAAGCCATTCGTTTTTTTACAGAAAAGGTTCAACATAACAATTTTAATAACATTTTTATCACGGAATTTTTGAAGTCGAAATATCTCCTAAGCGACTAATTTTTCAAATAAATAGGTTAATACTTTTTTATAAAGAATACCCAACTGCATCGATCGATGTATTAAAAAGTATATAATTCCATTTAAAAAAATAAAGTTGACCTTCATATGACCTTAACGTATTCACTCACGAATGAACTAGTAACAACACATTATGCCCCACTCAGTACCATTTAATTCTTATCTGAAACATTTTTCAATAAGACTAACAATAACGAAGAAATCAAGATGTCAAAATCAGGTGAGACACCCTGTATAAAGTAGAGAGATGAAATTTTGCTTTGGCAATTGTGATAGAATGTAATAGTACTGTAACTTGGTAGATGGTGAAGCGTTTCGGCCTGCAGATGGCATAGTTGTAGACATGCATACTTCGCGGCAAGCTCCGCTCCGTTATTCCAATATGTAATTAGGATTCGTCGAGATACAAAGACACAGAGGTACGCTATTATAGACTCATTGGATTAAGTTGTCTCTGTAGTCAGGTTCCATTGTATTAGGATTAGAGATGAATTCGCTGATGGCCTAGATCGTGCTCGCCGCGCAACAACATTCGTCTCTCTCGCGTCTCTCCTCGGCTCGGTACGGAATCAAATTCTTTGTACGTCCCCCGTTCGTACACGGAATATCCTAAAACTTGTTTCGAAATGCAACACGGAGGAAGATTGATCGTCCTCCGTTGCGGGCGGATTTTAAATGCAGAAAGATGCGCGAAGAGATCGGATTTTTAAATGAGGCTCTCCACGGTGCACGTGAATTAATGAGGCGCGCATAGAAATTCACAGGGGCCGGACCGAAAGAGGAAAACAGGCGTGCGCTTCGCTCGAGCGATCTATTATTTGCTCAACATACGGGATCGCGTGTGCTTGCACAGCTCTCCGGAAAATTTATTAATTGCTCTTGACGCCCGCTGGCTAAGCGAAAGTTGCGAATTATTCGTGGCTTCTGCAATTTCCCTGTTTCATCCCTCGTTTTATTCGTTGCGCGATCCAGTAATCTGTTCTACGTTTAATTCATGTTACATTGGAATTCCGTGATTGAAGTTTCGAGTATCGGCGAGCGTCCGTGGAAACGTGAAGTGACAGTCGAGTTGCCTTTAATGTGCAATTCTCTGGAATCTCTGTCAAATGTGAATTTACGCTAGAATTGTCTGCGTCGAGTACTTTCCTAGATTTTCTTTTATTCTTGTAGAGTTTCTCTTTAGAGTCATGTCTGCTGAGTACTTAGATTTTCTTTTAAATGAGAATTACCATGGTAATTATTTTCATTGCATATTTTGTTAAATTTTCCTTTGCCTTCAACCCCTCTTTTCGTCGATTTTTTATTTGTTTATCTGAGAGAAACACAGAAGAATCATTGCATAAGTTCATGTATTTATTAACATTTTAAACATGTAAAATGTATTTGTACTTCGTATTGTATCATCAATAGACTGCGGATCTTTATGCATTTATCGCTTCTGAAAATTTTCAAATAAATGCTAGAATATACAGGGTGTCCCACATAACAGTTTTCACGATTTTTTAAGTACTCGCGATAATCTGACGAAAAATATTTTCAACAAAAGTTGATCAGTTTTCGATTGGCTATATGTTGCAAAAAACAGTTCGAAAAACATTTTTTTATAGTATTGTCAAGGTCACCTCCATTTTTTTAAATGGCACTTTGTATTTTTGACTTAACAGTATTATAGTCCGTGTCAAGACTAGAATTGATTATTTTAGATTGCTTTATAAAAATAATAAAATTGTATTTACTCAGATCTTTAGTGATTTTTATTATAATATGTACACAAAAAAATAAATCTATGTAATAATTCCTCACGAATGCCTCCTTACACTCTTAATAATCGTAAATTAAAAATTTTTGAATCCGTCATTTTGACGGGCCCCGTAAATCTAGTGTTAAATGTTCCTTATTTTGTATTGGAACAGCATAAACTATTGACTGTAAATGACCCCATAAAAATTGAATATAATTTCGAGTCTTAATAATAAACACAAGTTATAATCACTCATTCAAGCAGATTGTCATGTTTTGTTGAAATTTCCATTTCTTCGCCTTCAAGGTCATCCCAAGGTCATGGTATACTAGGTCGTTTAATTCGTCTTGACACGGTCTATAATACTATTAAGTCAAAAATACAAAGTGCCATTTAAAAAAAATGAAGGTGACCTTGACAATAATATAAAAAAAATGTTTCTATCTGGTTCTATTGCAAGTGCTTAAAAAATCGTGAAAACTGTTACGTGGAACATCCTGTATAATTGTTCAACAGAATTTAGTACGATTTTAATTTAAGTCATGTGTACAAAGGCTACTGCCAGTGAAAACAAGATTTTATTTGATTTCAGTTTCTTAAAATTCATCTACAAAAATTGCAAATTGCATAAACATCCGCAGTCTATTCATCAACGTAGGAAGCATGAGTTTTCTTTATCCTCTTTTATTCTATGGACTTGATTTATTGTAGCTTTCATAGTATGTATCTTCTTGGATCTGAAAATAATTATTCAGTAGAATCACTTATTTATGAATCATCTAAAAATGTAAAGGGTGCATTTGCACTGGAATTTCGCCAATGATTAATAGACGAACATGACGTATCTCCTGTTCCATTTTCTTAGATTGTTTTGATCTATTCCTCTTTATTCTCACAATTTATGAACGACTTAAAAATTGGGGGATCTATCTGTACTTAAATTCATCGACGAAAGAGGTTAAGGATTCAGAGGAAAAACTCGAGGAACGTCGAAAGAAGTGAAAGACGAATTTTCCGTCGATGCTCCGGGCGTCTTCAAAGAATCGCCACGGCATTGTTCGTAGAATTTTTTGCTCGTTGAGCTGATTCGGACCCGGTCGTAGAAAAATACGTCTCGAGCGTGCCGCGACTTTCAATCTGCAGTTGCAAATCGAACAATCGTCGAAAGCGTAGATTCTCTCGAGAAACCCGACTCGAACGGTCCTCTAACAAAAATCGTAACTCTTCTCTTCATTCGAGAGCGACGACGGCGCAATTTTGCGAGCAATTAACTGCCCGGTGAAATTGCAAGCATTGTGCTAGCGATTTTTCAGGTAAACAGAGAACGGCTCATTCGTGGAGGGATTATATCTCCGAGGAGAGAGCGCGCGACGCTTTCGATTCTTCGTTCGCGAGGAAAATAGCTCAATCCAAGACGCTCGAAAGCGAACGACCGTTCGGCGGATGCGAACAGCTTCATTTACGCCTCCTATTATACTCCTGTGCTAATCGTTATTATGGAAGGTCGTTGCATAACTGCAATTACCGCGCCGCGAGGAACAGCGTTTCTTCAGATTGCACCGTTGCACGCGATATTCTGGCCTCGCAGGGTCTACGACCTCCCACAGCGATGTTTCCTTCGTGTTTCTCTTTTGAGAAAAATCCTAACGCTCGATACCATGATTTATGCACTGATAAACCTCCCGTTCGTGAATTCATACGATTATACACGAGGTAGTTTGTACTGAAATCAGATTTTTGCCATCAATTGTAGGTTTTCATTAATTGCAAATATTTCTTTCAAGAATGAGACTTCCGTAGATTTGAAGTTTGAAGCCTCTTCTTTAAAACGCATTCTTAAAATTTTATCCACGATTTTTCTTAGTTTATTAATTGAGCTTTGAGTGAAACCTGTACTCAATGCATAATTCATTTTTCACATTCAGTGGCACTACGGATTGAAACGTCTCTAAAATGAGTGAAAAATTTTTTTTATGAATGACACTACAGCAGATTTCAAGGTTGAAGCTTTTTCTTTACAACAAGTCCTTAAATCTTGATGTACGATTTTTTTAAATCGTTTTATTGAACTTTGAATGAAAGGTGTGTTGCCAAATACACAGTACACCACAGGGTCTTCATACGATCAAACTTGATCCGCATTTTTGCTTCATAAAACAGGTAAAAAAAATCCAATAACAATTTTTAAAAGGTCGTTGGGAACAAACAAAATTCATTCACGAAAAAAATTTTTCACATTTTCTACAGACATTTCAATTTGCAACATTTTTGAAGAAAATCATGTCTTCATATTTTTACCTCTTATATCAAGCAACAGTGTCTCAGCAAAAAATGAAAAATAGATAATAAAAGTAGAAACTTCAAGCTTTAAAATAGTCCAAGTTCATTAATGTACGATTATTTTTTACGAAATTACAACAATCCAAAATGTAGGCAATTTTTGTAAATGTATAATTTAGTGCTCACATACGTTTTTAAAGCCACTGTAAATTTTTGCAAGAACTGTACCTGAACTGCGACCCAATTGCAACACTGTATAAGCCACTCTTTATCCATGTGGTCTAAAAGATAAATATTTAAGAGTCTACAAATATTACAGAAACGTTTAGGGATTACGGAAGCCGATAAGCTAGTACTTTTACTGCAATTAATGTGCAGAAATTGTATATTGCAGAGGGAACGCAATTTTTATAAAATATGCATGTCCCTAGTAACCTGAAAACCTAGTCGGAATGCAATAATTATGACCACGAGCGTATGCACATGCAATGAACACTTGTATGGCCACGGGAAAAGCAATAAGAACGAGCGTAATTTATTCTCTCTCTCTCTTTCTATCTGCCTCTGAACAACCGTTTCCTAAGGACGGTTCTTATATTCAATTACGTTTGAAAAATAGCTAATTACTTTATTTTGTTCAGAGAAAAACACCAAGAGCCGTATTTTTCCTTTAATTGCATCGGGAACTCCTACCTGCTTCTTTTCTCTAATTAAATTCACCCTTATTAATTGGAAAACTCCTGCAAACATGAACAGAACAGAGCAATATTCAATTTTTCTCAAATGATTCCAAGGTAATTTTCCATATGGTTAAAAACAGGACGTAACAAACAAAAATTGGTGTGTGCTTATACCACATGGCTAAAGTGAAACTTTTTCGAATTTTTATTAACACTTTATGACATTTAATTTTCTATGATTCTACTATTGAAACGATTGGCTTGTGATAGCTAAAATATGATATAAATATTCCTGAATCAATTTTATCTAAATGTCTTACAAATACTAAATCGAGAGTTGTTCCTGATCTAGTTGTCGCTTCATTAGGATTATTTACCATTTCCAATCTTAATTTACTTCTAGAAAATTTTATTAATAATTTTGATTGTTCCGATGCAAAGTTCACGTTGAAATCTCCACTTAGCATCATCGGAATTTTATCATAATCTTTATTAAGCAATGCCGAACCCTCAACCGTATATGCTAAGAGAATACAGTTTCGTCTCATCGTTTCATCGTTTCATCGTCAGATCGGTTTCACTCCTATCGCGTCAAGGTTTTACTAAATCGTTTCACCGTTTCATCGCCAGATTGGTTTCACTCCTACCGTGTCGAGATTTTACTAAATCGTTTCATCGTTTCATCGCCAGATCGGTTTCACTCCTACCGCGTCAAGGTTTTAGTAAATCGTTTCATCGTTTCATCGCCAGATTGGGTTCACTCCTACCGCGTCAAGGTTTTACTAAATCGTTTCATCGTTTCATCGCCAGATTGGGTTCACTCCTACCGCGTCGAGGTTTTACTAAATCGTTTCATCGTTTCATTGAGAGATCGGTTTCACCCTTACCGCGTCGAGGTTTTACTAAATCGTTTCATCGTTTCACCGTTTCATCGCCAGATTGGTTTCACTCCTACCGCGTCGAGGTTTTACTAAATCGTTTCATCGCCAGATCGGTTTCACTCTTACCGCATCGAGGTTTTACTAAATCGTTTCATCGTTTCATCGGCGGATCGGTTTCACCCCTACCGCGTCGAGGTTTTTCTAAATCGTTTCATCGTTTCATCGCCAGATCGGTTTCACTTCTACGTCGTCGAGGTTTTACTAAATCGTTTCATCGTTTCATCGCCAGATCGGTTTCACTTCTACGTCGTCGAGGTTTTACTAAATCGTTTCATCGTTTCATCGCCAGATCGGCTTCACTCCTACCGCGTCGAGGTTTTACGTCTATCGCGTCGAGGTTTTGCGCCTAACGCGCCTAAAGAAGTTTCACTTCAAAAAGCGTATTCGATCTCCGTATAGTTTGCAAAATCTACGATTCATTGCACCTTCGAACGAATCATCGGAACTCCGAAATGAGCCAACATGTTTACAGAGAGGGAATAAAATTTGCAAGCGATCGAAGCGATTTGCAGTTTCTCGTCGTAATTTTCGTCGCAGCTACATATATATCTTCATGTAGACAAATGCGCCATTGCAAAGGAGTTTTTCATTGGAGCGTGCAGGCCGATCGTTTGCGATACAATTGTTCGGAGGCAAATATCCGCGACTAATCGAACTGTGTCATCGTATCGATATGATGCATGGGATAACTGCGTACCAGCAGTTTGCGCGGTCTGATTCTTCAAGGATGCGAGCGTACGACGTTCCGATCTATTTCTACACTATCAGCAGCAAGATGAAAACACACTTTTCTCGTCTGATTCCAGGGAGCTAGATTCCGGGATACCTCCCAACAAATCCATAAGCAATGGCAGGCAGATCCGGCGAGAGCATTCCCAACAGTTGGCACCGTTACCACAGGGTCTGTCTCCCCTACCTCAGGAGAGATTTCAACCCCCAATTCAACGCCCAGTCCGAGCCCTAGCCCCACCAACAGTCAACAAGTCGTGGTGAGTACCAATCACTTGTCATCGATTTGCTTCCCTTCAAGGGCTTCCATTGTTTACGGCAGCGAGCCACTAAACGACTTATCTAGATTCTTCCCGTACTCAATTGTCGACTATGTAGTATCGAAGACAATGCACCGAACAGGTTAATGCAGTATTCTTACAATTGTTATACTAGTTATATAATTATACTTCGGATTGTATGCGTTCATCAGAAAAATGGTTAGATCAAATGCAAAATTCTTGAAAATATTTCATTCATGTCTAGGTGAAAATATTACTTTTGAATCCTTTTAACCAGTTAGGTGTGTTTGCTGAGTATACTCGTAATATAATAAAAATTAATTGCTATCTATGTTAAAATTGTAGTGAAAATTAAAACGCATTATTAATTTGTCGACATTTTAGAATTTTTCGGGTCCAAGAAGAAGTAAAGAAACGAAACAAAGAAATTGACGAGAGGTCAATATGTGATAAATAAAGTATTCAAAAATTTTTAGTAGCCACATACAAAGTCGAGCTACACAGTTAACTGGTTAAAGGAAAGGAAGGGCTCCATATTTTTCCGAGTTTAATCCATAACATTTTTAGTTTTTTATTGATAACAGTATTAACCCCTTATCGTACCCGCTAACTCCCGATTACTCGGGCAATAATAAACAAGAAGGTCCCTTAACTTGATTCATACGCTTTAATTATTCAGTGCACAATTTTGTTTCACAAGGAAAATTTATTCGATCCATCAAGAAGTATGCTAAAAATAATTCCCGTCCGCTAAGGGTTAAAGTGCACATCCTAGAATTTTCAATGAAGACAGGTTTTGAAAATATCTCGAGAATTAATAATTTTTTCGCCATAGTACCCTAATCATTTTTTACGTAGAATCGACAGAGGAATCGATTAGTGTAACAAAAAATATGCATTGCTATTTAAAGAAATGATGCACTTGTTAATTGCACATGCACAGTTGCATCTAAAACAAATCTGAGCACCTACGAATGTAGCGCTCTTCGAACCATTTATCTTTCTCTTTTGATATTTTTTCGTAAATTCTTTAATAACGGAATTATGGCCTGAAACAATGACATGGACCACCCCGTATAATTGACACATATCAACAAAACGTATTTTTTTAAATTTTCAATATAGGCCTACATCAAAAGATTGTAAAATACAACTTTGAGTATTTTCTCTGTAATACCGCGATCAGTTGCAATTGTTTCAGAATTTCTTTTTCACGTCAGATACTAAATTAATTGTTCCAACTTCTCAAAAGATTCCAAGTCTTATGTTTCAGTATTAAAAAACTTAACAGTGTCTGTTAAAAGTTCTTTTTAACAGTGTCCGAATATTAATGGGCGTGGCTTTATATAGATTCGCAAAGGTTTCCCAAAGTGTAGTCAAAGTTTGCTTCGTCGTAGATTCAGAATCGGAGTTGCGATCTGTCAAATAAAATGGCGTTGCCTCTTCCGGCGTCGGAATAATGGCGAGAATTAATAAAGGGTCCAGAGAAGGTTGCTGTTTTCAATAAGGGAACGGTTGAATAGATGCCCGACACGCGAGAGCTCGAGAAATCGAGCCCCGTTTCACTGGCCAATAAGATTTTATCTCCGTGATTCACGAAACGACGAAATCTCGATATACACGTGCCTTCCGGGCGTAAATCTCGGCGGAAGCTGCGAATACCCTATGAAACTCTCCAGGGGTGTATCAACCACATCCACAAGGATCCTGTACATGTGGGTCAGGGGTTGATAGAGCATTGTACAAAGTGTATCGACGAGTGATAACCGATTTCCCGGTATCATACATAGAAACTCCAAGAATTCCATCGGCACCACGTTCATTCCAGCATAGCGTTGCAACGTTACAAATCGAAATTTTCTGCTACCGATTCAATGAATTCTAAAATCTACAATCTACACGTTAGTTCGGTTATCGACAGAATAAATAACGTTATTGGCGCAAAGGTTCGATCTAAACAGAATATTAAAGCAATCTTGCTAGTTTCTTAAAACTTTCTACGTTTCGATCCTAATGTGGATCTTTTTCAAGAAAGATTTTTTGGTCTATTTTAAAAAATAAAATTCTTTCAGACGCAGCTCTCATTCTTTCTTGAAAAAGATCCACATTAGGATCGAAACGTAGAAAGTTTTAACAAACTAGCAATATTGCTTTAATATTTTGTTTAGATCGAACCTTTGCACCAATAACATTATTTATTCTGTGTTCTACAATCTACTCAGGGAACACTCATACAAAGGTATTCACTATTCATACAGAGTAGTGAAAATACATTCTGCAATTCTTTTCCTAGTTTTTAGCACCGAGAAAAATGGAATACGCAATTTGGAACTAGTCCATTAGCAAGAACACTTTTTCGACGCTTTCAAAGCATTTTTCAGGACGAACATACTTTTTCCTCAACCCCTATTCAATTCGAAACACGGAGCTAACGCAATCTAACTAAAGCGAAACAAACTTGGTACATGCTGCCTGTTTAGGCGCACTTTCGCACAAGGGAAATGCCGAAAATACTTCCGCGAAGTGCAATTCCTGCGCTCGTTTTCAATGAACGCTGCACAGAGCTGAATGAACTTCTACTGTTATAGCCTTTAGTCCACCGTGAACATGTTTGCTAATTAATTTACACACGGGATTAGAAACAATTATTTTATTACGACATCTTTTTACTGGAAGTTGCATGCTAATTGATAAAATCTCGAGAGACAAGAGGAAAAGAATTGTTTGCAAGAGGGTATTTTCGCTAGCAACATATGAACCAGTGAGAGAATAAAAAACTAGACTTGCACTATATTGTTATTTTGTATCAGATTAATTACTTTGTTTTAGTATGACGTTTCTGTTGGACAGTTCTTACGATAGGAACGTGTATTTGTGGAGGATGAAACGAAAATGTTGAGAGGGAAGCCGGCGTTTCCATTTTTGTGCTGTTACGCCGATTGCCGGTTTCCGTCGCGGTGCAACGCGGTGCAACCCGGTGTATCAGCAGAAAGAGCAGATATGTGCCGCGCGGAGTGTGCATACAACTAAACGCACGGCATTGTTCGCGGCAGACTATCGGTACGCGAGCCGTACATCCAATTGAACCGGTCGAGAAGTCGGGGGTTGGGGGCGCAACCCCTAGCCTACATCGCCATTGTACTCCCACGACTCTGCTGAGTTTGATTCTAGGTCACCAGGACTTAATGAGAAATTACTGGCCGTATATGGAGACTTCCGGACGCGGACTCGTTGCGTTCGAACCGATAGATTGCACCTCGTTTTAATCATCCCTTACTAGTTACGTCGAAAAGAGAAACTAAAAAATCAAAAACTCCCTTTAATACCACCCTTACTAATTTTTTTAGTACATCGAGGTTAGTATATTCAGATCTTTGAAATTACTAAAAATACTTATTTCAACCCCTAAGTTCTCAATCTAATATTTGGGAATTAATTATACGGAAACAGTTTGGACAAGTAAGCTGAAATTTTATATTTATATTCGCACATATTTGAAGTAATTGCTCAAATTTTTTAAACACTTTTTATTGAAAATTACGGCAGTTATTAATAAATGTTGCAGATTTGGACATTTATTTGTAACCCCCACAATTTTTGTTGGTATGTCTTGAAAAAATTTGTGTTATTAGTAGGCATGTGTGTGAATACGTGTACAAAATCCCAGCTTATCAGATTAGTTGAGTTGCTAGGAATTAATTGTTAAATACAGGACTGACATGGCACGCCCAGACTGAACTACCCCTTTAAGTAGACTTTAAGAATGGTCTTAAAATCGTGATTGCCAAAATTTCATATGATAGTCCCTTTTATTACGAATTCAGTGACTATAATTGCTCAAGGTCATTCAAGGTCACGGACAGAGTTCAACATTCTTTCACAGCCCATTTACAGGCATGTATCGATGTTAAATTTTATACGTTTTCTCTGTCCGCGATCTTGAATGACCTTGAGTAATTATAGTCACTGAATTCGTAATGAAAAGGACTATCATTGTAGGTGTTTAAAAAGGGTGGTTCCATTTAAAAAAGTCAAGGTGACCTTGATATCTCTAAAAAAATGACATAAAAACAAAATTTTTTTTTGGCATTGTCATTCAACTTTTTCCTTACCATATTTTACGTATCTTTAGAACCAACAAAGATATTTGAGGTGCAAACGATAGGTGACTCACCCTGTACATAATTATAATAATAAAATTATAATTATACAATGCCCGGTCCAAAAATAACGATGCATCGACGTATGATTTGTACTATTATCTGCGAAAACCGACATAATCGCTCGTCATCCACTTAATGTTAATTCCGACGAAAGATTTTTAATCCTTAATAATCTTTGATCTCGGCTAAAAATCGACAGATATCGACCGAGTATCTAGTCCATTCTTCGAAACTGGTTCAATTGGAGAGCTAGACGAAGTATCGCGATAATGTCGCAATTATTCGAGCTAATCTTGTTTTCCGTTCACGTTGATGATCTTTGTCGCAAGGCCGCTGGCTCGATATCGTGGTATCGTTTCCCGTGGTGACGTCGAGGGGCAATTTGTATATGCCCCGGGCGGAATCGTCGATGATCCCATCCTTAGTTTTTGTCGGTGCTGACCTAATTAAGCGACTGGGGCCGACCCTCGTAGATTACTATCGCTGCGCCACGAATTCGAGCTCTTGTCCTTCGTGTGAAATAAAATCGCAACGACGCAGGGGGCTGGCCCGATGATGCCGATGGCGTGCTCTTCGGCATCGGAGTGCCCAATTGGTGTAAAGTCCAATCAGATTATCAGCGGTCGTTCAATTGTACGCGCGATCGGAGCCCGACATTATTATCGCATTAACGCCGATTAGTCGATGCCCGTCCGATCTCGGACGGCCAAACATTATGACACGATTAACAGGGGAAATTGAAGTCATTAATTAACGACGCTGGTGACACTCGAAATTGTTCTGTCAGTGCCCCCGCTGATCGAATAGCAGGAGTTTAATTTTTCAGTTAGGGATTTGCTGTAGATAAAAAGGTAGGATTTTTTTGAGATTAATTTATAGTCGATTTTCTAACAACTTAGAAGTCAAAATAAATATTTACTGGCATCAATTGCAACTTTTGTTCGTGGTGAGAATTATAATCTTTTTACCGTTTTAACCCCTTGCGCTATAACGTCGTGTGAGACTCGTGATGAAGATTTCGAATAGAAGCTACTAAATATCCATGTTATTAACCCTTAGCACTCCATTGGCGACTCTGAGGCGCCACTGCAAATTATTATACCATTATTCAAAATATTGTTTCCATTACTAAATTTGTTTATATTTCATAAATTACTAAACATTTAAATATTGTATGAGGTACTATATCAGTTTCATACGCATAAAATGAAAAAAATTATGTACAATGGAAATATTCTAGGTTAGAATTTTTCGAAGAACATATTTCTCTTTATTGAGAAAAATTTTCTGCATTTCTAAACGTACTTCACGTAAAATATTAGAATATAACAATAAGGAAGATCAAAGAATCCCCCACATGAATTTCTGCAATTACGCAATTTTGATCAACGGGGGGCATTGATTAATTCCATCAGCAATCTCCGGAGCGTTTAGCTTGGAAAATTTTCTACATTTCTAAACGTATTTCACGTAAAATATTAGAATATAACAATAAGGAAGATCGAAGAATCCCCCACATGAATTTCTGCAATTACGCAATTTTGATCAACGGGGGGCTTTGATTAATTCCATCAGCAATCTCCGGAGCGTTTAGCTTGGAAAATTTTCTACATTTCTAAATGTACTTCATGTAAAATATTCGAATATAACAGTAAGGAAGATCAAAGAATCCCTCACATGAATTTCTGCAATTGCGCAATTTTGATCAACGGGGGGCATTGATTAATTCCATCAGCAATCTCCGGAGCGTTTAGCATGTATTCAAAAATGCTGTCTGCCCTTTTCGCTGCAATTAGAGCAACAGTCTAGCAGTGTTCGTTAAAAGGGGATTCAATTCGAGAATTTAGTGCGTGAAAAGTAGATCAACAACGTCAGAGACTCGCGTATTAGAATGTTCGCATCAAAGATCCCCTTTCATCGTTGGAAATCAGGGCGAAGAAGGCGACGCCGGCCGGTTGCTCACCTTCTGGCATCCAAAGAAGTCACTACCCTCGACTTAGGCGAGTTCCATAAGTAATTTCATAGGCTTCCCTGGCTATAGAGATGAGCCAGCATTACTATATGGTTAACCAGGGTTAGGACAAATCCTCCGGACATGATTTTTCACCGTGTAGCTTCGTCAGACATTAGTTAATTAACTGGTGGCATTCGTTATCGTACACAGTGATTGTCCACAACATTGTTTTGGTAAATACGGCACAACTTTTTTGGTAGTTGTGATAGAGACATTAAATAAATCAGATTATCACGCACGTAAAATGTTGTTATTCATGTTTATTTTAAATTATTTTTGAGAAAACTATATATATATAAATATTTATATATATATTTATATATTTATAAATATTTATATATATATTTATATATATATTTATTTATATATATTTATTTATATATATATTGATTCTGAATTGTTAAAGTCTAATTTGAGGTGTGGCAAATTTTTCGCTTTGTGGAGAAAAATCCTGAAGTATGATGCTGTTTATGATAAAGATATGAAATAAACGGAGTTTTCATGTGCAGAAGACTAGTGTTTAGACCAGGCAATTCCAACCAGTAGCTCCGGAGCTATTCGAGGCACCTTCCCCACTTAGGTTCTTCCCCCACTCTTAGACTTCATCGTTATAATGTCTAGTAGTGGGAAGCTCCCACCACGGGAGTCGCGTGGCGCGCGCAGCATTGACTAACCTCTGCGGCTGTACGTAGTAGTGGGAAGAGGTTCGATGGTGGGGACCTTGCAGTTCTCGGAGGGGAATGCGTTGGATCTTCCTGGTTTAGACTATGGATTTTATGTATCTATCACAACACTGAGTAGATATAATTTGAAACAGAAAAATGTAAGAATAATTAAAAAATACCATTACATTATTCTGAACCAACTGAACACAATGAGAAAGAAAAATGCTTTATTTTGCATAAATATCCACAGTCTACTAATAATGTATACTTGAAATTGTTGTCAACACTTTGTCTGCCATGTTACCCATATAAGGATGACGGAAATATTTGTACCAAAAATTAATTTCTTTACTAATGTATTCACTGCACGAAATTTAGTTATAATACGCAGAAGAGTACTCGGTATTATACCCTTAACTATTCAATTTTTATTTCATTAAATAAATTACTTTGATTTCATAGAATTGTTGAGATTTCTAGGCAATAGAATTATTAGTTATGCCAATAGAATTATTTATACAATTGATTCTAAACTATTTAATCCTAATGTAGAACCACAGCAAAATTCTAATTTTCCTCTCACAAAAATCCATAACATTTCTGTTATTTATAATAAATACATACAACAAACGGGATCATCAAGCGCGTAGAACATCTCCAATCTGTTTTAATCATTCGATAAAATCACTTATATCGTTTCTGCAAAATCGCGATGGGTGATCACCCATCGCGGGAAGATCGAACCTAGACGGAGTCAATCTTCCGATAATTAACGTCTTAATCGGCCGATGTTATCGCAATTACTAGCACCGGATAAACTGTTCGGTATCGTCGAGCGGATCTGCACGATCGCGAGTCTCCGATAAGACGTGGTTCCCGTCCAACGTGTCCGGGTTGTTCATGGAAAGCAATGAATCGATGAAATTCACGACGAACGTTTCGCGTTCCAGCATCGCTTTCGCCCCGTTGGAAATCGGTTGCTACTTATGGTAATGGCAGGGGAACAAGAAAACCGGGAAGCCAAGGGTCAAGAGGGCCTCTCTCGAAGAGAGACCGGCGAAAAAAGGGCTACGAGCAGGTCCTTGAGAATCCTGCAGCTGCCAGTCGTCATCGGTTCATTGAACGCAGCGAACTGCCTGCCGAGCACTACCTAACTTTTTTAGGGTTGCTAGAAAACGGGGTTCGGATTGCTTGGAAGGGTCTACGGTGACGCAGCTGGGTGCACGGCGTTTGTATTTTCGTTTCTTTTAACGGTGCCCTATTAGCGCGTGTCGCGGTAATGGATATAATGCTTAGAGATTCATTAATAACGAGTCGGGAATTAAGAGTGACAAATGGACGTGCTGACCCCATGGGAGACTAATTGACACCGCTTTCTGGGTGTTCCTGCGTTTGCTGTTACGCGGCACCTTCGGTCTATGGGACTTTTAATGGGGGGGAGTACGTTTGTCTTGCGCTGCGGGTCGTGTTTGCAGAATTTGTTGGGGAAAGGTGTGAATTTGTTAGGACGTGCTGCCTATGATTTCTGACAATTGTTTGCTCAATTATATTTTAATAATTACTTCTGAATTGTAACAATTTTATTGACCCCTTGGAATGTAACTAGATTGAACAGTTTTATACTGAATTAATATTTTCTGCATCATTTACGAGATATAAACAGCTAAATAAAAACTTTGTTGTGGAAAATTGTCGGTCTTTTAAAATTTTATTTTAAATTTAAAATTTAAATTTAAATTAATAATAATTTTATTATAAATTTAAAATTTTCACAATTATTTGCTTAATTTTATTTTAGTCTGAATGATGACAATGTTACTAACCTCTTCCCTTTTCGACCGCGGATCTTTATGCTAAATAAATTTTCCAGTATCAATTGCAAGAACAACGTCTCAAATCGATGCTGTTTTAAATTTCTTTTTGCTTATGATATTGCGTTTGAATGTAAAGTAAATAAAAGTTTGATAGATACAATCTTCACATAAATTGAAGCAAAATATTGTCTTACGTTTATGAACATTAACATTTCCTTCAGGCTAGCACGATGATTACAAGTTTCCTTTCTCTGCCGAAGACGATTAAGAAAACAGTAGATTTCGTTCCTGGTCGCGAAATAAATTATAAGTCAAGGGATTGAGGAACGAAAGAAGATCAGTATATTAAGTAGCTTAACATTTGAAGCATAATACTGCTTAGGAAACTTACTTATAAATCGAGACTTACGAAACCTTATATTTTCAACGAAGCTTAGGATTTTAACGTTTACATATACCACAAGTAACCATTCACCCAATTATTGTTCCTAGATACTGCAAAATATTTCACTTTTCTTTTTTCTCGAAAATGCTGTATCTTCAATCGTCTGAGAAAATTTTGAAAAATATTTTACGTGACAGGAACTACTACAGATTTTAAGATTGAAGCTTCCTTTTTACATTGACTGCTTAAAAATTGATTCACAATTTTTTTTAGACGTTTCCTCAAGCTGGAAACGAAAGCTGAACGCAACGCATATTTCATTTTTCACTTTCCGTGGCACTACGACTTGAAACGCCTCTAAAACCATTGAAAAATAATTTTCGTGACAGGAACTACTACAGATTTTAAGGTTGAAGCTTCCTTTTTACATTGACTGCTTAAAAATTGATTCAAAATTTTTTTTAGACGTTTCCTCAAGCTGAAAACGAAAGCTGAACGCAATGCATATTTCATTTTTCACATTCAGTGGAAATACGACTTGAAACGTCTCCAAAATCATTGAAAAATAATTTTCGTGACAGGAACTACTACAGATTTTAAGGTTGAAGCTTCCTTTTTACATTGACTGCTTAAAAATTGATTCAAAATTTTTTTTAGACGTTTCCTCAAGCTGAAAACGAAAGCTGAACGCAATGCATGTTTCATTTTTCACATTCAGTGGAAATACGACTTGAAACGTCTCCAAAATCATTGAAAAATAATTTTCGTGACAGAAACTACTACAGATTTCAAGATTGAAGCTTCCTTTTTACATTGACTGCTTAAAAATTGATTTACAATATTTTTTACAAGTTTCCTCAAGCTTAAAATGAAAGCTGTACTCAATGCATATTTCATTTTTCACATTTAGTGCCACTACGACTTGAAATGTCTGTAAAATCATTGAAAAATAATTTTCGTGACAGGAACTACCGATTTCAAGATTGAAGCTTCCTCTTTACATTGACACATTAAAAATTGATGGTAGATCTTTTTTAGTCGTTTCATGGAGCTTTGAATAGGAGTTGTGCTGCCAACTTCAATGTAGTATGTTCCACAGTGAGGGCTTTGAAGGATCGAACTTGTTCCTCATTTTTGTTCCATAAAACAGTGAAAAAAAATCATACATAGCTTCTTGAGGAGTCATTTTAAAGAGAAGACTTCAATCTTTAAATACATGATAGCTTTTCTAAGGATAAACATTTTTTAAAGTTTTTGGAGACTTTTCAATTTGAAGCATATTTTATACGAAAAATGGGGTCTTCGGTTTTCCACCTGCTACATCAAGTGAAAATATTTTGGAGGAAAACGGACACTGCTTTTTGAAAATAGAGGCTTCAAACTTTCACATAAGTCCAGAGTTATGGTTGTAATATTTGTTTTTACAAAATGCTCACAATTTAAATATCGACAATTTTTCGAGAATCGGAAAGGCAGTGTTTAAATACTTTTTCGAACATCTGTACATATTTTATTTAAGAAGAGTAAAAATAATAGTTATATTAACGCATTATTAGAACAGTTTAGTAATAACACTGGCGAAGAACCTGTCATAATTCGGAAAGCGAAATGTTCAAAAATCATTTCATTATAAAAATGGCTTTATGTGGGCTTTGGTATCGCTCGGTTTCCGGTTTAAACAAGATTGTTTATTCAAAGCGCGCTCGTCGCCGGCCAAAATCTGCTCTGCTTGTTAAAACAGAGCGCAGTCACGATCATGCGGATCCGGCCAGAATTTCGTTATATGCGCGCGTGTTTCCAAGGATGCTTAGCTAACAAAGCAGCCCGTGCAATTAAGTTAAATAAGATTAATGCGCGGCTTGATGTAACGACTTCAATGGCGCGGTGTGTATCTAGCGCCCCCGACGCGAATTCGTGCGTCCGTTGGTACACGAGCTGCAAGACAACGCAAGATTAATTACATCGAAAATGCGGCGAGGGTCGCTTTGCCAAAGGAGAAACAAAGGTACACTGTATTCACTCGAACGCCTTATCTGAAACTGCGAAAGAGCAACTGCATCGGTTTTCCGCAGTCTGTCCAGCTGCAATCGCTTACAACTGCTCGTCACTTACAGATCGTTTGCTTCCGACAGCAACAATCATATGCAAACTCAAGAAAACATTGAGCTGAGATGTTAAGCAGATTCTCTAACACTTCGATCGCCATGTCATCCATATTTATACAGAATTGAATATTAATTTTTACGTTGGTAGATTGAGTGTACAAAATTTGTATATGATGTGCGAAATGGAAGAGGTTTGATACAGTAATTGATATTAAAAAACTTCATTTTATTTATTTCATTCATTTCATTCGTACACTTTAACTCTTCAGCACGCAATTTTGTTTCAAAAGGAAAATTTATTCGACCCACTAACAAGAAGTATGCTAAGAATAATTCCCGTTCGTTCATTTCATTTGTACAGTTTAAATCTACAGCACACAATTTTGTTTCAAAAGGAAAATTTATTCGACCCACTAACAAGAAGTATGCTAAACATAATTCCCGTTTGCTACGGGGTTAATTATGTTCGTTGCTCAGAGATAATTCGACTAATTTTTGTCCTGTTCTTTTATTCGTATAATTATATTCCATCAAAAATTTTATATTTCTAATGTTGGTAGTAAATTTCAACGCAGTTCAAGGAAAGTTAGTGACAGTCCTTCGAAACAAGAATTAACTGAATCTTCACTAAATTTGTATTTTTATAATAAGGATACTGTTGGAGAGGATGCACTTCAACATTGTGTACTATCATTTCATTCATTTCATTCGTACAATTTAACTCTTCAGCACGCAATTTTGTTTCAAAAGGAAAATTTATTCGACTTACTAACAAGAAGTATGCTAAGAATAATTCCCGTTCGTTCATTTCATTTGTACAGTTTAAATCTACAGCACGCAATTTTGTTTCAAAAGGAAACTTTATTCGACCCACTAACAAGAAGTATGCTAAACATAATTCCCGTTTGCTACGGGGTTAATTATGTACGTTGCTCAGAGATAATTCGACTAATTTTTGTCCTGTTCTTTTATTCGTATAATTATATTCTATCAAAAATTTTATATTTCTAATGTTGGTAGTAAATTTCAACGCAGTTCAAGGAAAATTAGTGACAGTCCTTAGAAACAAGAATTAACTGAATCTTCACTAAATTTGTATTTTTATAATAAGGATACTGTTGGAGAGGATGCACTTCAACATTGTGTACAACCATTTCATTCATTTCATTCATACAATTTAACTCTTCAGTACGCAATTTTGTTTCAAAAGGAAAATTTTTTCGACTTACTAACAAGAAGTATGCTAAAAATAATTCCCGTTCGCTACGGGGTTAATTAATTAATTTTTGTCCTGTTCTTTGATTCGTATAATTATATTATATCAAAAATTTTATATTTCTAATGTTGGTAGCAATTTCCAACACAGTTCAAGGAAAACTAATGACAGTCCTTCGAAACAAGAATTAACTGAATCTTCACTAAATTTGTATTTTTATAATGAGGATACAGTGGGGGAGGATGCACTTCAACATTGTGTACTATCATTTCATTCATTTCATTCGTACAATTTAACTCTTCAGCACGCAATTTTGTTTCAAAAGGAAAATTTATTCGACCCACTAACAAGAAGTATGTTAAAAGTAATTCCCGTTCGCTAAGGTTTAATTATGTACGTAATAAAGTATAATTATATTCTATCAAAAATTTTATATTTCTAATGTTGGCAGCAAATTCTAACGCAGTTCAAGGAAAATTAGTGACAGTCGTTCGAAACAAGAATTAACTGAATCTTCACTAAATTTGTATTTTTATAATGAGGATACAGCAGGACCTCTCCTGCTGCATCCACTTCAACGTTGTGTACAATGCCAGATGCATCCTCTTGAAAGTCTACAGAGACGAATAATTCGAAGACAATCGACCGCAGACATAAACAACCAAGGGAGCCCCCATCAATCTTTTTTTCCCGGGGCCGACGGAAGTTCTCCAGCTTCCCTGGCACTCGACCTTGTAAAAGTGCATAATCGAGCCTGTCGAATAGCCGTCCGAGCAAAGGATGTTTTCCAAACCGCTTGTGTTTTCCTTTCGCCACCGAGACACGAGTGGCAGCTAACATCTGCCCCGGCACGCGTAAACGGAACACCGGATTTATTTACGGTGTCGAAGGGGTTGCTCTGGGTTCGATCTTTGGCGACAGAGCTGAAGAAGAAGAAGAAGAAGTAGAAGCAGAAGAAGAGTGAGAGAGGGAGAAACAGACGAAGGGAGGAAGCACTTTCATGCCAGGCACTGGGCATAATCTCGTCGTAACTGTTTCTTGCATCGACCACCTAACTTCCGGTTAAATTTAGACGTGTGCGGCTGCGGGGCGACCGTGTACTGCGTGCATAAAATGACCCATTTGTTTCGATAATAGAGGCTATGGTAATGTAAATTGGTAAAATTCATTCGTCGGGAAAATTTATCGTATTTTATATATAGATTTCTCTCACTGCTTGGATGATTAACAATTCCTTTGCTGTAAATTGTTTGATAGAAGATACAGAGAATTAATACGATACACATATTTAACAGACTCTGTTTGAAATCTTCATTTTGAGCCATTCATCGTTTTCAAATAGTTAATCAAGTAGTAATAAATCGAAATGCCTAAATAAATTGGTGAGTCTCAAATTAATGAAAATAGAAATGAGGAGAAAATCTTCAAGTAAATTAATTCTTCTAGACTTCAAAATAAATTGGTGATTTTCAAATTATTGAAAATAGAAATGAGGAGAAAATGTTCAAGTATATTAATTGTTCCAGACTTCAGAATAAATTGGTGATTTTCAAATGATTGAAAATAGAAATGAGAGGAGGAGAAAATGTTCAAGTAAATTTATTTTTCTAGACGTTAGAATAAATTATTTCGTGGCAGTGAGAGTTTGCAGTTGCTTCAAATAATCATTGACATCTGATTTTTTATTTGTGGTTTCGTATAGTTAGTTTGTATGCTCCCATCGACTTTGTGTATTTCTATCAATGTGTAGAATGAATGTATAGAAAGGTAATATCTGTAGAGGCGAATTTGTGGTTATGTTCCAGACATTTATTGGACACAGACAATGAATGCAAGCGAATTATTCACTACAATAAATTTTGTTCTTTCGTGTACTAACACTGAAGTAAGCTAGATTTATTAGAACTTTTGGCACGGGACCAAAGTCTGTCAACTATTTTTGCATTCTGACGAAGATTCGATTTGTAAAATCAAAACGAGTGGTCGTACACGTCATTTATATTGAAGCTGTTATTACTATAATCATTTTCCCTGTTCTCATTGTCAATCCTCTTTGACGATCAGTGTAATAAAAAGAGAAATAGTTCAACTCTCTAACTCTCGGATTGAGAATAAAATTAAAATAAATTCAAGATGCTGAGAAAGATGGATCAATTCGATACGAAGGACGGCCAGTGACTTACTTTATCCTTAATTCCGTCTTCTTAATTACTTTTCCGTACAAAGCGCCGTTGTCACGAGCTGCAGAGTACAAGATAAACAAATTTCGCGAGCGAGAGGAGACCTAGTTCCGCTCTTTAAATCGTTTCGCGAGTTCCGGAAGCGGCAGGATACAGCCGAGAGAAGGATTACAAGCGATACTGCGATCGCAAAAGCGGGGAACCGGTAATATTGACTCCGTTTAATATCCACGGCAGAACGAAGGATTCGAAAACGATTGCGTTCCCAGACAGCCGCGCAAATTCCTGATCCACTTTCAGTTCACGGAACGCCACGCGGTGCTCCGGAACTGAAACTTCGCTGTCCCAGCGTTTAAATAAACAGGGAAACCCCCAACTCTCGCACAGATAACTTTCAGATATCATCTTTAAATGTTTCTCCTAATTGCAATGTTTATTCAATTGCATTGCGCTCATCATTCTACATATTACTTCGCAAACGGCAGCTGAAGCTTGTTGCGAACTATACTGCGCCATGTCACACGCATCCGAGCACACACAAGCTTCTGCAAAATGTTCATATGTAAATGCTTCTTCTAATTACAATTTTTATTGCATTGTGCTCGTTATACTCCAAAGCGATGCAAGTTTAGATAGAAATGAAATTTCAGCAAACGTCGACACAAAATATATAGATTTTTGCGCAGACGATCAGCTACATCGAGTTGCGAACTGTTCTGCGCCATTTCACACGGATTTATAAAGACACGAGTTTCTGCAAAATGTTCATATTTAAATGCTTCTACTAATTACAATTTTTATTGCATTGTGCCGTTATACTCGAAAGCCATGCAAGTTTAGACAGCAATGAAATTTCAGCAAACGTCGACACGAAATATATAGATTTTTGCGCAGACGATCAGCTACATCGAGTTGTGGACTGTTCTGCGCCATTTCGCATGCATTTGTAAAGACACAAGTTTCTGCAAAATGTTCATATGTAAATGCTTCTTCTAATTACAATTTTTATTGCATTGTGCTCGTTATACTAGAAAGCAATGTACGTTTAGAAAGCAATGAAATTTCGGCAAACGTCGACGAGAAGAATATAGATTTTTGCGCAGACGATCAGCTACATCGAGTTGTGGACTGTTCTGCGCCATTTCGCACGCATTTATAAAGACACAAGTTTCTGCAAAATGTCCACATTTAAATGCTTCTTCTAATTACAATTTTTATTGCATTGTGTCGTTATACTCGAAAGCCATGCAAGTTTAGACAGCAATGAAATTTCAGCAAACGTCGACACGAAGAATATAGATTTTTGCGCAGACGATCAGCTCCATCGAGTTGTGGACTGTTCTGCGCCATTTCGCACGCATTTATGAAGACACAAATTTTAGTAAAATGTTCATATTTAAATGCTTCTTCTAATTAAAATTTTGATTGCATTGTGCTCGTTATACTCGAAAGCCATGCAAGTTTAGACAGCAATGAAATTTCAGCAAACGTCGACACGAAGAATATAGATTTTTGCGCAGACGATCAGCTCCATCGAGTTGTGGACTGTTCTGCGCCATTTCGCACGCATTTATGAAGACACAAGTTTTAGTAAAGTGTTCATATTTAAATGCTTCTTCTAATTAAAATTTTGATTGCATTGTGCTCGTTATACTCGAATGCGATGCAAGTTTAGTTAGCAATGCAATTTCAGCAAACATCGCCCCGAAGTACAGGATGTTCACGCTATTTCTAGCCAGCGTTCTTTTTGCAAATAAGTGTGTCAGGACAAATTCATTCGTATACGACACGATGACCTTGAAGGTCATACAAGGTCAGAATATCTATATATTATATATACATATCAGAATATCTATCATTTTTTTCTAATATTTATTACTTGCAAGAAAAACGCTGGCTCTTGATAGCGTGAACACTCTGTAGAGGTGCAGTCTAATGATAGTTAAAATGAAGCTAGAATCTCCACCTTTTCGATAAAGTTTATGATTTCTCGCCCATCTTAATGTTGATCGCATGAAATACAATGTTACTTATTTTGATTATCTTCGACAAGTGGTCGAATCGAATTGTGGACTGTGCTGCGCCATTTTGCACACATTTATAAAGACACAAGTTTCTGCAAAATGTCCACATTTAAATGCTTCTTCTAATTACAATTTTTATTGCATTGTTCTCGTTATACTCGAAAGCGATGAACGTTTAGAAAGCAATGAAATTTCAGCAAACATCGATACGCAAAATATAGATTTTTGCGCAGACCATCAAACTAAATCTTGTTGCGAACCGCTCTGCGGCATATCGCACGCATATGGATTCGCACTCGAGGAAAAAGAATCGCATCCAGTCAGAAATCCGTGTCAGTCTCGCGAGACAGAAGATTCATTTGTCGGCGATCTTTCCACGCGGACGATTTGTCATCGTTCTATATCTCCTCTGTCTGTTCCTCTCTCTTTCTCCGTTTGGTTGAATGCGAGAGGGGCGGGGGGGGGGTAGCTGCAACGGGCTCTAAGTGCATCGAAATTTATGATCCACAGTCGCCGAGCCCCTCGCCGTTGGCGCACGAATCCGCCGAACGATTAATGTCTCGCTTCTCGACAGAATTTTACGTCGGAACCGTGAAAAATGCTACCGCCCGTGAATCTTCTTCGAAACACACCCGCCTCGAGCGATTTTTTTCGCCGCAGATGGGTTTAATTGCTCGCCAACGCCGAATTGCATGGCCCTCCGCGTACTGCACCTCATTTCGAGCTTGCAAATTGGGATATTCGTCACGGAGCGCACGTATGCAGTTTTTAATTTTAAACTGTTCTGTGCACACGGCCATAGGACCGACACTGGATCTACGTATCACTGAATGTATCTATTTTACTTCGTAAAAGTTGCAAAAATCTATTCATTCAGATTTCTCCAGTTTTTACCGTAGTGTCTCACCAAAGAAATGAACTTGTTGGATATTTTTCCGTGAGTGTAGCTGCGGGCTCGATAATTATAAATTAAAATATTTGGTCCCCGGTGGTTTTGGAATCACTGAAAGTATCTATTTTACTTCATAAAATTGACAATAATGTATTTATTCAGGTTTTTGCAATTTTTATCGTAATGTCTCACCAAAGAAATTAACTTGTTGGATATTTATCCGTGACTGTAGCTGCGGGCTCGATAATTACATATTAAAATATTTGGTGTCTGGTAGTTTTGGAATCACTGAAAGTATGTATTTTACTTCGTAAAAATTGCAAAAATGAATTCATTCAGATTTCTACAATTTTTATCGTAATGTCTCACCAAAGAAATGAACTTGTTGGATATTTCTCTGTGAGTGTAGCTGCGGGCTCGATAATTATAAATTAAAACATTTGGTGCCTGGTGGTTTTGCAATCACCGAAAGTATCTATTTTACTTCGTAAAAATCGCATGAATGTATTTATTCAGATTTCTCCAATTTTTATCGTAATGTCTCACCAAAGAAATGAACTTGTTGGATATTTCACCGTGAATGTAGCTGCAGACTCAATAATTATAAATTAAAAAAGGCGGGGTCTGCTGGTACTGGAATCCACCAGCTCACTTTATGCGTTCTTCTAGATAATGTTTATGCATTTACGGAATGATGAGAGCTCGTAGATCTATAAAAATTGTAGGGCTATTGTCTAGGATCTACCGATCACCACGGCAACACCGGAAATCGAACGCAGAGGCCTCGCGACTCATAGCTGATCAGCTCCTGCATACATTCATGGAATACAATTGTCATAATTAGCATAAAACCTACCGAATATTGCCTTATGAAAATAATCAAACTAAGTGTATTTAGACTTTGCAGAATTTTTATTACAGTGCGTACTTGAATATGGGAATTTACTCAACCACTTTCCATAAAATAATTCTTATGATTTTAACAACTGTATGATAAATACCCTGAAACAGGTAATTTTACTGAAAGTGGTATATTTCGCGTTAAATAATTACAATTGCGTTTCATTTCTGTCTTTTTCGACTGTAAGCGTATCATTGGGTACCTCGTACTGCATCGTGTGACTTAAAAAAGCCTCATAAAAATGATTCCTTCGTTGTTCCTTAATATTTCAAGTTAATTGCATATGAATCACACAAGATCTTTGTTTCTTCTCCGATATTTAAATTTTATGCTTGGCTTATACACTTTTGCAATTAATTGTTGTAATATTTCAACTGTAGCATTTTACCCATTTTCTTAACGAAACTGTCTTGTAGCATCACTAAAAAAAAAAAATAATATCCTCTCGGTCCACGTTAATTTATTCTTCAAACACATCCGGTGGCGGCAATCAAAGGTGCCATTTGCACACAGTCGGCATTAAAATCCGGTAAAAGTAGCATTAAAACGCGATAAAATCATCGCTTCCATGTCAGATATAAAAATTCATCAAAGAAATTCGCACACAAAGCTGGCACATTCCGAAACATTAAAATCCAATCGACGGGAGCCGGAAGGAATTAAAACAAAAAATTACCGAGAGAACTGGCGTTGCCCGTAATTCGCGCCCGACAAAGACAGGATAAAACAAACGGAACCGATGGGATGAAAAGCGTTAAATAAAACGAATCGTATTAATTAAAAGCGTTGGTGGCGCCGCATACAAAGCTCCCGGACACACGGGGAGGAGGATGAAACGTTATTACAGCGGACCGTCGACTCTAATTCGCGCACCTGTGCCCGCCGGGATCGTTTCGTCAAAAATTTCCATCACGCCTTCTGCACCCCGGTAATAAAGATGTATCGTTACGGTAGTCGCCAATAAATAACGTGCGGAAATTTGCGGAGGTCCATCGGCACATTGCGATTCGCATAAACGAGATTTAGGAGCGGTGAATTTGACGGAAATCGTCGGAAATGGACCAATCTTTGGGAATTTATTACAAGTAATCGGATGGACCAATCGGTTTGAAATTCTAGAGATTATTTACCAAAGCTTTAAAGTACCTAAACATATTTTTTCTAGTTAGAAAGGGTTGTACATAAAGAAGTTATGATAAGATTATGGAACAAGATATTTCGGCCATTTTGACTAAAAAATTCAATTATTTAAAAAAATCAATTATTTGAACAATGTTAACTCTTAGCGGACGGAGATTATTTTTAGCATACTTTTAGGTGGGTGGAATAAATTTTCTTTGTGAAACAAAATTGTTTGTTGAGGAGTTTGGTGTATGAATTAATTGAAGGGAAACATGTTGTGTTCAGTAAAAATTTGTTTCACATTTTTCGGGAGTATTAATTGCTTTAAAAATTATTAACAGTCGCAGAACGGTAAAATTGTTTGCGCGACTGTCAGCAGACACGCGTCCGTAAAAAAGTGAATTCATGCTAAGATCAATGGAATCAGTTTCAATAGTTTTTGACTAATATTCTACAGCAGCTATACCTGTATCAGCTGTTCGATGGCAAAAATGGCAAAAGCTGCCGATTTTTCCGAATATCGTCACATGCATCTACAAGAATATTTTCGAAGGTTTATGCTACCGATTTATGCCAAATAAAATCGCTTTCTTCGACCCACTCGGTCATGCCATTAAAACACCATGCCATAAAGCATCGTTTTGTGGTTTCACGTCAGCGAGTTGGCCATTTTTACGGTTTCTAATTGCACTGACGATCTGTAATCGATCGCAAAATCGGTATTCAGGATAAACGGGACGAGCAGCTCTATAAACTTGTCCTTCGTCGATTCGCGTTTCCTTCGTCGTTTTTTTCTTTTTCTGTGACTGCGTGGGTGGCGAGGCAACGCCTGCGTCTGCGTGTCCTTTTTAACCGGCGCGCCACGATTATTATTGTTATCGACGCCGAGTAAACACCGATCGTGCTCCATTAACACAATGGCTACAAGAAATGGGTTGGAAGTGTCCGACGATATTGTTACCAGTTGCGTTCGCTCCAATTCCTGTGCACCATTGTTGCACCGATTTGAACCCTCACAGGGTGGGGGATGAAATGTTTCTGTTATGCGAACGGCTCGCTTTGCACCATTGTGCTGCCGAGGCGATAGATACGTCGAACTGGACCATTTAGCTTGGGAAGATGGCGATTGACGCGTTTCCTTTTTACTGAGTCTGCAAACCAAAGATTTATTAATTATTTTCTCTAAATATTCATTTAGAATATTCTCTACAATATTCATTTGGAATATTCTCTACAATATTCATTTAGAATATTCTCTACAATATTCATTTGGAATATTCTCTACAATATTCATTTCGAATATTCTGTACAATATTCATTTGGAATATTCTATACAATATTCATTTCGAATATTCTATACAATATTCATTTGGAATATTCTATACAATATTCATTTAGAATATTCTGTACAATATTCATTTAGAATATTCTCTACAATATTCATTTCGAATATTCTGTACAATATTCATTTAGAATATTCTCTAGAGTATTCATTTAGAATATTCTCTACAATATTCATTTAGAATATTCTCTACAATATTCATTTAGAATATTCTCTACAATATTCATTTGGAATATTCTCTACAATATTCATTTAGAATATTCTCTACAATATTCATTTAGAATATTCTCTACAATATTCATTTCGAATATTCTATACAATATTCATTTGGAATATTCTATACAATATTCATTTAGAATATTCTCTACAATATTCATTTCGAATATTCTCTACAATATTCATTTAGAATATTCTCTACAATATTCATTTAGAATATTCTCTACAATATTCATTTGGAATATTCTCTACAATATTCATTTAGAATATTCTCTACAATATTCATTTAGAATATTCTCTACAATATTCATTTCGAATATTCTATACAATATTCATTTGGAATATTCTATACAATATTCATTTAGAATATTCTCTACAATATTCATTTCGAATATTCTCTACAATATTCATTTAGAATATTCTCTACAATATTCAGTTAGAATATTCTCTACAATATTCATTTAGAATATTCTCTACAATATTCATTTAGAATATTCTCTACAATATTCATTTCGAATATTCTCTACAATATTCATTTCGAATATTCTCTACAATATTCATTTCGAATATTCTGTACAATATTCATTTCGAATATTCTCTACAATATTCATTTCGAATATTCTCTACAATATTCATTTCGAATATTCTCTACAATATTCATTTCGAATATTCTCTACAATATTCATTTAGAATATTCTCTACAATATTCATTTAGAATATTCTCTACAATATTCATTTGGAATATTCTCTACAATATTCATTTAGAATATTCTCTACAATATTCATTTAGAATATTCTCTACAATATTCATTTCGAATATTCTATACAATATTCATTTGGAATATTCTCTACAATATTCATTTAGAATATTCTCTACAATGTTCATTTAGAATATTCTCTACAATATTCATTTAGAATATTCTCTACAATATTCATTTCGAATATTCTCTACAATATTCATTTGGAATATTCTCTACAATATTCATTTAAAATATTCTCTACAATATTCATTGAGAATATTCTCTACAATATTCATTTAGAATATTCTCTACAATATTCATTTGGAATATTCTCTACAATATTCATTTAGAATATTCTCTACAATATTCATTTAGAATATTCTCTACAATATTCATTTAGAATATTCTCTACAATATTCATTTGGAATATTCTCTACAATATTCATTTAGAATATTCTCTACAATGTTCATTTAGAATATTCTCTACAATATTCATTTAGAATATTCTCTACAATATTCATTTCGAATATTCTCTACAATATTCATTTGGAATATTCTCTACAATATTCATTTAAAATATTCTCTACAATATTCATTGAGAATATTCTCTACAATATTCATTTCGAATATTCTCTACAATATTCATTTAGTATATTCTCTACAATATTCATTTAGAATATTCTCTACAATATCATTTAATTCTCATTTAATACTCGATGCGATGCTCTTCGAATTTTATCAACTCTGGGAGACCTTAACAATAGGTTTACGGGGCACTAAAAGTCACTATTTTTTAACCCTTTGCACTCGGAAGTATTTTAACTCCAAAACCAAACTTTTTTTTCTAAAAAAATCTAAAGCGCAAGATCGAACCTTGCGCCAATAACATCTTCTCTAACATAATTCAAAATTCGATCGATAGAAATCACAATTATATCATGGATGGCGAAACATTTAGAAGATCGAACCTTGCGCCAATAACATCTTCTCTAACATACTGCAAAAGTACATAGAACATTAATATTCTGAACGAAACACGAACGAAAATTCGTGATACAATCATCTGATAGGCCCATGTTTCCAGACCAGAGTTTATGCTGATTAAAACGAAACAGGAAATTAGTTGCCAGCTTTTCTCGATCGCTCTGCAAATATAGAAGTACTGCAAATACAACAGAATTAAACAGACACTATATATTCATACAGGAAAATAATACCCAATTGTCCGCGAGAGCCAGCTTTCCTCGCTCTCTCTCTTTCTCTCTCAAGCTTATTAAAATAAATCCCATTAACGTGTTCACGTTTTCCCCTTTCGCCGACAATTGCCACAGTCACGAGCATGATCGATTAAACGGACACAAAACCGGACGAATCCGTCAAATCCGCAGCGGTTTCGAGTCGACGTAAATTACAGGGACGCTATTAGAACGCGTGAAAATTTTCCAAGTATTTCTTCCGGTGCGGTAAATCGTCACGAATATGCAAATGCGGCTATTACGCCGCGCGGAAACGCGCGATGGAAGCCGGCGAACGAGAATTATTATTTCTCCGTGTATCGAGGACAATTATCGATACGAATTGAATCCATCCTCTTCCCCACCCCCCTCTGTCGCGGTGCCAGTCACATTTATCGAACCGAAACCGGTTCCAGGAGACGGATCATTTGTCTGGATCCTCGTTCGATCCCCTCCGCCTGGCGGCGTGTCATCCTCGTCCTTGGTCCTCGATCGTGCTCCGATTCGAAGGCGCGATAGACGAAATCCTGGCCGAAAATCGAAGTAAAAGAAGATTTTGTTCTTTGTTAGTGTTCGTTGCGGGTGATATTTAAGAAGACGTCCCCCGTGCACAATATTTTGACATTGTCGAGACATACAATACGATTTCTTTGAAGATTTCGCAGTTTAGAGCAGATTGGTTAATGTAATTCGGTGAAAATTAATTGTTTCGACAAATTTTTAGAAGGATATTGTGACTTGGAAGTTACTGATAGTTTACTGCATGTTTTGGCATTTTATTAGCCACGTTGACTGCCGTGGTGGTCAACAGTGACCGGTACTGTTGGCTTGCTTAACGGTTTACGGACAATTAAATTAGTAATTTTATATTACACTAGCTCTTGCCTGCGGTTTCGCTCGCAGAAGAAACCGTTTAATGCCCTCGGAAATTGATATTGTTTCTCCATAAAACCTTTTAACCCTCCATTCACCCGTATAGAGTTTTAATTTTATGCCATGTCGCCATTTTAGATTTCAAAATTGATGCCATTTTCGTAATTAACGTCCCATGTTTGATTAATTCTATCAAAGAGCATTATGACCAAGTTTCAAGCAAATCCGACCACAAATAAAATATTCCTCATACAAACGTTGCAACCCTTTTTCACACCCTTAGGGGTTGAATTTCGAAATATCCTTTCTAATTCCTTCTATAGATCATAAAGGAAGCCTCTGTGCAAAATTTCAGCTTTCTAGGTCTGGGTTAGGTTAGGTTAAGTTAGGCCAGGTTAGGTTAGGTTAGGCTTAGCCTCGCGTTGATGAGTCAGCGAGTCAGGACTTTTTTTCTTTTTTATATATATATACAGATGATTAAAATAACGAGAATTTGCCTATTCAAATTTTTAGAAATTTTTTTTATAACACGTAACCTAAAGCAATAAATTTGCTGAATAATTCCTCATGGATGAATCTTTACGATCTCAATGATCGTAAATTAAAAGTGTTGGAACGCGTCCTGTAGGTCTAGTTTGAAGAACGATTGTCATATTATTAACAGTCCTGAATATCTAATCGTTCTGAGATAAATCAGATTATAGTGTAAGGTACAAACTTCTCTAAGTAATTAATAATAATTGTTAATAACTCTGAACGTTTGTGCGAATGAAATAAAAAAAACCTGCGTGAAATACACAGAATTCACGTGGCGGCGGTGAACGTGTTGGTTTCTCCTGGTCCTCGCAATTGCTGCAGACATTTTCTGTTTTGCATAAAGATCTGCAGTTTAGCACTAAACTACCACGGTCAAATTACCGGTTTTATATTTTGCAATTATTGATATTGTAAAAATTAGTTTATCTAAAATAATGGAATAAATTTCGTTGAATCTGAATAAATCTAGGGTTGCCATTTTTATAAGGCAACATTCGCCGATAGTTTTAAAGCTTGTTAGGTTTAATGTTAATATCAAGATTGACGCTCCAGCATGTCAGACAATCGCCTGAACAATTCGCTCTCGAATTTAAAGAATAAGCAACACTGTTCTTCACCCAACGGGCGAGCCAAGTAGAACTAAATATCAAACATCGCGTTATTGTATATGGAGAATGTATGCTTCAGGTCTAGAAAATCTTCAGAGTTGTCTTCGCCATGGCTTATCTTAATACAGCCATTGTTCATTTAACGAGAGACTATCTGGACTATACATTATTCATTCCTTTGAGTGTGGAATCGCCACGGATCGCAATAACAACTTGCAGTTTTGCAGATCGTCCCGCGTCCTGCGCTTTTTTCCATTGGAAACGGTCTCTCGCATTCATTCGGAGATGAAGCGGTTCGGGCTCTCTCTCTCTCTCTCTCTCTCTCTCTCTCTCTCTGCAGTTTTATCGTCTCGAAGAACCCGTCGGTACCCGCGTAATAGGTCCACTTAAGTGTATCGCGATGCCGACGTCCCACCTGTTTTTCACCGTCGGGGAATTAAGCTGCAGCCGAGTTTAATTAAATACGCAGAATTAATTTCACGCGCGTACGGATCGATCTTCCACCTCGTCACGCTCGTTGTCGACGATGACTGTCATGCAACAAATACGAAAAATGATGGTGATCAAGGTGCGACTAGAAATCCTCGAAATCCTCGCTAAAAACTAAAACTACTTGGGCGTTCTCCAAAAACGTTTGACGCCCAAAGTATTCTTCAATTTCAGGAATACAGTTTAGGTACAGGATTGTGCATATCTATTTTTGAAATTATAGTATTTAAATAAACGCAAAAGATTAAAATCGATTTATCCACACGTTTGTACTGGGACATCCTTTTTAGTTGCTTGGAACGTTCTCCAATTACGTCAAACCATCACAAACAGTTGCGACTTCGTTAATTTTAGAAATTCAAGAACAGGATTTTGCGTATTTATTTTTGAAATTATAGTCTGTAAAAAAATGCAAAAGAATGAAATCGATTTATCCAAACGTTTGTACTGGGACATCCATTTTAGTTGCTTGGAACGTTCTCCAATTACGTCAAACGATCACAAACAGTTGCAACTTGGTTAATTTTAGAAATTCAAGAACAGGATTTTGTGTATTTATTTTTGAAATTATAGTCTTGAAAAAAATGCAAAAGAATAAAATCGATTTATCCAAACGTTTGTACTGGGACATACATTTTAGTTGTTTGGAACGTTCTCCAACTACGTCAAACGGTCACAAACAGTTGCGACTTGGTTAATTTTAGAAATTCAGAGACAGGATTTTGCATACATATTTCTGATGCTGTATTCTCTTAGAAAATGGCAATGCATAAAATCGATTTCGCGAAAAGGACAATCTTGTGATACGGAAGATCTCGATGTGTATCTCCGCGACAGCGTAGGAACGTTCTCCAACTACGTCAAACGATCACAACCAGTTGCGACTTGGTTAATTTTAGAAATTCAGAAACAGGATTTTCATATATATTTCTGACGCTCTATTCTCTTAGAAAATGGCAATGGAAAAAATCGATATCGCGAAAAGGACAATCTTGTGATACGGAAGATCTCGATGTGTATCTCCGCGACAGCGTAGGAACGTTCTCCAACTACGTCAAACGATCACAACCAGTTGCGACTTGGTTAATTTTAGAAATTCAGAAACAGGATTTTCATATATATTTCTGACGCTCTATTCTCTTAGAAAATGGCAATGGAAAAAATCGATATCGCGAAAAGGACAATCTTGTGATACGGAAGATCTCGATGTGTATCTCCGTGACAGCGTAGGAACGTTCTCCAACTACGTCAAACGATCACAACCAGTTGCGACTTGGTTAATTTTAGAATTTCAGAAACAGGATTTTGCATATCTATTTCTGACGCTGTATTCTCTCAGAAAATGGGAATTTAAAAAATCGATATCGCGAAAAGGACAATCTTGTGATACGGATGATCTCGATGTGTATCTCCGTGACAGCGTAGGAAGAAAGCGCAGAAATCGCAAGTGAGCTCGTTCGGTTTATCACCAGTCGGCTGTGCAAAAGAAGGACGAGCGAGTAGGAAGAGAGACCAGGGCGAAAGAAGTGGAAGAAGTGGAGAACAAGGAGAAACCGAGCGTGGTCTTGGGGCGCCTTAGCCGGGGCACGGCGCAAGCGCATTCCGTTCTACCTAAACCTATACGCTCCGTGCGTGATCCGAAAGACACGAGCTCCATTCGAGTTCCGTCGGCTTTTGCTATCGAACGTGCCGCGCGCGGGTCTTTCTTCCGTCTCCTAGCAAAATAAACAAAACATAAAAACAGAAAGAGTCACTATTAAAAAAAAAAAACAAAGAACAATACTAAATCCTCTGATCCTCCGGCTGGATCATCGCGATGCATCCGCGCGTGCATGGTCATGCACTTCCGACGGGCATGGATCTAAAAGGAGTGATGATCGAATCACTGCGGCGCCGTTGACGAAAATGTCGTGGCGCTAGATCGTCGATCCTCGGTGTGACGTTCCCGGCTCGATCATTGATTCGTTGGTGCCCCGGTTGACAGCTGTCAGCATGCTCTCTACCGTTCAGTGTCACGGCGACGTGCACCGCAGGAATTACCACGTCCCATACACGGTGAGTTTTTCGAGTTGCTCTCATTTTCTTGTTCGATCAATCTCTTTCGGATCGAGCTTAGGCGATCGATCGGCTGGAAACGCGTCGATCGCGCCACGAAACCCGGAGATAATTAGCACCCCTCTACCCCCCCCCCCCCCCTCTTCCTCCTTCTCTTCCTCCTTGCCTCATCGGACGAGCTATCTCTGGAATGATGTAAGTGAAACGGATGTAATGTTGTTCCAAGAAATTCCGCTGTCGTGTAACGCCGCTTGAAATAGAGATTACTTCAATGAACAGAGAACCGCCGCGCAAATATTCTTCGCCCGTGTGTACCCCACTCTTTCTCTTTCTTCTTTCTTTCTGGGTCTCTTTCTGTTCAATAATATCCAAGTCGCTCGGAATGCGCGGATAAAAATAGTGGATTTTCGCGGGGCTTTTTGTTAGCCGGCGATCGGCTTCTCCGGCGCGACGTCAACTTGAATGACAGCTCGACGATAAAAGTAATGTTGAACGCGGGTACACGCTCCGCTCAGATGAAGCGGAGATTACTCCAATTATAGATTCCCGCTTCTCTCTAACCATTCTCTACTGGAAATTCTGCTACCGATAAACATTGTTGCGAGGGGAAGCTTTATCTACGAGCACAATGATTTTTATAAGCTCGTTTACTGCACGCTCCGGGATTATTTCGGGATAGAGAGCGTGCTGTAGCGATTTTTCGCAATATGCGCTACGGTACATTGGATTGCATTTGTCAGAATTGTTTAATGCTTTATTGTCATGAACGCGAGTGTATTTTTATATTCTTGAGAGGAAACGTTTTAGTGGTGCAATGACGTTTTTGTTGAACGTCCGTAGTTCGAGGTGTGAGATTGCATACATGGAGGATGAGCTGTTGCATACAGGGTGAATGACAGAACAGAAATTTCTAGGAATACAATGCTTCAGTACATTTTAAATATAAAATTCATTTGAAAAAATGAAGAATAGGATTAGAACTATCTCCATCGAAGTAAAATAATTTCTATGTTTGCCAGTTCAAATTACATGTGGACATTGAATTTAAAAAATTGGTGTGTGCTTAGACCACATGACCAGAATTTTTATTGACATTTCATGACATTTAATTTTATTAGATTTAGTGGTTCGGGATATTTACCAAGGATTAGAATCAGTCTTATTTAATAAACACAGACTTGTTAAATGATATTGCACAGCTTTATTTTATAACACACGTGTCATGATTCAAGATAGAGTAAAGCAGAATATATAAAATATATAAAAGAATATATAAAATATTTCATAAAATATATAAAATACCACTCAACGATCTCCGCGCCCACTTTCTATTCTTTTATATATTTTATGAAATATTTTATATATTTTATGAAATATTTTATATATTTTATGAAATATTTTATATATTTTATGAAATATTTTATATATTTTATGAAATATTTAATATGTTGTATGAAATATTTTATACATTTTATGAAATATTTTATATATTTTATGAAATATTTTATATATTTTATGAAATATTTAATATATTTTATGAAATATTTTATATATTTTATATAGAATCATAGAAAATTTGTTAGAATTAAGTATTTATATTCACCGCGTCCACTCAACGATCTCCGCCCCCTCTTTCTATTCTTTTATATGTATATTTCATAAAATATATAAAATATTTCTTAAAATATATAAAATATTTCATAAAATATATAAAATATTTCATAAAATATATAAAATATTTCATAAAATATATAAAAGAATAGAAAGAGTGCGCGGAGATCGTTGAGTGGACGCGGTGAATATAAATACTTAATTCTAACAAATTTTCTATGATTCTATTATTGAAACAATTGGCTTGTGATAGCTAAAATATCATATAAATATTCTTGAATCAATTTTGTCTAAATGTCTTGCAAATACTGCATCGACAGTTGTTCCCGATCTTGATGTCGCTTCATTAGGATTATTTACCATTTCCAACCTTAATTTACTTCTAAAAAATTCTATTAAAAATCTTCATCTTAAATCTTACGATCGAAGCAAAATAATTTCTGTGTTTGCCAACAAAGTAACGCACAAGCATTCTAAAGAAAATATTAGCTTCAATTCTGTAACAAAATTACAAAAATATTGCATTTATTCTTGCAAGAAAGAAAATGCAACGGAGTACGTTACAATGTTGCCCAGCCAATATCTGATAAATTTCACCATAGCATTTGAAAATCAATGCTATGGGAGTCTCTATGGTGTCATTCGGTCTTAGAATCTCATTTTATTGTTCGTTCGTTTAGGCCACGTGTTGCGCTGCGTCCGTTCATTCCCATCGGTTCGAACGACCGTACGCTCGAATCGCATTGCATTTTTATCAGGAAAATGCATTTCCTTGCACACTCGGCGAATATGTATCGTTCGAATATCGCGACCTCCCGGCGCCTCGCGTCATTCGTCTATTCTCGGTTGGCGCGTTATCGTTCGCGAAACGAGCGTGTTTCGCTCGAATCCGAAGCGGAATTTTCAAGCGTGTACCGGCGCGGCGGGTTTCCCGCGCGCTTGGTAGAAAACCCATGGAAATGTCTGGTCGCTCGGAGATTAGATACCATAAACGCGTACCTCGGACATACTTCTGTCCGCGTTTCGCAGTCGAACGTGCTTGGTGCTTCAACGCGAGCGCATATTAAATTCCCTCGTGCTTCGAATCCTGAGATTGACGCTTTTCGAACTTTCTCCGGGAGTCGCGTGAAATTCCTCCGCGCGAAAAGACCGGCAACTTCACCAATTCCCGGTCGTAGAAATTCAATTTCTTCTTATACTTCGCGCGGGGCACAGCTATTTATGGGCGGAGGTCGCGAAATTCTTTTTACTTGGCGCGCTATAGTAGTGAGAATTTAAACTGGTCATTTATGTTGTGCGCTGTTGTGTGTCAGCTGTTTATGGGCTTCGTTTAACGAGTTGGTTTTATTAGACAGAGTGAACATTTTCATACTACGTTTTTATAGATTGCGTACCGTGTACATTTGTACGTCGTTGTGTGTTCGATGTTTGATGGGCGTAATTTATAAAATTCTTTTCCTCAGAGCGAAAATACAAAATTTTTATTGAAACTTCATGTTGGGTATATTGAAATGGCTGAGTAAAAATTCCCAGAATACATTTTTATTGAAGTTTCAAGGTGGTTCTTTTTTACAGTCTTTTAAGTTTCAGTTCGTGAGTTTAATTTCACGAGTTGGTTTTGTCGCACGCATTAGCAAACATTTTCATACTACATTTTTATTGCAGCTCGATTGCGTACCGTGTACATTTGTACGTCGTTGTGTGTTTGATGTTTGATGGACGTAATTTATAAAACTCTTTTCCTCAGAGCGAAAATACAAAATTTTTATTGAAACTTCATGTTGGGTATATTGAAATGGCTGAGTAAAAATTCCCAGAATACATTTTTATTGAAGTTTCAAGGTAGTTCTTTTTTATAGTCTTTTAAGTTTCAGTTCATGAGTTTAATTTATCGAGTTGGGTTTGTCGCACGCATTAGCAAACATTTTCATACTACATTTTTATTGCAGCTCGATTGCGTACCGTGTACATTTGTACGTCGTTGTGTGTTTGATGTTTGATGGACGTAATTTATAAAACTCTTTTCCTTAGAGTGAAAAAACAAAATTTTTATTGAAACTTCATGTTGGGTATATTGAAATGGCTGAGTAAAAATTCCCAGAATACATTTTTATTGAAGTTTCAAGGTGGTTCTTTTTTATAGTCTTTTAAGTTTCAGTTCGTGAGTTTAATTTAACGAGTTGGTTTTGTCGCACGCATTAGCAAGCATTTTCATACTACATTTTTATTGCAGCTCGATTGCGTACCGTGTACATTTGTACGTCGTTGCGTGTCTGATGTTTGATGGGCGTAATTTATAAAATTCTTTTCCTCAGAGCGAAAATACAAAATTTTTATTGAAACTTCATGTTGGGTATATTGAAATGGCAGAGTAAAAATTCCCAGAATACATTTTTATTGAAGCTTCAGTGTATTTGAATATTTTGTACGATTTCTGTGCCAGGAGTTTCATGGTCATAATTTAACACTAAATCTACCAAAGCCGGTCGAATGACCGGTTTCAGATATTTTATTGTATAATTATTGAAGTTATAAAGATGGCTTCATAGGAGTTGACTCAATAGATTTCTTTATTCCATCACATATTCTACTAAAAATCGCACAAAATTTAAATAAATCAAATCTTATTATTTTTATAAGACGATACGAACTAGTCAATTTTAATGCTCGGCAGGTTCAGTGTTAAAGAATTGCCTTTATTCGACATATTAGAGAGAATTTTTAACAGGAAGTTTTTATTGTAGGTCCGTGTGTATTCTTTTTACATTTTGTGTGTCAGCAGTTTATGAGGCATCGTTTGCTGAATCGCCTTTATTAGCCACGCTAGTGAGAATTTTAATAGGACATTCTTAATGTTGCTGTGGTGTGGAGCAAATTTTTAAATTAGGGTGGGCGTACTTACAGTATATTTCAAAAGATTGTCCTGTAGTCATAGGTCGTCAGACAGCTTAGGAATTTATAATTATTTACCATTTTCTCTGAATTATTCACTTACCATATGAGTGCTCAATCATTTATTTATCCTGTTCACTAAATTTGCGATTTATCATTTATTTATCAACTGAACCAACATCTTCGAGCAGTACTCTACTTGAATATATTGCAACAATTAAGTGTAATTAAATTATTAGGTGTATTCTGCACTTCTATAGCATTCCATACAATTGCCTATTTTAATAAAATTATTCTAAAAAATTACCGGCACAACAATTTTCATTCTTGATTATCAAAATTCCCATAAATGTCCACAAAAGTGACCAAAATATCGACTGCAGCAGAAGAATAAATTTCGTAGAGCATTCTACAAACAAAAACGACCCAAAGACCATTCAAATGATTTAATTCTCAAGCTGCCAATTTAAAATTAATTCTACGCCCTATTAAACATAGTCTAAACATTCTGAGAACCAACGATTTAGCCTAAACAGACTTCCCCATTTTCGTCAGTGTGTCGCAAACCGTGAAAAGTGTACGAACAATGCTCACTGTCGAAAGAGTCACGAGTGGAAGCTTCTCAGGCTCGTGGAGCGTTTAATTTAAACGATGCAAGCTAAATGAAATTATAAAAGGTCCGCCACCGTTCGATCATGCAACGAGCAAGCATGATTTCCTGCGCGGATCCATCAAGCGAAATTATAAGGCGGCGATAAATGAAACAGCAACGTAGACTGTGGTCCAAGCTGTTAAACTTTCAGTAATTCCGATTACACCGGGCATTAGCAGGCGTTAACCTTAATCGAGGAACGCGTCTGGTAGTCGGAGGTAATCGAAATAGAAAGGAGCGGCGGGATTAAAAGGAAAAGGGCAACCGGGATTAGCCGAGGGAGCCGCGCCTCTCTCGATCAATTAATCCGCGCTCAATTTGTTCGACTTTAATTCGAACGGTCTCGCGCGTGATTCGTTCGCGAAACACGAGAATCAGGAAGCGTCTCCTCTGTTCCCCCCACACGCCGTGTGTTTCTCTTCTTTGCCAAGGAGGGAAAAACGAGCGAACGAAGGCGTATGCACGCGGCGTCGAGTGACTCTTTCGCGGAAGTACATGTGTACCGTGTGAGCCGGTAATCGGATTCCAGGGTGTAAGGGACCCCGACAAGCCTTCGAGAGAATCTTTCGAACCCTAGCGCTTAAACCGGTACGTCGAATCAAGGGAAAATTCAGTTGGAGAACAGCCAACTGGGTGACCAAGGTCGACGCGCCGGGATTCGCACTATAGACGAGCCTTTCGGGGCGTGGCTAGTCTGCAAAGAAGGGTAGTTTGAATATTCGCATTCAAATGGGATTGTGGAGTTCGTTTTCGTGCTTGGAAAGTTGCTCTCGATGGTAATGTTAGTGACTGTCGCCGGTATTACAGTCGCTGTTTTGTGTTTCGCTTTGGGGGCGTGGCTAGAGAGGATATGGGATACTTGGAAAATTTTGTTTGGTTTATAAACGATTGGATATGTAGTATTGCGAAAAGACTTTCTGCTTTACATTATTTTTAGGAGACGTCTTTAAGTTGATTCATAATTATTAACTGTCGCCAATGGGAGTCTTCCTGCTTTGTATTTAGGTTTGGGGGCGTGGCTAGAGAACGTCGTCGTGGGAGACATATTTTTGCAAGATTCATATTTATGTTCATAGGATACTTGGAAAATTGTGTTTGGTTTATAAACGATTGGACATGTAACATTGCCTAAAGATTCTTTGCTTAATATTATTTTTAGGAGGCGTGTGCTAAAGTGATTCGCAATGGAAGAATGGTAGTTTGAATATTCGCATTCAAATGGGATTGTGGAGTTCGTTTTCGTGCTTGGAAAGTTGCTCTCGATGGTAATGTTAGTGACTGTCGCCGGTATTACAGTCGCTGCTTTGTGTTTCGCTTTGGGGGCGTGGCTAGAGAGGATATGAGATACTTGGAAAATTGTGTTTGGTTTATAAACAATTGGATATGTAGTATTGCCAAAAGACTTTCTGCTTTACATTATTTTTAGGAGGCGTCTTTAAGCTGATTCATAATTATTGACTGTCGCCAATGGGAGTTTTGCTGCTTTGTATTTCGCTTGGGGGGCGTGGCTAGAGAGCTTCGTCGAGGGAGACATATTTTTGCAAGATTCATATTTATGTTCATAGGATACTTGGAAAATTGTGTTTGGTTTATAAACGATTGGACATGTAACATTGCCTAAAGATTCTTTGCTTAATATTATTTTTAGGAGGCGTGTCCTAAAGTGATTCGCAATGGAAGAATGTTAGTTTGAACATTCGTATTTAAATGGCATTGTGGAGTTCGTTTTCGTGCTTGGAAAGTTGCTCTCGATGGTAATGTTAGTGACTGTCTCCGGTAGGATGGTTGCTGCTTTGTGTTTCGCTTTGGGGGCGTGGCTAGAGAGGATATGAGATACTTGGAAAATTGTGTTTGGTTTATAAACAATTGGATATGTAGTATTGCCAAAAGACTTTCTGCTTTACATTATTTTTAGGAGGCGTCTTTAAGCTGATTCATAATTATTGACTGTCGCCAATGGGAGTCTTGCTGCTTTGTATTTCGCTTTGGGGGCGTGGCTAGAGAGCTTCGTCGAGGGAGACATATTTTTGCAAGATTCATATTTATGTTCATAGGATACTTGGAAAATTGTTTTTGGTCTATAAACGATTGGACATGTAGTGTTGTCAAAAGATTTTCCGCTTTACATTATTGTTAGAAGGCGTCTTTAAAATGATTCATAATTATCGACTGTAGCCAATGGGTGTCTTGTTGCTTTGTGTTTGGTTTCGGGGGCGTGGCTAGAGAGGTTACTGGTGGGAAAAATGTTCTTGGAAGCTTCATATTTAAATTAGTTGTTGAAGCATTATCGGAGTTGCGTTTGACATAAAAGTTACTGGATAATTAAGGTCACGGGAATACTTCTCCCTCTGTGTTAGCGTTGGGGGCGTGTGAAGTGCGATTTATGGTGAGAGAAGGGACTTATACGCCTTCATATTTAAATAAGTTCGTAAAGTATTATCTCAGTTGCATTTGACTTAGAGATAATTGAATGGCAGTGGTCATTGAGAACGTTTCAGCTCTGTGGTACTTTTTAGGGGCGTGTCTGAACTGATACGTGCTGATAGAAGGTCTTTTCATATTTAAATAATCACATGAAGCACTTAAAAAATTACATTTGCGTGGAAAATAATTGACTGGCGATGATTATTGTGAAGTTTTATGATCTCTATTATTTTCGGGGGCGTGTCTAAACTGATTAATGGCGACAGAAGGGTCACTCTAATCTCCATATTTAAATAAGTTCATAAAATACACGGATAATGCAATGAACGAAAGGTGTTCGAGTAATTAGAGTCACCAAAAGGTTCCCAGTAATATATTAATTTTCGGGGGCGTGTCTAAAATTAATTCATGATTAAAGAAGTGTCTTCGAACGTTTCTTCCTCAACAAATTAGTGGAGCACTTGAACATCTACTTCTGTAAAAAATTAAAAACACGAAGATGATTACAAGATATGTAAGACACGTATTTCTGCCTTATGATCTTGTGTAGGGGCGTGTCCAGCGTGATTCACGATCGAAAAACTCCTCGCAACTGTATAATTTCCTGACTCACTAGAATAACTATGCATGAATCAAGTCTAATTAGATCTTTCTGATCGTTGAGGCGTGTTTGACACGTTGCAAAGATAAAAATATATCTTACTGTCTTTTTTTAATCAAATCTGATTTGATACGTCAAAAAATCCAAAGCTGTTCCAACGTTCCTCCCAATCAATTTCCGTCCCAAGATCAAAAATATACCTTACTGTACTCTCTCAATAAAATCTGATTCGAAACGTCAAATAATCGAAAACTGCTTTCTACACGTCCCACCCAATCATGTCAAAGAGGCGTGTCTAATACCTCCCGCAGGTGGGGGAAGCGACCTTGATCGGTCACCTAATCACGCCCTAACAACGTTCGAGGCTATCGTGTCAGCTCTTGACGAATAAAATTCGTTTAAATTCTTACAGTAACAACCCGATAGCCCAAGAAGACATCTCGGATCGCATTAACAAGTGTCTCAAGTGATATTTATGCGACAGGTTGACGTCACCGGCTAGGAGCGATTTTGGCGAACGCCTCAATCGTCTTTAAATTGCGAGTAGGTTCTGAAACGCGTCGATAAATCAACCGCTTCCGACGATAAGGCCGTTTCGACGGTGATTTATTGAAATCGGTCTATCAACCACGGTCAACAATAGTTGCGAATAGTTGCGTGCTCGGTTGTTGGGTGGCTTGCTACGTCGCCGCCAGCCGAGTCACGGAAATATACTCCCGGTGGACGATTAAAAATCCTGGATTAGATTGTATGAAATAGCTGGCATCTGGCGTTCAACAGCAGACCGCTCGTGTTTGTTCATTGCGCGACGAGGAATCAGGGAAACGCGTGGCCGCCGTTAAATGACGCTCGCCTACTTTCGAACCAGAACCAGCTGCGTCTTTCATCACAATTGCCGCGGGATGCCCAAGCTCTTCTTTAATATCACAAGCAATTTATTTCAAAATTTAATATTCGGATGGTCAGGAGTCTTATCTTCGGCTTACTCTTTTTCCAATAAAACGCGTCTACGAAATTCGAGACTATCCTGTGCAATTTTATCGTCGCTCATCCTGCGTACCTCAACTTTCCATATTTTGCAAATGGTTTAAAATAGAGTCTGGAATCTTGAGAGGATGTTTTAGTTATTTTTTAACATTTCAGATTCTAACGTTATGTAGAAATTTTATCGGGATCAGGGTTATTGTTATCAAGAGGAATCATGGTTGTAACAAATGGAATCAGGTGTTCACATTTTTTAAATAGTTAGAAATAGAATCCATAACATTTAAAGGATTTTTAACAATTTTTAAAACGACTTTAGAATTCATCATTTTTAGATCCTAACTCGACTTTTACAAGAATGGTACTTTCTTTAAATACTTGCTGTTAAGATGACATGGGATGACAAATTATAAATAAATTGGAGTATTTTAAATTTTTATAAATGCGGATGTAGAGTCTACAGTATTTCGGGGATATTTTACAATATTTTAAACTGCCTTGGATCATAACCCTTTTTAGTGCCGACCGAAAAATTAAAATTGAACGAAAAATACTGAGCAAAATATATGATACTTAATAGGCATGCAATAAACGTGAATAAGATATCGATTCTAATACTAGAATTGGATTCTAATATTCTAATATGACAAGATGTATATTAAAATAAGGCAGGATTCTAATATTATTAGAAAGCTGTAAATTTGAATAGAGCAACCACTTTTTGCGAATGAAGCAAACGACGATATACCGTTGTTTGGCACTAAAAGGGTTAATATTTAAGATTGCGATGCGAATTACTTCACAATTCCATTCCCTAAGCATTTGTTGCCAAGAGCGTTTAAATAAAAATGGGTTGTTTAGAATTTTTTAAATGTTCGAGACCATTACTGCTACCTCCCATGAACCCTCGAGTATCGAGTATGATGTACAGAAGCTGTCCAGAACCGCATAACTCCGGGCAATGGGTCTCGGCAGAAGGATGTCCTTAGACATCAAGTGGACAGGAAACTTCCTACTCGAGGGATCTCATAAGAGGCTCGTCCGCCTCTTTTCGGAACGCGAGGGCGTTTATTTACGATGGTGAACGACAAGTTGTCGCTGTTCCACTAATTCATGAGTCGGTAGAGGACGCATAAGTGGGGAGAGAGAGGGAAGATGTAGAAGATGACCGGTCGCGTCTCGATTTGTGCCTCCATTTGTTCGGTATGGCGTGTATAGGCCTAATGTCGCGGTCAATTACCGTACGTAACTGACGAATCGAAGAGCACCGGCGAGAAAACCAGTTTAGCACGTGTATGGTATTGCCAACGACGTACCAGTCCGTTGAGTCTTCAAGTTCATCGACTTGACGCAACCGTGAATATCTGGTTCCCGATGCACGCGATACAATTTCGTTGCGTCCCTTGCACTCGCGAACCCATTGAACGATGATCTTTGCGACCTATCCGCTTTCCTCCAATCCTACAAAACCCCAACAGTCGTTCAATCTTTCGAAGCTCAAACAATTTATACTAGAACTCCCACTATCCGGATATTCGAGTAATGGATCTGAACTCATTATAATTCGAAGTCATTAGTGAAATTCGGATCCGAATATAAGATATGATACACGGATGGTAGGAACCTGATAGTAGGAGTCCGATTTATACATTCGTCGAATTTTGGTGTGCCATGTAGCTTCCTTTTGGAAAATGGAACCACATTATTCATTCTTTTGATAGAGTTCTGATGTTATTGTTAGCAAAGGTAGGAGGTTTAGGGTAATTATTGCGAAAAGGTCATTATACTCCGATTTTGATGAAATTTAAACAGGTTGTGTAGCAACACATTTTGAACAACTTTTTCCTTTTCCAATATGGGAGGGGGGAGAGTCGCTTTTAGTTTTCGAGACATTTTCAAAAAACTATTGCTAATACTGTATTGAATTTTCCGTATTCTTTATACTCCGATTGTGACTAAATTTAAATATGTTATGCAGCAACACATTTTGAACAACTTTTTCCATTTTCAACATCGGGAGGTCGCTTTTAGCTTTCGAGATATTTGTTAAAAATTATTGCTAATACTATATTCAATTTTCCATATTCTTTATACTCCGATTGTGATTAAATTTAAATATGTTATGCAGCAACACATTTTGAACAACTTTTTTCATTTCCAACATCGGGAGGTCGCTTTTAGTTTTCGAGATATTTGCAAAAAACTATTGCTAATACTATATTCAATTTTCTGTATTCTTTATGAGATGTATATTGTAGACTGTTTAAATTGCGCGCGTCGCTAATTGAAAATACATACCGGCGCTGATAACAGATCTGTAAGTGCTCGGATTCGGCATTACGGAGTCCTCCCGCAGCCGGCACGAAATAAAGACGTAGTAATGAGCATATAAACCTGAAGTACTTTTGAGGATCAAACCAACCTGTTAAGAACCCAAAAACCCAAAACTTTCTACTCCGATTTTGATGAAATTTAAATAGGTTGTGTAGCAACACATTTTGAACAACTTTTCCAATATGGGGGGAGAGGTCGCTTTTAGTTTTCGAGATATTTTCAAAAAACTATTGCTAATACTGTATTGAATTTTCCGTATTCTTTATACTCCGATTTTTATGAAATTTAAATATGTTATGCAACAACACATTTTGAACAACTTTTTCCTTTTCCAATATATGGGGGTCGCTTTTAGTTTTCGAGATATTTGCAAAAAACTATTGCTAATATTATATTGAATTTTCTGTATTCTTTATACTCCGATTTTTATGAAATTTATATATGTTGTGTAGCAACACATTTTGAACAACTTTTTCCTTTTCGAATATAGGGTGGTCTTTATTAGTTTTCGAGATATTTGCAAAAACTATTGCTAATACTATATTACATTTTCCGTATTCTCGCACGCTCCGTGAAAACGTAAGGCTGCTTCGGCGCGGCGTCTGTTTACTTTGTTTTTGTTAACACGCTGTAGGGATGAGAGAGAAAACAGGGTCTCACTGTGGTCATACATATATAAGGTGAGCTTTCAATTTTTAAAGACTACTCTTCGATTTTTGCATGCGTGGTCGGGTCAGCCTGACGGCCGGCCCTCACCGCCCCCTCCGCGACCTAACCACAACTCATTCTATTCGCATAATCTTTGCATTGTTGCTGTCATCCAGAATTTGATCCAGTAATGGAAAAATCATGCGAATAGAATGAGTTGTGGTTAGGTCGCGGAGGGGGCGCAGAGATACAAAAATTCAAGAGTAGTCTTTCAAAATTGAAAGCTCACCCTATATAGAGATAAACTCTGTTTTTCTCTCATTTCCACAACGTGTCTACAAAAAAAAGTAAACCGCCGCCGCACCGGAGCGTGCAACAATACGTTAAATTCAATAGAGTATTAACAATAGTTTTTTGCAAATATCTCGAAAATCAAAAGTCACCCCCTGTATTGGAAAAGGAAAAAGTTGTTTAAAATGACGAAATCTATACCATATTTAAATTTCATCAAAATCGGAGAATAATGACCTTTTCGCAATAATTACCGGTTTATTACACTGGAACTTCGTTTATATGAACAAAATTTTAGCAGTGTCTGGTTCACTGAACTCTGTCTCTCTCTCTGAAATCCTCTTATATGAACGTGAATTCTAATTAACTCAACGAAAATTCATAGCCAGTAGCGGGAAAATGGTGGACTCCTATTACAATGAACCACCCGATTCTGCGAACCAACTTGTCTCCTGACAGGATCACATAAATGGAGTTCTACTGTTCTAAATATTTGATAGTTTCAGAGGGTAAAAATGAATACCAACACAGGAAGTCTCACTCCACCTTCATCCGCATGAACAACTTCATCCTGCAAATTTATAAAAATGCGAATTCGTGGTGTAGAGAGCCTTTGCGCGCGATTAGGAGCAGCGGAAACGGTGTCAAGTTCCGTCAGAGGCAAGGTCTGCCTCACCTTGACATCGGTCAGTGTGACCACATGATTTCCATGATTCGAGATTAGATTACCGGGCGACCGAGGGATGATGTGGGGTGACGCATGTGTGTGTATGTGTGTAGTATCTAGAACATGGCGAAAAGTTTGCGGAGATCGAGGTGTAGGATGGTAACCGACTGGTTCCCGATGCTGGTTTCGATTCGACTGTTGGCCCCTAGCCAACCATCGAAATTTCCTTTGCGTCTCGTCGTGGAACCGGCTCCCTTCTTGTGTGGTCATGGGGGCAAAAGAGAAATAAGACTGGCCCCCGGGTGCTTCTTTATTAAAGCAACGGACCGCGTGCCGCAGTGGAAACTCCTTCCAGATGGATGTAACGTCACGGACGTTGGATCACGACCCACTTGTACCGCGTGCTCTCTCTCTCGCGTATTTCGCTCACGTTCGATATTCTCTCTCTCTCTTTCTTTCTCTCTCTCGCTCTCTATCTATCTATCTCTCTCTGTCTCTCGCTCTCTCCCTCTCACCCCGCTTTTCTCCCTCCGAATCACTTTCAGCGGAACCACTGCGTACGCTCCTGTCAACGGTATACGTGTGCGGGAGGAGAGATAGAGAAAGGGAGAGACAGCCAGACAGACAGAGAGAGGAAAAAAAAAAGATTCCTTTCCGGACAAAACTGGAACGCAACCTTTGCATCGACCGATGTCACCGTGGTATTTCAAGAGGGATAAATGGGTGTGGGACAGCGGCGCGCTTATGCACCGGCACTGTCATCGATTTCCCAGCTGCAGGAAGGTAATCAGAGTTTCCTCGGGCTTAACCTGCAACTGACGGGGACCCGGACCAAGCCGGGAACTGTAGCTTAATCTTTGCGCGACACGCGAACCACGTTACTCGCGATACTGCTTCCGTGAATGGCGAACTTCTTGAATAGATGGACTGAGAGACTTTGTAACTGGTTACACGTGTTCGGGGGTGATGAATTCGTGATCTATTGGCGAAATGTTAGCAAAAATACAAAAATACACAAATATGACTGTTCACGAGCAAAATATTTGCTTAGCCAATTTATGTTTAATCCGTATCAATTAAATCTTTTAATATCATACGAATTACATATTGTAAGGAAAAGCCGTAAGAAAAACGGTTTATTTAATATATTTCGGCACACGGATAACCAAAAATGTTCACGACCGCGTGTTTCTGCAGCCGCTCGGGCGATCGTTCTCTTTTAAATTCTTCTGTTATTATCTATTCTCTATTTTTATAAATTTTGCTATATACAGGGTTGTCTGTTAATATACACACCTTGAATATCTCGTTTAGTGTTAGTAGTAGAAAAAAACGTTATAGGACAATATTAATCTAACCGAAGGGGCGATATAATGATTCGGAAAAACTTTTTTCAAGGTCATTTTTTTCTAGATATCAAGGTCATCAATTTTTTTTTTTAATGGATCTATATATGTTTTTTATCGCGATGTAATTCTAAGGGTGATGACCTCTTCAATGACATACTATACAATGACCTTCGTGTGACCTTGGGTATGAAAAATCCAAAAATCATTACAGGTATTGTCAGTGATTAATTTACTACACTAATTGGTTTGATTGAACTACTTGTATCTCAATAAATGTTCGAAATGATGACTATTGTTTTCAATACATTGGTGTATACGGAAAATAAATGATTCTCTGGTCTACACTAATGTATTGAAAACAATGGTCATCATTTCGAGCATTTATTGAAGTACAAGTAGTTGAATCAAACCAATTAGTGTAGTAAATTAATCACTGATAATATCTGCAATGCTTTTTGGATTTTTCATACCCAAGGTCACACGAAGGTCATTGTATAATATGTCATTGAAGAGGTCATCACCCCTACTATTACATCGCGATAAAAAACATACAGTTCGATTAAAAAAAAAATTGATGACCTTGATATCTGCAGAAAAATGACCTTGAAAAAAGTTTCTTCCGAATCATTATATTGCCCCTTCGGTTAGGTTAATATTGCCCTGTAACGTTTTTTTCTATCACTAACACTAAGCGAGATATTCAAAGTGGTCAAGTTATCTGGGACACCCTGTATATTGTTTTGCAAATTCGATACCGGAAGTCCGCAGGGACTGACAGTTTGTGTTAATCGCGTTTGCGTGACACTCGACGGGACAACTCGAGTCCCAAATTGGTGCTCAAAAATAAGATTAAGTAAGCAATTTGTCTAGCCCACATAAAATTCCCGTAAGCGTCCTCGAGATCTAGCGAGGGTAGGGTAAAACTGGCTTGTATTCGCCATCGGGTTCAAGGGTCAAAGATAAGTCCATTCCCTCGGATAAGCCTCGTCTCTTCTCGCTGTTCCCTGCACGATCTCTATCGCGTATTACACCGCGGTTACATGGCTTGTATCTTTACGTAAACGCACGGAAAACAACCGTCGCGCAAGAAAAATCGCTTTCTTCGCCTATGCGCTCGTGTGCATGTACCGCGGATATTTATAACGATGAACGTGACGGTTGTCGCTTCCTGTGAGGTCATAGGAGGATCTCGATCTAAAAGAAAAAGCGTTTGCTAGTTCCCGCAAATGCCACGCTATTGCGTAACGAAATGGCTATTAGGCGTTTCTATGTATGCATAAAGTCTGTACACCTGTCGCGAAGTTTCCTGCACGAGTCAAGGCTGAAAACGGCAAGGAGTATGCCGTTTTTACGACCGTAGCGAGATTGAACAGGTGTCATCTCCGACACGGTGCTCGACTGTCGAGGATCAGTATAGTTGTTTGTCTCGGTCAGTCTCTTTCCTTGGCCTCGTTCCTTTAATCCTTTATTCTGTCTTTTAACCCTATTTGCTTTTGTTGCTGCGTCGCCAAGAACGTGAGACATCATTGTACTATTCTCACTGGCTGTGCCAATCCTATCTATTCATTAGTGGACTGAGGATTGTATGCATTTATGATGGAAATGAGCTGGTGAAGTTCAAAGCAGTGAAGATAGGTATTAAGAACGTTATTGTGTTTATGTTAATGTTCAATTACGGAATAAGATAGGTAGTGCCGAATCAGGAATGGGAGTCATATATGATAATATTTATAAGCTATTTTAGACCATAAATTCGGTTCACAAATGAATTTTTAATACTTATGATTTCATTTTACCTGTTACTGTATTTTCACAAAATCACAAATCAGTACATTTGTAATACCTATACTTTCATTTTACTTGTTAGTGTATTTTCACAAAATCACAAATCAATACAGTGTTAATACCTATGCTTTCATTTTACCTGTTACTGTATTTTCACAAAATCACAAATCAATATTTTTTTAATACCTATGCTTTCGTTTTACCTGTTACTGCATTGTCACAAAATCACAAATCAATACATTTTTAATACCTACGTCTTCATCTTACCTTTTAGTGTATTTTCACAAAATCACAAATCAATACATTTTTAATACCTACGCTTTCATGTTACCTGTTACTGTATTTTCACAAAATCACAAATCAATACATTTTTAATATCTATGCTTCCATTTTACTTGTTACTGTATTTTCACAAAATCACAAATCAATACATTTTTAATACCTACGCTTTCATTTTACCTGTTACTATGTTTTCACAAAATTACAAATCTAAACATTCTTAATACCTATGCTTTCACTTTACCTGTTACTGTATTGTCACAATATCACAAATCAATACATTTTTAATACCTATGCTTTCATTTTACCTGTTAATGTATTGTCACAAAATCACAAATCAATACATTTTTAATACCTACGCTTTCATTGTACCTGTTACTGTACTTTCACAAGATCACAAATCAGTACATTTTTTATACCTATGCTTTCATTTTACCTTTCAGTGTATTTTCACAAAATGACAAATCAATTCCATTCGTTTTACCCACCAGTGTGTTCATTTCCCAAGAATGCATTACAGCACTGTCATTTGGTATTCTTAACACGATGATTGCTTCGCTATGAGTACACAGACGGCCCCTCCCCGTAAACTAGTACCCAGGCAACTGTAAAATACGCTTCTTATCAGAAAAATCTTCGATCCATCAAACTTGTGAGCCTTCTCTCAACGATTAAGGATTCAAACTAGATCTCAGCCAATTTTCTCAACTGCTATCATAAACCGAAAGCTAACAGTATTTGATTAAGACAAGACCACCGTCAAAGAGATCCGAATCAGGCGAAAATTGCAATTCCATCTAGCTTCTTGATTTCGCGAAGCTCATCAGGAATTCTCTATGAGGAGAATAGAGAGAGAGAGAGAGAGAGAGAGAGAGAGAGAGAGAGATTTCACGCAACCAGGTATATTTCCGTAATCCTCGAAAACCAGCCTTCTCCGAGGTCATTTCGCAATTTGTTCGTTAATGTAACGCGACGTGACGTTGTTCCAAGACTTTCCTAACGCCACGGTCACGATCCCGTCTCGAGTCTCGAGCGCTGATTCCTCCGCAGCTGTGCTCTCGTTGAGTGTTTAGACGTGATTCTCAATCGCGACGCGCGCTACATCACGGGGCATAAGTCAATTAAACCGGTATTAGCCAATCGGTTGTCTTTCTGTCGAACAGCTTGCCTCCGGGGCGATTATACCGTTCGTTAAACCGACTGTGTTCAACCGCGTCTCGCAATTAATATTTATCGTCGATCAACGAGACTCGTTTCCTCATTTTCTACAACCTTCGCAACTATCACAAAAATTCAGTTTTCGCTGTACACGCGGAGAACATTGTGACAAATGCAAAACACCGACAACCGCGAGAGAAGAGTGAGTACAATTGGTTAGAAGTGTGCGAAACAATATAAGCAAGTCAAAGTGAGAATAAAGTGAAGCTAAAGTGATTAAAATATTTTAAACGTGAACAGGGATGAAGGAAAAAAAATATTAACTAAATAAATCGTCAAGCTAATAGATAAATAGATAAATTCATTGTCACTCCGTTTATATCAACTAAATTTTAGCAGTGCCTGGTTAACTATATCCGAGCGAAATTTTCTTATATGAACGTGAACTCCTATTAAATGAATAAAAAATCAAAGTCAGTAGTGGGGGCAGGTTGACTCCGATTATGCGACCCAACTTGTCTCCCGATTGGTTCATATAAATGGAGTAAATCTTACAAATCTCTAAATAGACCATCAAGCAAAATAATATGTAACATTTGCTAAAAAAGGGAATTACAGATAATCTTCTTTATGAAAAACTACAATAATTTTAAAATAATTCACCCACTCGTTTCTGCCCATCACAACACAAAATTCACAGTTGAATTTCGTATCCAAATGCTCGTCGTTTCTGAAAAAAACTTTCAAAATTGCCCGACCGCCTCGAGTTTATTTTCGTGAAGGAATTCGGACTCTAAGCAGACGGTTTCCTGCAAAACAGAATTATAAAACGCCGGCTGACGTGGCTAATTAGCATCGCGAAAGGTTAAACGTCGCCGAAGACGCTCGTAATTTAATATGCGAATCGTTCGGCGCACACCAATGGCATTTTTAATGTCTCCGCCTGTTTTCGAGATCCGAAACGTTTCGCGGTCCCTGAAACACGAGTCGCACACCTAAGCAATTCGTCCCGGTGCATGCCACATTCGCTCGATCACCTATTCCCTATATATTACTCTGCAACTTTGCTTGAACAAAAATGCCGGCTCCCGTCCCATTCAATATTAAACTCCATTTCTGTTTCATTGCGGACTTTCAACGAAACGAATACGCTCGCCCGTTTTATTACCTTTTTCAATCAAATTTTCTTCGAGCCTGCTTTGACGTCGTAGTAGCCTACTCACGCAATTTCTCGGATACTTTCAGCTGGAGCAAGCCTGCAGGCTTTTCAAGATACTTCGGGAACACCGTGATGCATCGCAGATTGCTGCGATTACGTTTTCTTAATTAAATCGGCGAGGAAATTGTATTCTTCTCTGAGATGGACGCTTTGTGCTTTGCGGAGAAAAGCTGCCAGCATTTTTAACGGTTATTAAATGATTCTTTCATTTAGAAATTTTCTAGATGTATTTTTAATCACCTTCTAAAAGAGTCGTTTCGAATAAATGTCTTCTAAAATTGTAATTTAAAGTAATTGAACCAGAAGTTGAGAGATTAGATGATGTCTTTGAAAAATGCTGGCTCCAAAATGGTCCCAAATGGCAGAACAAGAATTTAACACTAGGTTTACGGAGCACTAAAATTGATTATTTTACATTGCTTTATAAAAATAATAAAATTGTATTTACTTAGATCTTCAGCGATTTTTATTGTAATATGTACACAAGAAAATAAATCTATTTACTAATTCCTCACGAATGCCTTCTTACACTCTTAATAATCGTAAATTAAAAATTTTTGATTCCGTCATTTTGACGTGCCCCGTAAATCTAGTGTTAAGTATGAGAATTTGATTTCTTGTTCGCTTATTAATTTCTTTCTAACTAGGGAGTGGAGTTAATTCGTCATTTGTGTTCGCTATTTATAATTTTCTTCTAAATTCATTGAATAACTCAATTTTTCAAGTGTGCGTGTGTCTTATGTTACGTCTGTGTAAACGTTTGTAATAGAAAAGTGATTTGAGTGACAGGTTAATTTTTCCAGCGATAATAACAGCCTCTCCAGAGACACGCCTATTTTCTTCCATCTCAAATTCGAAGAATGACTAACTTCGATTAGGCGCCAATGTAAATTGGAGGTTGCTCAAATTAATCATTCCCGCGGAATTAAAACGTCGATTCGTTCGTGTCGAGGCGTGCGCTTAATTAAGATATAGTTTACAGTGATTTACGGTCTAATTGGATCTAATAAGACATTATTTCGTCAGACGGTTCACGAACACCCTGTGCATTACCATAAAAGTGTGCGGCAACGGTTGCGGTGCACTTTCTCGGTGTCAAGTGAAATTTATCGCTTCTCGATTTATCAATAATCGCGCTTGCCGGTGCCTAACACGCTCGGCGGATTGAAACATAACCAGGATATTCCAGGCGAAAATCATAGTCTCTCCGCGGCGATGATAAAAATCGCGTTTACCGATCCCACCGCTGCCGCCACCGCGGCGAATCTGAATTACTATGTTTCGCATCTTTATTCGCGCCGCTCTCCCGACAAGGACACTCGTCTATTTATCCAGCCATCTAGTCCTGGTAGAACGTGTTACGACGCCGCGAAGGCCTATGGGCTAGTTCAAGTGATTTATCGTGCCCGTAAAATATACATCGTGGCAGCGACGAACCGGTGTATTCAGACTGGGTCCAATTTCATTTCAATTCCACGAGAATCACAACCGAATCTTGCGCAAGGATTTTTCTCTCGGATCAATTACTACGATCTACAATCATCCAATTAGTCTTCCAGGACTATGACGCTGTGGCGGCTACTTCCTATGCTCGTCAACAGAGGGACAGTACGACAACACCTTTCCCGCTACTACCTCGATCTTCCTCTGTTTGTATACAGGGTGTTCCGAATTTAATTGGCAAAACTTCAGGAGCTTGTAGGGGACCGAAAAATTAAGACAGAAAGTCTTTTAGAGATTTGCTCGTTTTTGCTTCGTTTTGGAGAAAATCGCAAAAAAGAAACGAAACAAGTTTTCATTTTTGTACTTATTTATTTTCATTTTATTTATGTTATCATCTATAGAATATTGCTCAAAATATTGCCCTCTTGCAGCAATGCAAACATTACATCTAGTACTGACTTGATAAATTGCAGCTAAACATTGTTATGGTGATATTTGGTGCACTGCATCTATGATTCGGTCTCTTAATTGCTCTCTTGAATTGATTGGCACCGAATAAACTTCCTGCTTCCAGCAAGAATGTAAACAAACGAAAAAATGTAAAGGATAACATCAAGTGTTTATATATCTCCCTGTCACAACTCACACAACATTGTCAAAACAATCACAAATACAAGTGTATACAACAACTCAAGAGAGCAACTGACAACGAGATATTGAATTTTTGCGATTTTCTCCAAAACGAAGCAAAAACGAGCAAATCTTTAAAAGACTTTTTGTCTTAGTTTTTCGGCCCCCTATACGCTCCTGAAGTTTTGCTATTTAAATTCGGAACACCCTGTATATACTGTCCTAAATTGTCCTTACGACATCCCGCGTCTAAGGCAGGGTCCGCTAGATAGCCTTACTGCTAAGTCCTGTAACGGGTCTAGGACGAAACACTTCCTTGTCCTTTTTCCATCTTTCTATACTCCGAAAACGTGCCGCCATAACGCTTTTGGGAGCAGGCCTGATCTTTAGTTGGAATCATTTTGCACGATAGTCTGCAGAGTTCTGAATGAAATTCAATTTTTCCGAGGAGATTGCAATGAGCAGAAGTTGGGACTTTGACTGTCACGTCGGCCAGAACATCATGGTGATGCAACTTTCTCTCGGACCAATTACTACGATCCGCAATCATCGAACTACTCTGCCAGGACTGTGATGCTGTGGCGGCTAGTTCCTATGTTCGTCAACAGAGGGACAATACGACAACACCTTTCCCGCTACTACCTCAATCTTCCTCTGTTTGTATATATACCGTCCTAAATTGTCTTTACGACATTCCGCGTCTAAGGCAGGGTCCGCTAGATAGCCTTACTGATAAGTCCTCTAGCGGGTCTAGGACGAAACGTTTCCTTCTCCTTTTTCCATCTTCCTATACTCCGAAAATCTGCCGCCATAACGCTTTTGGGAGCAAGCCTGATCTTTAGTTGGAATTCTTTTGCGCGATAGACTGCAGAGTTCTGAATGAAATTCAATTTTTCCGAGGAGATTGCAAGGAGCAGAAGTTGGGACTTTGACTGTCACGCCGGCCAGAGCATCATGGCGATGCCACTATTCGACGATACGAGAAAAATAATAATTAACCTTTTGCACTCGGAGCAATTTTAATTCCAAAATCAAGACATTATACGGATAAAAATGCGCATCATTGGATCTGTGCTCCGGAAAACCCGTCCCAGATCCAATCCAAAGAAGAAGCAGGATCCGTCCTGAAGGTAGCCGTAAGAGATAAAGATGCAAACAAGAGAGAAGAAGAGAGAGAGAGACAGAGAGATAGGGGTAGAGTAAAAGAGGGTGCGGCACGTGGCGGTACGTCCAGCAATTTGATGGGGTAATTATATTTACAGGGAGTGGCACTCGACCTACTCGAGGAACTTGTCCCTTTCGACGAGAACTCGCGCGATCCTGGCAAACTCGCGGGGCGCAGGCTTGCTCCTGCGTGCAACTTGCGAACGCTGGTCGCGGTTTCCATGGTTACTTGTCGGCGTCACCCTCGCCACCCCCTCAGCCGAGATGCAGGGTTTCATCCCTCTATCCGGCCGCAGCGCCGGGGCGGCTCCCGTGCAGCGCAGACGTTCGTGCCAATTGACCCAGGTCGCGTGATCTCCTCGCTGATCTCCGATCATTTTTAATTCGCTATTTTCTGACTGATCATCTCGGTGTCGCGTCCACCCACGCGTCTCTCGAACCTCGACAACAATCGTACGACCGTTTTCAAGCCACACAATCGATGCACAATCCTCCAACGATCAACTGCGACGCGCGGAACGTGCACACCTGAGGGTTGATACTGTGACCTTGAGCCGCACAGCCGGACAGGTGGAGTCCGTGAGGATTCAGGACACGAGATCGATGGGCTGGGTCCTTTACGAGAAAATTCGGTGGAGATCATTTTCGAGGAGTAAAAGATACCTGGCTGGTCTCATCGCTTGACGTTGTCTTCGTATGAAGTTTCATAAGATTGATGAAGTGATCTCCGTGAGCAGAGTTGAAGGTGGATCTAGATGATCGGTTTTTGTGTTGTAGTTTCGATTGATTTAGGTGATCGTTAATTCCGGGACTCGATGGACATCTTTGCGTGGAGTTTGATAAGATTGACTTGGGACGTTGGAGGTTTCTGTGATCAGGCAGTTTGTGGTGAAATACTACGATGAAGAAGATTGAGGATTTGTGGGTGTGCTTTCGAAGAAATTTGAGGTTAATCTGATTGGGAAGCTTGATGATATTCTATATTTTTTCTGCGAGACTGTCACGTGACGAAATAGTAGATGGTTTCTCTGTTCCAAGTCAAACTTCATCCAAGACGAAGGATGGACAAGTTTGAAGACATTTGCGTGTTGTTTTAGTTGTATTGGAAATTCAACTGTGTATCTTCCTGTTGTCCTGACGGTTCACAAGGAAGTACATAGTTTCCCGTGAGCCCAGTCGGAAATTGATCATTGCCTGGACACTCAACGACATTGTATTATTACAACTAAGCAGGAAGTGGGTTCTATAAACAAAGTCGGAATCGGCCCAAAGAGGACTATCTCTAAATATATATATTTTAGATGAAATTGGAAGTAGATCCCAGCTTGGGGATCTCGATGATATTGAATCCTTCCATGAAACTGACAATCGACGATCACGACGTTCCTCTCCACGATCAAAGCCAGAGCTGATCTAACACAACGATGCTCGGTATGTACACTTCACATCGAACTGATAGCTGATCACTGATCCTGTTGCACTATTCTATGCACCTGACAGTCGTTGAGAAACCATCGAGTGTTTCCTATTATCCCCAATCGGTGAAGTTATCTATGAACGAATTCGAAGAACTCTCCGCGTGTAGTTTAAGTTGATCGATGCTTCCACGCGAGGGAGATCATGCATAACAGTGTTGAGAGCCAAAGGAAGGTTAGCACGGCGAAGTTCCTAAGAGAGAGGGAGAGAGAGAGATTGCAGGTCCGAGAGCGTTCTGTCCGGCAGCTTTTAAGAGGATGCATCACGGGTGCAGCGACATCCGACAGGCGCCGAGGGATTAGCAGCGAGATTTTCTTTGCTGAATCATCGCGGGGACGGCGGCGGCTGCAGTTGGCAAACGTTGTCGTCTCTTCGCCAGGGGGGCGATAGAAGAAGAGGCGGTGCCCGATGTTGCGGAACAATTCGTAATAAGCACGGGACCCCACAGCGCCGGCGTTGAACGAACACGTGCTCTGTCCTGTACCGTGAACTCCCGAATTCTCTAACCCGGCTCATTTCGAGCGAACTTTCCCAGCTGCGTGAACGGCATAGTAATCGAAACTGTGATCGCGAGACTGTCCCCGGACCCTGATCGCATCTGATCGTCGCCATTCTCACGATTGCTCAATTCTGATACATATATCGGACGCTGGAGATCTATTTTCGGGAATGCAGAATTTATCAGATGGTTAGAACCGTTAAAAATAAACGGAAGGATCGATTACCCACGGTGGTAACAATCGATTCATAATTATAGAACAGAGGAATCGTTGTGATGTGCGGGAAATGTTCTGAACGTGTGCTCAAACGCTCAATTTGCTGACCTCTTTCGACATCAAGATTTACGACTTACTGAACGTGTGCTCAAAGTTCGATTAAAAGCTCGCAGAGAGATTGCTCTCGGAGATCTCGAATCGCTAGATAAGAGTTTGTCGAACGTAGTCCTAACTCGTGATAACGATACCGTTGCCAAATATCCGATGCACCCTCTCGGTGACTCAGTTCCAGAGATTGATTCACGCTTTGGACAAACATGGAGCACCTTAATTTTCGATGAATCGTTCAAGAAATAAATATGCCCTCGTATTTGTGAATTTCGGAAAGGAGAAGATCCTTCGACGTTGAAGTTCCTACGACAGAAATGAATGTATTAGAAATTTACAAGCTCTAGATCTACACGGATCATTTTGGAGTGTGCGGTGGATTGTATTTTTTGAGATTGACAAAATGACTAATTCGAACAGCAGCTCGCTGTCGCGAGCCTGGCTGCGCGCGAATTGTTGTCGTTGCGGAGATCCTCGACAGGATAATGTGAATAACAATTTGAAGGAGGAGACACCGCTGCGGGAAGAGACGGAGACGCTTTTGCACCGCATCGCGTTCACGGTTTGGCACACTGCCCTCCATATCGAGAGCGAGGTGCGTTCGCGTGTGGGTGTTGTTCTTCTTTTTTCTTTTTGCAAGATCGTTTTGTTGTTTCGACGCCCGGTTGTCCGACGAACGCGACAAATTGCGCCTCCTCGCGTACAACACTTGAGAACGACAACCTTCAGCCGAGATTTAAGTTACAGTGATCGATTGATCGCTATTGAACGCGCGGGATACAAAATGATTGATCGGGTCGATGGGACAGTAGTTTTATTTATCGATGGACACAGTAACACTCACTGCTTGGAGAGTTTTCATATTCAGTTGATCGTTGCACGTTTTACCAATGAAGGAAATTTATCGTATTTCTGTTCGAATCGAAGGATTGTAAAAATAATCGAATCTGGAAATGTAATTGGAAAAATCATGTAACAATGTTTATGCTCGAGTGTTACAAGAAAAGAACATGAGAGCTACTGGTAATTACAGAGCACAATTGTCGAATGAAATAAGTGAGGCTCGCTTAAGTTTCTCGTTTTTTTTTTTTATTTTTTATAGATCCTCGTTAGGAGAAAGTAAGGGTTCTATTGTTTTCTGTACGTTTAGGATGTAATCAGAATAATTTTCCCTTCTTTTATCCGATGTAACCCAGTTTCTTAAAGACGAGTTTCGTATACTTTTCTGAAAACGGAGTGCAATTACGATTTCTAAAGGTGGTGCTTTCTAGGCGATGTAATTACGTATATTTCTCTCTTTGTTGCAGCACAATGGGGGCTACGAAGCACAGCCGAAGAGTGTCAACACCATCGCCAGGAACAAGCAGCAACAACAGGTAGAAATTCCAGCAAACTATCTCTAATGTTATCATAGCTATAATTGTGTCTGAATTTGACCGCTGTTCTTAACCCCTTCTCCTAAAATATCGAGTCAATCTCGTGATGAAGATTTTAGACGTAATCTGTTAAATATGAATGTTATCAATTTCTTCTAAGTCGTAGTAAAATTCTATTTCTTTGCTATCAATTAAGCATTGCAACAATAAATACATATTTTATCTTTCTTCCAAGGAATTAAAAACGGCGAAGACGTTTTAATTTTTGCAGATGTAAAGAATATTTGTGAAATTCCTCTCGATCGAAAATGAAGTATATAATAAATTTTATGATTTCGGCGCAAGGTTCGATCGTATTTAAAAACAGCAAAATTGCAATTAATTAACAATTATTTTTTCTCGACGTTTCGATCGTAATGTGGATTATTTTTAAAGAGACGTTTTTGCGTCTGAAAAAGATATACATATATAATACAGTTGAACAAAGAATAATATCCCGACATAGCCGTGTAGAGAGAACAGATAAATATGATCGAACCTTGCGCCGAAATCATAAAATTTATTGTAAAGAATATTGTAGTGCAAGGGGTTAATATTGGATTCAAAATTAATTGATACCCGGGTGCTCCAAGCAATTCCAATAATTAGCCCGTCGAATGATAACATTTTCGAAAGCAAAGAATTTAAAACGTACAAAGATTATTATAAAATAAATGCATGTGTTTTATGAACTAAAATCACAGAATGGTGAAATGAGAATTAAATATTGATACATTAAAGCAGGGAGTTCTAACGTATTCCCCTCCGAGAGCTGCAAGGTCCCCACCATCGAACCTCTTCCCACTACTACGTACAGCCGTAGAGTTAGTGAGCGCTGCGCGCGCCACGTGGATCTCGTGGTGGGAGCTTGCACGACTATACGTTATAACGATGAAGTCTAAGAGTGGGGGAAGAACCTAAGCGGGGGAGGTGCCTCGAATAGCTCCGGAGCTACTGGTTGGAACTGTCTGCATTAAAATATGTCAGGCATACAATAGTGAGGGAAGAAAATAAACCACATGAGAAACAGACAATAAAAATAAAATAGACATGCAATGAATAAACATCTCAAACAATTAGAAGAGATAAATTTTCACAACCCTCCAGGATCGTGATTTAATACGGAAAATATCGAAGAATGACAAAATTCAGTACCGATAGGTTAAAATACAGTAGACACAAAAAGAAGTCAAGTAAAATAAAATAATAAATGTAACTACAGAATATAATTACCTTCTTAACACGTTGATCTCCCACACGACAATCATAAAAAATACACAAAATCAAAGCAATTTATGTAACAAAACAAAAACTGAGAAATTTAGTTTTGTTATATTAATTACTGTTCCAAACCTCTACTATTCCTCAGATCATAATTAAATTTTGTACGCTCAATTTACCAGCGAGAAAATTAATTTTCAATTCTGTATAAATAATTCCGTCACCCAGATATGGGTGACATGGCGATCAAAGTGTTAAAATCGCAATTATATAAAATACAAATGAAATAACAATAAATAACAAATAAAATAGCATAACAATAAATACAGAAGTCCTGAACCGTTTGAAATTATTCCAAACATTACCAAAAACATCATCTAAAACAAAGTAGAACGAGTTAGTACAGATGGAATTGCAAAGTAATTGCGAAACACTTCCCGAAGCCCAGATTTGAATTCCCGGAGCCCAGTTCTTCAAGTACGAGTCCCAGCCTTTAAAAAAAGCAATTTCCAGCGCGGCGTCCAGTGTTGTTTCGCAATGATCATTCAATTACAGCTCGCCTGTTATCTGAACGCAGGTTTTGCGCCGCGTAATGCACAGGGACGTGAACAGAAGACGAAAAAGCGGTCGGAAGAAAGGAATCGAGGTCAGGTGTGCGCGGTTCGTAGAGCTGGTCTCGTTGAAAATTTCACGAGGTAGCCGGTACGCACGTGGCCGGATGCAAATGGCCGCGCTCTCGCGTATGGCAATTTCGAGCCCGGGGCGAGCCCGAGTCGGCCGATTTTGCATACAGGATCGTTTGCAAAACGGCGGATCGTGACGGTGGCGGGAACAAGAGCGGCCGAGAGACGACGGAGGCCGTTCGCTCCACGATAAACCAGGGCCGTTTCGAATGTAAATAGGACTCGGCCGTGTTTTCCCGCGGAATAAATGAAGACACGCCAGATGCAATCTGGGCACTGGTCGACCAATGCCTCGCACTTGCCGCACGGTTGTTTTAATATTAAATACATATTTAGACCAGCTGCCACGTAAATGGTACAAATCGCGGCTTCTTATCGGCCACGGTGTACCCCAAGACTCCTTTTGCATAACGATCGTTCGTGTATTTCCGATGTTCCGAAGAATAATTCTGCAGTTTACAATACCGCGCGATTTTACTTTCATGCCTTGCTAACTCGTTTCTTACCACCTCCGGAGCATCCTCGCATAGTTGTGAGATCTTCTGGTAGTAGAGTTTTTAGTTCTGCTGCCGAATGGGTTTTGCAAAAACATCTTACCGAATGATCTCAACAAAATTCCTGCAAAATAAAAGTTTCTGAACTGGTCCTGCAAAATTGAGCTTCATGGTCTGAAACTAGATGCTTGAAAATACTTCTTGTGAATTTTTGCAAATTTTTTTGCGCTGCTCTAACTCCTGCAAAAATTAATCCAATCTTTCGAAACACCATTGAGATGTATAGCAGTTTGTTACAGTTATTACAAAATTTAACAAAATAATCCACAGTAGTAGACAAACTTTACATCTCAGTCCTCAAGTATTTCACCAATTACGAGACAACATGTTTAAAATTGCATTTGAGGTCGCAAGAAATTAAATAATGGTTTTAGTTAGGAAGGTTGCTAATTGTAGGAAGTTTGAACCATTTAAAAAGCTCCGGACTCTCATTAATTTGCAGAGGACCTCCGGGCGCCATACTTTTCTCTGGATAATAAGTACACATTACGATCGGTATTATTAAGTACGATTACTCGAGATAACGATCCGAGGACGCAACACGTGGGAGGATTAAGACTAACACCAGCAGGGAATTAAAGTGGACGTTGGATAGCTTTCGAGGTAGCTTGTGTGCTTTATTAACGGACCTTTTTCGAACTTGTACACCGACGTGTACAAGCCATGGGTAGCATTAATGCCGCGGCCGGTGAGAATTAGTTGGTAAAATGGCACTAAGCTGGTACATCGTGCGAGCACCGCATACATCGACTGATGTTCCCCGGAGATAATCCGAATATATTGACGATGACCGTATAATGTATTCGCGAGGCCCTTAGGTGGGTTCAGGCTGTGGCCATTCTTGGGAAAATGGATCCCAGGATAAAACTCTGGTACTTAGAAATACTGTCACTCTTTGTCGCAATATTTCACATAGAAGTCGATGGTTCTTGGGAATTCAGCATGATTCGTCTTAGAAATGTGCCATTTCATTTCCTGGGTAAAGTAGCAGTAGAGTAACAATTGGTGTGATGTAATAGGACTTTTCTATTTTTGCAAATACGTGAGAAAATACTATTGATGGTTGTCGCAATATTTCTCGTAAAGCCATTGTTTCATAAAAACTGAGAATAATTCAGTTTTGGATGTTATCATTTTATTTTCTGGATAAAACGACAGTAGAATAACAATTGGAGTGATGTAATACGACTTTTGTATTTTTGAAAATACGTGAGAAAATACTATTGAGTGTTGTCGCAATATTTCTGAAAAAGCCATTGTTTCATAGAAACTGAGAATAATTCAGTTTTGAATGTTACCATCTTATTGTCTGGATCAAACGACAGTAAAATAACAATTGGTGTGATGTATTAAGACTTTTGTATTTTTGCAAATACATGAGAAAATACTATTGAATGTTGTTGCAATATTTCAGAAAAATCCATTGTTTCATAGAAACTGAGAATAATTCAGTTTTGGATGTTACCATTTTATTTTCTGGATAAAACGACCGTAAAATAACAATTGGTGTGATGTAATAGGACTTTTGTATTTTTGCAAGTGAGAAAATACTGTCGATTATTGTCGCAATATTTCTGAAATCAATCATAATTTTTCAGATTCAGAATAATTCGTTTTTCAACAATAATGTAAAGTAAAAACGCATAAAATTAAAAATTGATGATATACAAAGAGATTTGAAAACTGTTGAAGTATTGCAAAATGTTTAAAACGGAAAAGAAAATGTTTAGAACCTTCGGGCCTCAGAATTTGCCATTTTATTTTCGCAGTGAACTAAAAGTTGCCGTGACATAATAAGGTTTTAGTATCGTTGGAGTGCCGCAGGATATTTCTAGGACAGCAAGTATGTCGAGACACTTTGGAGTTTATGCCACCCAGCAAGGCTCTATAGTAATCAAATAAAGAATGGCAGTATTGGATACATTGAAAGTTACTTTAGACTCGATATTGATTTTACTGACACAGTATAGAGACTTAATACTGTTTTTCTATTAAGAACCTATTGTTGGTGGAATGTCTAGCTATCGATCGAATCTAGACGGCCTGGTCCGGCATCCAGAGTGCACGTCCGACGGAAAGAAGTCGATAACGATAAAGCCCACTCTCACTTGACGCTATACTTCCAATTAGAAATTAGCCGCGTCAATTACGCGTATTAACGATAATTGGCATTGGCGGCGCGACGCTCTCTGTGCCCTTTTAGCGTCGTGGCCGATAATTATCGTCTTTACATCACGTTCTTACTCTAAAACCTTAGAAAAGTCCATTCCATTTACCAAAGCACACAAAAATTTCATTTAGCTTTGCAAACAAATATACACTCTCTATAAAGGTCTTAAAAAATATTCCTCCATTCTTCTTCATAGTTCTTCAAGGCTCCTTGTGATTCTTCAGGGTCCTTCAAGGTTCTTTAAGGTTCTTCGTGTTTACTGGTGCTTCCTCAAGACTCATTATGGTCTCTTCAAGGTTATTCAAGGTTTCTTGTCAAGGTACCTTCAGTTTCTTTGTGGTTCTTCATACTTCCTCAAACTTCTATGTGTTTGCTCAAGCATTCTTATGGTTCCCCAAGATTACTGGTGTCCCCTCAATGTTCTACAAGGTTCTTCATACTTCCCTATGATTTCTGAAGGTTATTCATACTTCCCTATGATTTCTAAAGGATCTTCATATTTCCCTATGATTTCTAAAGGATATTCATACTTCCCTATGATTTCTAAAGAATCTGCATACTACCCTATGATTTCTAAGGGATCTTCATACTTCCCTATGATTTCTAAAGGATCATTATACTTCCCTATGATTTCTAAAGGATTTTCATACTTCCCTATGATTTCTAAAGGATCTTCATATTTCCCTATGATTTCTAAAGGATTTTCATACTTCCCTATGATTTCTAAAGGATCTTCATATTTCCCTATGATTTCTAAAGGATCTTCATACTTCCGCATGATTTCTAAAGGATCTTCATACTTCCCTATGATTTCTAATGGATCATTATACTTCCCTATGATTTCTAACGGATTTTCATACTTCCCTATGATTTCTAAAGGATCTTCATATTTCCCTATGATTTCTAAAGGATATTCATACTTCCCTATGATTTCTAAAGGATCTTCATACTTCCGTATGATTTCTAAAGGATCATTATACTTCCCTATGATTTCTAAAGGATTTTCATACTTCCCTATGATTTCTAAAGGATCTTCATATTTCCCTATGATTTCTAAAGGATATTCATACTTCCCTATGATTTCTAAAGGATCTTCATACTTCCGTATGATTTCTAAAGGATCATTATACTTCCCTATGATTTCTAAAGGATTTTCATACGTCCTTATAATTTCTAAAGGTTCTTCAAGTTCTCCAACGTTTCATTCCTAGAAGCGACAAAAATCTTCGACGACAGCCCACGATCATTCTCATTGCTTCAGATTGTAAACTCATCGATTCCTAACCCCTCTCGTACACCGAACCGGATCATTTTACCACAATATAATGAACCTCCACCAATCATTCAGAAATCCTGAACATCCTCGTTGAACAAATCCAGCCACCTCTAGGCACCGTTGTGGCGCCGATCGACAGCAGTAGATCGCTCCAGCTGTAGCCAGACGGCTCGTACCAATACTTTCCCGTTTCCAGTAGCATTTCCATCGGCGCGGTTCGTAATAATTTAACGGAACGCGTCGGGTACGAGCCTCGAGTCCCGTAACGCCATCAGAGATCGGAGAGATCCAGCTGCACACCGCGGGTGATACTCATCCCGTTGGCAAAAATGCGCCTCGTCAGACGATATTACGACTTATTCGCTCGCGGGACGTCTGACAAATGCTCAAGAATATTCCCGCTTCGTCTCCCCCTTCCCCCCACTATCTCTCTTTCTTTTTCTCTCTCTCTCCTTGTCGAGTGAAAACAAGAAGAGGAGAACCCCACAGACTAGTTGATGGAACAAGGATAGTCTCAGGATCCCCGTGGACCCCGCGGGATCCTAAGCAAGCGTGAGAAATGCGAAGGACACGGCGTCGGCGTGGCGGGCAGTCCTCGGCTTCCTCGGAACGACAGCTGCGGTAGGACCGTGGGCCAGCGTAATAGCAATTTCACACGTGAGCCTAACGCTGCGAGGGATTTACGACCGTGGAGGACCGCGAAGTACGAGCAGACCGAAGCCGGCTGCAACCCGCGAGAATCCAGCCCGCCGCGTTATGATCCTATAAACGTATTTTTAGAGGCACCCTCTCGTTTCCTCCTCCTTCTTCCCCCTCCTCTCTGGACCGCCTCTTTTCGCCTAACGCCCAGACCCCTTCGCTGGTGCCAGCGATTCTCTCTTTTTTTTTTTTTACACCGGAGAGATCGTTAAATTTTCAATTTGTGACGCCGACACGCGTGGGCGGATTGCACCCCCAGATTCCTGGAGTTGAGAAAACCAGGGCGGGAGAGTTCAGATGGGTTGGATGCTGCTTTGGCTTGGAAATTGGAGTCTTGGGGAGGCTGTAGAGGTGGGAGGAATTTTAAGCATCCCGGGAGTCGGGCTTGCCAGTGATTTTTGTGCGGCGGTGAGTTTGTGATGCTAGGGGTGCGAGCGTGCTTGGAAGCGGTGGATCATGCTATGCGAGTGGTTGTGGGAGATTTCTTGGAGGATTGGGGAAAACTTGAAGAACATTCAGAGACTGTGAGCAGCTTTGAAGAACCGTAGGTAATCTTGAGGAACTATGAAGAACCTTATGAAATTTCGAAGACGTACGAGGAACCATGAGGAACTTCGAGAAACTTCAACCCTTGAAGAATCCTCGAACGTTTCTTATACTTCCTCAAAGTTTCTTAGGGTTGCTCAGGGTTCTTCAAGGTTCTTCAATCTTCTCCAATCTTCCTCAATGGTCCCCAAGATTCCTCAAGCTCAAAGCACCTTAATCTTCCTGAATGTTCCTCAAGGTTCCTCAAGGTTCCTCAAGGTTCCTCAAGGTTCCTCAAGGTTCCTCAAGGTTCCACAATTTTCTCCACACATCTGCAAGCTTCCCCCACCCTCGAACTATTTTCCCAACTCCCAACTATCCAAAAATGCCAACTATCCTATAACAAAAATGGTTTTTCCCTCCACGCAAACAATGTGGTCATGAGTTCAAATCCCACCGCTGCCACCAATGGAAATACAGTAAATCCTTTATAAACGCATGAGCCTCGGAGGGATAGTTATGCATTTATCTGTGACGGGTAGCTATTTTTTGAGCTTCTAAGGCCGAGCCGAACGTAGAGAAGGACAGCGCGTGTAAAGCGAGACCACGCGCGGGCCTTTGAACTGGGCCGGCGACTGCGACTCTCCGCGTCTCTTTCTTTCCCATACGCTATCCTTCCTTGCGCCCGAAACGTTCATCGTCATTTAAACCACTAAATACTACAACAGTATTTGCACAGTTGAAAACATATCGTGTTTGGTCACTTTTTAATCAGAAAAATCCCACGAATATATCGATGAAAGTTTCATAAAAAAATAAGTAATAATAAAAAAAATTAAAAATTGGTGTTACATTGTCATGACGCACGGATCTTTGGATTGTGCCGACGACTGCGGCTGTCCGCGTGGCATTAGTAGAGATCGGATTACTAAAGTGGAGGGGATATATATTCTGCGTTTATCTGCTACAGCTTTTATGCGTTTATAGAGGATTTACTGTATTCTTCTATGTGATATTATTTCGGAACTCACCGTAATAAACCAGTAAGTCCCTCTGTAATAAGCTGAACATTGGCGTTAGGTGAGAGTGAACAAACTGGAAGAAGGGGGAGAATGGAAAAATGGGGATTTGAAACCCTGAGGGGACCAAATACAGTATTTCATCGGTAATTGTCCCAAATGTCTCCGACATAATTGTCCCTGAGATATCCCCACTAGTGCGGGGTGTACCCCCTTGAGGGGCCGTGAAGCTCGAGAGGCCTCGGTCGCCGAGAAATATGACATATTGGTCACCACAAATATGGTCGTCGAAGTCCCATAAAAAAAGAATGATTAATAAAGAAGTTGGAAATTCGGATTAGGTATGTTTAGCTCGGCTGTCCTTCTCTACGTTCGGCAAACTTCAAACAATGATATCCCTATTGGAAATGGGTGGTTAAATAAACTGTACACGGCGTATGCTGGTAAAACTCTAGTTTATTAACTGAGCTCGGAAGGACGTCGTATCGCATTGATGGCTATACACGAAGTGAAGAAGAAAACGAAAAGGCAACGTGAAAAGTCCGTTGTCCACTTGAGATAAAGGACTGCGTCCTGTCTCTTTCCCAGGCAGTTAGGTATACGAAAACTCTAACAGGCCCATGAGTCCGCTGACATCTCGTTTATTGTCTCAACCAGTGATTCTCATTCGTAACTAAATTTATTTTTGCTTTCTTACTGACGCGTTGTTACTAACAATCCAACAATCCCTCGCGCATAACTGTCCCTCCGCAGACCCGTGTTGTGGACAATTATCGATGAAATACTGTATCAGTACCCTACCCTCGCACACAACGTAATCATCCACTGATCGCTCATCGTCCAAAGATGTCGACTGTGTTAGTCAACATCAGAACTCGCGACGCAGTTCGTCAATAATCAAGCTATTCAAATCGGCGCTTGTTTCCGCGTCGCCCTTGAAGTTGAAGCGCTCGCGCACAACGTTATCGCGCGTATTCCATAGTGATTTCAATGTTGTTGTCCGTCCGTCAATGCGGCTCGCGTCTGACGACGAGCGTGACTCGGTCTGAAAGTCACGCCGCCGCCTGGGCGAATTCGTTGCATCACGGATGCAGAAATCGGTGGCACGCATCGTTGCGAGTCGCGTTGGTGGGGGATCTTGAACGTCAGGTGGACGAAGAGGAAACGCAGTTGCATCTATCGGACAAGACTGGCGTGCCACTCTGTTGGACAAGACCTACTCTGGGACCGAGTGAAACACAATACAAGGCAGTCTGTTGTCCCGTCGTGGCGAGTCGTCCACGTCCGTAACCGAGTAGAGTCCTCTTTGCCAGGATAATCCAAGCGCCAGGATTTCATGTCGATTCGCTCTGATAAGGACCCTCCTCTACAAACACCGGCATGCCGGACAAGATCGTCGTCAGGATCCTCTACGCGCCGAAGTACTCCAAGGTTCACTCTCACTCGAGAGACTTTCTGCTATTCTTGACTCGGGCGGCTTGGCTTCTTGCACTCGTCGAATCGTCGATGAATAATTTATTGTTTCCTTAATGAGGCGACGACGGCGCGGCTCCGAGTGCGCGGAATTGGTTATTCTGGTGAAAGTGGATCCGGGGGAGGGGGGGGGGGTGGACGCGAGACTGTCCTCGTTATGAGTTTAAAAACGGGAATTCTGGAATAAATTATGTGTCGCAGTTCTTTGAAATGTGGATGATTTATTTGGGACTGGTGTTCCGTGAATAGACGTTTTGTTGAGTTTGGTTATTGGTTGAAATATTTGCGGAGGAACAAAGGATGCTCAACAAATTCGAGGGAATTCTATTCTAATTTTTGATTTGACAAAGTCTGTAAATATTGTAAATATGCCGCGGATTGAAAATTATTTTAATGAAAAACCACGGAAATTTTATAGTGACGGTATATTATCTTTACCAAAAAAGTGGGAAGAGGTTGTAGGGAAGGTGGTTATATTTTTTCGTTGACTTTGAAACTATGTTTCAAATATTAATTTAAATAGTAAAACAGTAAACGGCACGAACTTATGGGACGACCTAATAGCTTGAAGTGTCATTTTAAAGCATCATAGTCAATTTTTACTGATTAAATCAAATGACTATGTGTCGCATTAGGAACCGCATGAGTGTATGAGCGTGATGCAATGAACATAAAAATCTCCTATTTCTTTTGTCCGAAACAGAAATTCGATAAAAACTACAAAATATGTTAAAAGAAAATTTATAAGTGAGGCTGTGAATATTCCCATGCATCCTCGAAGTATGTTTTAGAAAATTTACAAAAGGCTATGAACGGCCCGGAAGCATCACAGAATTCTACAGTAGTGAGAATTGTGCGCTCTCGGAGGGTTAAAAATTGTTTAAGATGGAATGATATAGGGAGTTAGTGTTTAATCATGGTGTGAATTATCTGATTGACAGATGCAGGCGTCCACGACGTCGACGGCACCCGCGAGGACGCCGGGCGTCGGTGCGGACGCGGCGACGACAGGTTTGGGTAAGGTCGGAGGTCGCGTGACGGAAGTGATGGAGCTCTGTTATGTCACGGAGAGGATCATCGCTCTTTGGTATAGAGAGGATGCCCAGGGAGTGCTCGAACATGCCACCACGCTGCTCCGAGGGAAACACGCTGATAATTATATGGTGAGCATCCAGTGCAATGATTCCCAATGTGGTCTATATCGACCCCTAGGGGTCAATTCCGAACTTCATGTGGTTCATATCAGCGAAAACAAAAATTGGGGGTGCGTGAGATGTAAATGGGGCTCCACGAGTGTTCCGTAGCGAAAGAACGAAACACGTGTGGGGTTTTCGTCGACGAGGTTTATGACACGGACGTGACGAAAAGGCTATTTTTGAGATTAAGGCATATTCTACATTTGGCGACCATTTTGGTAATCATTTTATGTTATAATTTTACTAGATTTTCATTTTGTGTCGTTTTAATTAATAAATTTTGTTTGGGGTGAAACCTCTTTAGGCGCGTTAGGTGCAAAACCTCGACGCGGTAGGAGTAAAACCGATTTGGCGATGAAACGATGAAACGATGAAACGATAAAACGGTGAAACGAAATTCTATTCTATTGAAGTGAAACTTCTTTAGGCGCGGTAGGAGTAAAACCTCGACGCTTTAGGAGTAAAACCGATCTGGCGATGCAACGATGCAACGATAAAACGATGAAACGATGAAACGCTGAAACGAAATTCTATTCTATTGAAGTGAAACTTCTTTAGGCGCGGTAGGCGTAAAACCTCGACGCGTTAGGAGTAAACCCGATCTGGCGATGAAACCATGAAACGATGAAACGATGAAACGAAATTCTATTCTATTATCATATACGGTTGAGGGTTCGGCATTGCTTAATAAAGATTATGATAAAATTCGGATGATGCTAAGTGGAGATTTCAACGTGAACTATGCATCGGGAGAATCAAAATTATTAATAGAATTTTTTAGAAGTAAATTAAGATTGGAAATGGTAAATAATCCTAATGGAGCGGCAATAAGATCAGGAACAACTCTCGACGCAGTATTTGCAAGACATTTAGACAAAATTGAATCAAGAATATTTATATCATATTTTAGCTATCACAAGCCAATTGTTTCAAAAATAGAATCATAGAAAATTAAATGTCATAAAGTGTTAATAAAAATTCGAAAAACGTTAAAGAAAGAAGTTTTACTTGAGCCATGTGGTCTCAGCACACACCAATTTTTAAAATTTTTTAAAGCTATCAAAGTGAGTAGCATTGTGTCAGTTGTTAAAAACACATTTGAAGTTGATGAATTTGTAACAATTCAATATTAGAAAGGCGGGGGGAGGGGTCTACACAAAATAGAAAAAATTGGCACGTGGTCTACGAGACAAAAAAGTTTGGGGACCTCTGATCTAGTTTATCGATTAATGACTGCTTAATCGCAAAGGTTTTTCTGAATTAATGATCGATGCTGAACGATGTTACAGTAATGGGGGCGTAAGACAAACTATATTTAACTCGATTACAACAACGTTGTTGCACTGGCGCTTTGATTCGTTATGATTGTACGGCTTGTTTCCTAGACTTCGTGGATTTGTAGAACTAGCTGGGAAACGAGAAGACCGCGTGGCAACTGCGAGCGTAACGAAAGAAACTTTTCTTGGAAGTTCGAACCCCCCGTGTAGCCTTTAAAGCTATTCTGAATACAGAGCGGCGAGGAAGTTTTGTAATAGCGGCGCCAATTACAACGTGAACGTGTAATCAAACACTCTGCCCGTTCGGGGACTACTAATTGACTCTACCGGTCTCCGCAGATACGTATACGAAATTGGTAGTTGGCAAAAGTACTTTGTTCTCTGCAAGTGTCTCGATAAAGTTAACCCTGTGCACTCGACTGTTTCTTCTGGGGCGCCACTAAAAATTGCTATATAATTACCGAAAATATTTTGTACACTATTAACACTAGAACTACCGAGCACTAAATGCGACTGTCTTATATTGCTTTTTAACTACGACAAGACTGCATTTATTCATATTTCGTACAATTTTTGTTCAAGTATGCATTTCAATAGAGAAGTTTACTAAAAAATCACTCCTGAAAACATGTTTATAATTTCAATGTTTGTAATAGAAAAAATTACAAACCAGTCATTTTGACTGGTCCGGTAGTTCTAGTGTTAAAGAACCCCGCACTAATCATACGGAAAATCTATCCCGATAAAATCAGTTGGATTTTTCATATGTTGTAGCTTATGATCAACAAAATATGTAATGGTCACAAAGCTCAATAATGGACAGTTATCGAGTTATAATCAGTCAAACATGACAAATTCGAGCTGCCGAATACTCAAATCTCGGGAAGTATTTATTTTTTGGAAAAATGTTTGAAACAAAAATAGTAGGGTTTCACAAAATCTGTTGGGTGGTGTCGTTATTTTTGAATTTTGAATGACCTTGAAAAGGTCTGTGAACAGAAATCTTTCACAAAAATCTTTGCGTGTCGCAGCAAAGATAAGGACCCCACGGTTCGTCACTCCCGTAGTAATTTTTGACGCCAACCCTCTCTGCTGTGTGTGTTTGTGTGCGTGTGGATTAATAAAAAAATTATCTTATTATGTATTACCAAACAATACGGAGACCAAAATGTATGGAATACACTGATATCAATAATATAAATATCGGACGTAGCAATGCCTGAAAGTAATAGCATTCGGCAGCAATAACGCTAGTATGTTGCCAACTTCATTTAGGTCACGCAACTTGAAAATCGAAGGAGTGGGGTGGCAAGAGTGGGGGTGATGTAAGCGTGTAAAATAAATATACTTCCCGAAATTTGAGTATTCGGCAGCTCGAATTTGTCATGTTTCACTGATTGTAACTCGATAACTGTCCATTATTGAGCATTGTGCACATTACATATTTTGTTCAGTAGATCATAAGCTACAACATATGTAAAATCCAACTGATTATACCGGGATAGACTTTCCATATGATTAGTGCGGGGTTCTTTGTTTACGTTTAAAAAACTAATAAACAGTTAAGCATTCCGCGTGTAAATTGCATCTGTTCCGTGTGCTACAGTGAAAGGAAATATTCAAAAATGGAAGAAATATTTGGTTTTCTAGTCGAAATATTTCCGACTGCAACGGGTTCAAATTGAACACTTTCGCGACGGTGAACGTAATCTTACGGCATTTCAATGTCTTTAGCAACTATATGCCGTATTCAGCTAGAAGTTTTGTCCGAGTTCGAGGTTCGAGAAAATAGAAAAGAAAAGTGTTACCTACACTCAACGAGAACACCTAAATAACCTAAACTCAACGAGAAACAAATGCGTTGGAGAATCTTTGATAAGCGAACAGTGTTTCGATCCTAACCGGACTGTTTCGTGTTGCAGATATTCAATCTATCATCGCCTGGCCGATCAGGGGAGCCGAATACGAGGGAAGCAGGTTGGCCCCAAGGTCTGGCGCCTAGTTTGGAAAGGTTGTGCGCCCTGTGCAAGGAGCTGGACTCCTGGCTGAACGGCGCAACTAATCGCGTGGTGGTCCTGCACGCCAGGTTTGTCTCTCTTTTGTAACAACCTCAAGACCCACTGGTCCTCTAGATTTATTATGAATCAAAAACGAACATTTTCTGATGCAGGGGGAGCAAAGAACGACTAGGTGTGGCAGTGTCCGCGTACATGAACTACAGCAGCATCTGCGGCGGACGCGATCAGGCTTTGGACAGGTTCGCTATGAGGAGATTCTTGGACGACAAGATCGGATCCTTGCAGGTTCCATCGCACCGAAGGTAATCGCTTTAGAAGCATGACGTTATACTGTCGACGTATCATGATAGAATTCAGTTTCATCGTCTATTAGTCGCGAGCTAGCATCCGCGGGCGTGGCTCTATCGCCACGAGCATACTCTTCCTCCAATGAGTCGAGTCTGTGAAGGTACAGTATTTCATCGATAATTGTCCACAACAAGGGTCTGCGGAGGGACAATTATGCGCGAGGGATATCATTGTTTGAGGTTTGCCGAACGTAAAGAAGGACAGCCGAGCTCGAGAAGCTAATCCGAATTTCCAACTAATCTATTATTCATTATTTTTTTATGGGACTTCGATGACTAGGACTACTATTTACTCTATTTGTCCGTCACCAAAACTTACTCCAACGTCAATTAAAAAAATAGATATGTATGTATAATCAGAAAAATTTTGATCAGAGAAATATTACAAATATGATGGTAAAAGTCTCCTAAAAGATTAATTAAAAATGAAAAAGTGTCGTCATTGCATTACTGTTGCCTCACCGATGTTATGTACCTGACCTATACATAATGACCATACACCTGTATATGATCCGAATTATATCGTGTTTGGTATCATTTTAATCAGAACAATGTCACAAATCTATTAGAAAAAGTCTCATAAAACAATAAGTAATAATAAAAATGTTATTCCTTGGTAATACATTGTGAGGACGCGCGAGCCTTTGAACTGTGCCGCCGACTGCGACTCTCCGCGTCTCTTTCTTTCCCATACGCTATCCTTCCTCGCGCCCGAAACTTTAATTGTCTATTACACAAGTAAATACCATCAGAATTATATCATATTTGGTATGATCTTTATTAGAAAAATGCCACAAATATGGTCATCGAAGTCCCATAAAAAAATAATGAATAATAAAGAAGTTGGAAATTCGGATTAGTGTGGTCTCGCCAATATACCCGAGCCGCATGGTGTCATATTTCTCGGCGACCGAGACCTCTCGTGCTTCTCGGCCTCTCTAGGGCTTACACCCCGCACTAGTGGGGATATCTCAGGGACAATTATGTCGGAGACATTTAGGACAATTACCGATGAAATACTGTAAACAAATACACATAGTAGCGTCCCGAGCGCGACAGAGTTGAAGTACTTAGAGGGTCTTCTTTAGTTAGCAAAGGACGCGCGCGGACTCGTCTCGTTGAACCGGGTATAATCAGTTATTATCACGACGCAGTCCCTATTTTAGCGCAACGATCCTCTCGCCGATCGTTTGACAGTAAACCTGATCATTCGGCTGCTCTTACCGTTTCTAGCGTTACGTCAGCTGTTATGTCATAATTAGTATGCGAGTCGATCTCCGACGGGACCGTCGGAATTGGCATTTACGATCCTCGGGTCTTATTTGATGAATGCAATAACGTCGGAATTGGTTTATGCGCTTCCGGTGTATAGTCCGACGTAGGAATTAAAAGTATAAGTTCCTTAGTAGCATTTATGGTTGGCGTTTTGTTGGGCCTACGTTGCGATATTGGTTGGCAAACTGTTAGAAATGTCGCTCTTTTATGCAGTTGGACCAACGATCACGCCCAACGTAGGGTCATCGGTGTACGTGTTTAAAAAGGGTGGTTACACTTGAAAATATGGAGGTGACCTTGAAAATCGCTACAAAAAGAACATGAAAACAAAAATTTTCTTGGTATTGTGTGAGCCCCGCTGAACCATTCAATTTTGTCCTTCGGACATTTGACGTATCTTTAACCCTTTCGCTACGGCAGTGTGCTCCGTCGGAGTGACACCGCAGAACGGGCCACCGTGCCGCCGGAGTAGCGGTAATGAACGGAGCACTGCGCCGGAAAGTGTGCATGTTGCGCGTAGGTAAACTGGTGTTCGGACTTGCATCTTACGGTGCAGTCTAACTATTATCTGGATCGTACGATTCTTTAAATGTTATATAACAACAAATTTGTATATGCATGTTCAAATTTCGCGGGTCTCATGGTCAAGTGGTATCACGCTGACGTCGTCTATAGGCGACACTCGTACACACAGGTCATCGCGCGGATGTCGTCTATAGGCAACGCTCGTAGCGAAAGGGTTAAAGACAACACAGATGTTTGAGCTGGCATTAGTTAGTGCCTCACCCTACAATGATAGTCCCTTTCATTACGAATTCAGTGACAATAATTACTCAAGGTCATTCAAGGTCACGGCCAGAATTCAACATTAATTCAAAGCCCGTTTACAGGCATGCATCGATGTTCAATCCTATACGTTATCTCTGTCTGCGACCTTGAATGACCTTGAGTAATTATAGTCACTGAATTCGTAATGAAACGGACTATCATTGTAGTTGTTTAAAAAAAGGGTGGTTCAATTTAAACAAGTCAAGGTGACCTTGATATCTCTAAAAAAACTGACATAAAAACAAAATTTTTTTGGCATCGTGTCAACCCCATTGTACCATTCAATTTTGTCCTTACCATATTTTACGTATCTTTAGAAACAACAAAGATATTTGAGGTGCAAACGTTGGGTGACTCACCCTGTATAATATAAGCGCAACGTTGGATATTCGTTGGCAAATTGACATAATTTTTCGTCGTAGGCAAAACCACTAACCATACCCTAACTAACTCCCAACCGCTGGCCACCGTTGGCCAACCATAAATGCTACTAGAGTTGCTTCGAGAGCTGATAAGATCTCTGTGTACTTTTAGAATAGACTGTAACATGCATTCGTGAAATAAATAATCGTGAAAGTTGAGGGATCTATTTTAATTGAAGGAATTGTTCAATGGCATGATTTAGATTGTTTCGCTTAAGGAGTGAATGTACACGAATTGTTCGAATAGTTACGAGGAATTCGTTGTTGTTGAAGGAGTTACCGAGTCTGACTATGCAGCTCAGAATTCATTAATTAGCTAAAGTGTTTGAAATAGCTGAGTTCTGTTGCGGAATTGTTGCAGGTCTATCATTACTTCTATCGTGAGATTGTATAACTATTCTCACGTATAGAATGGATCGTATAAACCAGACTCTCGTGCAATTCTATCCTTGGCTGTCCATTGAGTCGGGCGTGAAATTTAGTGCCACGTATCGTTGTTGCATCAATTGTTTGGCAGAGTTGCGTACCCTTAAATTACATCAAATTATTCAAACGGGGCGGTAGTCGTGTAGTCGAGAGTAATTGGCTGGTCAAGGTCGCTCTCCCGATCCTAATGCATCATCTGCTGACTGGACAGCATAGTGCCAATTGTGCTTTGGTGACCTTGAGACTGTACAAATTAGAAAAAAATCTGTTTTCTTCATTGTCTCTCTATTTAAAAATTGTGGATATTGAAATAGGCATCACTTCTAAAAAAAAAATCGCACATAGATCAGAGTAGGCTCATTTCAAAGCGTAAAGCTTCAGCTTTCAGAACGCTTGACTCATTTTTATGAACAAAATTTTTACACCGTTTAAAAAAATCTGTTTTCTTCATTTCTTCTTTATTTAAAAATTCTGGATATTCAAATAGGCATCACTTCTAAAAAAAATCGTACATAGATCAGAGTAGGTTCATTTTAAAGCGTGAAGCTTCAGCTTTCAGAACGCTTGACTCGTTTTTAAAAAAAAAATTTTTACACCGTTTAAAAAAATCTGTTTTCTTCATTTCTTCTTTATTAAGAAATTCTGGATATTCAAATAGGCATCACTTCTAAAAAAAAATCGTACATAGATCAGAGTAGGTTCATTTTAAAGCGTAAAGCTTCATCTTTCAGAACGCTGTAATCATTTTTATGAAAATTTTTTTTACACCGTTTAGCGTGTGAGAGAATGACGGTACCTTTGCGAAGAGAAGAAATTCTTTCAAATTTAAGCATCTCTTTAAAAAAATTTATTTTGCTATTGAGACCACCACAGTATTGAAGATTAAATCTTTCTTTTTACAACGAGTCTTCATAAATTGATGCAATATTTTGTTCACTGTTTTATCACGCTTCTAGCGAAAATATTATACTCGAGTGTACAAAGTTTCGAGGTTCATTCATTTTAGTTAAACTTCTCGTTTCTCCGGACTTTGTACGAGCAACATTGACTATAACCATTCGAAACTTCACAATTTACTCATCACTGGTTAAAAAGCTTCTATCTCAAATCTCATACGAGGTTCAAAAACCCAGCAAGAAAATCCCCCGGGCATATTCCATAAACCAATATTCCTCGACACGTTCCGACACTCGCCGCGCCATAATCCCGGTGCATATCTGCTCCGATAATCCCCCGGCGAGTTGCCTGCCGGTCGCCTAAAAATCGTAGAGAAATAACCCTATAAACTCTTGTCCTGTAGGTAGACCCTGTCCACCTTGGCGATCCATTCGAGGCGAACGATCTCGCGGCGCCTATTACACGCTGTCGATCCGTAGCAACGTTCGCGCTGAGTTTTCGTTGTTTGACGGGTTCGGAGATCCCGTGGATCGTAATGGTGTCCCATAGGCCTGTCCTTATACAGGGAAGATTCCCCTTAGGCGTCGTCCCGGCTCTTCCTATAGCTAGCCGCCATTAATTCGACGAGCAACGAGCATTAGCATGTCGTTAGCGTGGCCGGGAGTGCTCGAACGTATGAATCCATTATCGGCTGTTGCGAAGACCGCGGCCTGGTCGAAAGACTCGCATAACCTGCACACCTGAGGTGCCACCGGGAACAGGTTTTTTTCGCTAGAGGATCGGTCAGCGTCGTCTCGGCAGATCCTATCTGGTTCGTTACGAGCGACACGCGAGGATTCGTGAGCGAGCCCGCGAAATTACGGGCCGAGCGAGATCACGATGCCGCATAATCGACAGGTACCCGGGGAACCCGCTCTCCACGTTGCGAGTCCACTCTCTTCCGTGTTTCGACGGTGTATTACAACCCGTCGAATTAATCGACACCGAACGTTACATCGGCCGATCAACCTTTGCCTGATCGTGGCCGGAACAATCTACTTTGCGACCTCTTCATTTTATTCGCCGGCGGTCGTTTGCAGAATTAACCTGACGCTGTCGGACGAAAAATTCACTCTTTGCGTTTGAGACACTTTTCTGGCCATTCTTTGATTACTGAAGGATAGATGATGGGTTTTTCAATGATTTTCCTGGATGTTAAAATAACTGGATAGACTCAATAGATTTTGAAAAATTCAAAACTCAGGGCTTCTACAAAAACATCTCAATTTCGGTGACGCTTGGGTCTGAAGGAGAATTGACCTATGTTGATCAGACGGAGATATTACCCATTAATTTGGGGGGTGTGCGGGTACCCGAAATTTCGGGTACCCGAGCCTCGGGTCGAGTCGGACAATGATCGGGTCGGGTCGGGTCGGGTCGGGTCGGGATCCCGAAAGTTTATAAACTTCGGGCACCCGAGATTATTAAAACAGCTGAATAGACACAATAGTGCTTAAAAAATTCAAAACTCTCGGTTACTACAAAAATATCTCAATTTCGGTGACGCTTGAGTCTGAAGGAGAATTGGCCTACGTTAATCAGACGGAGATGTTACCCATTATTAGGGGTGTGCGGGTACCAGAAATTTCGGGTACCCGAGCCTCGGGTCGAGTCGGACAATGATCGGGTCGGGTCGGGTCGGGATCCCGAAAGTTTATAAACTTCGGGTACCCGAAATGGTAGTCGAGTCGTGCCGGGTCGGGACCCGAAAGTTTGCAATATTCGGGTACTCGAATTTAAAGTTGTATTTATATAAGCATAACGCTGTTTTATGATTTTTCAGTTCAATCTTTTATTTTCGATGGCAGATTCAGAATGATTTTTGTATTTTTAGTGTAATCGGTTATCAAACTTTGGGAGGAAAAAAATATTTTAGAATACATTATGTGAAAGAATGTACGTAAAGGACGTTTCTGTTTCTAGTAAACACTGTTCTTACAAGACAAGGACTCTTCGCCCGCACACTGTTCGTATAAGAGCACTGTTTCGTAAATAGTGTTTACTGCAAATCGGAATATTATTACAACCGATGATTGGACGTCTTAATATGCATAGAATCATAGAGTTATTTATTGCTGATTTGACCGTAGACTTGTCCCAACTTTAACTTCGAGAACCTGAATATTGCAAACTTTCGGGACCCTGAACCGACCCGACCCGACTACCTTTTCGGGTACCCGAAGTTTATAAACTTTCGGGATCCCAACTCAATTCCGAACAATTTTTCCGACCCGACCCGAACCCGAAATTTCGAGTACTCACATATCCCTACCCATTACTTTTGAGAATATAACTTATATTATTTGTTATAACAGATTGACAGGCTTAACACGTTAAATGCCACGCTAGCATGTACCAAAGTTCCAAGAAATGTAATCTATTTTTTAATTGAACCCGTAACCGATAAGTCAAGATTTATTGTAGTCACTGCTATTATAATTTTCTTATACTTCTCAGGTCCTAATAGAATTTTGAATTACTTTACCTACCACCGTACGAATTAACTTTGAAATCTAGTCAAACAAATGGTGTCAGTCATATATGACAGTTAACGTGTTAAGCAAACATAATGAAACAATCATAGTAGTCATTGAAAACGATTTGATACCTTCCATTTTATACAAAGTTAGCAATTTTCCATATAAAGTGACACAATTTACTGGAATTTAGCAATACATTATTTGTGGCATTTCGAAGAATGGTTACACAAATTTAATTATTTATAGATTGTTCGTTTCCATGCAACAGACTAGTTTTTCTCAACCGTACAAAGTAGAATATTCCATTCACGGTCAGACGCGAAAAAACACCAAGGTATTCATTAAAAGTCGTACAGTGTTTCAGCAACACCCTCGCGACGAGGATAACGCCGAATACGGTTCTCGGCGAAGTAGAAAATTCTGTCCATGGTCAGACACGCGTCGGGACATTCATTATACGTTTCCCATCGCTTTTCTAATATTTTCGCACGCCGCTCTCGGGACCGAATAAGGATTAAACGGGCAGTAGAAAAAGACTGTTCTTGGTCAGACACGAATTAATTCTGGATTGTCCCTTTAACTCAATGTCCCCTTTTTCAAATTGTTAGTCAGTACCATAATTGAGGTTGTTAATGTCTACTCCATCAGTAGCATGTGGTTCATTAACATCTGTAAAAAATGAAATGGTATTGCTCTGATCTTTATCTGACATTTCTAATATTACAAAATTTCCAAATGTATGCGTATCATTTCTGAATCTCAAACAGTTTCAAAATTATCAAATTATCTGCCGGCGATTATTCCATTTTTGAAAATTATACAATAACGTAATCTAATAAGTTCGTTTGGGGTTATTGTTTAAAAGAAGATTTATTGATTACTGAAATGTCTGTTAACCTTTGGACATCGATCTGCTCTTACAACTATGTAACTCAGCGATGTCCAAACTCGGCTCCGGTAGCTGAACGTCGTCCCCACCACCGCCGTCCCCACCACCGCCGTCCCCACCATCGCCGTCCCCATCATCGCCGTCCCCACCACCGTGACGCAGCGAACCGATTACCAATATGCTCGATTCCCGCGTTAAAAAGATGATCGTCGATTGTTTTATAACGCGCGGGTCGGATACTCGGTTTCTTGGTCGGCAGAGAGAGAACACACTGCGCCTGCGCAAACTGAGTAGGTGGGGAAGCAGGCGCGTGAGGGGCCCCTACGCTGGATACCGCTGATGTAACTGATGGCGTTTATGATTATTCACTGATTTATTTCTCAGTTTTTAGGAACGTATTTTTCAAAGTGTTATCATGTAGATATTTTAGTTTTCTTTTCTCTTTCTAATATACCAGGTGTTCATTTAATTTAATCGGCACAAAATTATTATATTAATAAATCTTATGATTTGTTCGACCCAAGGATCGAACCTTGCGCCGAAATCATAAGATTTATTAATATACTTCATTTCGATCGAAAGAAATTACACCGATACAAAATTATTATATCTCGAATTTGATGTACTGGGTCAAATAGTCTTCCGGTGGACAAAGTATTAAGAACAAGGAAAATGAAACAAATAGAAACTTTATCAGCTCATAAATCTTCTCAGGTGCCAACAATTGGCAAACCACAATTTGACTCGCGTTTTTGCAGTTATGGGAGTTGCGTGCAACGCAGAATGTTCATTGGCGTGTCGATGGCGAAAGCGTATGTCACGGTGAAAAGCTCGGCTCACCTTGACCCGGGTTACATAAAATGTTTTTCCTGGGAAACGTGTTGGCATTAATTGCTTCTCTGTGTCGTGTTTAGCAATGGAATTCTGGGACACGAGAGCAGACAGAGAGGCTGCCGTTCTTCCGGTGGCATTCCCTGTCATCGTTATTATCCAATGAGACGAGTCCATCAAAGAGAGGAAAGTTAAACCGTTGTTCTGGTTGCAGGTACATCAAGTACTTCAGCGGGTTGCTCTCGGGCTCCTTGAGAATCAGCCAGTCACCTCTCTACTTGACGCACCTGACGGTCCTCGGGGTGCCTCTGTTCGAGCCGACGGGTTGCCGAGCGTTCCTCAAGGTCTACGAAGGACTCACTCCAGTCTACACGTCAGACCTATACTCGGTAACGAACGCGCGAGAGTTCACGGTGAACCTCGGTGGCCTTCGTCTTCGTGGAGATATCCTTGTGAAATGTTACCACAGGGTGTACTCGAAGCAGAGCCGGGAAGTCATGTTCTCTTTACAGGTAAGACGATAATTCCACGAGCAATTAAACTGTAACGTAGATTCTCCAATTAAGGAGAAGTTCGATGTAAGTTTTGCTGCACGAACGAGTGAACCGTAGACGACCGTAGAACATAAATTCCGACCCCCCCAGTCTTTAACTTTGCCATTTTTCATCGCGGCTTAACATACTCGCTAGGAAATTCCTTTCAAGTACTTCCACCGAGATCCTGAATGAACGGGTTCGTATCTCTGCTCTTTTTTAGATATTCGTTTCTTTTCTTCTTCTAGCGCTGTCACAGATTGTTTATGAGTCGCGTACTAGAAGTTGCTGTTTAAAAACGTCAATCGGCCCAGAATCCGAGAACCATGTAATTACCAAGATGTTATCTCCTTTCCGAGTCTCGTTACACGCGAGACCGCTCGGAGGCATCGCGATTACGTAAAACGCGATCGTTACACGGTGTATCGCGATCGATCTGAATGCTTGTTGTTTGGCCCTGCAGTTCCATACGTGCGTAATTACCGAGAACGTGGTGTCCTTCCCGCGATCCGAGCTGGACGTTGCCTGCGACGATCCTAGATGTCCTCCGGACAGCGTGGTCACTCTATACTTCGCCACTGATGCCAAACGTCAGGACGGACCTATTCCAGCACCAACGCCTGCTGTGCCACACACTTCG